>JAVLUX010000010.1:15260000-15860000 GCA_032164185.1 Moxostoma hubbsi
GACAATATTTTAACATCTTGCTGGTTCAGGGAAATTGGACGGAAACTCTTACACTCACTTGGATCTTGTCCATTTTTAGAATCAGACTGACCCAGGCTTGCATCATGGTTGGCGGAAGCTTTCCATTCTTTAATGATTCCGTATAAACTTCTAGCAAAAATGGAGACAGTTCTGCAGCATAAGATCTAAAACTATTTGTGGCAAAGCCATCTGGCCTCGGAGCCTTGCCTGTAAGCAAGGCCTTAATTACCTCGCCAAGCTCCTCCAAGTTTATCTCAGTTTTGCTCAGCCGTCTGTTTAGGAAGTTCTAATGGTTCCAAAAATTTCTAATATCCTCATCAGTAGACAAAGACGTGGAACTATAGAGATCAAGATAGAATTCTTTAAAAGCATTATTAATATCAATGGTTGAGGTAAATATTTCACCAACAGCAGATTTCACTGAGGGAATGGTAGAAAGTTTCCCTGCTTCGTCCCTCGACTAAAAGAATAACTGTCTTGTCCTGAATAGCCAAAAATCCACCTTCTTCGACAAAACAGTGTTATATCTGTATTTCAGTTAGGTCAATTCTCTGAGGCCATCAGTGGACATTCTGCGCTTCAGCTCTGCCTCTGCACTTTTAATATTCCCTTCCAACTCCACAAGATCTTTTGCTTTGGATTTTTTTGGTGAATGAGGCATATTGTATGATCCGACCCCTAAGAATCGCCTTAAGTGCCTCCCAAGCCATGCCCACAGAGGATACTGAGGACCAGTTGGTCTCCAAATAAACATTGATTTCAGCCTTTAATATTTGTTGGAATTCAGGATTTTGCAAAAGGGATATTGTAACACAAGGTTAAGATGGGCAAGGAGGAGGCGAGAACCGGCTTGTCATCATAAGTTATATTTTAATAAAGAACTTAAACAAAAAGCACAAACACACACACAACGGACATGTCCGTGATTGATTTCTCTCTCTCGAACCGTCATCACCGGCCGCCTTTATCCCTAAATGTGCGCCCCATCAGCCCGATTGGGGACCGGGCGTGCGACATTCCAGCACGGCCCGCCCCCCACCACTCCACAGATATGTTAAAGTGCCAACTATATGATTTCCTTTTCTCCATATGTGGCAACACTCTAAACTCACCAGGATGTGATCTGAGACTAAAATGTTTCCCATTGAGCAATCAACAACAGATGAATTGAGGGACATATATATAAAAATAAAATCTTTTCTAGAATTAATCTTATGGACTGATGAAAAAAAATTATAGTCCCTACCAGATGGGTTCAAATGTCTCCAAATATCTGTAAGTCCAAGATGTTTACACATCCTTTGAAGCGTCAATGTTACTCTAGGGGGCTTACACACATTTGCTTCACTATGATCAAGTACTGAATCCATCAAAAGATTAAAATCTCCTCCCAATATTATATCATGAGGGGTGCCAGCGGCTTGCAACATCACTTCAAGATCTATTTAAAGCCCTGATCATCAACTTTAGGTGTGTAAATATTAGTAAAAATATACTTTGCCCCTGAATTTCTGCTAAAACAATAATGATTCTTCCTAATTTATCTTTTATCTGATTATTTGAATTGTAGATGTTTTCTTATCAATGTAATGACTCCACTGTTCTTACTTGAGCCAGCACTAAAGAAAACATGTCCACCCCATATCTTCACAAATTTTTCAGCTTCCTGCATGGAAAGGTGTGTTTCTTGAAGGAACACTATATCATATTTCTTACACTTAAGAAGAGAAATAACCTTCCTTCTTTTTATGGGGTGCCCCAACCCATTCACATTCCACGTGGAGAGAGACAATCCACTCATATAAACATTTGACATTTTGACATAATAGAAAAAACAAAAACAAAATTATAAAGACCACATTCCAACATTAGTGCAACAATCAAACCCCGAACTTCCCAAAGAACAAAAAAACAGAAAAAAGAAAAAGGTTCACATTAACCTTGCACACGACAGTACCAATGCCATCCATCCCTCTAAACTCAAACAGTCCATATACACCTACGAGAGCCGCCACGACAACTTTGCCATCAGATTGCTCAAGTCCGGTGTTTCTATACAAATTTTGGGAGAGAGAATTACACATCAAAAGATAATCTATAAAAGAAACTCCTGCCAATAGGCAGAATAAACACAAAGAACATGTAGATTCATCCATATAACTGTCCTGAAGGTGTGTTCCTCCACAAAACAAACTCCAGCCGCTACGTGTAACCAGCACAAATTTATTTTTCTAAATCAGTTTCCTCGGACAGTCAAATTAATGTTCAGCCAGCCCATTCAGCTACTATATGAGTTCAACAAATGACCTAATCACTCCAATGACTTGTAAGAAATAATCCACAAAACAAACTCCAGCCAATTGGAGGCATAAGAACAAAGAATGTGCAGATTGGCAGAAACAGCACAAAATGCAACAAAAAGGTGCTCAGTTTCTTCTACAGTCAAGTTCACTGAGTAAGTCCACTCGGCTGGAATGCAAGTACCATAAAATAACTTTTTGCAGGGATTTCCTGCACTTCCCCAATCAAATCGGCTACTTGGCTTGTGGCCTGCTGCTTGGGGGTGTCAGCTTGAGCACGTAAGTGTATTTTTAATGTCTCCAGAGCTTGAGGATTTTTAATTCTTTGACATATTGACCTCCAAGAACAGTTATGGAACAGTGTTTCGAATCTTATTGGTTTAATAGTATTAAAACTAGCAAAGTGCGCAGAGCTCGCCGTTCACATGTCCGAACCTTGCATGGCGTCCATGTTCCTCTGCAAATGCAATTTTTTGAGTAATATGTGTTTCATGCTGTCTCTGAATCTTTATCATGTTCAGGGCGGTTTCTAGTCATAGGCAAAATAGGCTGTCACCTAGGGTACCATGAAATGGGGCTGCATCATTTCGCCAATGTGTAAGCACATTTTCACTCCCACCTTCTACCACCTCTCTTTTTCTTCTTCCACTGTCTCTCTGTCCCTCTTGGTCACCTCCTACCCAACTAATAATTATTAACGAGTGTTGTCTGTCTCGTTAGTGTACAGAACACAGCACTGTAAACCATGAACAAAACAGGATGCACCAGCCTAACCTCAGATAATTGCTGTCTTCCTCTTTGTTTCTCCATTCTTCCAGTCATGGGTGCCATAGTTCTGCTGACAGCTGCACAACTTGTATTGTAAACAAACTATGAAGGAGATAACCTGTTTCATTCCCAGTAAAATATACAATAATCCATCCATAAATTCATCTGTCCATGTCATCCATCCATCCATCCATCCATCCATCCATCCATCCATCCATCCATCCAATCCTTTAACCATCCATCCATATATCCGTCCATACAAACCCTCAGTCTACATTCCAGCCTTCAGGCATATCTGGATGTGGTCATATCTTACTTTTAAAAGTGGAGAAAATCTGATTCATTACATCTGGCCTTAAGAAGTGTAAGAAGTAAAAAATGTGGCACTAGTTTTTACACCAACATTTTATTATAATAATAAAAATAATAGTTTACGCAATGTATCTCCTCTGCATTGTGTACCCTCCAGATAGCTAAGGATGTACATTTTGTGAGCTTGTTAAACAATTGTGGTTGAGGACACAAGGCTGTTGAGATAATTGCCCTCTTTTGAATGATACTGCTTCAGTAAATAGAAAATAAATGTAAACGGGCAAACAGCTATTGGGTCCTACAAGAAAATACTCAACAGTTCCTTCACAAATACACATTTTCCTCCCTCTGAGTCTCATTGAAATTCTACACACTCTTCCATAGTGTTGTTAGGAACATCTTTTCGAGCCAATTAATCTCTCCTACTCATGTTTCCCCCTTTCATTCTCTGGATTCATGCATTTCTAGTTCCTTTCCCATTTTGTTTTAAAAGCCTTTCCTAACCACATAGATGCATGTTGTGTTATGTTGGCTTGAGCTTTCCAGCTACATCATCCAAACTCAGCACTGGCAGTTCTGTACTGTCACTGTTGGGTAAGCTACTCTAAAAAATCAATACACCACAAATGACAATTTACTTATCTAAAAATTTCAATCAAATTACTGATTAAATCATCAAAAAGTAATCACACAACTTTTAGTTACTTTCAAAAAATGTTCACAGAAAAGGGTTATTTTGTTTTACTCAACAAATTCTAAATAATGTGTATATTTGTTCCTTGTTCATTACAAGTAATATTATTTTAGAAATATGTGTGCTCCAAGTAATGTACTTAAAAGTAATTAGCCTCATTGAAAATCACTAACTTTTATCAAATTACATGTATTTAAAATGTAGTGCATTACACTATTAGATTACAGTAACATGATTGATATTACGCCCAACACTGCTGATCATTCAAATGGGATTTCCATTCCCCAAATTCCCAATACTTTCATCGAAAAAGTAAATGAAGCTACATCTACTGAATTTGGCACAGGCCTATTTAACATTCAAACTTAAAAAAATTAAAGTTTAAAATTAAACTTTCAGTCAAAACATCAAAGTTTGCCTTGAAAAACTTTCATTTTCTAGTTTTACACTATTTCTGTACATTCCTCACTCTAATGGAAAACTGTAGAAAGTGCTGGTTGAGAGAGGAAAGAGAAAGAAGAAGAGAAGTGAAATGCAATGTTGCATAGATAGTCTCTGCAGACTGGGAGGAAGGATCAGGATGAAAGCAGTAAAAAGAGAAAGATGGTGAGATAGAGAGAAAGGAGAATATTGTGTCAGGAGCTTTACCCCTTGAATGTGAATGTCTGCTGAACCCTTCTACTTAACAGAAGGATCTGTCATACTATACATGTGGTGTGTTTGTGTACATATGAGAATGAGAAGCTGTTGACAGGATGTCTTACAGAGCTTGATGGTACTGACAGAAATCACTGCCTGAAAATAATACAGAAGACATTTCAACACGTGGGCCTGCCCTTGTCCACAATGCCAATATGAAATATTACGGAGGATTGTATTGCATGTGTGTGTGCATGACAGATATATACCTTGACAACATGCTATTACATATACATTAATTAATAGTAGTTCCTCAAATCAAAACCATCAGACATTCAGATTAATTAATAAAGACAGGGTTAAACAAATTAGGTATACACATTATTACACTGAAGTCGACATGAGTCAAGTTTTCCTGGTTTATTTTGGTTTATTTACATCATTTTAAAAATAAGCCCCAGAGTTTGATTCCATAGATACGGATTTGAAAATTAAATAAAAGAAACATTGCCTAATTTTTCACACAGATATATGTGTTTTGCAATCATAAAACCTCTTTCAGTCTAAAGAATTATTGAGCAGTCAGTGAATTTCCCTGACAGTAATGCTAACACCTTTTGCAAGTACATGCAGTGGCCCACATAAGCATTTGTAAGTATTTGGACACTTATGTCACACTTTAAAATGTCTGAATATCATTGTGTTAGATCACAAAATATCAAACCAAGTGGCATTTATTTTAAAGATAGCAAAAGCACACTTTTTAATAAAACAATTTACAAAAACTTAAGTTAAGTTTAAAAAAATAAAGTAGATTCAAACTTGTCAAACTTAGTGGAGCATACAGATAGTTACAGTAATATGATAATATGGAATACTTGAACTTGAGGGGAACTGGCTTCATACATACATCCTGAGACCAGCTGGTTAAAATGGCAAAAAAGGATAAGAAAATTTATGTTAGTTTTAAGGTCTAGTATAGTTTCTTTGAAAATGTCACTTTGATATTTTGTTATTGAATGCATACAAATGTATACATATTTAAGTGTCCAAATACTTTTTTGTCTCACATACTTCATCTAAAATCATTCCAAATTGTGTTAATTCTGTTCCAAATACCATAAACTACGATGCAAAATAACATGCTAGTTTGTAGGTAATTTGCTGAAGGGTAAAATTTTTAATTTGTGAAAACAGTTAACACTATAAGCTAATCATTTTTTAGGGTTAATCTGTGTTAGCCACTGTTGTCCTAGAGGACGTCAAAACACAAGTGTTTGTCTGAATTGCAAAGTCCGAGTGAGTCGGTTTGCCCTTTATCTTCATCAATTAATTTGGCAGCAGCTGGTTGGACTTTTCCGCTGATGCTGATTTTGTGGAAGGAAGTGGCCTTTTCTGGCAACACAAGGGAAAATGTTTGTTTTGAGGTGTACTTTTGAAAAAGAACTACAGAGTCTGTCTCTCTCTTTCCCCGTCATGCTCCCTTGCTTTTGCTCTTAAGGTCACGGTTTGTTCCCACCGTCACTGACTGTCACTCCATATCTTTCTTTCTTTCTTTCTTTCTGTCCATTTCTCTTTCCACCTCTACCCTCTATGTCTCTCTGGCCCTCTGTCAGCCATTTCAAAAAATGCCTTGGAAAGAGACAGAAAGAGAGAGAGAGCCCAAGGAAAGGGAAAAAGTAGAAGAGGAGGAAGGAATAGAATCAGACAGAAGAGGAGGAACAAAGACAGAAACGTGTCAAAATATTTAACTTTATTCCTTCAGAATTCCAGTCAGGTCACGTAAATCCATTTAACAACAAATGTAAATTTGTCTGTGTGTTATATTTTCTGTGTGTGAAAACAGACAAACAGCTAAACTGAAAATGATTGAATATAATGTCTTTCTTGTTCCGTGGTTCCTGTGATCAGTCTTCATTGTGCCATTTTTTCACATTAAAAATACTTTCAGCTCAAACCGTCAGAAAAACATCTGTCCCTGATGTTCATATTTAAAAAAATATCCAAAAATAACTGAGCAGAACACAATTAACAACCTATTAAATGTCAATGGACTACTTGCCCATTACTTAACAATATCATATAGGCAAGAATGCTGTTGTCAGCCTTAGGCACAAGGCCACAGCTACAGTTGTCAAAACTGTGCAAATATGAAATTAATAATATGGGTGAAATTAATATAAATTCAGCAAAATATCACAATACAAAATTGTACAAAAAAAATAAATAAAATAGAGATAAAACACATAGCTTTATCTGTTTCTCAAAAGTTTGACCAACAAAAAGTTTGAATTACAAAAGGCATAGTCAGTGTTGGAATATGCATCATGTGTTGGTATGATACATTATACATAATTTCTTTCAATAACCATAAAAATATGTCATGGATATTAAATTATATCGGTGTTAATTGAAGAAGTACAAAGCGCCATCGCTCTTTTACCATGAGGACAATCAATTTTACTGCATTTATAGGTAATATTTGACACTCTTTGCAATCTAAACTGAGATATCTTATATAATGTTATATTGCTGTGCTGTTAAGCATAAGCCTCACATGCATTTTACTCTTATGGAAGTGCTTATCATGCATATTTTTTTAAATTTTATTTTCTTCATTGAGGTTCACTTGTATGTAAGTACAGTTTTTTGCCATAATGTAGTATTACGTAATCCTTTTTCTACTCTATCTCGTGCCCCCTGTCTGAAATGCTCAGTTTTCTGTATACTCCACCTTTAAGACACGCCTACTGTTATGACTGGCTAACATTATTGAAAAGTAGACACCCCTCCACCATTATAAGCATGTAACTGTATTTCCAAGAATGAAAGAATGAAAACTTCCAAGCGATTTGCAAAATCACCTAAAAGCACTCAGTCCATGCAATCATTGATATTACTGTAACATGAACATACAGAATGTCCCAATTTATGTAAACAACAGTTGTTTGACTTAAATAACAATCGAAAACTGAACAAAATTGTTTCCCCCCAGTACATATCAGGCATTCAAGATTGATAAAAGAATGCTATTTACTGTGAAAATAGTTCAACACAAGCTGCAAATGCGGAGGGTTTATAAATGTGTATCCAGCTGTAATTAGAGTGTTAGAAGAGACTTTGTTCTGGGTATTCCACTGTTTGAACTCCCGTCTTCAATATGCATCCCGTGTCAGGAAATAAGTGATGGGGAATCTGCCTCGAATTATTCACTGGTCGATCGGGGGAGGTAAATTCGCTGATTAAATATGGAAAAATTAGCATACCGGTGCATTCCTTTTGGCCAAAATGCGGGACATCATGGCTAATACGAGACAGATGAGAAAGACAGCCTTGCTATCATATACTTAACCATTGTTTTCCGTGGCACTCCGCGTTCATTGGAGTCATGACCGTGTTTTATTTTGTGATAAAAATGGCAGGCTATACAATTCCTTACATATCAAACATATTTAAATATGAAACATTAGAATTACACTTGTTGGGGGCCTGGGTAGCTAAGCAAGTAAAGACGCTGATTACCACACCTGGAGTCGGAAGTTTGAATCCAGGGCATGCTGAGTGACTCCAGTCAGGCTTCCTAAGCAACCAATTGGCCTGGTTGCTAAGGTGGGTAGAGTCACATGGGTTAACCTCCTCGTGGTCACCATAATGTGGTTCTCGCTCTCGGTGGGGCATGTGCTGGGTTTTGTGTGGATGCCGCAGAGAATAGTGTGAAGCCTCCACATGCATTAGGTCTCAGCGGTAACGTGCTCAACAAGCCATGTGATAAGATGCACGGATTGATGGTCTTAGACATGGAGGCAACTGAGATTCGTCCTCCGCCACCCGGATTGAGGTGAGTCACTACGCCACCACTGGTCATTCAAATTGGGAGAAAAAAAAGAATTACACTTGTTATTCACGGGCATTACTGTCATGTCCAATATTGTTGCCACTGCAACATCTTTCAAAACAAGTGTGGCACGGTGGAGGGCGGGGCCGGGTCGTGATCCTACACACCGTATTAGGGTAGTCAAGCCTTCGAGAGGGATAAAGGCCGTTCGCAGAGGATGGTGCGAGAGGGAGAGATCCTTACGGACATGTCCGTCATGTGTGTGTTTGTCATTTGAGTTTATCATTAAACTATCATTTATAATCAAGCCGGTTTCTCGCCTCTTCCTTGCCCGTGAGCACGAACGACTTTACAACAAGTTTCTTTGCAAAGCCTGAATCCTTGGTTCTCAGAAGAATTTATCCATGAATCCAAAGAATCCAAGGATTTATTCCCACATTTACACGTTCGGGAACTTCGTTTGAATTTTCCACTCATTCCAAACATAAGGATCCTTCAGAAGTCTATGCAGAGAAACATCCAGGTTAGTTCCCTGATGGAGGGAACGAGACATTGTGTTGATTGTAGCAACACGAGGGGCTTCTTAGGAGCCTCTGATACCTCTGAATATGAAAAAGGCCAATGCCAAATTGGCAAACAGAATTTGCATGTGCCGCCCTTGACATACGGGTATAAAAGGCGGGATGTGCCTCTGTTCAGTCAGGTTCTGTTCTGAGGAGCCGAGAACAAGGTACGGCCATTACAGTGGCTTGGTACAGTGTTGTACAGAGTGCCAAGTCTCGTTCCCTCCATCTGGGAACGGGGTTACACTTGTAGTGACACAAGGGGTCCCTATTCAACAGCGCCACCTACACTGACCATATTAAGTGATCTGCTGATGCTGGTGCAGCAGGCTGTAGCGTGCCAAAGGCGCATGAGCATCAGACTGCACTTAACCCTCCCCCGACGCCCCACTAAGACGTCATATTGTTTTTATTAGGTTCCCGGCATCCGGCCAAGGATTCCCTTGGGGGGTGGGAACAAGCGATGTGGCAAGCATGGGAGCAGGTCTGCCTCTTCCTGGGGCAGCGGTTGCAGGTTCACCACCTGGTCCCTAAAAGGAGTCGTAGGAACCTTGGACACGTAGCCCGGTCGTGGTCTTAGGATGACATGAGTATCTGCCGGACAAAACTCCAGGCAAGTGCCGCTGACTGAGAACGCTTGCAGGTCTCCAACCCTCTTGATGGAAGTGAGCGCAATCACGAGGGCCGTCTTTTGGGAGAGGGCACTTAGTTCAACTGATTCTAGAGGCTCGAAGTTGGTTCTCTGAAGGCCCGTAAGGACCATGCAGAGATCCCATGAGGGGAACAGGCATTGCTAGGGAGGGTTCAGCCTCCGGGCACCTCTTAGAAACCTGATGATCAGGTCATGCTTTCCTAGGGACTTACCGTCCACCGTGTCATGGTGGGCCACTATAGCGGCAACATACACCTTCAAGGTTGAGGGGGACAGCCGCCCCTCCAGCTTTCCCCTGTAGGAATGAGAGCACTGACCCGACTGTGTGTGTCTTCACATCAGGAAGAACACCAATTTGCAAACAGGCACAACTTTAGGGTGTAAAGCTGCCCGGTGGAGTGAGCTCTGACTTGGTTGATGGTCTCTACGACAGCTGGCCAATAAGGGGCCAATAAAGGGCGTGGTCGGTAGCTGAGCGCAGTTCTTGCAGCACATCAGGATCAGGACCAGCCATGTGCAGATCTTTTAGTGCCTTGGCCTGATGAACTTGCAGGAGGGCCATGGCATGCAGGGTGGAGGTGGCCTGTCTGTTGGCTGTGTAGGCTTTCGCTATCAGCGACACCATCGTCCTATGGGCCTTGGAGGGGAGTGCGAGATGATCCCACAAAGAGGTTGTGCTTTGCGGACACAGGTTCACCGCAACATTTTTTTCCACCTGTGTACCCATGGACCATCCCGCCATCGAGGGTAGTGAGAGTGGACGAGTAAGGAGGTCGATTCCAGGCAGTAAAAGGTGCCCTCCACGACCTCTTTAGCTCGTCATGCACCTCCTGGAAGAAAGGAACGGGGGGCTTCCAGGGGGGCCCTAACCCGAGGAACCAATTGTCTAGCCATGATGGTTGAGGGGAGGATGGAGGGTTCCAGTCCAGCCCCACACTCATGGTGGCCCGGGCAAGCATATCGGACATCTGAGCGTCAGCCTCAGACTGGGCAGGAAAGCCCGAAGGTGGCAGCCCAGCTGAGTCCTCCGCATCAGACTCTGCGACGCTCTCTGATGCAGCGGCGATGTCATCATCCTGCTCCGAGAGAGGCTTCAGCTTGCTGAACACACACAACCACTCGGCTCCGAAGAAAGAATCTGACTGAACAGAGGCACGTCCTGCCTTTTATACCCGTATGTTCGGGGGCTGGACATGCAATTTGGCATTGGCCTTTTTCATATTCAGAGGTATCCGAGGCTCCCGAAAGAAGCCCCTTGTGGCACTACAAACAACGTCTGGGGACCTAATTTTACTTTACAATATTACCAATTTCAGTGTTGCTGTATCCCAGCCACTTTCAAACTCAGGGCTGTGACAATTACGTATGCAATGGAGTTGGGGACTATGCAAATGATTCCTATCTTCTATGTCACAAAGAGCAATAAATGCTCTTTTTATTCTGGAGAGGTTATTTTTAGTTCTGAAACTTACAGTATGTTTTATAACACAATTACCCCTTATATGTCAAAAAATATTTAAAACACATATAAATGCAGTCTTTTGCGGTTTAGTTATCCTGCAACACCATATCGCGATTTTAGTTTTAATGCAATTATTGTGCAGCCTTTATGGATATCATAGCAATGTCTCAGTCATCAAAGTTTGCAGGCTTTAAAGCATTTTATATGGTTTCTTGTCACCTTTTAAGTGCTATTTTAGAAGTATGTAATCAGTGACAGTGTGCAACAAGTAATAAAAAACGTTCAATCTTAACTTGTCTTGATTCAGGGTTTGTTTAAAGTATTGTGAGTGTATTGAATCGTTAATTCAGTATCGTGAACCAAACAGGATTGTGAGATGAGTGAGTCGTTACCCCTTGAAAATAATAAGTAAAACAGTAGAACTGATAGTGTGATACTGCATTATACAACAGTTCTATTAACAAAAAGTTAATTTCAAGCAAGGTCATTGACAGGAGGGTATAACTGGGGATGTTGTCCCAGGCTATGTGATGAGGTGGGCCCACTAAATGCATGCTGGGTGTTTGGGGACTGGGGCCCACCATTATAGAATTTTCTGCCTGTGCACAATGAATTATAGTAATGATTATTGGTTTAAACGCAGCTGGCGTGTCCAGTGCAAGGTAAGGTATTTTAACCACGGGATCCATAGTCATTTCAGGAGAAGCCATCTATTTACAGTAGTCTGCAGTTGTATGTAAGTGTGTTTATTTCATTGTTTTACTTTGTTGTCTAGTAGTATTCATTGCTACACATGTGCTGTTTGTTTACTGTGTTGATTAAACGTGTGTGTGTGTGTGTGTCTGTGCTACATTGTTTTGACTTGTTCCAGGGTATTCACTGCTAGATTTAGAGTTGTTTGTCTGGTGTGTGTAAAACTATCGTTGTTTTTAGTGTCTATAAACAGTGCTTCACTTGTTTTAGAGTGTTATTTATTGAAAAAGTTTAGCATTGTTTGTTTGTTGTGTACTAAAGTCACGTTTGTTCCCACGCTTGTCACCTTGTGCAACCCTTAGTTTCGGTTGCCCACGTGACTAGCTTTGTTGTGCTAAGCAGCATTAAGGCGTGCCAGGTAAGATATTTAAACTGTGGGATCCATAGTCATTTCAGGAGAAGCGATCTATCTACTGGAGTCTGCAGTTGTGCTAAGCAGCATTAAGGAGTCTTGGAGATTTCAACATACACCAAGACAAGCCCCAGGCCACTGAACATCATGCTCTTCTGGCCTCATTTGGCTTGGAAAGACTAAACACTAGCTGGACCTCATTTTTACTCTTAACTATACCAACTCAAATATTCTTGTTACTCCTTTACATGTCTCTGATCACTACTTTTTTAAATTCAACATGACTCTCCCATTTATATTAAAACAGACTCCACCTTTGGTTTCCTTTTGCCGTAATCTCCGTTCTCATTCACCCTTGCACCTTTCCACTGCTGTCTCTACCTCTCTTCCCAGACAAAACTTGTTTTCCACCCTGGAAGTAAACACTGCCACAGACACACTAAACTCTACTTATCAACCTATCTAGACAGCGTCTGTCTTCTCTCCTCTAGGCCAGCACTTATGACACCACCCAGCCCCTGGCTCTCTGACATCCTTTGTGAATATTGGACTGACCTCAGGGTGGCTGAGAGGAAATGGCAGAAATCTAAAGATCCAGCAGATCTGGTTAAGTATCAGTCTCTGCTTGCATCTTTTTCAGATAACGTTAAATATGCAAAAACATTCTATTACCAGAACAAGATTAACACCACCACAGACACTCACAGCTTGTTTAGAACATTCAACATACTCTCTCTGTCCTCCCCCTCCACCGCCTCACACATCACTGACAGCAGATGTCTTCGCCACATTTTTTACTAATAAGGTTACAGCCATTAGCAATACATTCTCAGCACCACACCCTGTCAAACACCTGCGTCCTGAATGCAGCTCTTCTGTCTCTATGTTCTCTCCTCTGGCTGACACTGAGCTCTCTAAACTCCTCCTCTCCAATCACCCTACTGCCTATTCCCTTGACCCCATTCCTTTTCTCCTTCTCCAGGCCATCTCTGCGTCCATCCTACCTGCACTCACACACATAATTAACATATCTCTACTTACAGGATTTTTTTCCACTACAAGTCATGTCAAGTCAAGTGGTTTTTATTGTCGTTTCAACCATATACAGTTAGTACAGTACACAGCGAAATGAGACAACGTTCCTCCAGGACCATGGTGCTTCATAAAACAACATAGGACAAACACAGAACCACATGAGACTACACAGACTAAATAAAATACCTATATAAAGTGCACGTGCAAACGTGTGCAAAAAGTACGGGACAGTACAATAAATTACTATCAATGAACAGGACAATAGGCACAGTGAGAGACAGTGCAGCGCCGACCAGTACACAGTAGTGCAAAAAGATGACAGTTTCTAAATGTAAATATAACATACTATATGATAGTGTTCTATGGACATAGCAGTTATTGAAGTAGCAGACAGTTATAAAGTGACAGTAATTAAAGTGCAACTCAGGACATGTGTGTGTGTGTCAAACCAGTCTCTGAGTATTGAGGAGTCTGATGGCTTGGGGGAAGAAGCTGTTACACAGTCTGGACGTGAGGGTCCGAATGCTTCGGTACCTCTTCCCAGATGGCAGGAGAGTGAAGAGTTTGTGTGAGGGGTGTCCACAATGCTGGTGGCTTTGCGGATGCAGTGTTTTTTGTAAATGTCTTTGATGGAGGGAAGAGAGACCCCGATGATCTTCTCAGCTGTCCTCACTATCCTCTGCAGGGCTTTGCGATCCGAAACAGTGCAAGTCCCAAACCAGGCAGTGATGCAGCTGCTCAATGGTCCCTCTATAGAATGCAATGATGGTGATGGTGGCGTAGTGGCTAGAGCACAGGGCTGCTAATCAGAAGGTCGCTGGTTCGAACCCCACAGCCACCACCATTGTGCCCTTGATCAAGGCACTTAACTCCAGGATGCTTCGGGGGGATTGTCCCTGTAATAAGTCCCTGTATTAAGGGCTCTGTAAGTCGCTTTGGATAAAAGCATCTGCCAAATGCATAAATATAAATGTAATGTAAATGTAATGAGGATGGAGGGTGGGAGATGTGCTTGGGAGAAGTGGTGGGAGAAGGCTGCTGTCTCAGCCTTCGAATAAAGTAGAGATGCTGCTGGGCTTTCTTGGTAATAGAGCTGGTGTTTAAGCAGGCTCGAGTAATCCCAATACTGAAATAACCTGCACATAACCCCACACAAGTAGAACACTATAGACCAGTCTCTCTCATCCCATTCATGGCGAAAACACATGAAAGGGCAGTTTTCAATCAGATCTCTGCCTATCTCTCACAGAACAAGCTGCTGGATGGCAATCAGTCAGGCTTCAAAAGTGGACACTCCACCGAGACTGCCTTGCTGTCACTGAGTCGCTGAGACAGGTGAAAGCTGGATCCAGATAATCCGTCCTGATTCTACTGGACCCTTTGACACAGTCAACCATCAGATCCTACTCTCCATCACCCTCTCTACTCTGGGTATCACAGGAACTGTGCTTGACTGGTTCAATTCCTATCTCTCAGGTAGGTCCTTCGAGGTAGCCTGGAGAGGTGAGGTGTCCAAGTCACATCAGCTACTAACTGCGGTACATCAGGGCTCAGTGCTTGGGCCACTTCTCTTCTCTATTTACACAACATCATTAGGACCCATCATTCAGGCACATGATTTCTCTTACAATTGCTATGCCGATGACAAACAGCTCTTCTTGTCTTTCCAGCCCAATGACACCACGGTGACTGCTCAAATCACCCGCAACTTAACCCAGCCAAGACTGAGCTCCTTGTCTTTATAATCAACCCTGCTGTTGAACACAACATCACAGTGCAGCTGGGTTCAACTACAGTAACACCTTCCAAAACTGTCAGAAATCTAGGGGTAACCATTGATAACCAACTAAATTTCACAGACCACATCTCAAAGACCACATGATCATGTAGATTTACAGTCTTCAATATCAGGAAGATAAGACCCTTCCTCTCTGAACATGCCACACATCTTCTTGTTCAGTCACTTGTCATAAATAGATTGGACTACTGTAATGTTCTCATTGCAGGCCTCTCTGCATGCGGAATTAGACCCCTTGCACGTCTGGTCTTTAATGAACCAAAGAGAGCGCATGTTACACCACTCCTTGATTCTCTTTACTGGCTGCCGGTTGATGCACATATGAAATTCAAGGCTCTGATGCTGGCATACAGAACAGTCACTGGGTCTCCTCCAACGTACCTAAAATAAATTCTGCAGAGCTACGTTCCCATCAGAAGCCTGCGGTCAGCTAAGGAACAGCGCCTTGTTGTACCAACACAAAGAGGCACCAAAACACTTTCCTGGACTTTCAGTTTCATCATACCACATTGGTGGAATGACCTTCCCAACTCCATCCGTGAAGCTGACTTGCTTTCTGTCTTAAAAAAAATGGCTAAAATCACATCTTCTCCATGAGCACTTAAACAGTCACTAATTAAATGGAAAAAAAATATTCTTGTTGCACTTGAATCTGTCTTGAAGTCAACTGTTCTGATGCTAGTGAAACTTTGAAATACAGCACTTTCATACCACTGTCTCCTTATGATGATTCGCTTACAATGTATTCCTCTTTTGTAAGTTGTTTTGGATAAAAGTTTCTGCCAAATGAATAAATGTAAATGTAAAATTTAATTATCATTAGGACAAAAAAATATATATATATATTTTCAATTCAAAATGGAGTGTGTAATAAGAAATATTTATTTGGTAAGAAACAAGGCTGGTACATTTTCTCAATTCACTTGCCACTGGCATGTATGGCAAAAAGTTAATTTTACACCCTGATGCAAACAAACAGTCAAATAGAAACAGCACAATATTTCATTTTCACTCCCTCCATTTCCACTGTTGTTGTTTTTTCTGTTGTTTGATACTTTTTATTCCTCTCTCTCCGTCTGTCTCTGTGTGATCCCTCTCTGGACCTGCTGTGGTGTGTTCAAGCGCTCCATCGCCACGCACTAACGAACTTCCAACATCTTGCCCCGTCACGGCAATTACACACACACAGACACACACATTCACATACACTCACATGCACACAGTGTTTATATTGCCACTAATACACATGTTCCTAAGGCCTTATACTTACACATCTTGCACAGTGTTCACTGTATATCAAAGTGTACTGTAGGTATTACATACAAAAGTGAATATGTAGTGAACAACATTGTCGTCACCTCCAATGGTACTATAGGCCTATAGGGAATAAAAAATTTTAGACATGAGACATTTAGACATAAAGACTCAGGGTTAATGAAGGCGTGGGGGGCTTTAAAGCATTTTATATGGGGGCGTGCGTTTCTTGCGGGGAGCTCGACGCAAGGGCTGAGAGCTGGGCCCGGGTTGAGGCGGAGCTGCATGAAGGCTTTTTTTTGCATTATTATTATTGATGATGGCATTAACTGTGGACTGAGTTTAAAAATGAAATCCAGAGGAAAACTAGAGAGCATAAATATTCAGATTAGCAATTGATCAGAGCTTGAAGCAGGGATTAAACTGATTAACAGACATAAAAAGTTGGGGGGAAATAGACTAAAGTGAGTACAGAATGGAGGACCAGAGGAAATGCACAGGTTTATGAATCCATGATTTAACAGTAATTATACATGAAATAAATGATACATTCTAAATTCAGTGGGCCCTATGTCTGTTTATGTATAACATAGCAGTCATTACTGAATTAAAATGGCCAGTCACTTAGATAGACCTAAAGCAACTGAAAAAATGCACTGTCCTTCTCTCTTTAGTCTGAGACATAAATTGAGTCTAGAAGAAAAATAACAGTCTACCATGGAGAGAGAAGAAATAAAGGGAGGGAGAAGGGGAGAGCCAAAAAGACTCAATGGATGGCTTGGATTTACGATTCAGTAGCTGAACTCACGATGAGATAATTCAAAAGTTAATCGCCTTCCATAACTCTAAGTGCACATAATCTTGCTCATCTTTTATCAATGACAACACCAAATACCAGAATAAGCATCTTAATCACTTGCATCCACATGCACCGCTTGTTTATGAGAAGAAACGATGCCTATTAAAAATGTTCTTTTTGTTGAAAAATAAAGTAGTTTGGGAATACAACATAATATAGCGGCCAGTCCAGTAGAGAGCCTAGGACACTAGTACTGTTTCTAAAGAGGGGTAAGTTTCTGTCTTTCCACTGGACATGACTTTCATGGAGATGGAGCCAATAGGCATTTGTGTTGTGTTTAGCAGATCTTTAAGTGCCTTTGCCTGGTGGACTTGCAGGAGGGCCATGGCATGCAGGGCAGGAGCGGCCTGTCCAGTGGCACTGTGGGCTTTGGAGGTCAGTGAAGATGTCATCCTACAGGCCTTGGAGGGGAGCACAGGGCGACCCCGCCAGGTGGCGGCGTTCTCAGGGCACAGGTGGATCGCAACCACTCTGTCCACCTGCTTGTACACGTGGGCCGCTATGCCGTAGAGGGTAGTGAGAGCGGATGAGCGAGAGGCTTTGTGACGGGTGGAGAAGGGGGCGTTCCACAAACTCGTCAGCTCATCATGCGCTTCCAGGAAGAAAGGAACCGGGGGGAGCTGTGAACGGCGTGCAGACCTGAGGAACCAGTCATCCAGCCGTGAAGGCTGTGGGGAGGACGGAGGGTTCCAGGCCAGCCCCAGGCTGATGGCGGCCTGGGCAAGCATGTCGGACATCTGGGAGTCAGCCTCAGACTGGCTCCATCGCCAGCCGTGTGTCCGCTGTTGAAGCGCCCAGTGGCAAGCTGCACTGCCTTGTAGAGAAGGGAGAAAGCCGCTGATATGCGCCGTAGATCCAACAGCAATCGCTCAGAGATGGGAGGAATAGACTGTGACTCACAGCTCGCTGCATAAACAACCATCGGCTCCGAAGAAAATTTCTGAATGAAACAGATGCATTTCTCCTCCTTTATACCTATATGTCCAGGGGCGGGACATGCAAATTCTGTCTGCCAATTTCTCATTGGCATTTTCTCATAAATCAGAGATGCAATAAGGCACTCAAGAGAGACCCCTAGTCTCGCTTCTTCAACACAACGTCGAAGTGAGCGACAGACAGGGAACCACTGTCAACAACACAGATACTGATGGATATTTATGCCTACACTGATTACCCTACTATATAAGAGTTCCTAAAATACAACTCAAAGGAGAAGTGTTTTATTTTTTCAGAAACCACAGTGGTGCAAATTACTTAATAATAAAACAAAAACAAGACATTAGACTTACACTGGGAAACACTAGAAACAAGAAAAATTGTATGTAAAAAAACAAAAATTAATTTTCTTTTGATACAGTTAAATATTTAAAATGTTTAATGGGATAATTCACCCAAAAATGACAATTCTCTCATCATTTACTCACACTTATGCTGTCACAAACTTTCATGACTATCTTTTGTCTGCGGAACACAAACAAATCGTTTTTGAAGGATATATTAAGAGAGTGACTTTTTGAACAAGGTGTAAATAGCACCTTGCAAGCATGCGCGGCTATTTGCAGTCCAACAGTATAGTAGAAACACTCAAATTGAAGACAACTGCACCCCCCAAGTCGCTGCATTGGCATGGGGGTGTTATGACTTTGTTTTTTGTGCAGATGACCTGATTTTGATTCTGCTTTTTGTCCCATTTTTTCCCATAATGTTTCCTGTCTCTACTCTTAATATTTCCTTTTAATACTACTTATAATGATGAAAAAATATTATTATAAATGTTGATTTTCTTGCAGTGATTTGGTCACGGTGAAAGTCAGGGAGTTGAGAGAAATGTTTGAGCTTTGTAAAATTAACCATGGTTTTACTATAGTAATATTGTAGTAACCATGTTTTTTTTGTTTGTTTTTTGTTTTTTCGTTTTTTGCAAAAGTCATATTTTTTATGCATTTAACCATGGTATTACTACAGTGATATGGTTGTAATATAGTAACCATGTTTACTTTTGTGGTTACAATGATTTTACCATAAAATACCATGGTGATACTATGGTAACTGTTGTAAAACCATGGTTCATTTTTGCAAAGGAAGGTTATGTTTAGGGGTATGGGTTGGTGTAGGATGTCTGTGGGACTCTAAAAAAATACACTAAACACGTTGCAATGATACCACTATATTATATGTTAGTATTTAATTAGGGATGTAAATAGAATCTGCCACTTACTGCAAAGAGCCTCTGCCTAAAAGTCATCCATACGACTCAAGTGTTATACATGTCTTCTGAAGTGATACAACCATTTTGGGTGAGAAAAAGACCAAAAATGTAACACCTTTTTCACTATATATCTTGACATCTGCAGGCTCCCTGGCACGATCATGAGAGAAGCTTGATTACACTTCCTTGCACTTGATGCATGAAATGCATTAGTTTTACTACAGTGATATTGTAGTATCCATATAGTTGCCATGGTTTAACTATAGTAATGTTGTAGTAACCGTGACTGTTGTCTATGGCCAATTTTGTGGTTACTATGGCTTACTACAAATACAATGATATGGTTACTGTACTGTATCTATGTTACTGTAGTAAAACCATGGTAACATTTTCTTAATGAACTGTCACCCTAATTACAAATATTACTATTGGATGAGCTACTTTTTCTTAGTTTATAGTGTAGCTAACTACTTTACTGTAGTTAAACTGCATGTTATGTGTAGCTTGTAGCTTGGGAAGGTACCATTTTAAAGTAACATTGTTAACGAATGACCTCAACTGGATGTAGAGTCCTTTCTGAAATGTTCTGTACTAGTGTGTGTGTGTGTGTGTGTGTGTGTGTGTGTGTGTGTGGTAGTGGGGGCGTGGTTGAGAGCCGGCTTGTGAATGAAGAGAGAGATTGGGAGATGAGAACAGTAAGGATCATCACCTGTCAATGACTGTCTCTAACTGCTGTTTGTTATTGCAGTGAGAGTGGAGACAGAGTTAAAAGCTAGCCAGATGCCAGTAGAGGTTAGAGAGGGTGTAACATTTCAAAGAGTCTGTATGAACCCTGTTACACTGGTGCCAAACCCTGGGAACTTTGGAGGAATGGCTCCATGGTCCGCTCCACAGGCTGAAGTCATCCAAGCACTTGAAGACATGCAACAGGCTCAACGTCATGAGCAGTCCAAGCTCAAATGGAGGATTGGCGGGGCTCTTTGAATGAGACTGCCTCCAGATGGCCGAAATATATGTGGGCGATTCGTCTGCTTCTGCTGATGTCTGGGGAAGCCCAGCTTGTGGCTCAGCAACTCCCCGCAGACATCTCCAGAGTGGAGTATGAGGCTATGAAGAAATCAATCTACAACAGGTTGGCCCCACTCCTCGGTGATCGATTTGATGGTGTTGGAGCAAATGCATTGCTCGTCTGCCAAGGAGAACCGCAGAGTGGGTCTAATGCCATCATCCGGCGTCGCTGGATGACACCATCCAGCTGGCAGAAGATCACATGGCAGCCTCTCCAGGGGCCGGCGAGCCCTCGTCATCATCTCTCCCTTCTCTCTCTCTCTCTCTCTCCCCTCCCCTGCCTCCTGTTCAGTTCCCACTCCTTGGAATCAGGGAATTCTCCTCCATAAACTGCTTCCTCAGTTTCGGGATTTGCCCGTTCCTCCCGTTCCCTCTGTCCCTCTCCACTCTCACTCCCAGGTTGGTGGACCCGCTGCCGCGGGTGCGGACGTAAAGTCTGGGCAGATTTGCTGGAGCTACGGGGAGCCTGGGCATTTTCAGGACCAATGCTTGGTAATGGAGGTGGGGACAATGGTTCAGGTCCCCCGATGCCCCAAAGGCCACCCCCGATCGAGCTGGGATGTATCACATAGCTGTGAGTATTAAGGGGGTACATACCAGACCTTGGTGGATTCAGGTTGCAGCCAAACCTCCATCCACCAATGCCTGGTTTAAGATGAGACTTTGTGTGCTAGTCACAAGGGGAATGTAAGGTATGTGCATGGGGATATATAACGATTATTCTGTAGTGACTGTGGAAATTAAATTCCAGGGACAAAAGCATAGTGTTGAGGTGTCGATTAGTTCCTAGTTCCATTAGTTAATTTTGGGCACAAATTGGCCAGCGTTTTCAACATTATTAAGGGAAATTTTTACAGATGGGTGATTTAAAAGAGATTCTCAGTGTTGGATTTGTGATTTGCTGGTTGGGGAGGCGGAGCCGGATCCATCTATGTCAGCTCCGTGTCATTATGAATGTTATGGGGTGGGGTAAGGGAGGGGTAAGTCTCGGCTTCCCTAGCCCTTAGAGGATTCCCCGCCATGGATTTCCCTCTGGAGCAGACGTGAGACAAGACTCTTAGGCACACCTTCGATCAAGTTTGAGTGATTGATGATCAATGTCTTCAGCCAGACATTGCAGACGCATAGCCGTACTTTTCTATTATAAATTATCGGTTGTATCGAGTGACTCAAGACGCTCAGACAAAAGAAGATAAAACCCAGTTATTGACACCGAAGAGCTGTCGGGGAATGCTATTCCAGATGGCTTATTATAATCCGAGCATGCCGTGAATGTCAGCTAGTGAATCCACCAGCCACCCCAAGAGCGCCTTTGCACCCGCTTAATTTGATCGTCAGGCCATTAGAGTGGACAGCACGTGGACATCACTTTGTGTCGGCACTGGTGGACTGCTCGATGCGATATCCAGAAGCAGTGCCTCTATGCAACATTTCAGCACATAGTGTTGCAGAGGCATTCTTCAGAATTATCTGCCTAGTGGGGATTCCCAAAAAATCCTCACTGATCAAGGCACTACTTTCATGTCACGTACACTATGCAAGCTGTACGAATTATTGGGAATTAAATAGATTCGGACAAGTGTGTACGAATGGATGGCTGTATAACAGGGAAGCTTGGCTACAGGAATTTACACAGGAAGATAATGTCCTTGTATTACTACACACATCAAGCTCTAAATTACTCACAAAGTGGCAAGGGCCCTTTGAGGTCACACGGCGAGTTGGGGTAGTCGATTAGGAGGTTAAAGTAATGGATGGGGCGAAAAGGGCAAATTTACCACCTCAACCTCTTAAAACCATGAAGGGAGGTGGTCCCTGTGCCTTTGGTGATGGTGGTTCCAGAGAGGGAGGAGCTCGGGCCGGAGGTGAATGTAAAAGCCAATCGAGGTGCCCCGGTCACTTGCTGAGGCCACCTCTCACCATCACGGATCAAGTCATGGATGCAGCCCGGTTGCAAAGAGAAATCTCTGTGAAATGTGTTCTCACTTCTTCCTGGTCGTACGAACCTCATAGAACACCATATCGAAACAAGCCCAGGGGTAGTGGTATGCAGTTGTCCCTACCGAATTAAAAGCCATGCTCTATATTGGTGTAATAGAAGAATCCCACAGTAACTGGGCCAGCCCAGTGGTGCTGGTTCCAAAGAGCAACGGCTCAGTCCAGTTCTGTGTGGATTATAGAAAGATCAACGCAGTGTCTAAATTTGACATGTATCCAATGCCTTGTATTGACGAACTGCTCGATCGGTTGGGTACGGCTCATTTTTATTCAACACTAGATTTGACAAAGGGATATTGGCAGATCCCCTTAACATAAATGTCCAGTAAGAAAATCCTTCTCCACACCAATTCGTGACCATATCGTTCGGTTTGTTTGCGGCCCCGGCTATGTTTCAGCACCTTATGGACTCAGACCGCACTCCACGTATGCAGCTGCCTATCTGGATGACATCATTATATACAGTAATGATTGGCAGCAGCACATGCAGCATCTGAGGGTGGTTCTGAGGTCGCAACGGTGGGTGGGACTCTCGGCAAACCCCCAAGAATTGTGCAATTGAATGGGTGGAGGTATGGTGTCTGGGGTTTCACTTAGGTCAAGGGCAGGTCCGCAATGATTGTGGCCTGCCAGAGACCAAAAAGGATGTGAGACGTTCATGGCTTCCTGGCTAATATAGAAGGTTTGTGCCTAATTATTTGAATGTCACCAGCCAATTGACTGATCTCAATAGAAAGGGAGCCCTTGACCCGGTCCAGTGGATGGACCCATGCCAACAGGCTTTTTTTAATACATTTTTTTTTATCCCCTTTTCTCCCCAATTTTGGAATGCTCAATTCCCACTACTTACTAGGTCCTCATGGTGGCGCGGTTACTCACCTCAATCTGGGTGGTGGAGTACAAGTTTCAAGAACCACTTAATCGTGACCACGAGGAGGTTAGCCCATGTGACTCTATCCTCCCTAGCAACCGGACCAATTTGGTAGCTTAGGAGACCTGGCTGGAGTCACTTAGCAAACTCTGGATTCGAACTCGTGACTCCAGGGGTGGTAGTCAGCATCCATACTCACTGAGCTACCCAGCCAAGCCCCCCCCCCCCCCACCACCCCCAGACTTTTATGCAGGTGAAAGCTGTGCTTTGTGGTGGACCGTTGTTACATGTTCCTGATTTCTCTCTGTGATGAGGAGGAGGGCAGGCCTGTGAGGGGGAGAGAGATGCACGCGGCACATGTTATGTTGACTGTTTACATTACGTTGACGTTGCCACCTCCTTGCCCATCCTTTATACTGTTACAGTGGTGCCAAAACCCAGGAGGGAGGAGGGATGTGCTGTCACGGAGTCCGACGAAGAAGGGGAGGAGCAGTTCTGTCTGACTGGGCGATCCTTGCCGATCCTTGAACTGTTACACACTCTCCCTTTTGTTTTACAGATCAACGCGTCGGACAGAGGGTTGGGAGCCGTGTTTTCCCAGCGGGTCGAGGGGGAGGAGCGCCCTGTGCTATACATCAGTCGGAAGCTTTCGGCGAGAGAGGCAAGGTACAGCACAATTGAGAAGGAATGTCTGGCCATCAAGTGGGCTGTCCTCACCCTTCTGTATTACCTCCTGGGATGGGCTTTCGCCCTCTGTTCGGATCACGTGTTGGAGGAGTAATAGGCAGGCTGGATGGCTCCCTGGCCTGAGTCGGGCGATGGGGATATGTGGTAGCAGGGGCGTGAACGAGTGCCAGCTTGTGAATGGAGAGCGAGATCAGGAGATGAGAACAGTAAGGATCATCACCTGTCACTGACTGTCTCTAACAGCTGTTTGTCATTGTAGTGAGAATGGAGACTAAAAGTGATCAATTTAAAGTGATCCAGATGCTTGTAGAGGGGAAAGAGAGAGCCCTGCACACACACCTGCTGAGCCTGTGTGATTTTTAAGCTGAAAAGCTAATTATCGTTTGAGTGTGAAAATAAAACTTACCGTTTGAGTTGATGTTTCCGTCCTCCACTTTCTCCTTGTCAAAATATAGAACCCTGTTTCTGTGGGCAAATGAATATTTGCTCACTTTGGATCCTGCTACCACACTGGTCATATTATTTGAAAAATACTTTTAAATGTATGTCTGTCAAGTTGCAGTCAAAACCCATTGGGGTTTAGAGAGATGTGGAGAAGTGAAAACATTGCTAGCAGCAGGGTCAAGCCAGGACTATATAAAAAAAATACTCTTTATTAGTTAACATTAACCTGATATTTAACTTTACCTTTATATGTCTCTTCCAAGATGGATTTTGAATTCCTTAAAGATTCCAAGACAATAAGACAAAAACCTGCTAGTACATAGGGCCATCAGAGAATGACATTCAAGAACAAATGACAAGAGAAACCAATAAAGTACAAACCAACAAAGAAGTTTACAAAATTTAACAGCTACCACCACAATGAAATGTTCTTGGGTATAGGCTAGCCGCTAACGCATGCTTGTTAGTGGCAAGATAAAAAAGAATGGAAAAACTGAAACACTGAAGGAAAAAAAAATGTGAGTGAGGGGATTTGTTACTGTAATTCAATAGATTTGGCTTGTTACCACACAGCTGTTAGGTGTCAAACTGAGAAACAAATAAACAGATAAACAGGGTGTTTGTGTGTGTGTTAGCACACAAGCTAGCACATATCCATGTAGGCAAATTAACATGAGTGTGTACGTGTGTTTATATGTCTATATATCTAAGAATGTGCCTGTGAGAATCTGGAAAAAAAAAACTGCTTAAAGTGCATGCTGTCACACACATAAATAATTATTATGTATCTTCCCCTATTCTGACCACCATTGTCCTTTCTTTGCGAGTATCATTGGACCTGCTAATCTTTTTATCCTTGGCTGTATTTTTCTCACTGTGTTTTCAAATTATTGTCACAATATTCAAACCTTCAAACCCACCTTTGCATTTGTGCATTATGCATGTCGATGTGAGCTTTGTATTTGCTCTCTGTCCTCAGTAATTGCCTCCACACTGGGTCTACAGGTCTCCATTGTGTCACACAAAACCAGGTTGTAGTCTGTACCCTAACAATAAACCCTGAACAATAGGATTGGTTCCTTTGCAATGTTCTTGCTGGTTCTAGCAAGTCACACTTGGCAAGGACCTCCAATGTATGGAGGGAGTATTTCACATCACCCTGTCAGCAGTTGATGGACACTCTGCCTGTTCTCTAAAGCACTGCTGTCAAATAATAATACCCTACATATTAATACTGTAGCTCTTTTCTGGATACTTCCACTCAAACACCTTACACATATGGGGATTTTTCCACTGCGCATTACAACTTAACTCGACTTGACTCTGCTCGCTTTTTGGGGGTTTTCCACTGTGGATAGTGCCTACATATACATTTACATTTATGCATTTGGCAGACACTTTTACCCAAAGTGACTTACAGTGCATTTATTTTAGGGACAATACACCTGGAGTAACCTTGCTCAAGGACACAATGGTGGTGTCTGTAATGTTATTGGAGGATTGGTTGATAGCTCTCTGTATGAAGGGCAGTTGATATCCATTAAAGAGCGAAGTTAGACACAAGCGTGTGTGCTCTTGATTTATTTCTTGGTACGACACTATTTTGAGTGACTGCACAAGAACAATACATGGTGTCAGAATTTTATTTACTGTGGCATGATGGATTCGTCGGGGGTTCTTGCCGGATGCATGGCGGAGATTTCGTCAGCATGTTCAGCTCATGTTCGCCTGGCAGCTACATGACAAGGCAGAGGAGACCATGTGTAGCTATCTGCTCCTTTGGGTAGGTGAAAAGGGGCGAGATGTTTATAATACATGGACATTATCAGCCGATGAATCCAAAAAACTGCAGTCTTATTATGATAAGTTTGACGAGTATGTCATGCCAAAAGCAAACCCGATTTTTGCGAGGTACAAGTTTCATGAAAAAACACAAGGAGAGCATGAAACATTCGAGCACTTCGTTACAGACCTTAAACTGCTTGTGAAAGACTGTGGATATATAAACAGTGACGAAATGGTACGAGACCGTATTGTTTTTGCAACTAACTCCCCAAAAGTCAGAGAAAAACAGCTAAATCAAAGTGCTGATTTAACACTTGAAAAAGCGATTGATATAGCACGGTCGCACGAAGTTGCACAAGAACAGCTCAGGATGATAAACTCACGTGCAACGGCAGCACAGAACCGTGCAGCACACGCGGTGATAAGCAAAAAGCCAACAGCAGACAGACAGAAACACGGAGCATCCGCGAAGGAAACTGATAGTTACCGACAAAAATAGGCCATGTGGCAGATGTGCACTGCAACACAGTCAGAGGGACGCATGCCCTGCAAAAGGCCGTCGGTGCAAAATATGCAATAAACTCAACCACTTCGCAAAGGTATGCAAAGCAAAACAACCTGTCACACATAGAGCAGTACACACAGTGGGAAATACAGACATCTTAGAAGCAGATGAGCTGTTCATTGATGCAATTAGAGCTTTCATTAGAGCATGAAAGCACAGAATGTGAGCAGGCTTTTGCAGAACTTGAATTAGGATATCAAGCAAGCAAAGTTAGCTTCAAATTGGATGCTGGGGCCCAGGTGAACATTATTCCAGCCGATAGATTTGATATTCTTTTCGGCACAACAGAACTGAAGCCCACAGTGCGCCGTTTTACAGGCTATGGCGGAGAGACACTGGATGTAAAAGGGACATGTCAGCTTAGCTGTAAATACAAAGACACAGAAGCTGTGCTGGAATTTTACTTTGTGAGTACACATGCACCTCCCGTGCTTGGTTTGAGAGCATGCCTGGACCTGGGACTGATAAAGCTCGTCTTTTCAGTTGATGCAGATACAAACAAGCCCTGTGATATCATGCAAGAATTCCAGGATGTCTTTCACGGGATCGGTGAGTTTCCAGGGGAATGTACTATACACATAGATCCTACAGCTGTCCCTGTCGTGTATCCGCCCAGGAGGATTCCGTTCATGCTGCGCAGTCGCCTCAAGGAGGAGCTAGACAGCATGGAAAAATCAGGCATTATTGTTAAAGTGACAGAACCCACAAACTGGGTTAATGCCCTGGTGGTCATTGAAAAGCCCCGCACTGGAAAACTCAGGATATGTTTAGACCCCAGAGACTTGAATAAAGCCATCAAAAGGCCATATTACCCCCTGCCGACACTCGACGACATAACCCCGAAACTCGCTGGAGCACGATTTTTCTTGATGCAAAATCTGGGTATTGGGCAATCAAGCTGTCAGAGTCATCGTCAAAATTGACTACATTCAATACTGTAGTGGGAAGGTACAGATTTCTACGTCTACCTTTTGGACTGATCTCTGCTCAAGACGAGTTTCAGAGAAATATAGATGAGACTTATGAAGGGCTTGATGGTGTTGCAGCCATTGTGGACGACATACTTGTCTTTGGGAAAACAAAAGAGGAACATGATGCAAACTTGCACGCCATGCTAATGAGGACCCGTGAAAAAGGAGTACGCCTCAACCCAGACAAATGTGTGATATGCGTCCCTGAGGTCAGTTATTTCGGGCACAAGCTAACGCGAGAAGGCATCAAACCTGACCCAGAAAAAATCAGTGCAATAAGAGATATGACCCCACCAAAGAATAAGTCAGAACTGGAAACCATTTTAGGTATGGTCAACTATTTGTCCAGATTTGCGCCAAATCTGTCTGAAATAAATGCACCCAAGAGGCAGCTCTTGAAACAGAGTAGTGAGTTTGTGTGGGACGCTACTCAGATGAAAGCATTTGAGAAGATGAAGAGCTGATCACACGAGAGCCTGGCCCTGTCCTGTCTTACTATGATCCTGGTAAAGAGCTCCACCTGCAGGTCGATGTGTCAAAAAGCGGCCTAAGCGCCGTACTGCTCCAGGACCAAAAGCCAATCGCGTATGCTTCAAAATCCCTCACACCAACAGAAGAAAACTATGCACAGATCGAAACGGAGTTGCACTATTTTGAGTGACTGCACAAGAACAATACAGTATCTGTGGGGATCAAATCAGTGACCTTCTGATTGCCGATTACGTGCTTTAGCCCACTACGCCACCACCACTCCAGGTACGGTTGAGGTTCCAATCGAGCCGAGCCGATAATAAATGTGACATGGGACATGGGACATCAACCCGCTAGTTTTAAAGTTAGCTACATCGATAGCAGTATCATTTGTTAACGCGTCTTTCAAATTGTAAAAAGAAATGGCTGTGAGCAAAACCACGGCGTGGTCAATAAATGAGGTGCAGACATTTCCTCTCATTAGCGACGAGCAAAATGAAAAAGTCTTTCAGGAAGTATCTGAGCTGTTGGCCTTACACGGCTACCACCAGACCTACCAACAGTGTAGGGAAAAGTAAAAACAAAATCAAGTAAATGTGGCTGTGGATGTGGTTCGACCAAATGGCCACTATCTAGACCGGCGAGCAATGGGAGGGAGAGTGCCCTGGACTCACGGCTGGAGCCCACATTTGAGGATGGTAATTAAACTCTATACTCTGCTTGAAAGCTTCACTTTATTTAGTTGACCAGCTACTGGAAAGCTTGCTCTAAAACAACCAGTCCAATTTAACTGTTACACTTGTGTAAAATTACCATGCAACAACTGCTTTATGCAGCACAATGAGCTAGTAGCTAACAGCTTGTGGTGGTGTTATTTTTTATTGTTTTGTGTCACGTCTAAGATGATGTCACGGCAGTAGAGGTGGCGCAACTATGACGATAAGCCTATAATCCCACCCACGTTGAGGCAGCACTAAACCGCAGTGGAAAAGTAATGCCAGTAGAGTCGAGTCGAGTCGAGTCGAACCGTAACGTGCAGTGTAAATGTGCCAATAGTGTGGTGATTCTCTTCAACCACCAGCAGTGTTTTAATGGTTAATGTTTTAATTTTCATAGGGACTATTTGCACTAGGTGTAAATGGAACCTACCAAACAGCCAGGCTATTTGCACTCCAATAGTTTGGTGGAAACACAACAATTTAAGTCTACATGCACCACCAAGTAAGTATTATTGCAATAGCTTAGGTTCGATTCCCGCCTTTGTCACACTTTTTGCCATCCTGTTTCCTGTCTCCACTTTTAACATTTCTTTTAAAACAACTTATATTTATAAATAGAAAATTATATGATGGTTGATTTTTTGTTATTGTTTTTTTGGACATAATGGGGAATTAGAGAAAGGTTTGATGAGAGTAAAATTAACCTTGCTTTTTAATGATAGTTTTAATGCAATTACCCATGGTGTTACTACAGTAATATGGTGTTAATATAGTAACCATATTTCATTTTGAGATTTACAATGATTTTACTACAAAATAACACAGTGATGCTATGGTTCAAAAAAGTATTTTTGTAAGGTAAGGTGAGGGTTTGGTTTAGGGTTAGAGGTTGGTGTAGAGTGTCTGTGGGACTCTAAATAAAAACAATAAACACACTGCAGTGATACTGTATGTTTGTATTTAATCAGGAGTGCAAATAGCATCTAACACTATTTGCACTCAGTGCAAAGAAGATGCATTTTGTTGCTATTTACACTTATAATAGCCACTGCCTTTAATTTTTCATTAATTACAAAAAAGGGCATGGCAAATGTGTATCTTTAACTACATGTTGTCATATGAACAAGTGCAATGACAGATTTGTGTTTCATGAACCTTTAAGTATAAATCAGTTTTTGGCTCATTTCGAGTCAGGCATTAGTAATGACTGAAAGTAACTGAGGTTCAGTAAGTGAATTAGATGTTAATTCAGACTGATTTAGTGAGTTCATTCAATGAAGGATTTGTCAGCCTGATTCAGATGATAACTAGTGAGTTGATGAGTCGTTTTGAGCGATTCATTAAAAGAACAGACACATTTGTTAAAATGCGACTACACAAATTGTGCTTTATGTTTAATAAAAGTGCTGCTTGCCCCTACAAAACTCACCGGCACTGTGATGTTGCGTGTGGTTGCTATGTTGCAATGCAGTTACTAAGGTGTTCTGAGTGTTTTTTAGAACATTGTTTTGTGGTAAAAATAGTGTTAAAGGGATAGTTCACCCAAAAATGAAAATTTTCACATCATTATAGCATACAGCCTTTTCCAGAAACTTTACTTCAATTTTCAGGTTAGAGGTTGTGTGTGAACAAGACTCTTTAAAAATACTGGTAAATGTTTCTCTGGCAATTACCCTTAATGACATGTTGTATTATTACCTATACAATTTCCATATTGATGATGTGTGTACGGAGTCATAAGATCAACGGTTTCAGTTTATATGAGGTCAGCATGTGCTGACGTAAGAAAGTTCTGATGGAGATGACAAATTTACTCCGTGCAGTAACATTGGTGAATTGGAAGTAAGAAAAATGTAAACAAATTGGATAGTGAAACTAGAGTGTTTCTCTTATTAGATTGGATGAAGAAATTTTCCAATATCTTAAAGGAACAGTAAGCGAATCCATTACTATTTTCAAAAAACACAATTTAGTTTGTTTTTTAAGCAATTTTAATTATGGGGACAATAGAAATGTCCTCAAACCACATTTATAGCATAATACCCTTGTAATTACCAGTTTGTAACCTAAAAAAAGTCCTTGTAAATGACCCAACCCACCCACACACACAGATTTAAAAACATACAGTACATTTGTATACCCAGCACTGCTACACAAATATGCCCTCCATGCCATTCCTGCATCTCCACACACACACATACACACAATTCATTTGATATGCAATGCAGAATGTGTGTAGCCTATGTGTGTGTGTGCATGCATTCTCAAGAATGTGCACTTTAAATGTCAAGGGTGTGTAGGTTTAGCATTTCATTTAGCATACAATTAAAAACAGCAGTGGGGGAAGGAGGGAAAGAGAGAAATTGAGAGAGAAGGGAAGTCAGAAGAGGCCAGGTCACAATAAAGTAAAATAAAGTTATGTAGAGGTGGAGGAGGTCAAACAGAAAAAAATATTGACAAGATAAATGGAGGAAAATAGAGATGGTGAAAAGGCTAAGACGAAATTAAATATAGGGGGAGGTATCAAGAGGAAATAGAAAACATGATGAATAAATAAAGTAGCTGAAAGAGGAGATGGAAATACAGTATGAAGGTAATGGTATTCACCTAAAAGAGGAGGGCAGATTGGAAAAAAAAATGTAAGAATTAATTTAAAGATTCTCACACATTCCTATAAAAGTTGCCACATTCCAGATAGGTTACATTAATCTGGCAGCACAAGCCCTTCAAAAAATTCTAAAGAAATGTAAATGACTCATGTAGCAAATGAAAAGTGCCATAAAATCCTATTTTGGTGGAAATCTTTTTGTTAGTATTTTCTGTTAATATTTTGCACCCTTCTACAAAACTGAGTGATGATTTTAAAGAAGTTGTAGGTGAATATCTGTTTCCACCCACTGGCTATAAAGTGGTACTGCAACCTGTGAGAACCTTGAATAAAGGCTGTACAGTTCAGTATAGTACAGTTCATTGAATTCACATTCTTTTTTTATGGTAACATCTGATGTTGTTCTTGATATTCTAAAGTAGTCCTGGTTTTACATATTATTGAATAAAATTAGTTCATTTTAATCTAGAAAAGTTTTACTGTATTACTGAACTGATTAAATTGAAGTCAACAGATGAGAGTTTGTTTTATGCCCTCATAAAGTAAAAAAATGTCCCTGAAAATCAAATCCAGGGAAAATACTGGCCCTTAATAAAAAAGGTAAATTCTGACACTAATTTGCACTGTTTGTCCCACAGACATGAATGAATCTCGGATTATGTATCTTACTGAGGAGATGTGTGCACACAATAAAACTCTGCCTTGATAATATAGTTGACACTTGCCTAAATGTACTGTATGCCAGCGTGGTTTGATTATATTTGCTTGTTTACCCAAGAGATATAAAAGAAATACGATGACAGTGAGCATTTTCTTTGGAGGGTAGAATTCATAAAAAAATATTCTAATTTAAGAGAACTAGTTGAAACTAAATGTACTTTTGACTCCAAATCATATTGCTACTGAGATACTGTGTCATAGCCCTTGTGTCAACTTCCCTTTGTATCAACTAGCCCCGGTCTCCCATATAATGCAAAATCTGAGTAAGCAGAATTGCACTGATATACATCTCAACAAACACAAACCACAAAAATATTGTACTAATCCTGTGAGTCAAAAGTGATTTATTATTATTGTTTAATTACCTTATAATACATACTAACCTTGTGCATAGCACATTACCTGTCCTAACTTCTGCTTTGATCCAATAAAATCTACACATGAACTGTGTTACTTGCAAATCCCATTACAGTATTAGTCTGCCTCTACTGCTGTTAGTCAATCTGATTTCTGAGTATTGAGCCAGCACTTAAATACTTTTAAATTATCTGATTAACAAATAACAAGAAAAACAGACAAATAAACAGATGCTGATACAGAAGACCAAAGAGAGATGTGCTGGGAAATGCAGGAGGAATGAGGATAATGTATTTAAAGAGTGAAAAATAGAGAAGGAGAGCGAAAATGCGAGTAGCACCTTGAGGTCAGTTCTAATAATACTGATAAGACCTTGTCATGGCCACCACACTATCTCATTCTGCTGGGAGGAATGGAGGCAGTTTGGGACAACTGTGTGTGTGTCTGCCAGGTGTGTGTATGCATTTGGGATGCATGTGTATGTATGTGTCAGGTTAGTTTATGTTTTATAGAGTTATGCGTGTGCTTTCTGAAACTGTCTGTACTACTTTTCCACTGGATTCCTCATGTTGGACTGGCTGTGTTGATCTGGCAGTGCATGCACAGGAAGATTCAGTTTGATGCTAATCATGTCTATGGTATGAGTAGTGTGTGTATGTTTGTGTTCATCTGTGTACATGTTAAAAAGGAGTATCAACAATAGCATGTTTTAGCTCTGTAAATTATTGTGCTTGTGAGATCCCTTTGGATAAGGCAATGTGTGTTAGTGTGTGTAGTTATCATTTTGAAGGATAGTAAAATAACATATATATGAAAATACTGTGTGTATGAGTGTGTGTTGTGTGCTACACTCACTGAGCTCTTCATTAGAAAAGTTATATAATCCTAATAAAGTGCCTTCTGCTGTTGTAGCCCATCTGCGTCAAGGTTCGACGTGTTGTGCATTCTGAGATGCTATTCTGCTCACTACAACTGTACAGAGTGGTTACCTGAGTTACTGTAGCCTTTCTGTCAATTTTAACCATTCTCCGTTGACCTGTCTCATCAACAAGCCATTTCTGTCCACAGAAATGCTGCTAGATGTTTTTTGTTTTTGCCACCATTCTGAGTAAACTCTAGAGACATATAGAGATATAGAGAAAATCCTAGGAGATCAGCATTTAGAGAAATACTCAAAACAGCCGTCTGGCACCACCAATCATGCCAGGGTCGAAATCACAGAGATCACATTTTTTCTACATTTCTTCATGCATGAATAAGTATGTGTAGAGGTGTTCTTTATAAAGTGTTCAGTGAGTGTATGTTTACTATATAACAACTTTCCTGGTCCATAGCATTTGTATCACTGCATTTAATTTCCCGGAAGAAGAATTATCTGGTGTTAAGGAGGTTTATCTCTGTAAATAGCGACTTTAAATTGGAAAAAACAAGATTGGGAGGTTGGTAGCAGTCAGATAGCTAATAAAAGTAATTCCCTTTAAAGTGTGACAACTAGATGAGATGTGGGCATAAGCTAAATGGCAGAAACTCTGATTAGTCTGGTTACCCCCAATCCATATCTAGCACCAAAGTTGTTCAGTTACCAGCATCTGTTATAAACATGGACGTGAAAGTCACAGAGTCTAATCTGTGACCACAATAATCCTATTAGGAAGTTAATATTGGTGGCTAAAAGTCTTCCACTTTCTAAAATGAGAAACAAAACATAGTTTACTATATGTGGGTAATTCTAATTCTAATGGGGTGGGTGAAAAATATCTATTAACAGCCTTAACTAGCAAAAAAATCATTGCATCTTGTTGCATTATTTACGGTCAATATTCTTGTTTTTTTGTGTCATTATTTTTCTACACTTATATACTTAAAATAATGTTTGAATTGTATACAATTATAAAAATATATTTGTCACAATTAATAAATAGTCACTGGATAAAAGGATTGAAAAGAGAGTGACGGGCGATCCCATTTTCAGCATGAAGCATTTTTGGAAAAGAAAAACAGAATATTTTCTTGTCAAGTATAGCTAATGATATGTAGATTTTTTTAATTCTACTGTATATAACTCATATGGAATGGCGATGAATGGGGACATGCAAATTGGCTAATATTTCAATGTAAAAAAAATTATGTATTTATGTAATATGTCATATTTGTACAATTTATTTTGCAAAGTCAAATCTATCAAACAATGCAACCAAGTGCAGTATCCTGTTGAATATATCAATAGCAAGTAATGGGGACACACATAACACATTAATAGCACAGTTTCCTGAGAATTACCCATATTTTCTTCGCTAGTAGATAAGCTGCAGGGTTGAATTGGATGGAAGATGAGTTTATTTGTGTGGTGAAACCCTTTTCGGCCTTAAGCTTGATAACTGCCCGTCCTCCAGCCCTGTACAGTGTAGATCACTCTCTGGTCTGTTTGAGAGTTAAAACATTACACAAACATAGAGTTAACCCTTTAATTCAACCTGTGTCATTTAATAAGCCGGGACCACATTCTACCTTCTTTACCTTGTTAATTTTGTAGAGTTGTGCCGCACTTCCTCAAAATTTCTCTTATGAATTGTCTTACAAAAAAATTATAATAATGATAATTAAATAAATATATAAATATATATTTAAGAAACTTTCTCTTATCTTTATATACATATATATATATATATATATATATATATATATATATATATATATATATATATAGTTTAATTACCAAAAGTGTATAGGGTCTTTAGAGACCCGAGATATGTAATAGTTTCACAATATACACTCAATTTGCACTTTATTAGGAACACCTGTACACCTACTTATTCATGCGATTATCTAATCAGCCAGTCGTGTGGAAGCAGTGCAATAAATAATCATGCAGATGCGGGTTAGGAGCATTTAGTTAATGTTTACAAGTGATTTCGACCATGCCATGATTGTTTGTACCAGAAGGGCTGGTTTGAGTATTTCTGCAACTGCTGATGTCCTGGGATTTTCAAGCAGAACATTCTCTAAAGCAGGGGTCGGGAACATTTTTTCACTAAGGAGCCAATTTAAAAATTTTTGGTTGATGTATTTTTTCGAAAGAGCCATACCACAAATTTTACTACGTTTTTCAATAAAATTAAATGTTTATATTGCCCATAGGCTACACAAAAAACAAACAAATATGCAAATATTAATAGGTAACATGTTGCAATATGGAACTGAGTACACGTGTTTGTGCGGGTCTCCATAAAATTACTTTTACATTACCTTTTGGGCTGGGCGATATGTAAAAAACATTTTAATGATAATCGCATTTAAAATACCAATATGGTCAATCCCCAAGGTCAGTGAATATTTTTGCTTTATTTATTTTGCTTTAAAAATGTAATTAATTTATTGAAACACGAAAAACTTGAACAAAAGACATTTCTAAATTCAAATTGCACTTTAAACGAAGTGAAAAATCAATTCAAATAACGAAGTGATATAAAAATCTTACGTATAACCACCTCCCCAAATCCAAACATTTACCGTCTCCAACGGCCCCATTTGCCATCACGCAAGCATACGTCAATGACAACAGGTGAAAATTACTAGCATACAACTTAAGAACTAAAGACAATTAGAAATGTAAAGATAATTATAATAATCATCATATTAAATAAGCCTAAAAAATTCTCATGTTCCCAAAATATGCTGCCAAATGTGTGTTCTTATCAAATGTGTTTGTATTCTGTTTTGGTAACACATTTTATGCTGCCTAAAGAAAAAAATAGAACTCAATTTTAGGTTCAAGGTGAACGTGTCTTACATTACCTTATGATTTAATCACTTTCGTCTTTGTTTATTTAATACAAAGATACCTGTATATATTACTGAGCCTACGGAGTTGCGTTCACAATGTGTAAGAGCGAACTAAACTCGCAGTACCTCACGAGATGATCGGAGATCATGTTTTCAAAACAGTTTTCAGTTGAATGAAACAGAGAAAAAGGAGTGATAACTCTTTACACGTCTGTTCTTAAAAATATAATAAACGGTGTTTCTTCAAACACGTCAGCATTTCTTGTCATGTGTCACTCCGAGACACCTTTTGCAGATAGATGAGCAAAATTACTTGTGCATGAAATGCATTTGGAGAGTAGCTCGCGAACTGGATTGCACATAAAAAATAAAGAACGTTCATAAAATCACTCATAGAAAATGCTCATCAGAGCTAAGATCAATAGTTTTTGGGAAATGAGGCCCAGAACTCTATGAATGTTCATGTATTGGAGAAGTGCTTTCATTGCACTCAGAGCTCAATGCGCACAAATCAAATCAGATGTGAATCAACGGCTTTTCTTTTGTCTGATCTTCAAAATATAATCACGTTTCGTCAAACGCGTGTCTTTGTGTCTAATTTCTTGTTATGTTCAGGTCGCCTTCCACAGTGGCTGGTACATCAGCAAAATACTCAGCATGAAAAATCTGCATTTGGCGGGTGTTCATTTCAAACATCGTTCACCAGAAGTAGGCTGTAAAATTCGGGAGAAAGGAAACCAAAACAGTGTCATTGACTTGTCATTGACTGACAAGCTTAGCAAATGCACCCACACTATCTCTAGAAAGTTTTAAACGATCATGTGTTGGTGAATGGTGAGAGACCCGGTGAGCCACTTGATTTTTAAGAAAGAGCCACTTGTGGCTCGCTAGTCATAGGTTCCAGACTCCTGCTCTAAAGTATACTCAGAATGGTGCCAAAAACAAAAAACATCTAGTGAGTGGCAATTCTGCGGATGAAAACAACTTGTTTATGAGAGAGATCAACGGAGAATGGCCAGACTGGTTTGAGCTGACAGAAAGACCACAGAAACTCAGATAATCACTCTGTACAATAGTAGTAGCAGAATAGCAGCTCAGAATGCACAACACGTCAAACCTTGAGGCAGATGAGCTACAACAGCAGAAGATTATGTTGGGCAATTTATTAGGACTACAGTGTTCCTATTAAAGTGCTCAGTGAGTGTATTCTTTTCTATTATTTACTAATTGTCTTAAAAATGCTTTGAAAATTGGGACATTTTGTAGATCCATTTGTGATAGATACAGTATATTAGTGCAGGGTCGCTAAAGACCCAAGGTAAGTAATAATGTTTGGCATTTAATGGCTGTTGTAATAGAGCATATACTGTAAATACACAGGCCTAAAGACACACACACCTCTTTTCCATATAATCATAATGATTTTTTATTCATAACATTGAGTGTTTTCAAAGAAAAATGTGATGGAGGTGTGCTATAAATAATTTACAAATAAATAATTTAGTCATGCCACAGCAGTGTGTTGATTAATGCAGCATGAAAATGAACTATTAAATTTGTTTATGTCCTTGTTTTCTAGATGAAAAGCCCACCTGTAAAAAGTATTTTGACAGAGCCCTCAATGACCTCTGCACTTTAACCAGCATATACAATGGCTGTAAGTCTGTGTGTGTGTTTGTGTCACATTTAAATGTTTGCCATTGTCTTTTGTTGAGTATTGTTGGCTACAAGTCAAGTCAGGGATTTCACCTTGTAAATAAGACTGCACTCGGGTTCTCGCATCACCGTCCTCGTCCATTCATGTGTTCAGCCTGTCCTGCCTGCTCTGTAACGTTACAGTTTGTGCATGTGCAAGTATTTTTGCTGCAAATATTCATAGTGTGCCATATGGAAAAAGACAGCATAAATAGCATGCAACTGTTAGTTGGTGTACATGCCCATGTGCAGACATGTGTTTTCTTTTGTGTGTCTGTGTATGTTTTGTGTGTCTCATTGTTTGGTTGCTGTGCACATATTCACATATATGATCTGTGATCATATTTCACAGAATCAAAGTGACAGTAAACTATGTGTTTGGGTGGTTTACGAGGACTTTTTTTAGGTTACAAACTGGTAATTACCTGGGTATTGTGCTATAAATGTGGGTTATGAGGATATTTCTAGTGTCCCCATAATTCAAATCGCTTAAACAAACTAAACAATGTTTCTTTGAAAATGTAAAAATGCAGGAATTTATTTTGTGAGGGTTAGGTTTAGGAGTAGGTTTAGGGGATATAATCTATAGTTTATACAGTATAAAGATCATTGTCTATGGAGAGATCTCATAAGGATAGCCATACCAACACGTGTGCGTGTGTGTGTGTGTGTGTGTGTGTGTGTGTGTGTGTGTGGTGTAATCATAACACCAAGTGTGTGAGTTCATTTTATATTTAGTTATGAAGGAGGTGGATACAGTCTGGGTGTGTGTGTGTGTGTGTGTGTGTGTGTGTGTGTGTGTGTGTGTGTGTGTGTGTGTGTGTGTGTGTGTGTGTGTGTGTGTGAAACTACATGCCATGGTAGAGGGTGTTGTACTGCTACCATGCTCAGACTCCTCACTGTCCCATTCAGTCTGGAAGAGAGTGACTGACAAGGAACAAGAGACTTCAGAGCTAAAACAAAAGTGAGAAAAAGAAAGGAAGCCATTTCACTTCTAGTTGTTTCTCTTGTCCTCAGGCCATCTGGTCAACATGCAGCGTTCGACAAATGTGGACCCCACCAAGATGGGTGTTGGACGGGCCATTGCTGTCCTCACCTCGGGAGGAGATGCACAGGGTGAGGAAAAGTATTATTGTGTCTTTGTCTATGTCTATTTGTTCATAATGTAATGTTAAATATGTGTATGGGCCTTATTGGAGAGTTATCTGGTGGGCTGAACAACTGTTTTTGAGGTCCCATTAGCTTGTATAAATTACATTCTGCAGTAACTCTGAATTAGAATAGAAATTATCTCATCATTTACTCAACTTCATGCCATCCCAGATGCGTGACTTTCTATCTTCTGCTGAACATAGACAAAGATTTTTTAGAAGAATATCTCAGCTTTGTAGGTCCTTACAAAGCAAGTGAATGGTGACCAGAACTTTGAAGCTCCAAAAATCACATAAATGAAGCATAAAATGAATACATAATGCTCCAGTGGTTAAATCAGTGTCTTCAGAAGTGAGCCAGTTGGTTTTGGGTGAAAACAGACCAAAACATAACTCTTTTTGCACTATACATCTTGCCATTGCAGTCTCCTTGGCGATCAGGATTTCAAGATCGATTACACTTCCTAGTGCTTGACACATGTGCATAGCGCTGGATGGCACTATAGGAAGAGTAATTGAGTTTGTTATCGTGATTGCCTAGAAGATTGCTGTCAAGATGTACAGTGAAAAATATATTAAGTTATACTTAATTATATTTTGGTCGGTTCTCACCCAAAACCAACTGGATTGCTTAAGAATACCACCTTTTTGGAGCTTTTGGAGTTCTAGTCACCATTCACTTGAGATATTCTTATAAAAATCTTCATTTGTGTCCAGAAGAAGAAAGAAAGTCATACACATCTGGGATGGCATGAGGGTGAATAAATGTTGAGGGAATTTTCCTTTTTGGTTAAACTAACACTTTAACACAAACATTTTAATTCTGTCATCATTTACTTACCCTTATGTTATTTGAAACCCAAATGTTTTTCTTTCTTTCATGGAACACAAAATTGTCCTTTCCAAATAATTAAATTAAACAATAATTTATGCTGTAAAGCTGAAAAATAAATAAATAAATAAATAAATAAAAAAGCACCATAAAATTAGTGCATACGTATCATGTACTATATTCCAAGACATCTGAAGTTATACCATAGCTTTGTGTGTCAGGATCCTGTCAGCTTTGTCAGCCATGTTTATTGTGGTTACAGGATCCTGACGATTATGTTCTATGTTCTATGACACGGGTTTGGATGTTTTCCTTGCCATGTGCTCTTCTGTCTTGTCTCTGTTCCATGTTTAGAGCATGGTGACTGGATCCTGACTCTTCGGTCTCGGGATCTGGACACCCATGCTTTATGTCTTGTCTTTGTGAGTGCATGGCTTCATGTTCAGTTTTGGTTCTCTTGCCATGTGCACATGTCTGGTCTTGTCTTTTGTTTGAGCACATAGCTAATGATGGCTTCATTGCCATGTACTCTATTGTATTGTCATTGCATTTGTCTTGCCATGTGCTTCATGAATCTGCCTCCTTGTTCCCTCATCACTTTCCCTCGTTTTGTCCTTGTTAATGTTAATTAGTTTCACCTGCTCCTCATGTGTCTTGCTGCCAATATATTGTGCCCTCTTCCCTCATGTCTCTATCAAATTGTTTTTTACTGTTGTGTATGTTCTGCCTGTGAGTTGCATTGTTTTGTTCCAGTTATCCAGTCTGTCCTGTCTTGATTTTGTTTTAGTTTGTTGGTTTCTGCCTCATAAGAGTATTTGTTTGCTTTTTTTCTTCTTCTTTTTAATAAATGCCTTCTACTCTTGGGTTCTTCCTCAACAAGCCGTGACATTGTGTAAGGAACAGACCGAAATGTAGTAATTATTAACAAATATGAGCACAAAGATGTGATACAAATCCCGTTCTTACTTCCGCACATTCAAATCTGGCACAGTCATGGTGCAGGAAAGAATAATTGAAATAGTAGAACACAAATAGTAGAAAACTAATTTATATATATATATATATATATATATATATATATATATATATATATATATATATATACAGGGTTAAGAAGTAATGGAATACATGTAATGTGATTATGTATTTAAAATACAAGTAACTGTATTACAATACAGTTTCAATTTAAATAATTGGTAATTAGAATACAGTTACATTCAAATAGTATTTTGATTATTTGATTTGAGTATTTGATTACTTTGCATATTATTGTCATTTATTTCATTGAATTTTTAGTCCTTTCAGATGGAAAACATTTATACATAAATATGATGCTATCCAAAGTGCATTTAAACAGCGGTGAAACTTTCTTATGATGTGTTACATCATTTCTTATGATGACATTCATACGAGCAGACAGAGAAGTATGTTTAAAGTAAGTTTGGAGCAGAAGAAATAGAAATAAACCTTGTTTAAATTGTCAGCTTTACGCTAAGCTAAAATGCCATTTCTAGACATTTTACATGCACGTTACCAGACACGATCATATTTATTATTAAGAAAATTCCTTTGATATTATGGCAAAAATCTTATTCTTGATCATTTTTGTATTGTTTTCCAGTAAAAATATTTAAAAAATCCTTGAAACAACATCAATTTGATTTATCCTGTTTTAGAAACAACACTGCATAAGATATTTAGGTTTTTCAGAGAATGTGTTTTTAACATGTGTATTTTGTCTTTATGAGTTTTTATAGTCAAAACAAGTGAAAAAAATCTACCAGTGCTGAAGAAGTATTCAAAAGTATTTTGAATATGTTTTCAGATATATATAAATCATTATCCACTTTATACATTATATCTAAAAAGCATCAACATTCTGCTAAACTTCTTTTGTGTTTCACGGAGAAAAGAATCCATATGGGTTTCAAAAGCCATGAGAGTGAGTAAATAATGACTAGTATGCCGTTTTTCCATCTCTCACTCTTTTTCTGTGTGAGTAAAGTCACTTCAAATAAACCTGAAAAATCTGTTAATTTAGCAGCACAGCTCTACCTCATCCATCAAAAGATGCTGGTTCATATTTTATTCTCTGGCAATAGAATGCAAGCTATGAAGTCAAATGTGTGTGCTGCTCAAATTTGGAAAGACCTGATAGATGACTATTTATAGTGGTTGTGTTGGATGGGCTCCGGAATCCTTGATTACCTGATTGAACTCTCTCCTCCTCATTTGCTGTAGCAGCCATGTTGAATGAGCAACAGCATACATATATCAGAGAGGTCATGAGAGGTCATAAAGCTTTCACGCTGACCTTTTAGCCAACCTTTAGCAGTAGGAAAGAGAACTCACCTTTAACCTTATCTGGTACCAGCTGGAGAATAACTCAAATAACTGTGTAATGACAACTAGTTCTAGAAGAACCTTAACTATGCCCCCACCCCCACCCAACACCTCTCAATCAATTCCTATCCATGATCTCTTTTTCTGTATCTCTCTCTTTCTGTGGGTGTTTGGCTATATTTAGCTAGTGACCTTTGGGGAAATGTGTTTGCTTTAGAGGGCCGGGCAATGAGGCTCCTCTATGCTTCAATCTTAAATGAACTCGGGCCACTTAGATTGCCATTTTCAATGGGATTTAACCACTATGTATGTATGTATGTATGTATCTGTGTGCCCAGATATCAAGATAACAGGTCTGCAATAAGGCCGAAAGCAGTTTCTACATAAACACTTTATAGTTAATAAGCTATAGTAGTAGTAGACTAAGTAGTAAGCTGGATATGTTCTAAAACCAGTCACCACTGGTTAACAACTTAAATACATGTTAAATAAATGATGTGTTGTGCATACTGAGATGCTATTCTACTCACTACGATTGTACAGAGTGATTATCTGAGTTACTGTAGCCTTTCTGTCAACTCGAACCAGTCTGGCCATTCTCCGTTGATCTCTCTAATCAACAAGGTGTTTTCATCCACAGAACTGCCGCTCACTGGATGTTTTTTGTTTTTGGCACCATTCTGAGTATACTCTAGAGACTGTTGTGTGTGAAAATCCTAGGACATCAGCAGTTACAGAAATACTCAAACCTGCCCGTCTGGCATCACCAATCATGCCAGGGTCGAAATCACTGAGATCATATTTTTCCCCATTCTGATGGTTGATGTAAACATTAACTGAAGCTCCTGACCCATATCTGCATGACTTTATGCACTGCACTGCTGCCATATGATTAACTGATTAGTTAATTAATAAATAGGTGTACAGGTGTTCCTATTGAATTTCTCAGTGAGTGTAAATCATTGTCAAATCTACCTAATCTAATGATTGCATACAATTACTTCTAAACTATTGTATATGTTTTGTGACTATAGAAAATATGTAATAATTATGGTAATTAACATATATAAAATATATATATGATATCTCAGGTATGAATGCTGCCGTCCGAGCCACAGTGCGAGTTGGAATCTACACCGGTGCTAAAGTCTATTTTGTGCATGAGGTTTGTACACTCTTGAAATGCACACAGAAAAGAAATACAAAATTAGAAGTGAAAGACTGGCTTTCGCTGAACATGAAACAATTATTATTCACACAAAGGTTTTGTTCTAGGGGAATAAAACTTTCTAATTCACTCAAGTCTTGCACAATTCTGAATGCACTCAATCTTTTGAAAGTTTATGTATTCTGTAATGTGAGCGGGTGTTCAGTTATTCATAATTGTAATGTCTGTGTGTGTCTAGGGTTATCAAGGCCTAGTCGATGGAGGAGATAACATCCGACCAGCAACTTGGGAGAGCGTATCAATGATGTTGCAACTGGTAATAAACATGCATATTCACTGAGATAACAACAAATGAGATCTCTTTAATATCAATTGTTTATTCCAAAAAGCAATGAGTTCAATTAGAGAGCAAATTGAGACTTTTGCTTTCATGTGAGTCATCTCATATGTTTCCTCTAGAGTTTCAGAAGAAATGTATCGCACATACTTTTAAAACCAAATTATCTGACCTATGCTATCCACATAAATTGGATTGCTCTATACTCTTACTGTCAATTGTTTTCTTTGTTACTTTTAGAGTAACCATTGAGCATTGAACTTTTCCTCTGGGAAATCACCCTTCACCTGCAACACAATGATACATTCTCATTGTTTGCTTAACTGTTGCACATAATGCACATAAACATAATCACACCATTATTATGACTGACTAGTGATGAACACAGAAGGGCTGAGTGTATTTTTGTATGGATGTTTGTCATGCATGGTGATCATGTTGCTTGGTTTAGCACAAAATGCCAGAGTTCAATCAAGAGACCTCTGCTTTTGAGACATGGGGTAATATTACACGCATATACTCAGTCATACACACAACTGCCCAGACCCAAAGTGACATTACTATAAGATTACACTAACCAGTGCTACATAAGGGCAACCTTCTCCACTGCACATTATGTAACCTAGCTGAAGTACAGGTCAACCACACTGTCTGGCCATCATACTTAAATGTATTCCTATGACAACAACTCTATACTGCTTTTTCTAGGTCATCATGTTTCTCGTAAGCATTTTTGCTTTAGTGTCTTTATTGTAAGTAGTCATGTAGCAGATGCTTACAGTAAACTCAACATGAGGTTTCAGTAACTATTTTACTTCTTTCTATGCTGTCAGGGTGGCACAGTGATTGGCAGTGCCCGCTGCCAGGACTTCCGTACTAAAGAGGGCAGAGCTCAGGCAGCATGTAACCTGGTGAAGTTGGGCATTACAAATCTGTGTGTAATTGGTGGAGATGGCAGCCTGACAGGCGCCAATGAGTTCCGCAATGAGTGGAGTGAGCTGCTCCAAATCCTGCTGAAAGCAGGTAGGACTATGTCACCCAACACAGAGAACTACAATACCATAATTCTTGCTGTGAATCACATAGCACTACCATTGTTTTCAGAAAGGTGATCTTGCTTTATCAACATCACAACATGGTCTCAATATACTTGGCCTTTATACAAAAAACTACTGTGACTGCCCTAGTGAAAAAATTATATACTTAAAGGAATGTTCACCCAAAAATTAAAAATTGCTGATACTTTACTCACCCTCTTCATCAAAACAGAATTTAAGATTTTTAGGATTTAATTTCAGTCCTCCTGTTTTAAACAATGCAAGTGAATGTACTCCATTTTTTGATGGTCCAAAATGCATATTTAGGGTGCATCAAAATAATCCACACGACTCCAGTCGACAAATAAAGTTCTCCTGAACCCAAACAATTGATTATTTTTAGAAACAAAACAACACTTATATACTTATTAACTACAAATGTTCGTCTCTGTGAGGGGGATAAGCTCATTGCTAAGGTCACGTGCCACGTGGAGGAGGCAGGAAGCGTGTCACTGTTTACAAGAGAAACTTGCACAGACCACACACCAAGCGTCGTTCACAAACCAAAACAGTCCAAAACAATTTCAAAACAATATAAAATAAAACAATTTCCAAATAATAATAATAATAATAATAAAAAACCATTACTGCAGTATATAACCTTCCATTATTTTGGAGCAATGCTGTTGCTTTCTCTACTTGTGCTTTTACATTAGCAGAAATATATAGGCTATATGACTGTCAAGGAACACAAGTTAGCGAACCCATGTGCGAGAGCATTTACTGAGATTTACAGAATTTACAGGGTTTACACAGTGAGATCAATGGTACAGGTGATATCACACAGAAGTGAAGCTTCACAAACTGAAGAAGAGGTAACAGGCAAAACAGCAGAGTAAGCTCTAAACAGATATTGATGAAAATCAAGAGCAAATACAGACAGGAAAATAAACACTGTTAGTCTTTTGTGTGAGACTTGACAGTGAAGTGGCATGAAGGAGAGTTGTATATGCAGGCAGTGATGAGCGAGTGAATTGAGTGCAGGTGCGGTGAATTAGAAATCAGGTGATGACAAGCGGAGTGCTGAGGGAGGCGTGACAATGACAACATTTTCACACATACCTGAGTTTGCTGCAAAAACAGCACAGGCACAGCCGATGAATTCAAATATCGACCCTTTGTTTCTTTCAATGGTCTGAAATCCTCAGGGGTAAAATGTTCACTGCACAGCCTCCAGTATTTGAGAGAATGTAGGGGTGTACTGATAACCAGGTTCAGCATGACAAACCAATTGCTCGTAAAAGTTAATATTTTTCCCGGTGTGCATTTTCTTTGGGGTTTCTAAAGGTTGAAGCATCCAGGATACACATGCCAAATTACCATTTTGAACAATACGTTTATACAAATCTACAGCAAAGACAAATAAACTTTTGAACAGTACTCCTCTTGTAAACAATGATGCACTTCCTGACTCCTCCTCCACGTGTGATCTTACCAACAAGCTTATGTCATCCCCCTCATGAGCGGGTGTCACAGAGATGTACGGAAGTGAACATTAGTAGTTAAAAAGTATGTTAGTATTGTTTTGTTTCTTAAAATTATCAATTGTTTGGGTTCAGAAGACTTTTATTTGTCAACTGTTGTCGTGTGAATTATTTTGATGCACCCTAAATATGCATTTTGGACCGTCAAAAAAAAAATGGAGTACATTTACTTGCATTGTTCAATGGAGGAGGCCTGAAAAGAAATCCTAAAAATCTTAAATTCTGTTTTGATGAAGAAAGAAACTCAGATACATCTTGGATGGCCTTAGGGTGAGTAAATTATCAGCAAATGTAAATTTTTGGGTGAACTATTCCTTTAAGCACTCTTTATTATTGGGTGCTCCAGTATTCTAACGTGTATTGCTGGCCAGGGCTGGACTGGTAATCTGGCATACTGGGCATTTTCCTGGTGGGCCAACACACTTTGGGGCCGATCATGGGTTTATCTTCCCAGTCCAGCCCTGTTGCTGGCATACTATAAATTGGTACAAATAATTTCTGCAAAATTGGAACAACTAATTTTGTACTAAATGCACTTTTCCAAAAGCTGTGCTGTGGTGCAATTAAAGATGTGTCAAGTACACTTGGTTGTGCTAAATTAGATCTATTTCAAATATACTTTAGTACAATTTAAATATCTACCCTTGTATTTAATTTTTTAAATACACAGAATTAACTCAATGTAAAATTATTATGTAGTTTTTTTAACATTACAATTGCAACTCCATTACACTGTCAGAGTGCTGGACATCCATTAATGTTATACTAATAACATACAGAAATAATATATATACTTCTGGGACTTGCATTAAAATAATTATAGCGTGGGTATTATTGGGAAGAAAATTAGGGGAACAAGCATATTGAGCATATATCCACAATATTAATATTTAAGTATTACATTAAGTCTTAAACTGTTACACAGGACCACACCTATCTCAAAGCAACACTAATCTCAACCAGGTAACTAAACAATAACCCCTTTTCATAACATAAAACAGCATATTTAACACTGAACTCAAAACATAACTATAACCCCAATTACTTTTAAATTTTAGTTAATAACCCCAAACAGTCCCCAAAACCTACACAGACCTACCTCATTAATTATGAAAACACAACAGCCAATTTCAAGTCCCCAAGCAGAAACATCAACAGATGTTATAGTATATTCATGGAATGGTCTATACTTCTGTGTAGTCTCTACATACTGACTACTTAATGTTGTTGTGATGAGGTCACAACCAGCCTATGTTTCATTGTCTGTCTTTGTGTGAGTACACGGTTTTGATTGTATTCCCTGCTGTGCGCTCTTCGGTCTGCCTTGTTTTATGTCTGGAGTATGGTGTCTGGGTCCTGAATTCCTGTGTGGTTCGGTTTTGGTCTGTGTTGGGATCCGGACACACATGCTGTCTTTTATTGGCGCGTCAATATTTTATGTCTGTTTCTCGCGAACACGGGTGCAAGGTGCACTCACTTTCCACACCCAGGTCATGAGCTGTCTTCACATTGTGCTGAGGTTCGGTCACTTTGGTCTTGAGATTTTGAGATTTAGATTTTTTTGTGTGTACGCTCAGGTTTTGTTTAGTGTGAAAATGCATGGCATCGCTTTGTTTGGCATTGCTACACATTCTCTTGTCTTGTTTGTCAGTTGGCATGGGCATATATTGCCTTATTGTCTTGGCAATGTGCACTCATGCATTTCAGGTGTTTAATTATCTTCTGTGGCTTTGTTTTTTTTCTGTATCGCCGTGTGTCTCTCTGTCTTACGTCATACTCCACCTCCTTGTTTGCCCATTATTAGTTTATTAGTCACACCTGCCCTGTCTTGTTAACCTGTTGATTTCTCTCCCTATTTTAGTCTCCTCGTGTTTACTGTCCAGTACCAGTTCATCTTGTTTTCAGTCTTGTGTGCTTGTTTTCCAGTCAGTCTTGTCTGTATGTTGGTGGTGTTTAATTGGTCCCTGTTCCTGTTCTCTGTCTAGTTGGTTCTGTTCCCCATAACCTCTGCCGCAGCCTGGATTAATGACTTTACGTTTTCCCCTACGAGGTAGTTTGTGTTTGTTTTTTTCCCCCTTGTGGGAGTTTTATGTTGTATTTTTGTGTTCTATTTTTGTATTAAATAAACCTTTATTTTTCACACTGCGTTTGGGTCCTGAGCCTCTTATTCCTTACAATACAGTAATAGGAAAACTTTTCAAGAAAAGCGCTCAAAACATTATTATGACAATAGCTTTTAACACTGTTCAAACAAGTTTGAAACGAGTGTAATTTCTTAAAGTACACTATATTTTAACTTAATGTATACTTCCCCTAATAGCATTTGTAAAAACTATACTTCTTTACTACTTAATTTGTAGTGGTCTAAGTTTTCTGTGTGTGCATTTGAAGAAAGCATGAAATAAGTGCAGTTACACGGTGCTTTCAGTTAGTCCATAGATATGTTAATGTATTTGTAATATACTTATCATTAAATAAATAATGAAAAAATACAATTTGGTATATTACTTTTTCACTAGGGTATACCTTCATACAGTGATTGTATCAGATAGTAATAGTCATGTATGGCCTGGTACTGAATGTTTACCATACTCATATACAATAGAATTTACATGGAACAACAAGGTACTTTAAAGAATAAAATTGTTTTACCATGGTATCATGCCAAAAAATCATGGTATAACCATGTTACCATGTTCAAAAACATGGTTATATTATAGTTCCCTCTCAAAAAGCTACACTTTGCTGCGCTGATTTAGCGCTTTGGGAACAACTTTAAGTGTGACCAGCTGTGAATATGTGTACAACACGTCAATGAAATTGACCTGAATTCAGAGCCTCTGCTGGTGACATCATTGGATGCACCTGTAGCAGGGCTATAAATAGATGCGTCACAGGTGCATCCAGGATGCAACAAGCATGTCTACTGTGGAAAGAATGGCAAAATCCCTTGGTCAAAGGGGCCATAGAACATGTTCCCATTCCAGAGAAAGAGTCAGGTTACTACAGCAGATACTTCCTGGTTCCCAAGAAGGGTGGGGGGTTGCGTCCGATTTTAGACCTTCGAGGCTTGAATTGCTCAATCAGTCCGTTCAAGTTCAAGATGCTAACTGTCAAGACGGTTAGGTCTCAAATCGAACATCACGATTGATTGGTCACGATCGATCTCAAAGACGCATATTTTCATATAGATATTTTGCCCCAACACAGGAAATTCCTGAGGTTCGCTTTGGGGTAAAGCTTTCCAATATCAGGTTTTTCCATTCGGCCTAGCCCTATCACCCCGCACATTCACGAAATGCATGGATTCAGCACTGGCTCCTTTGCGACTCCGGGGCATCCGCATTCTGAATTACATAGACGACTGGCTGATACTAGCACAGTCACAAGAACTGGCAGTTCAGCACAGGGATATCGTCTTAGCTCATCTGGTTTCTCTGGGGTGGCAGTGGCTCAGTTGGTAGAGCAGGTCGGACACCAATCGATGGCAGGCTAGCACCTTGCATGGCAGCTCTGCCGCCATTGGTGTATGAATGTGTGTGTGAATGGGTGAATGAGTCAACAGTGTAAAGTGCTTTGAATACCGATAAGGTTAAAAAGATGCTATATAAGTGCAGACCATTTACCATTCCCACTCAGGAAATTACCTATCTGGGCATTGTATGGAATTCGATCATGATGCGGGCACAATTGTCTCCCGCACGAATCATGTCCATTCAGAACACCCTGAGCAAATTCAGGCTAGGCTAAGGTTGTTCTGTTCATCAGAAATCAACGAATACTATGCCTTCTGCACATGAGACAGTTTCAGTTGTAGCTCAAAGCCAGGGGATTTTATCCAAGGGCCAGTCAGATAAGGGAATGATCATCAGCTCGATTTGCACATCAACTGCCTTGAGTTGATGGCGGTATTTCTGGCTCTGAAATACTTCCTCCAGTATTGAGAGACTGCCATGTCCTGGTGTGGGTGGACAACACAGCAGTAATCTCTTACATAAACCATCAAGGAGGTCTACGTTCACCCCAGCTCAACAGACTGGCATGGCAGATTCTCCTTTGGGCCCAGGACAAGCTCCTGTCAATCATAGCAGTTTATATCCCTGAATGCCTGAATGTGGGAGCAGATTTACAGAATGCGCCTGTATGCGTTTCCTCTGGTTTCTCTGCTCCAGGGAGTCTTGGTCAGAGTTCGCCAGCAAGGGTCTTGCCTCTTACAGATAGCGCCGCGTTGGGCGAACAGGGCATGGTTCTCGGAGATAATGTCTCTCCTCGACCTTCTGTCCCAGGTGCAGGGGACAATATTTCATCCCCAGCTCGAGCTGTGGAACCTTCATGTTTGGCCCCTGAAGGGTACCAACTGAGGGACACTGGGCTTTCACCTGAAGTTATTGAGACCATTCTAAGTGCTTGGGCTCCCCCTATTAGCAGTATATACGCCAATAATTTTTTTTTTTTTAAAAGATGGTGCAGTGCACATAATGCAGATCCAGTTAACTGCCAGATTGCTTCAGTTCTGGACTTTCTGCAGGAAAAATTGTCAGCAGGCACATGCCCCGCCACTCTCAGGGTTAAGTGGCCGCTCTATCGGCTTGCCACGCCTTGATTGACGGGGTGCCCTTGGGGAGACATCCTCTGCCCGCTCGCTTCGTTCATGGAGCAATGAGACTGAGACCCCCTGTTATGAACAGGATCCCTTCATGGGACTTAGCAATAGTCCTTGAGGGTCTGGTTGAGACCCCCTTCGAACCTCTAGAGTCAGCATCTGATAAACTTCTGACTCTCAAGATGGTTTTTCTTATGGCAATTAATTCTCTAAAAAGAATTGGGGATCTACAGGTTCTGTCTGTCTTGCCAGCCTGCTTAGATTTTGCCCCAGGATTAGCTAAAAGCAATTTTGCACCCTCATCCTGACTACCTGCCTAAGGTTCCTTTCTCGACTGTACATCTGGTCACTCTCGAAGCCTTCTGCTCCCCGCCGTTTACAACGTTGGAGCAGGAAAGACTTCACGGACTTTGTCCAGTCCGTGCCCTTCAGACTTATGTCCACCGCACTAGCCAGTGGCATAAGTTAGGGCAACTATTAGTTTGCCATGGGGGCCGCAACAGGGGGGCAGCCGCCACCAAGCAGACTATGTCGCATTAGGTGAGGGTCGCTATTGCCCTGGCCTACGCTATTGCGCTCAAGGCGCACGGTCAAGCTTCGCCAGTAGGGTATCACGGCTCACTCTACCAGAGGGGTCGCCTCCTCTAAAGCCTTGGCTAGAGGTGTCCCTCTGCAGCATGTTTGTGATGCGGCAGGCTGGTCCTCTCCGCACACATTCATAAGATTTTATAGTTTGGATGTTCATGCCACTCTTATGTCCTTGAGTCAACATCACAAGCTCATGTCTGAGACCTCTTTCACTCTTGTGAGCACAACTACACAACCGTAATGGGTCCGGACATCCACAGTACGGCGGTGTGGGTATTCTCGTTCTCAAAGTGCTAAATCAGCACAGTATCAAAGTGTAGCTTTTTGACAGGGAATGTCTCGGTTTACTTAACTGTAACACCTGTTCCCTGATAAAAGCGGAATGAGATGCTGCGATTCATTGCCGCACTGGGATGCCACAGGACTGCTCTTCAGACAAAATACCTGACGATGCACCTGTGATGCATCTATTTCTGGTCTCAAGATGGCGCCGAGTATGGCTGCTGCGTCGCGAGCTCCGTCAAAACACTGCAGTTTATTGTTTGTTTTGTTTACAGTTCTGTGTTTTTTTGTCTTGGATGTTGTCTGCCTTATTGTGTACGACAGACAAACGCTTTTGGACATTGGTTCGGCAATCACACACCGAAAACCGGACTTCACATTCCTCAATGCCGACCCGCGGTTTACAAACACGCCAGCGGATCCCTTTGTTTGGGCTGCCCGGCCGCGGAAATGCAGACGGAAAAGGGGAAAAAGAGCCGGCGTTCTCATCAGATTAAGACGTCGCGCAAATCGCCCCCCGCTACCCAGTATACTACTGGCAAATGTTCAGTCTCTGCACAACTAGCTCTGCGAGCTGAGAGCGCGGATCTCTTTCCAACGAGAGACGAGAGAATGCTGTGTTATCTGTCTTACGGAAACCTGGATGTCCGCGGAGATTCCAGACTCGGCCATCGAACCCACGGGTTTCTCCGTGCACCGAGCGGACAGAGCGAAAGACCTCTCAGGTAAAAGCAGAGGTGGAGGTGTATGTTTTATGATCAACAAATCATGGTGTGATCAGAGGAATATACATTTTATCAGGTCTTTCTGCTCTCCTGATCTGGAATTTCTCATGCTTCTGTGTCGACCATTCTGGCTACCGAGGGAATTCACAGCGGTCATTATCACTGCTGTGTACATCCCCCCACAAGCCGACACAGACCGGGCACTTAGGGAACTGTATGGCAGTATAAGTCAGCAGGAAACCGCGCACCCTGAGGCCGCGTTCATTGTTGCCGGGGACTTCAACAAAGCCAACTTCAAAACAATAGCACCAAAATACCACCAACACATCAGCTTTAACACACGAGGGGACCGGGTTTTGGATCATTGCTATTCTCCTTTCCGGGATGGCTACAAATCCCTCCCCCGCCCACCATTTGGCAAATCTGACCACTCTTCCGTTCTGCTTCTGCCCGCTTACAGGCAGAAACTGAAACGGGAAGCACCCGCCCTCAGAATGATCCAGTGCTGGTCGGACCAATCAGACTCTGCGCTACAGGACTGTTTTGATCACGCGGACTGGGAGATGTTCCGGTCTGCCTCCGATGACGACATCGAGGTTTACGCTGATAGCGTAACGTGTTTCATCAGAAAGTGCGTAGAGGACATTGTTCCGACAAAAAATATACGGATCTACCCCAACCAGAAACCATGGGTTAACGGCGATGTTCGCGCGGCACTTACTGCGCGGACCACCGCTTTTAATTCCGGGAACGCGGAGGAGCATAAACAAGCCAGTTATGCCCTCCGTAACTCCATCCGTGCAGCCAAACGCCAGTACAGGCACAAAATTGAAGAACAGTTTAACACCACTGACTCCAGAAGTATGTGGCAGGGAATTAACACCATCACGGACTATAAACGGAATAAAAACTCCGCCATGAACACCGCTGCCTCTCTCCCGGACGAGCTTAATACATTTTATGCTCGTTTCGAGGACAACAACACCGCCCTCACAGAGAGAGCACAGAGAGAGTCTCTGTTGCGGATGTAACCCGATCCTTTCGACGGGTGAACATCCGTAAAGCCGCGGGTCCAGACGGCATTCCGGGCCGCGTCATCAGAGGATGCGCGAACCAACTGGCTGGTGTTTTTACGGACATTTTCAACTTGTCCCTATCCCTGTCTGTAGTACCCACATGCTTCAAAACATCAACCATTGTGCCTGTACCGAAGCAATCAAAAATCACTTGCTTAAATGACTGGCGTCCTGTTGCCCTCACCCCCATCATCAGCAAATGCTTTGAGAGGTTGATCAGAGATTACATCTGCTCTGTTCTGCCCACCTCTTTGGACCCATTGCAGTTTGCCTACCGTAACAACCGCTCCACTGATGATGCCATTGCATCTACAATACACACTGCTCTTTCCCACCTGGAAAAAAGGAACACATATGTGAGAATGCTGTTTGTAGACTACAGCTCAGCATTCAACACCATAGTGCCCTCCAAGCTTGATGAGAAACTCCGGGCTCTGGGCTTAAACAGCTCGCTGTGCAGCTGGATCCTGGATTTCCTGTCAGGCAGACGTCAGGTGGTTAGAATGGGCAGCAACATCTCCTCATCACTGACCCTCAACACTGGAGCCCCGCAGGGCTGTGTTCTCAGCCCACTCCTGTATTCCCTTTACACACATGACTGTGTGGCAACACATAGCTCCAATGCCATCATTAAGTTTGCTGACGATACGACGGTTGTAGGTCTGATCACTGACAATGATGAAACGGCCTACAGAGAGGAGGTGCACACTCTGACACGCTGGTGTCAGGAGCACAACCTCTTCCTCAACGTCAGTAAAACCAAGGAGCTTGTGGTGGACTTCAGGAAGAAAGACAGAGAGCACAGCCCCATCACCATTAATGGAGCACCGGTGGAGAGAGTCAGCAGCTTCAAGTTCCTCGGTGTCCACATTACTGAGGAACTCACATGGTCCGTCCACACTGAGGCCGTTGTGAAGAAGGCTCACCAGCGCCTCTTCTTCCTGAGACGGCTGAGGAAGTTCGGAATGAACCACCACATCCTCACACGGTTCTACACCAGTACTGTAGAGAGCATCCTGACTGGCTGCATCACCGCCTGGTACGGCAATAGCACCGCCCACAACCGCAAAGACCTGCAAAGGGTGGTGCGAACTGCCAGAAACATCATCGGAGGTGAGCTTTCCCTCCCTCCAGGATATATATAATAGACGGTGTGTGAATAAAGCTCGGAGGATCATCAGAGACTCCAGTCACCCGAGTCATGGGCTGCTTTCACTGCTTCCATCAGGCAGGCGGTATCGCAGCATCAGGACCCGCACCACCCGACTACATGACAGCTTCTTCCCACAAGCAATAAGACTTTTGAACACATGATCTCTCACGATCAACAATCAGCACTGCACTTTATTAATCATCACTCTGTCAATATATTCTCCCAATTCAATTAGTGTTTATATATATTTATACCCATATCTAGTGTATGTGTATTCTACATTGTGTGTATTGTGTACATTTGTTATGTAAATTGTTGTGTAAGTATGTGTACATTTGTTATGTAAATTGTTTTGTGTAAATATGTTGTTTATTGTAAAGTGGTTTATGTCTCGTCACTGTCATGACTGCTATGTTACTCGGAACTGCACACAAGAATTTCACCTACTGTTGCACTCGTGTACACAGTAGTGTGACAATAAAGTGATTTGATTTGATTTGATTTGATTTTGATTTATAGCCCTGCTACAGGTGCATCCAATGATGTCACCAGCAGAGAGTATAAATTCTGGTCGATTTCATTGATGTGTTGCACAGCTGGTCACACCTAAAGTTGTTCCCAAAGCACTAAACCAGTGCAGCATCTCATTCCGCATTTATCAGGCACCAGGGGTTACAGTTAAGTAACCTGAGACGTTCTTTTTGTAAGAAGTGCCAAAGAACCCCAGAGAAAACAAATAAGACAGTATAAAGTAGAATTATTGTGGCATGCCTTTCTCAGAACTACCATTCCCAATGTGCTCTGGCACCCTTTGCTATACTTCATCATTTCAGTATCTATTCATGTGTCCAAATTAGAGTCATGATGACCAATGTCACTGGATTTCTGAGAGCAAGAAATTACTGTTTTTATAGGTAAGATCACAGCAGAGGAGGTCAAGCGTTCATCACATCTGAACATTGTTGGCATGGTTGGATCCATAGACAATGATTTCTGTGGCACAGATATGACCATTGGCACAGATTCAGCTCTACACAGGATCATGGAAGTAGTGGATGCCATTACAACAACAGCTCAGAGGTACGTACAGACAGACAGATACATGTGATCAAATTGTGAAACACCTCATATACAGTACAGAACCTGATAAATTGATTTAACCATTCTTATCTCCTTGCAGTCATCAAAGAGCTTTCATTTTGGAGGTGATGGGGAGGCATTGTGGGTATGTAGCAGAATATGAGAATGCATGTTTCATGGTTATTGTATGCTCATATACAGTGTTGGGTGTAATCCAATTATAAAGTAATTAGTGTAATCTAATTACTTTTAGACAAAAAAGTAGTGTAATACATTATATTTTAAATTATTTTAATCATATTACAGTTACTGACTTTCAATTAATTTAATTACTTTTAAGTACATTTTAGGGTTATGGTTATTTCTAATATATTATTTATGTATAATGCATGAATTATGGCCTCGTAAAGAGTCATTGTGAAGGAGAAATCTGAGGTGCTGAGTGTATGATTTGTGTGTAACTATGATTTGTGTGTTGGGTAAGTTACTTAAAAATTGCGATCCCCTACAAGTTACTAATTATTTCTCTAATATTACTTTACTATTGACTATTAAAAGTAATCATATTACTAACGCAATACTTTTAAGTTACTTTCAAAAACAGTTTTCCGCTCAAAAAATTTAAAAAATAATATCTATATTTCTTTCTTGTTCATTGTTACACAAGTCATACACTCAGCACCTCACATTTCTCCTTCACAAATTGTGACAACCGCATTCTATAACCAAACTGACACCTGCAAATTTTCAGGACTCACAACCGCATTCTCTGCAAACCTGTGCTGTGTAGACGGAACCGCATTAGACAACTAGTTGTTAGTCACATCATATAATGTGAGAGAGCAATGGTGCACAGTACACAAGCGTGTCTCGTTTGCATGTAGGGTTTCGTTAACTCACAGAGACGGAGATATGAGCTGCCATCCGAATATCCAACCGCTGTCTTCCACCGGCTTCTCACGGGTACAAGCTGCGTGAGACAAAAGCTGTGCTCTGCATGCAGTTAAAAAGCATTCAAAGCCTTTGTCGGTTAATTATGAGATCTGATGGATGAACGTGTCTCATGGTTTATTTAATAATGTGGAGTCAACTGTGAAAAGACATGCCGATGTTATGGATGTCTTGTCTTTAATATTTACTTCAGTCACTGTCACTATGGATACAGCTGTAAGAATATGGTTGTGACTTCAGTTGTTATTTGTTCATACAGACAGTATTCAAACCGCCACTATAAGATGTTGTATGAACAGGACATTTCAAGACTCACACCTGTAAGTGAATGCGATTATCAATCCCAAACACTGACTGTGTGAAAGTAGCCCTAGTGTAATTGGATTACACCCAACACTGGTAACAATGAAATTTGAATTTGTTGAGTGGAAAGTGTTTTAGAAAATAACTTAAAGTAAAGTAATTTGAAATGTGATTACTTTTCCAATGAGGTAATTAGTAACGTAATCTGATTACAATTTTTAGATAAATAATTTGTAATTTGTAGTGGATTACTACTTGTAAGTAACCTACCCAATACTGCTTGTATATTATCTGTTCTACATCAAATTTCTAAATCTTAACCTAAGCCATGTTCTGTAATTTAGAATATTTTGTTGATAAATAGATATAGAAACAAAAAAGCTGCAATAGTATAGTTAGGAAAGACTGTTGTCTCTAACCAAGAGTGTTTGTATGTGTATGTGTATGTTGTAGGTACTTGGCCTTAGTTACTGCCCTGGCATGTGGTGCAGACTGGGTTTTTATTCCTGAAATGCCTCCAGAGGATGGCTGGGATATCCATCTATGCAGAAGACTAACCTATGTAACATCTAAATACATCTTTATTGATTGTAATTATTACTTATTAATGTCATCATTATATTCTTTCTAATATAATTGTATTGTCCCCTCCCCATATACTGTATGTGTTTACGTGATATATTGTTCAGCAAAGAAGCATTGGCCAACGTCTGAATATTATCATTGTGGCTGAAGGAGCTTTAGATCGCCATGGCAAACCCATCACCTGTGACATTATCAAGAATGTAAGTTGTGAGTTGCACACAAACACATGATGAAATATGATCATAGCTTCTGATTTTTAATTAGCTGGTACTTGACATGGCTCATGCCTTGTGTATATTTGTGTTGTTTTAGCTGGTAACTAAGAAGCTTGGCTTTGACACACGTGCCACAATTCTGGGTCACGTGCAGAGAGGAGGAACACCTTCAGCCTTTGACAGAATCCTGGTATGATCTTAGTTCATACACTGTTTTACTATGTGATTTTTTACATTACATTACAATTTGTTTAAATACCATATTTGCAGGCATATGTCATTGAAGAAAATGTCTTAACATCTGTCTCTTGTTCTCAGGGCAGTAGGATGGGTGTGGAGGCTGTGATGGCATTGCTGGAGGCCACTCCTGACACACCAGCATGTGTCGTCAGTCTGTCTGGAAACATGGCTGTCCGACTGCCCCTCATGGAGTGTGTGCAAGTGGTGAGGTGGCACAAACAAGCACTTCCCTGTCAATTCTGAATTCAGTAACAACATTGTTGCTTTAAAACTTATATGACCAATTTACTGACCTCTTTGAGGATGCATAAATACTTACCATTTGATGTATTTTTTTTTTAATGTGGTATTCCAAATCAAATCCATCAAACTGTTTTTTTCACTCCTTCACAAATTCGGATATGTACATTTTTTTTTATCTTAATTTTATTTTATCTAAACTTATTTTTATTAATGTATTTATTTATTTGAAAATAAATTATAGTCCCTTTGTTCTCTCTATGAGTTTAAATTTTAAAATCAATATTTAAGTTGTAATTCCTCATTCTCCTTGTTTAGACTAAAGAGGTGACCAAAGCTATGGCAGAAGGCAAGTTCGAGGAGGCTGTTAAGCTCAGGGGAAAGTGAGTTTGTCATACTATTTTTTTTTTCTTATTTTTTACACTGTATTAATCGGTAACCTGCAATTGTTGCCTTAAGGTTCTATTTCTACTTGATCAGGGTTTAAAATTAATCAAGCTAGCAGGACCGGTGTGTACAGACGTGAACCGTTATCAGGGTTCATACACATTTTTACCAATCATTTTCCATGACTTTGAGGCAAATCTCCATGACCATACATTTCCTAAAACATCTATGTACACATGTCAAATAAGAAAAATCCATTTAAAAATGTACCACAGCATATCTTAACTAAAATCAATGACAACTGACAAGCTATGTGGTTTACTAGTACAAAATAAACATTTATTTAAATAATGCTCACTGAAACACCAGTATGTAAATAATGTGTCAAACTCTGAGAACTACATTTTTTAGCCTTCATAAACGTAAATGACTCAGAGGGACAAGAATATTTGGAGAGAAAAAAGAAAAGAAAAAAGGAAATAAAGGTGTCCAGTTACATTGACATTAACTTAATTCAGATTAAAACGGCAGACTTTAACGCTGTGGAGGCGCATTAGGTCCCAATGCAAGATAACTCCAATGAAAAAAAAAATGCTTTTAGGATAAATGAGGAACGCGTGTTTGTTTTTGTGCAACTGATTATGTCATCATGCTTAAATAGGCAAAAACGCAGACGCACGTTTTCACATTAACAATCTTGCTGTTTCGGACTAAACTGACAGCGTAAAAGCCCCCTGCTTTTGCTCCGGTACACTGATGCGTCTCTTGACAGAACAATCAAAGGACATCATTGACAACCAGCGCAGGTCTTCCATTAAAAACAGGAGGACGTATGTGATACTGAGACTTTTAATGATTGCTCATCAAAAAGTGAATAATAACACTGCTCAGACTCACAAGCAACCATCTCCATAAGCTTAATTAACATGGCAAGTTATTGCATACAAATATTTAAAGACTTAATATATTCAAACAATAATGTAAATATGAAATGCACTAATTCCTTGTACACTATCCATATGAACTTGAGCGAACTTTTCTAGCGTTAGGTGCCAAATACGACACCGCATGGCGCTACGCATATTCACAAACTACTCAGTTTACGCAGCAATGCATTTTGTATACTGCTGCTCCGCGCTCTGAGTAGCGCTTATTCACGCGGCACGTTGCTCTTCAAACTTGAAGAATTGTTAGCACAATTGTACTGCTCAAAATTTTTACAAAATTCCATGACTTTTCCAAAACATTCAGTGTTTAACTTGTTTTTCCATGACTTTTCCAGGCCTGGAAAACATCATTTCTAAATTCCATGGCATTTCCAGGATTTTCATGACCGTACGAACCCTCTCGGCGCCAGAGTGCCCCCCAGGGGAGGTGCGCCTCACCAATTGAAAACCTCTGTACTCAAATTTTATCTGTAGAATTCAAATGGCTCACATAAGCTGTGTGGTCTCTACCAGCCGGCGCGATATCGAGTGACGCTCGACTGAATCACTCAAGTTTCGGTCTGTGCTTATCTCTGGAACACACTGATTTTGCTCGCTTCATAGTCGCCCTGCAAAGATGCATGTGTAGCCTACGTTATGAAAGGCATAGTCAGTGCATTTACAGCGCTGGACGCAAGATCAATACAATGAAATTCGATTCGGTTGCGACTTCGTGTCACCCGACATTTAAGAATATTATATGCAGGAAAAACCCTGAAAACTTTGCAACGTTGCTAGTACGAGTGAGACAGTTTACTCCCATTTGGCCTGGTGTTAATTTCAGACACTGTACTTGATCTAACCTTTAACGTTTTTTTTTATTATTTTGTATTTTTTTTTGGCATTGGTGTAACATTATTATGTTAGGTTGGTTCGGTCATATTAAAAATACACTAACTGGGGGCCTGGGTAGCTCAGCAAGAAAAGATTCTGACTACCACCCCTGAAATCATGAGTTCGAATCCAGGGCTGCTGAGTGACTCCTAGGTCAGGTCTCCTAAGCAACCAAATTGGCCTGGTTGCTCAGGAGGGTAGAGTCACATGGGGTAACCTCTTCGTGGTCGTTATAATGTGTTTCTTGCTCTCAGTGGGGCGCGTGGCGAGTTGTGTGTGGATGCTGCGGAGAATAGCGTGAAGTCTCCACATGCGCTATTTCTCTGCAGTAATGCGCTCAACAAGCCACGTGAAAAAATGCACAAATTGATGATCTCAGACGCAGAGGCAATTTAGATTCATCCTCTGCCACTTGGATTGAGGCGAGACACTACACCACCATCTAATCAGCTAATCATGTGGCAGCAGTGGAATGCATATAATCATTCAGATATGGGTCAGGAGCTTCAGTTAATGTTCACATCAACCATCAGAATGGGGGAAAATATGATCTCAGTGATTTCGACCGTGGCATGATTGTTGGTTCCAGACAGGCTGATTTGAGTATTTCTGTAACTGTTGATCTGGTATTTTCACACACAACAGTCTCTAGAGTTTACCCCGAATAGTGCCAAAAACAATAGTGTTTACCCCGAACAGTGCCTTGTTGATGAGGGAGGTCAACAGAGAATGGCCAGACTGGTTGGAGCTGATGGAAAGTCTGTGGTAACTCATATAACCACTCTGTACAATTGTAGTGAGCAGAATAGCATCTCAGACTGCATAACATGTCAAACCTTGAGGCAGATGAGCTAAAACAGCAGAAGACCACATCCATAGTGTTCCGAATAAAGTGCTCAGTGAGTGTATTTTTTACTTGAATTAAACCAGTTTATTTAGATCTTACCACCTAATGCACATTTTTAGGTTGTTTGTCAAAACAATTCTTCAGAGTACTTTCTTTTCAATGCTTTCACTATACACTGGAAAAAAAATCCTGTTAAATTTATGGTAAAAAAAAAAAACCTGCAGCTGAGGTTGCCAGAAATTCACCGTAAAAAATACAGTAACCACGTTACGGGATGTAATTTTGATGCCTGTATATTTTATGGTGCATTACTGTTGGTTATATTATTAAATACTAAACTTGATATATTAACCTTCTGAAACTGTAAAAATCTGCTTTTCACTTTATAAGGTATTGTTAATCACTGAAAAATTACAGAAGAGCACATGATGACATGAAGTTCATCAATAATGGCCCTTCCAGGAGCAATGACAAATAAACATGTCGAGACAGTGCTCAGTGTCACTCACATAAACACTAAACACCATCAGGATAACATAATGCTGTAAACATTAACTAAACTACATAAAATATAAAACAGAACACCCCTGGTACACAACTGATATTAAAAATAAGAAGAAACATAACTATTCCCATAAAATATAATGAAATTAACTGGGTCACGAGGTTAATTCTGGGAACACCCGATACCATAAATTTAACAATACTTTACCGTAAAAAGTACATGTACTCTCTTGTTAAACATAATATAATTGTTTATGTTAATTATACAGAAAATCATACTTTTTACATTAATTGTATTTATTTATTTGTACTATATTTTACAGTAAAACTACATGTATTGTCTTTTTAAATATATATATATATATATAAAAATAAAAATAAAGAATATTTTAAGGTAACTACCAATTAACCAATTAATGTTTTTTTTTTTTACTGTTGCATTTTTACAGTCTTTTACCGTTAAAATTACAAAACAAATTTACAGTGTAGCTGATGACTAAACTTGTGATGGATGTGCTGTTTTTCTCCTGCAGGAGCTTTGAGAACAATTGGAACACATATAAGCTCTTGGCCCATGTGACCGCCCCTGACGTGAAGGTGTGTAACAGCATCTGCATATCACTCATTTAGAAGTCACTTTATATTTATCTCTTTTATTTGGTCTCTACTGTATATGTGGTTGATATATATATATATATATATACAGTACATATATATATATATATATATATATATATATATATATATATATATATATATACAGTACATATATAATTTGGCCCATCTGCCCTTCATGTATTCTCTCACTCTTTTCATGTTTCTCTCCTTCTGTAGAGTAATATAAACATAGCAATACTGAATGTGGGAGCTCCGTGCGCAGGAATGAATGCTGCTGTCCGTTCAGCAGTTAGGATTGGAATCCTTCAAGGACACAGCATGTTAGCTGTGCATGACGGCTTCGAAGGACTTGCACGCGGGACTGTAATCTCACTTACTTGATGAACCCATGAGTCCATTTTACAAAACTTTTTTGAGTGGTGATTTAATCTATTGCTCTTTCTGTCTCTTTTTGTCTCTCTTTATCTGCTGTCATTTCCAGATTGAACCAGTCTCATGGGCCTATGTGGGTGGTTGGACAGGCAAAGGCGGTTCTAATCTAGGAACCAAGAGGTATTACAGAGCTGTTAATTTATAGTCCCTTTGAAGTGCCTTGACGAGCTCAGTTTTCTTTGGCTTGAATGATAATTCTAAGTGCAAGTTTTGCACCATTGCAAAACACAAGTGGGAGTGGGTGGGAGTGTATACGCTATCTGTGGGTGTATGCGTGCAAACTGTGGGTGGGTGTTTTGTATGTTAATGAAGTGGTGCAAAGCACAATTTGCTATTTTCCTGCAAAATAAATCATAGCGCTAAGAAGTTTCATAGCGCCTCTATTCTCAGTGCAAAGTCTAAACTCAGTTCCTGTATTTGCAGTTTGGAGATTCCATCAGCTGTTGGTAATTTTTGTGTTATACCGCGGTATGTTGAATGCTTGATTCTGATTGGTTGACGGACATTCAAAGGTGTGTAATTATTTGTCAAGTAAACTCAAGGCTATGAAGTAGTTCCAGGTCTTGACAGCATAACAGTTCCATATCATTTTGCAAAATTATTTCAGTTATTACAGGCTACCACAACAAAATAACCAATAAAATCAAAGATGCTGGTTAAATACATTGGATAAGAATGTCAAAAAATATCTATAATATCCTACATTAGTTTCAATATTGGTTGAAAAGCGCCCTCGCTCTCCCTCATCGCCCCCACACTTACACACACTCACAACTCGCGACTTGATCAATACAACAGATTCTATTCAAATTCTAATATAAATATGAGCAAACAAATCCAAACAAACTCTAAGGAGCTGAAATCAACTGAAAGATCAACAATCTTTATTCAACACTCCTTTTCCAAGTTTTACATCCACTTAAAACAATAACATTTTTATGCAAACATTGCATCATGTTTTCTGGATGACTCTTCCCCTAGAATCCATTAAGTACAGAATATATCAAACAATTATTCAATAATAAAGTCTTCACTTCTCTCTCTCTTTTCTTAAACAATATAGTAACTTTCCGAGTAGAATGGAATGCAGCAAGAGGTAGATTGCTAACGTTATCTAGCTAGCTTTGCTAGCATCACTTTCACTTAGCTTATCTTTCTTTATGTTTCTTTCTAAGTGCCGATAAAAGTATGACATGGTCCGTGCCATCTCGGTAAGCATTGCATTGCAGAACTGACATACTTCTGTGTGTTTTCATTTGGACACATTTTTTGCAGATGAACTCTTTGTGGTTTAGGTCAGTGATTCCCAACCTTTTTTTTCTGCCACAGCACACTTTTTATGATTAAAAATGGCATACCACTATCCCATAACCATCATCCAGACTTTTCTTTTTCAAGAACTTGTTCATGTTTTCTGTCTGGCTTAGTAGCGGGAACTCGTAATTTTTTGAAATTGACTATAGCAAGTTTACTCCAAGGTGCTGGAGAGGAGGGTGCGGCCGATTGTCGAACCTCGGATTGAAGAGGAACAATGCGGGTTCCGTCCTGGCCGTGGAACGACGGACCAGATCTTTACTCTCGCAAGGATTCTGGAGGGGGCCTGGGAGTATGCCCATCCGGTCTACATGTGTTTTGTGGATCTGGAGAAGGCGTATGACCGGGTCCCCCGGGAGAGACTGTGGGAGGTGCTTCGGGAGTATGGGGTGGGGGGGTCCCTTCTTAGGGCGATCCAATCCCTTTACGTCCGAAGCGAGAGCTGTGTCCGGGTCCTCGGCATGAAGTCGAGCTCGTTCTATGTGGGGGTTGGTCTCCGCCAAGGCTGCGCTTTGTCACCAATCCTGTTTGTGGTATTCATGGACAGGATATCGAGACGTAGTCGGGGTGGGGAAGGTATGCGGTTCGGTGAGCTGGGGATCTCATCTCTACTTTTTGCAGATGATGTGGTCTTCATGTCATCATCGGTCCGTGACCTTCAGCTCTCACTGGACCGCTTGGCAGTCGAGTGTGAAGCGGCTGGGATGAGGATTAGCACCTCTAAATCTGAGGCCATGGTTCTCAGCAGGAAACCGATGGAGTGCGTACTCCGGGTGGGGAAGGAGGTATTGTCCCAAGTGAAGGAGTTCAAGTACCTCGGGGTCTTGTTCACGAGTGAGGGGACAATGGAGCGGGAGGTTGGCCGGAGAATCGGGGCAGCGGGGGCGGTATTGCATTCGCTCTATCGCACCGTTGTCATGAAAAGAGAGCTGAGCCGGAAGGCAAAGCTCTCGATCTACCGGTCAATTTTTGTTCCTACCCTCACCTATGGTCATGAAGGTTGGGTCATGACCGAAAGAACTAGGTCGCGAGTACAAGCGGCCGAAATGGGCTTCCTCAGAAGGGTGGCGGGCTTCTCCCTTAGAGATAGGGTGAGGAGCTCAGTCATCCGCGAGGAGCTCGGAGTAGAGCCGCTGCTCCTTCGCGTGGAAAGGAGTCAGTTGAGGTGGTTTGGGCATCTGGTAAGGATGCCACCTGGGCGCCTCCCTAGGGAGGTGTTTCAGGCACGTCCAGCTGGGAGGAGGCCTCGGGGAAGACCCAGGACTAGGTGGAGAGATTACATCTCCACACTGGCCTGGGAACGCCTCGGGGTCCCCCAGTCAGAGCTGGTTAATGTGGCTCGGGATAGGGAAGTTTGGGGCCCCCTGCTGGAGCTGCTGCCCCCGCGACCCGACTTCGGATAAGCGGTTGAAGATGGATGGATGGATGACTATAGCAAAGCAAAACGCTGAATCCGTGGCAGAAGAAAGTAGTTCCACTCACAAGAAAGTTTTAGGGACGAAAACCAGAAAATGTCTTGACATAAAACCCTGAATGATGTGAAGGTGTGGTAACCATTGTATAAGCGGAATAATTGACTCTGTGCCGTTGAATCATTTAAAAATAATGCACACCCAAGGTGTAACGGTCACTCTGTTGAGCGTTGTGACCGCATTACCACCTCGGGTGTGCATACATTTTCAATAATTGAATGGTCTGTTGTCAATTATTCCTATCTTAAACTTTCTAGAAATCATGGTTTATTTTGAATTATTATCATTATTATGTTTTTATCTATATTTTATGTTTTTATCTATATAAAATTTGTATTGGTATTTTTCCTCCTGTTGTCATAGAGTGATTTTTCTTTGAAGTCACTGCAAAAGGGGCTGGTGAAAGAATTTGGAGAGGGTAAAAAGTTTAAATTTGGGGAGGTAGTTATATAAAAACATTTTGACCACTTTGTTATTTGCATTTAATTTAATTTTAGTTTGAAATGTAATTTGAAATTAGAAATCTTTTTATTTTAAGTTCTTTGTGTTTCAATAAATATATAACATTTTTAAAGGGGTCATGAAGTGCTATTTTTTTATAATTTCATTATTTTCCCTGTGGTCCAATGATAAAGTTTTCACAATTTAGTAATATATGATAATTTTACACCATTTTAATTTTTTAATTTGATAATTTTTTTTAACTACACCATCCTTCAATAACAGTTAATTTGCAAAGCTTGGAATGTATTATGATGGTTCACAAACAATCGACAGACATGACCACAAAAAAATTAACACATCATTGTCCAAAGCACAGTGAAATTACGCACACATATACTGTTGGTGCACTGAGGTGCACATTGCCTGAAACACACCAAAACCTTCAAATATGACCTATACATACACCAACAATAAAAACGACGCAGATGGGCAAAAGAACGTGTCCATGATGTGTTTGTGCTCAAAGCAACACAGACAGCAGCTGAATGAGAGAAATGCTTCTTCTTCTCAGAGTTGACACTGCATCTTTTAAAAGCGCCACAAGATATGTATCAAGTGGACAAAGATGTCTGTCTAGTGTATGAACATATTCAAAAATAGTCCAGATGGGTCTCCTTTGGTGTTATGTTTGGAATAGTTAGCCGGGCAGGGCCATGGGTGCGATGATCCATTTTGTGGGCCAGTGGAGGATACGCGGTTATGGCTCTGGGTTACTGACCAAAATGTCGGGGGTTCAAGCCCCAGCACTGTCAAGATACCACTGTTGGGCCCTTGAGCAAGGCCCTTGACCCTATCTGCTCCAGGGGCGCTTTTTCATGACTGACCCTGCGCTCTGACCCCAGCTTAGTTGGGATATGCGAAAACAACTCCATTTCATTGGCTCTGTACCTGTACTCTGCACAATGACAATAAAGATGAATCTTATTCTTAAATACAAATGGGCAATGTTTCATGACATCAAGAACAGACAGATTTCAAAATGAGATGTTTCAGCAGGGTGGCAACTATAAATGCTCTTTTTAGACTGGGAGGAAGTTTTGAGTTAGAAATTATCAGTATGTTTTTATAGTACAGTTACCTCTTATATGTCTTGATATCAAGGAAAAGCCAATACAATCACTGTTAATACTAGCCGTGATTTGTGTCAGTAGATCAATTTGATTAATAATTCTTACATTCTCTATAATTTAATGGAGCCTTCATCCAAGTCCTGACAAGAACCACATTTTCCATGCTTACAAAAGGAGCAAGTCACTAGAAATATGCTTGACATTAATGTGACGCAGTTAATGCACAAAAGAATGTTAGTCACTCCATATTTCCATTCACCTAATTAATTGCATGCAGTCCGTTTACACCACCAAATTCGAATTCGTATCATTTTGCATAATGCTGGGCTTAAAATAGGGCCCAATTTATCAATATTTTGAATCACAATACTCTAAATATAAAGAATAAAGAACACTTACTCATTCTGTACGTTCCAAGATCAGCTGCATTAAAATATAAATAAATTCCAGTGACTAAATAAACTCCCATTCAGAAATGATTATCCCTATGCCCTATTCCCTTCAAAGACAATTACCCTCCACTGTGAGAGCTTTAGAGAGCTAAAAGTTGAAAATATGTTTTTAATGTAATTTTTAAAGGAAATTCTGTTTGGAAGGAACCTACAGCATGGATAGTGCTTCCTTCGAAGTTCCCTGTGAATGTGTCATCAACGCTGATCAGATGTACATTATGGGGAGGGTGTGTTCTCGTTCTAGGAAAGCATTTGATTGTACAAAATTAGTGCAGCAAGTTGTGAGTCATACATTTTTCTGGGTCAGTTTAGCCCAAGACAGCAGATCTTAAAATTATTTTTTTCAATGTTTAGAAGTATACTAGCACATAAATGTCCTTAAAGCTAATAGATATGGACTAAAAGCAGCATTTTATGTTTTAATTCACCTTTATAGTTCTTTAAAAAACTGCAACCACATTTACCTTTTCATATGTAATCACTATTACATATAAACATCATACATATTGTCATTTAATTTCTTCAGAGTTGACCATACCGCTTTCTAAGTTGTATTTTTTATTATGAAGTTCATTTAAAGGAGGTTTTAAAAGGTGAAGTTTATTCTTTATGTTAAAATATTTTCTCCTATCCCAGTTTAATGTTCAGAGACAACTATAAGTAAGCCTTTAGGTTGACTTCACAAAGAGTATAAACAGTGGCACTGTAGTGCCTTTAAAACCTTGTTCTGTTAATTTGAGCGAACATCTGACTTGAAGTTTGGGGCGAGACTACCTGTTGGTGCAAGCAATGCCAAAAGTGGAAGGCGTGATTTTGGGAAACTTGTTCGCAAACAATAATCCTTTTTTGCAATTCTGTTTGCTGTTACAGCATTTATCTCCTTGACAGAACCGCTTTTTCTCTCTCTTTCTTACTCCCTCTCTTCCTTCAGGAACTTGCCAGCTAGTATGATTGAAGACATCAGTCTGAATATAGCCAAATTTAACATTCATGCCCTGGTTATCATTGGTGGGTTTGAGGTGAGAACATCAGAGAAACTGCTGCTCTTCACACACATTCACAAAAAATAACTGATGAAAATTCTGCCATTATTTACTTTCTTTTCATTTACTATTCTGACTTTCTTTCTTTAATGGAACACAAAAGGAAATGTTATGCAGAATGTTAGCCTCACCCACATTTCACTTTCATTGTACAGGAAAATATGCAATGAAAGTGAATTGTGATTGAGGCTAACGTTCTAAGTGAGCAAATTATGACAGAATTTAAATTTTGTACACACTAAACAGCATTAGCAAACTAAAATAAATAAATACATTTTTATTTTGTATCTTTTTATTAGGCGTACCTGCTCCCTCACCTTTCTTATTTCTTCTTACATATTCTCTCTCTTGTTTAGGCCTTTATTGGAGGTTTGGAATTAGTGACTGCCAGAGAAAAGTATGAGGAGTTGTGTATTCCCTTGGTAGTTGTTCCAGCTACTGTGTCTAATAATGTTCCTGGGTCAGACTTTAGTATTGGAGCTGATACTGCCCTCAATACTATCACAACAGTAAGAAGCATCCACTTGAACCACACAACCAAAACATACTAATACATATTTGTTTGCAATATGAATCTATGCAATCCAGACCAGGAATATTAATCCCCAACTATATACAGCAGAGTTTACAAATGGAAATAAACAAAACATTTTAGGATTTTGACAAATTTTACAGTGATCAATTAAATGTTCTCATTTAAAATTAGAGCTGTCAGAATTGATGTATTAACACATGCGATTAAAAAATCCTTAATAATCATTTACGCATTTACCATTAATACAGCATAAACCAGCATAAACACTGGCTGGAAGGGCGGAAACTTTGCTGTGTGTCTGCCTGGAGTAATTACACTGACACACACTTCACAACACACACACAACAGCACTTCCATGTCAATGATAAAATGATGGAGAAAGGACCTCTTAATGCTATTTGATGTACAAAACAAGCCCAGATGGGACTTTCATTCATTTTTCATTTTTCATTTTTCATTTTTCATGTAAACCACATCTGAATGACTACAGAAGCACTTCAAGTCTTAACTATCACCAAAACGCAGAATGAGACATTTTTGTCTGCAATCGCATTTCACATGAAGTTTAAAGCTACGCTTGACACTGGTGCTGACGCCCTGACGCAAACCATGAATGCAGATTCACAATTGCCATAGTAAAGCGGATAGCCACAGTCTACAGGCAAATTAATATTGTAAAGGATGAGAGTTTCATAGATTTAATGCCCATTGCAATGAAAATGCAACCTTAGGGGAGACTAGTTCTTTTAATTAGTCAACCTCCCAATTAGACATTGGGAAACGTTTAATGTTACTTGAATTGGTGCGATTTTAGTGCATTTCTATCTTTGTACTGTGGAAGGCTTTGTTTGGAAAATGTTAATAAAGCATTAAATTATTACATATTGTTTTGTTTTCCTTCCTAAGATAGAAATAAATGCATTTTTACAGGAAAATAATATATATAGTGTCAAATTTCAGCACTTTTTGATTAATTGCGATTTACGATTACACATTTTTATCGGCTGACAGCTCTAATTAAAATTAATAAGAAATATTAAGATTATGCAATATTTTTAGGCCACTAATCAAATAGGCAAATTTGTCAGTTTCTTTGTAAAATAATAATAATAATAATAATATATTCTTGCTTAAGATGAAGCACACAAGATGCTCTTTGATAGATTCTCAGATCATGCTGGGATAACATGGATCATTACGTTTTGCACAAAGGAGTCCATGTCAGTTCAATTGTATGCTGTCATTAAAGCAAATAAGGAGGGTATTACCAAACACACATTCAAACTGATGATGAAAAAATAGAAAAACGAAGCATATTTTATCATACTTTTTCTTCTTGTGTGCATTTTTAAGACATGCGACAGGATAAAGCAGTCTGCTGCAGGAACAAAGCGCAGGGTTTTCATTATTGAAACTATGGGAGGATTCTGTGGATATCTGGCAACTATGGCAGGACTGGCTGCTGGGGCTGATGCTGCCTATATTTATGAGGAGCCTTTTAGCATCCACGACTTGGAGGTGAGGCACAGTTTCATCGTATTTGATTGGATTAGTCCATGAATGGATTGGTTGATGTCATTTTATTTGTTTATTTTAAATTATTCATTTCTGATTGGGAGGTAGACAAACGTGGAACATTTGTTGGAAAAGATGAAGACCACAGTGAAAAGAGGCCTCATCCTCAGGTTTGCCTTTCTGTCCCATTCTTAATATGTTTCCTCTGCGTCTTTTCCTTCTAAACCTCATTCTCTCTTTCTTGTTCAGTCAATTTAAGTTGTAATATAGACGAATGACTTTGGTGTTGTTTTATTCTTGTGCCAACACAAATAATATCAAACTGTTTTCCCACAGGAATGAGAAATGTAATGCAAACTATACCACAGAATTCCTTTTCAACTTGTACTCAGAAGAGGGCAAAGGAGTTTTTGACTGTCGTAAGAATGTGCTTGGTCACATGCAGCAGGTCTGCTCAAACAATAATGATAATATTCTGTGTTTTTAAGACAACATGTAATCAGAATTTAGATATAATCTATATACTATCTTAAAGAATATTCTGGGTTTAATACATGTTAAGCTCAATCAACCGTATTTGTGGCATAATGTTGATTGATACAAAAAATTAATACAACTCATCCGTCCACATACAGACGATTGTATTGGCATTGACATAAATTTTGTTTTTTGCAAATTTTTCTGCTTCAGTTGTTGTGGTGTTGATTCACAATGTTTATCATACATTAACTTTATCACAAAAACCTAAATTTCACTGTTTTTTGGTCCTGGCACAAAATGACAAGCCAACATAATTTCACTAATCATATCAGCAGCACCTGGGAAAGTGTGAACAAATACTAGTCTTGTGAAATCACTCTATCATTCTGATTGGTTTATAAGAGCAGACTGATTGCTATAAAAGGAGGGAAGAAGTGCTTCCAATTATTGTGTTCTTGTTAGCAATGGTTACCTCTAAAGAAAGACGTGCCACCATCATCGCTTTGCATCAAAATGGCCTTACATGCAAGGAAATTGCTGCAAAGAATATTGCACATGAAAGAACCATTTACCGGATAATCAAGAACTTCAAGGAGAGAGGTTCAACTGCAGTGCAGAAGGCTTCAGGACATCCCAGAGAGATGGAATTGTGTCACCACCAGTGCAGAGCTTGCTCAATATTGGCAGCAGGTTGGTGTAAATCTGCACACACAGTGAGGCAAAGACTTTTGGACAATGGCCTGGTGTCAAGAAGGGCAGCAAAGAAGCCACTTCTTTCCAAGAAAAAACATCAAGGACAGACTGAATTTCTGCAGGAAGAACAAGGATTGGACAGCAGAAGACTGGTGCAACAATATTTTCTCTGATGAAGCCCAATTCTCTCACAATTCTGCCCAAAAACACTGCAATGAATAAAGAATGGTATCAAAACATCCTGCAAGAGCAATTTGGTGATGATCCTTGCATTTTCCAGCATGATGGAGCACAATGTCACAAGGCAAGAGTGATAATGAAGTGCCTCGGAGATCATTACACTGAAATTTTTTATCCGTGGCCAGGCAACTCCCCGGATCTTAATCCCATAGAGAACCTGTGGTCAATCCTCAAAAGGCGAGTGGACAAGCAGAAGCCCACAAATTGTGATCAAATCCGAGCACTAATAAGTCAAGAATGGATTGCCATCAGTCAGGATTTGGCCCAGAAGCTGATATCCAGCATGCCAGAGTGACTTGCAGAGGTTATAAAGAACAATGGTTATTGACTTTGCATAAATTTAGTGTTTTTGCCAATAAAAGCCTTTAAAACTTAAGAAACTCTTATCATTGTTTTCCAGTATACCATAGAAACATGTGAAAAGGTGTGGAGGGTTTAAAGACAGAAATAAAGTTTTTTTCAATCAAAATGATTACAGTAATTTTATGGTTTGATGATATTTAATATTGATGATATTGATTATTATGGCAACAAAGTGGTAAAATTGGCTATAACTTTACACAGAAAAGGTTAGTAAGTAATTGTATCAAACTGGCAATTAAACATGTATATTGTTAATGTTTTGTGGCTTTACTTTTAAGAAAAATGTTTAAGAATTGGCCCCATTGTAAGTAGTAGATTTACTAGATTTTTGCTTTTTTAAAGAAATCGAAATACATTTTTGTGGTAATCAATATTATGCCACAAATGCTGTTGATTGAGCTTAACTTATATGGAACTTATTACTTTTCTGGAACTTTTATTACATGTTCCTGATATTAATGTGAACAAAGAAATGTAATAACTTGCTCTGCCTCTGAAACGACTTCTCTTTCGGTTGACATCACCAAGCCATCTTATTTTTTAACCACGTTTCATATAGAGGCAACCTATCACAATTCCCAATGGACACAGCCATTTCATGTTGTCTTCAACATAAAAACTGAGTTTTCTGATTAGTCCTAATGATGTAGACAGGCAATATCATATAAATATATACATTTTCCTTCTTATTATCACAGGTCACAATTACTAACTTGCTTGTGCAATATTTTTCAGGGTGGAACCCCTACACCGTTTGACAGAACGTTTGGTACAAAAATGGGTGCTAAAGCTGTGCTGTGGTTGACTGATAAACTAAAGGAGTGCTACAGACATGGTGAGTAAACTTCAATAGGCAGGGCTAAAGAAAAGCAGCACCAGAAGAATTGTAATTTATGTAAATGTCATTACAATTTACATGTAGACTGAAATGTGTGCTAATACTTTTCCCCAAATGTTTTGCTCCTATATGAGCAGGGCGTATCTTTGCTAATACAGCTGATTCTGCCTGTGTTCTGGGAATGAGGAAGAGAGCAATGGTCTTCCAGCCTCTCTCTGAGCTCAAAGGGGATACGGACATTGAGTGAGAGATCCCTCTGTCTTTTACTAGTATTTTGTTATATCTTACACATTGTCATTCACTGGGGGAGTCCTACCTTATCACTTCTCTCTGCCTCTGTTTCTCTTCCAGGCATCGTATACCGAAGACTCAGTGGTGGCTAAAGCTTAGGCCCATTCTAAAGATTCTGGCCAAATACAAGATCAATTTGGACACATCAGAGACAGCTACTATGGAGCATGTTATAAAGAAGAGAGGAGCAGTCTAGACTGTACACACACAAACACAATTACAGTGAGGTAGCGAAGTTTATGAGCCATAAGATACAACATAATAATAACTTAATTTAAATTTAGTTACAGAATCTAGTTAAAGGTTTTGGGTGATTGTTCACCCAAAAATGAAAATGATCTCATCATTTACTCACCCTCATGCCATCCCAGATGTGTATGATTTTCTCAGATTTTTAGAAGAATATCTCAGCTCTGTAGGTCCACACAATGCAAGTGAATGGTGACCAGAATTTTGAAGCTCCAAAAATTACATAAAGGCCACATTAAAGTAATCCATCTGACTTAAGTGTTTAAGTAAGGAATAGTTGATGACTGACCATTGAATTGTTCAAAAATAATGCAGCACACCCAGAGTTGGTAATGCGGTCACAACGCGAAGAAAGTTACACCTCGTGTGTGCATTATTTTTCAATAATTCAACTGGCCGGAGTCAATTATTCCACTTATATAGCAACTACCACACCTTAAGACATCATTCAAGGTTTTATGTCAAGACATTTTCTGTTTTTTGTCCATAAAACGCTCTTGTGATTGGAATTACTTTATTCCGCCATGGATTCAGCGTCATGGATACAGCCTGAGCCACCGTTGCTAGTTCGAAAATGTAACTTTAGAACTAGCAACAGAGGATTGCGATGCTTGTGTTGCTTTACTGGAGGCTGAATCACTTACTGAAGTAACAATGTAGAGCGTTTGCGCATGTGCTTGCGTGTGCGTATGTGTGTGCGTGTGTGTGAATGTGCACATGGGCGAAAGCAAGAGAAAGAATAAAAGACAACAGATTACAGATTTGACAACAGACAACAGATTTGTGTTGGATTACCTTTGTTTGCGGCTCTCGTCAGCAGAAACATTGCTTCAAATTGCCATTTTTATGTCATTTTTATCTGATGTGTTTCTCCAAAGTCATTGTTTTATTTGGTTATTTTGCTGTGGTAGCCTGTACAGCTATTTGAAATAACTGAAATAATTTGGCAAAGTGATATGGAACTGTTATGCGGTCAAGACCTGGAACTACTTTCTAGCCGTGCGTTTACTTGAAGAAATATTGCACACCTTAGAACATCTGTTAACCAGTCAGAATCAATCTTTTAACAGACCCGTTGTATAAATCTATATCTTCAGAAGCGATTTAGTGTGGGTGAGAAGCAGATAAATATTTAATATACATTTTTAATAAAACTTCACTTTCATTTTCAAAATGTGAAAGAATATGAAAGTGAAAATGTAGATTTATAGTAAAATAGATCTTAAATATTGACATGTTTCTCAGCCACACAACATTTCTGAAGATATGGATTTAAATCTTATGGATTACTTTTGTGCTGCCTTTATCTGATTTTTGAAGCTTCAAATTTCTGGTCACCATTCACTTGCATTGTATGGACCTACAGAGCTGAAATATTCTTTTAAAAATATTTTTGTGGTCTGCAGAAGAAAGTCATATACATCTGCGATGGAAATAATAAATAAATAATAATAAAAATATGTTGTTGGGGTGAACTGCTACTTTAAGAGTATACAAAAACAACTGACAAAAACACAGAAACATGTTTTTTCACAACTAGATTTGATGTTTGACAATGTCTGGTTTAAATTGTGCAAATATTTGAAAATAAATAAATCTAATTGCAAGACTACACACAAAAAAATATTTTAGCCTATTTTTAAGATGTATACATTTCAATTTAATAACACATTTCCATCTAATTGAATTGCCTAATCTTTAACAAAAAATTTTTTTTTTTTTTTTTTTTTTTACTTTTAAGGCTCTCTCTCTTTCTCTCACCCTCTATATTTGACTCATGTGTGAGTTCACAGTGTTTTCTTGCTCAAGCGGTTTGATGTGTAAGAAACCACCTTTCTCGTGGAGGTGAAATAAAGATGCTTTCATAAAACAGTTTTTGTAGGAAACTTTATTTTGAATTTATAAAAAGCAGAATATTAGGATTACGAACAAATGTGATGTCTAAATATTTCACGAACTACACAACATACAGGTTAGTCCAATGGCTGTGAACGCTGAATGCTGATGCGTTTACAACAGCGCCGCCATGTGTCGAAAATCGTAATAGTAAAAACCGCAACTGTGAGACAATGATTATAATGTTTATGCAAAGTATTTGTTTTATACATACATATCAATAAGGTCTACTTATTGTTTCTATTTTTGCTTTATTTGAGCAAAAGAGTAGAACGCCAATAATATTAAATAATAATGTAAATATAATATTTTGAAGGTAGCTAGCCTATATTGAAGGGTTGAAGCAAGTTAGTTGGAGTGTGGTAAAGTAAAATGAAAAAGGACATGCACATGGACGAAATCAAGACAGGAAGAGGTAAAGTAAAACCGAGCTAACCTTTGAATTTCGCACATCCTCTTTGATGTAATAGATATATAGCCGTACTTGTATCTCAAAACCTCGCTAGCACCCTACATAGACAGCTTGTTTGGGCGTTCTTGAGGCGTGCTGCGCTTGTGTGGATGATTTTCTAGGACACTTTGAAATGCTGTCTAGGTAGGAAGCTCACGAGATTTTAAAACACAAGCTGTTGCTGATGACGCCCTAGCCAATTGACGAGCTGATATCAAACGAACTCTCACGTCTATGGTAAGAACATGTATTCAAATTAAAATGTTTAATAGATTTTATTGTGATAAATATATACATTTATAAGTTACTAGGCTTTGTTCGGACTTGGAACTTTTAGTATGAATATGAATTTCCTGATTATAAGTTCAATTAACAAATACAATTCAAATAAAATTGTGATGGTATGCTAACTTCGGAATTAATGTTCTTAAATTAGCAGTGACGTATATATATATATATATATATATATATATATATATATATATATATATATATATATATATATATATATATATATGAACGGTCTACCACTTTGATAGATAAATCAGTAGTAGCCTAATTAAATAAACTCTTCAGGTGAATTGTCGAGTTTATCCACTTTGAAAATGTACCAGACTTCAACAACTACATACAAATTATGCAAAATGCTGTTAAACAGATCTTAAATCTTTTTTAATAGCACAGTAGTATCTTTCATTTAATTCAGTGTCTTCTCTATTATAATTTTAAACTGTGTAATGCTTGTATTATGGGGTCCTCACTCTTTCTGTTTCCTTATAATATAGTCAACTTCATATTTTGGTTAACTACAGATCTACATAGTTTCTTGCAAGTCATCTGTGTGTATTTAATAATGGACATTTTGAATTATTTCAGTCTCTCAAGTGCTCCCAATAAATATTTTTATTAAGACGATTTGGATTTCAGATTACATTTTTATTCTGTGTGTCTAGTGTGTGTAATAATAGATGCTTCACTACATAAGTATTATGAAACACCATCAGGTGCAGCCTGTCTCTTCTCTGAAAATTTCCGTTAGTTAAACAAGATCAACCCACAATGGAAAATGTGTGGTTGCTCAACTGAAAACTTTGTACAAGTTATATTTAAATATTAACAGCTGAAGGTTTACAAATCCACTGCTAAAATCTAATTTGTTATTATCTTACTCTTGAGATCATTATAATGTTTGCATCTTCCCTTGGCTGAATTACTGTATCTGAACTAATTGAATGCTGAATGTTACACGGAAGTGGTTTTGTGTGACTGTCTGTCACTTTGATCTCATTTGAAGAAGTTCTGTATTCAAACTTCCTTCTTGTAAGGACTGACTCACTGTCGCCTGTCTGGTGTTGTGAAAGTTCTCATGCGTAAGAATACAGCAGTGTAAAGTGGTGTTTTATATATACACTGCATGCACAATTATTAAGCAAGTGAGTATTCGGATTTTATGATTATTTCTATGCAAATTTTACAATTCCAAACCATATAAACTTGAATGCTTATTGGATTCAATAATTTTCAGGTGGTATGTATTTGTGTAATGAGGAATGGTGTGGCGAAAGTGACTAACACTTTATATCAAGGTGTGCATAATTATTAGGCAGCTTCATTACCTCAGGTAAAATGGGCCAAAAAAAGAGATTTAACTGGCACTGAAAAGTCAAAATTTTCAGACCGATGCAACACACTTGAAATAGCTAAACTATTGAGGCATGACCACCGGACAATCAAAAAAGCGCATGGAGTAGAAAAGGCGCAAATTAACTGCAAAAGACTTGAGAATTAAATGTAAAGCTAGCAGGAACCCATTATCCTCCAATGATATTGGATATCCTCCTATTCCAGAACTGCAACCTACCTGGAGTGTCCAGAAATACAAGGTACCAAATGCTCAGAGACATAGCCAAGGTCAAGAAGGCTGAAACACGACCACCACTGAATATATTCAAGTTGAAGCATCAAGATTGGGCAAAGAAATACATAAAGACAGATTTTTCAAAGGTTTTATGGACAGATGAAATGAGAGTGACTCTTGATGGACCAGATGGATGGGACCGTGGCTAAATCACTAATGGACACAGGGCACCACTTCGAGTAAGGCACCAGAAAGGTGGAGGAGGGGTACTGGTATGGGCTGCTATCATTAAGGATGAGGTAGTTGGACTTTTTTGAGTTGAATATGGACTGAAACTCAACTCTCAAGCCTACTGCCATTTTCTGGAAAGTACTTTCTTCAAGCAGTGGTACAGAAAGAAGTGATTCAAGAAGACCATGATTTTTATGCAGGACAATGCTCCATCACATGCATCCAAGTAATCCACTGCTTTGCTAGCCAGCAAGGGCCTCAAAGATGCCCAAATAATGACTTGAGCCCCCTTCCTCACCTGACTTAAATCCTATAGAGAACTTGTGGTCCCTTCTCAAACGTGAGATTTACAGTAAGGGAAGACAATAAACCTCTTTGCACAGCATTTGTGAGGCTGTGGTTCCTGCTTCAGTGAAAGTTGATCATGAATATATCAAGAAATGTACAGACTCCATGGATGGAAGCTAATGGCAGTTATTGAAAAGAAGGGTGGCTATATTCATCACTGAATATTTTTGAAAGGCTAAACATTTTATTGAATTGGCATTTTGTGTTACTTATTTGTTGCACTTACTCTAAAATTTTTGAATATACAATTGAGTTGGGAGAATTTATTTTGTAATTTAGTTGCCTAATTGTGCACACATATATTCCCCTGAAAAAGAACAAACTCAATTGTCTCTGATAAACATTCAGGTTTGAGGTTCAATAACATTTTGGATTGACTGAGAGCATTGTGTTTGTTCAACAATAAAATTAATCCTGAGGAATACAATTTACCTTATAATTGTGCACTCAGTGTATTTAGATTTGTTACTCTTTATTACTGTGCATGTCATATGGTAGCCTATGATGTTGTGTGTCATATGTTCACCATTAGCACTGAGAACTATGCACGAGAGAGAGAGAGAGAGAGAGAATCCTGTTTTTTTCTCTTTCTTGATTTTAAGAGTAGAGAAATTGTTTCAAGCAAAATGTAAAAAGAGAACAACACAAAATTATGTAACAAACTTTGTGGGCAGATCTAAAAATATGGGTAGCTGCCCCATTGGGTTGAGTAAAAAGGATCCATTTTGATTTAATGACTACATTTTAGAGGAGCAAGCAGATCACATAATAAAGCTTCAGTTCTCTTTCTCTCTCTTTGCAGGTTATGAAGGCTATTGTGATAGTGACATTTCTCCTTCACTGTGTGGGACAAAGGCAGATACTAGGTAATACACTTGAACTCACATCCATTGCCATTTAGATAAATTAAACAAGCCATTTTTTCTCCCTTGATGCTTTTAATATTTGATGTTCTCTATATATATTCATTTCAGGGCAGGAACCATTGTGTCAATCTTTGCCTTCATGTTCTGAATGTATAATGAGTCCTGGATGTGCGTGGTGCACACAGACGGTAGGCAATGTCATGTAAACAGCAGAGAATGAGTGATTTTATTATTTGCAGGATGGAGCTACAAATGACATACTGCCAAATGATCTTGCCACATCTCTGTCAGCTTCACTAAAGAAACTAACAATGAATTGTCAGTCAGCTGGTCAGTCATACACTATAAAAACATTTTGTTAACTACAATTATTTTCAAGATTCAAACATTTGACATAATATGACTGAATCAGCCTGACTACATTATATTAAACCAATGAAAGTCATTTTCAAGGGTCAGATCATATAGAGCAAGCCAGGGGTGTTTTTTTGGTAAAAGTAACTGCTTAGGGCCCCTAAGCCACCAGGGGAACATGTTCGAATTGAATGACGTAAATTGGATCAAATTTAACCTGGTGCTACAGTCCATTCTGCATGATCAGAATATAAAAGATGGGAAGATGGACCAAATGAAGAACTAGGAGAACTCTGAGATTGCCGAGAAACAAAGTGTCCATTATAGATTCAACACTGGCAAAATTTGTGCATTGCTTTTTGCATGTCATTGGAGGCACTTTTTCTGTTGTGGTACTTGTGGTTGAGCATGTTTTTCTTTGCAAACTAACCAGCTGCTTCTTTAGAAATGCACATTTATATCAGGATACCTTTTTTTACACTCCTCACATGGTGACCTCTGCAGTGATCTATTTTCCTAACCAAAGCAAAAAAAAAAATGGTATGTTCTGTATGTATCATTGTGAAACTTTGTGACATTTCTGCTGAAATTGACATATTTAGCAGTCTGTCTTTGTCACCTATTATTTTACTCAATAATCATCTGAAAATCGATAAATTAAACAATCTTTTGTATAAAAAGGTCTAAACTTTTGGATACATTTGAGAAAAAGACAAATTAAAAACAATTATCAATTACATTAAATCATATGATGAAAATATATTTTATATATATTTAGTCCTGTTTAGACATATTATTATTAGACAAGTTAGACATGAGTAGATATTTTAGACTTGTTTAGACATATTATTTAATAATTGATTAATAATTGATATCCATTTCTTAACAGATGTATTTTTTTTTAATCTCAAATGATAATTGAGTGGCATAAATGGGGTCCCATTTCGCTTTGTTTCATTCACAGTCTATATAACTGGCTATTTCACATTAATTATTCATTCTTTCAGTTCTTGCATACGTAACGTTTGCACTTAATTTCAAATTTTTTTAATTTAGACTGTAAATAAATTGAGCAGCCTCGTTAATAGACTGCAGTAAAACACATACTCTGTCACATGCTGAAAATGTATAATATGCAAACAGAAGCACATACCAGAAACAAAATGTCACTTTTAGAAAAAAGTTTGTTCGCTTTCATCAAATACTTCAGCTCTGTTCATTGTCTTTTAATGTGAAATATTAGCAAATCATGCTGTTACGTGAATGTAACTAACATTTCCTTGTGTTGCAGGGCTTCCTGAAATCAGGTGAGTCTAATGAACGGCGCTGTGATACTCCTGAGTCTCTTCAGACTAGAAGTTGTAAAGAGGAATATGTGATCAATCCTGTAAAACATCCCAAGACCTACATAAAGAACAACGACCTCAGGAGTGATGCTGAAAATGTGGTCCAGCTTAAACCTCAGAATATCAAGATTAAACTCAGAGTTGGTAAGCTTGAGAATTCTGCTTTGACATACAGTAAACAACATAAAATTGCATGCTACAACATTGCTAGAATTAAAGCTTCAAGCCAGACCCTCAATGTGAACCATTTTCATCAAGAATCGTTTTGAAACTCTGTTAATATTATATTGAGAATGAACTCCCATATCATGTATTCTTACTTTCAAATGTGCAGGAGTTCCATATGAATTCACCATTGAGTTCAAGAGGGCGCAGGGTTACCCTATAGACCTGTACTACCTAATGGATCTGAGCTATTCCATGAAAGATGATCTGGAGCAAATTAAAACCCTGGGGCAGAAAATCCTCAGAAAGCTGAAGGAGATCACACAGACTGTTCGGATTGGTGAGACTTCTAAATGATGATCAAATAGCCTGCTGAAAAAAAAAAATTGGTGCCACAATGTTTTTGTTTGCCAGAGTGTTATGATGTTTTTATCACATTGGTATGCAAATGTTAGGATGTTCTGGGTGGTTGTCTATACTGTGTAAGTCATAGCAGAAATGGTGCAGGATGACATTTTTTCTTCTGTTGAACACAAATAAAGATATTTTATAAGAATATCTCAGCTCTGTAGGGCCTTTTAATGAAAGTAAATGGTGACCAGACCATTGAAACTCCCAAAAATCACAAAGGCAGCATAAAAGTAATCCATACTACTCCAGTGTTTTAATATAAAGTATGTCTTTTGAAAGCAATGCAATCACTTTGGGTGAGAAACAGATCAATATTTCAATCCTTTTTGATTTTTGAGCTTGAAAGGTCTGGTCACCATTCACTTGCATTGAATGGACCTATAAAGCTAAAATAATTTTCTAAAAAATCTTCTTTGTGTTCTCCAAAATAAATAAAGGCATACACATCTGAGGTGGCATGAGGATGAACATGATGAGAGAATTTTCATTATTGGGTGAACTATCCTTTAAATGTACAAATCTGAAATTTTTAGGGCTGTCAATTAATTACAAATTAATTACACGAAGTGCCAATTAATTGCTTGTATCAGTATTTTCTGAAAAAGGCCTCTAAATAAAGATAATTCAGTTTATATTTTACATATAAGAGCGACATTTCTGTAATTAATCAAAACCTACCTCTCTCTCTCTCTCTCTCTCTCATTATTACCATCTCTCAGGTTTTGGCTCTTTTGTTGATAAGGAGATGTTGCCGTACGTCAGTCAAGTGAAGGCAAAACGTCAGAACCCCTGCCCCAATCGTATAGATACCTGCCAACCAGCTTTTAGTTTTCAAAATGTGCTGCCATTGACTGACAATGCCAAAGAGTTTGAAAAGGAGGTTAGCAAACAGAAAATCTCTGGCAACTTAGACTCCCCTGAGGCTGGTCTGGATGCTATAATGCAGGCTGCAGTCTGTAAGGTGAGAACTGTATTACTACGAGTAAGATCTCTGTAGGGACTGGATATTTTGTTCTTTTTTTTTTAGATTAACAATTTTTTATTGATTCTCATAAATGAACACAGAAAAACAAAACATATATATACAGAATCAATCTTAACCCCCACAATTACCCCTTCCCCTCCCAATCCCCAACCCCACCCTGGGCCCCACAACATCCCTGTGGTCGCAAATTATATAGAAACACAAACAAAAGAAACAAAAGAAACAAATAAAAAATATAATATAAATAATTACCCATCCATAAATTATTTATACCCGCACAATTTTTCCACAAACCCATTGTACTTCCCCATTCTTTTACACAACTCCTCCTCAAAGGCTGCCACCCTTCCCATCTCCAGCACCACTTCTGAAAGCCTCCAGCCCCTTAAAATTTTCTGTCTGGTGGACATGACAATGGTTAAGACCACGCTCTTTGTGTGTCTATTTTCAATCTCGATGACTGCCCCATCACTCAATATACAGGTCTGGGGCAAAATTATACCCAAGTGCATCGCACATCAGACTCTGAACATTCAACCAAAACTCTTGGATCTCAACACACCACCAAAAGTCATGGTTTATGACTCCATCCTCTGAATGGCATTACCAGCAGGTGGGTGTATCTTTAAGACCAATATTATACAATCTAGAGGGGTCCAATAGAACCAATGTAAAATCTTGAATTGCATAAGGTGCACCCTTGCGTCTCTAGATGCAGTCTTAAAAAAAAATTTTAATCCCAGCCCACTCTCCCTCTTCCAGTTCCAATCTTTCTTACATAATCTCTCGAGAGTGGTCGAGGTTCCATCCCCCAGACTCTGAATTAACAGGGAGTAATACACTGATGCCTCATGACCTTTTCCAAAAGCAGTAGTCACCACTCTCATAGTATCTGGCATTTTAGGGGGGTGAATGCTATTCCCAAAAATAGTACAGAGCAAGTGGTGCAGCTGTAGATACCTAAAACCCTGAGATCTGAGAATCGCAAAATGTTGAACCAAATTTTCAAAGGATCTCAACACACTACTCTCATATAGGTCACCGAGTGTATTAACCCCTCACAATCCCCTCTGACAAGCAGAAAGTTGACTTATTAATACGTATTTGAGGATACAGCCATAAGCTCGAGGCAACATTTAAATAAATATCCGAATTAAACACTCTGGACAGGGTGTAATTTAACTTCTACGGTTAGATTGATAGAAAGGCTTTGCAATGGCAAGATAGGGGCAATAATGTCTTGTTTAATACAAAACCAGGGAAGGGGTCTCTCAGGTGGAAGCGACCAATGAGCCAAATGTCTGAGACCGAACGCATAATAATAAAAGAAAATCTTGGGTAGGGCTAGCCCACCTTTGTCAATCGTCCTATGCAGTTTACTGAAATTGTATATGGAACGCTTACCCTTCCAAATGAAAGACTTCGCTATGCTTTGAAATTGCTTGAAATAAGAGAGGGGGACATCTATAGGAAATGACTGTAGCTGGTAGTTGAATTTTGGAATTCAGTTCATTTTAATAACATTAACCTTCCCAATCATCAGTAAATGTAATGGAGCCCACCTGCCCACATCGCTCAAACCTTTTTATTAAAGGGTCGAAATTAACTCTTAACTAAATCAGACAAATTTGCTGGGAATAAAATAGCCAAATATTGTTTGGGCCTCATATACTGAGGCGTCCGGCTGGAAAGCCGTTACTGGGCAATATGCTGTCAGAGCCAAAGCTTCGGATTTAGGCCAGTTAACTTTGTGTCCTTAGAACTTAGAAAAGGAATGAATAATTCTGTGTTGGCAAGGCATAGATCTAGTGGGGTCAGAGACGAATAATACAAGTTCTTCCCAACTCCATCCGTGGAGCTGACTCACTCTCTGTCTTCAAAAAACTACTTAAAACACGTTTTTTTCCATAAGCACTTAACCAGTCACTCAAAAAAATACAAAATAAAATAAAAATTTATCTGTTTTGAATACTATATGATGCTAGTGAAAATTTATAGTATGGCACTTTTCGAACCACTGTCTCCTTAAGATGATTCACTTATGTTTTCCTCTTTTGTAAATCGCTTTGGATAAAAGCGTCTGCCAAATGAATAAATGTAAATGTAAAATATCATCTTCGTAATGCAGAAGCCTATGCGCCATACCTCCCACCATCACCCCTGGAGAACCATCCTCGTGCACAATTACTCCCCAAATTACAAATAAGCCAGCCAGACAGAATGAATTTGATTATTTCATGCAAATCTTGTAATTTTTATGTGCAATATGCATAATTTTTCACCACAGGATAAGATCAAATGGGGGAATGTGACACGGATTCTGGTTTACACGTCTGATGATACTTTCCACATGGCAGGCGATGGACGACTAGCTGGGGTCTATCAGCCACACAATGGACAGTGTCATCTTAATGACAAAGGCACTTATGATGGAAAATCTTATGTGAGCATGAGGAATTTTCTGACCACATTTAATGATGAACATTCTTTGTGTTTTTATTATCTTTGCCATTCTGACTGGTAAAGATTAGTTAAAATTTACTAGACTAGTAAAGAGTGATGCAAAAATACATCATTCACCTTTAACTTTATTCTATAATCTAGGAATGTAAGAGATACCTAGATCAATATGTATAAAAAATAATTAATATAAATTTGTTTTACAGGATTACCCATCAGTGGGCCATTTATCAAGAGTTCTGCAGGACAACAATATTCAGCTGATATTTGCAGTGACTGAGGGCATCTATCCATCATATAAGGTTAGAAAATATTAATAAAAAATAAAAGAAATTTAATGTACTGTAGTATTTGATGCTGTAATTAATCCTCTCTCTTTCACTCACACAAACATTCACAGGCATTGAGTGCATTGATCCCTCAGTCAGTGGTTGGTGTTTTGAAGATTGACTCCAGCAATGTGGTTGATCTCATCTCTGAAGCCTATGGGGTGAGCATTTTCATAATTTACAGAGTTTTGACCCTGTTCAGTGATTTTGGCTTGTGCACTGGTTTTACAGTACTCTCCACTTAAACTAACACTCATTTCAAGAACAAAACATGTCATCACAAGTCAGTGTTTCCATGCAACACTATTTTTCACTTCTGCTAATAAACAATAATCTAAATAGTTATACCATTGACAAAATGAACTGAAACTGTTTGCGTGTGTGGATGCGTGAGACAGATACTAACAATCAGATAGGGTCAAATGAACTGACAATCTGATATGTATTTATATTTGTGTGCAAATATGCTATAAAACCCCTAGCTAGAACAAATTTTACAAAACATTGTAAGTTTTAGCCTTTATAAATCTATATCTTCATCAAATAAATAATTTTGCTGTACAAAATATACATATGGCAATATTAAACTGAAAGTTCTCCCAAAAATGCATAATTTCTCATCATTTACTCACTTTCATGCCACCCCAGATGTGTATGACTTTCTTTTTTCAGTTGAACACAAAGATTTTTAGAAGAATATCTCCGCTCTGCAGGTCCAGTCAATGCAACTGAATAGTGTCCAGAACTTTAAAGGTCCAATAAGCACATAAAGGCAGCATAGAAGTAATTCATACCACTCCAGCGGTTAAATCTGTTTCTTCAGAAGCGATATGATAGGTGTAGGTGAGAAATAGATCAATATTTAAGTCCTTTTTTCCTATTAATCTCCACTTTTACTTTCACATTCTTTTTCTTTTGTTTTGTTTATTTTCTTCTTTGTACATATCTCCACCTACTGGGCAGGAAGGAGAATTCATAGTAAAAAAGGACTTAAATATTTCTCACACACACTCATCATATCACTTCTAGACTTAACCACTGGAGTCATATGGATTACTTTAGTATATTGTTCTAAAAATCTTATTTTGTGTTCAGCAGAATAAAGAAAGTCATACACATCGGGGATTGTATGAAGGGGAGTAAATTATGAGAGAATTTACATTTGTGGGTAAACTATCCCTTTAAGGATAAATGATAATGGACAATGAACAGTTCTTGCAAACTTACTCAGACTGTCGAGACAGGTGTATTTTACTTCAAATAATTCATAAACTGTAGTGTATGCATTGAATATACACAAATGTCTTTTTACATGTGTGGGACAGAACTTGTCATCCACTCTGGTGTTGGAGCAGGAGGGAGCTCCAGAAGAACTGCATGTTTCCTACAGGTCCAACTGTAAAGGGAATCAGGCAGGCACTGAATGGAAGGAGAAAGGAGAGTGTAAAGGCATCAAACATGAGAAGGTAATAATACTTTCTTTTCACTTTTGAGTACATGAGAGTATAAACAACTTTATTATTAATTTCCTAAATGTTTTCAAATGCATTTTTTTAAGGTACTGTTTTGTATATCTTAAAACGCAATTGTTTCACTACGTAGTGTTTAAAAGAAATAACAATAAAAGATTATTCTGCACTAGTCTTGCCAACATTTATTTTTTCAGGAATTTCAGCTTTTAATTAAGACTTTTTTTTTACTTTCTCTGGACACCAAATGACATTTTTTACTTTAAGCCCTAGAGAAAATATAAATTTGACTTGAAAATATGATCATCATAGAAGAGGTGTATTCAAGTAAATTGTAGTTTATGTTAAAAAAAAAAAAAAAAAATGTGTTATATGTAATTTTAATGTAAAAGATCTAGACAAAAATGAGCATCACTTTATTGACCCTTAGGACACATGGCCATTATATGCCGAATCCTGTGAAAAGAATCCACATTATGATCATGAAAAATGTTTTTATCTAGATCTCTCGCTCACTGTCACAGACACGCATTTTTTTCCAATAACTGATCTATTAAAGGAAGTTTGGGCTGTTTATGCAGGATGCTTAAACAATTTTCAGGATTTCTACCATAAAATGCTTGTGTGTAGAACAACTTTTTTACACCACAGTTTGAGTTAAAAACATGTACATATTGTAACTACGCTCGTCATAGCAATATCTTGCATTCTGTTCTCTTTTTTTTTAGAAAATATTTCTTGAAAATAATGCTTGAAAATTTGAAAACTCGCATTACCTTCGGTGATGTAACTTTCGTGTGAAAACTAGGAAAGTCAAATCAACCCATAATTGGGGGGATTTCACCTATAGAAATTGAGCAACCTGTAATGTCGAAATCTATTTCTGACCGGCAATTCGTCGTAATTTAAAGTCTGTTATTTAGCAAAAGCAGAAAATGTAATATTTTTCATGCATGATTCTTCTAAGTTCTAAGTAATACGTGACCAGAAGTGGGTTGATTAGCCAAAAAGAAATGCTGAAATATAAACCAAAGCAAGACCAGGCTTTAGTAATGCCTATTTTTGTATTTCATAGCTTTTAATGTCCTGAGTGGATTCTTATTCAGTGTAGTTACAGTTTTCAGTGTCGAAAGAATATATATCATTAGTTCTGTACAGCAGTACCGCCTCTCCCTAAACACTTAGTATGCAATCTGGGTAGGGCACCAACCCCAGTCACGGAACACTCGCTGTGTCTGAAACTGCCTCTATCCACTATATAGTGCAATATTTTGGATATTTATTTTTTGTTGGCATGTCTGAATTCTGAGTGAGCCACTCGTTCTTACCCACAATGCACTCCAATTCCGAGTGTACATTTGATGTATATTCGATGATGTACAAGCTTAGTTTACCGCTTCCTTCACTCCTGCAATGTTTTATTTCATGCTGTATGTATTGAATTACTTTCTGACAAATCCTTACTTGATTAAAATAGCATAACATATAGAGAGACAAAACATACAGACACATTTTAAAATGTAATCTTTATTTATATTTATACAGAATTTTGCCTTTTAAGATGTTAAAAGAAGTTCCCTGTCTGTCGCTCACTTCGTCGTTGTGTCGAAGAAGCGACACTAGGGGTCTCTCTTGAGCGCCGAATATGCCTCTGATCTATGAAAAAAGGCCAATGAGAAGTTGGCAGACAGTAGTTGCATACCCCGCCCCCGGATATACGGGTATAAAAGCGGGAAAATACGCCAAGTTCATTCAGAAATGTTCTTTGGAGCCGATGGTCGTGCATGCAGTCAGCTGCGAGTCACACACCTGTTCCTGCTTCTGTTCCTCTGATGCTCTGCCTCCTGTTGGATCTATGGTGCACTTCAGTGGCTTTCCTCCTTCTCTGCACGGCAGTGCAGCTTGCCCCTGGGCGCTTCGACAGCACAGAAAGCTTAAAAGAGTTTATTTAAAAGAGTGATTTTCTCTATAAAAGAGTATTTTCCTCTAAAAGAGCATTTGCACAGCGGCGTGGAACGTCCTTTTCAGGACGCGTCTTTATAAAGATGCCATTCCGCCCCTATGTAGTTCCTGGATGCGGTAGCGTGCTCTCCGCTTCTGACGGCCACAGGAGTTGTCTCGTGTGTCTGGGCAGCGATCACACGAGGCAGCGTTTGTGGATGGTTCATGTTCTCACTGCGAGAGCATGACCATGGCAACGTTGCGGTCGCGGCTCGCTTTCAATAGGAAGCACGCCACTCCAGCCACCCCCCGCATTTCTCCTTCTTCCCACGGGATTGAGGACGATGCGGCTGGCGATGGTGGCGATCTGGGGATGGCAGCGGGTGCAGCTCCGCCAGATACGCCCCCTCGGACCATCCGCCCCCCAGCACGCTCGTTGACTCCCGTCCATGCTCGAGGCAACAGCGGCTCGCCTCACAGCCAGCCTGCCTATCCTCTAGAGCTCGAGGTGGATGAGCTGACGCAGATGACTCCCCTGGGCTGCCACCTTGGGGCCAGCACGCCCAGGCTGAGGCTGACGCGCAGATGACCGACATGCTTTCCCGGTCCGCTGTCAGTGTGGGGCTGGACTGGAACCGTCCGTCCTCCCCACAGCCTTCGCGGTTGGATAACTGGTTCCTGGGGTCTGGGTGCCGCTCACAGCCTCGCCCCCCAGTCCCGTTTTTCCCGGAAGTGCATGATGAGCTGACGTCTTCACAAAGCCACTCGCTCATCCGCTCTCGCTACCCTCGACGGCGGAGTGGCCCACAGATACACGGCGATTCCCCAGGTGGACAGGGCTGTTGCGCTCCACCTGTGCCCCGAGAACCCTACCACCTGGCGGGGTCGCCCTGTGCTCCCCTCCAAGGCCTGTAGGACAACGTCTTCATTGACCGCCAAAGCCTACAGCGCCGTCGGACGTGCCGCTTCTGCCCTGCATGTCATGGCACTCCTGCAGGTCCACCAGGCCAAGGCACTTAAAGATCTGCACGGGGGTAGCCCTGATCCCGACGTGTTGCAGGAACTGCACTCAGTGACCGGCCTCGCCCTCAGAGCCACGAAGGTCACAGCGCAGTCACTCGGGCAGGCGATGGCCACACTTGTGGTCCAGGAAGGCTCCCAGACCTGAGACGGTCGACCCAGAGACCAAGACGTTAGCTCCGGAGCTGGTAAGCAGACCACTCTGTCCCCCGGTGGAGGGCCAGGAGGAGAATCTTTTGTTGAAGTTATTTCCCTAGACGGGGCTGCGGTACCCACATTCTTAATAATAGAGCTATTTCCTTTGTCTCTGGGTCACCTGGCCCGCAAATGCCGTTCTCACGGCACTCTGCCGCCAGATCTCAACAGTCCCAGCATGTTGGACACGGACCCCCGCCTTCAGCCCCACGACTGTTCCCCGGCCAGCCGGTTCTGACGAGTCTAGAGGACGCCTCCGTCAGACCTCCTCCTCCTCAGTCACTAACCCGCTCCCTGCCGGGTGTGCAGAGAAAAGTAAGTGCTTCGAGTCTTTTCTCAGCACCAGAGCCTCGGGGCACGTCCTTGCCTCCCGATGCCGTATTACCTGCTCTGCCATGCTGCGAATCCCCGCCGGGTATGTCAAAAATAATCGTACCCTTGGTGCCCCTAGCACAGAGCTTGGATGATTGGCTTTCACTTCCCAACCCGTCACGCTGGCTGGCTCGGACCATCTGACTCGGTTACACAATTCAGTTTGCCAGGCCTCCACCCCACTTTGCGGGCGTCCACTTTACCGCAGTACACGGCGAGCATGCCAAATCCCTGCGTGTGGAAATCGCTACTCTTTTACTCAAAGACGCGATAGAGAATGTCCCTCCAACCAAGATGAAGAAGGGTTCTACAGCCCTTACTTCATCGTACCCAAGAAAGGCAGCAGCTTACGACTGATCTTGGACCTGTGAGTTTTCAACCGGGCTTTGCACAAACTCCCGTTCAAAATTATCACGCAAAAACACATCTTAACTTGCGTCCAGCATCTAGATTGGTTCGCAGCGGTAGACCTGAAGGACGCATACTTCCACGTCTCAATATTGCCTCGACACCGACCCTACCTTCGGTTTGCGTTCGAAGGCCAGGCATATCAGTACAGGGTCCTCCCCTTCGGCATGTCTTTGTCCCCTCGCGTCTTCACCAAAGTCGCAGAGGCAGCCCTTGCCCCGTTCCGAGAAGCCACATCCGCATACTCACAGAGACCAGGTGCTCAGGCACCTCAGCTGTTTGGGGCTTCAGGTCAACTGGGAAAAGAGCAAGCTCGCCCCAGTTCAGAGCATCTCTTTTCTCGGCATGCAGTTAGATTCAGTCTCAATGTCAGCACGTCTCATCAACGAGCGTGCACAGTTGGTGCTGGAATGCCTCGCCACCTTCAGGCCAGGCACAGCGGTCCCCTTAAAAGTTTTCCAGAGGCTCCTGGGACATATGGCATCCTCCGCAGCGGTCGTGCTGCTTGTGTTGATGCATATGAGACCGCTTCAGCACTGGCTTCAGACTCGTGTCCCGAGATGAGCATGGCGCCGCGGCACGCACCGTGTGATGGTCACCCCCGCCTGCCGCCAAACATTCAAACCCTGGACAGACCTCTGCTTTCTGCGGGCAGTAGTACCCTTGCAGCAGGTGTCCCGACGTGTCTTAGTCAGGACCGACGCCTCCAGATTGGGTTGGGGCACCGTGTGCAAGGGGCACGCAGTCGCGGGCTGTTGGAAAGGGGCCCCGCTGCGCTGGCACATCAACTGCCTAGAGTTGCTGACAGTTTTCTTTGCCCTGCGGAAGTTTCTCCCGTTAGTTCGAGACAAACATGTACTAATCAGGTCAGACAGCACCATCGCAGTAGCATTCATAAATCGCCAAGGCAGCGTACGCTACCGCCACATGTAACGACTCGCCCGTTGTCTCCTCCTTTGGAGCCAGCAGCGACTCAATGTGGTAGCGGACGCACTGTCACGACAACACTTGCCGGGTGGAGAGTGGAGGCTCCACCTCCAGTCTGTCCAGCTGATTTGGGAAGGATTCGGCAAGGTCCAGGTAGTCCTGTTTGCCTCCCAAGAGACCTCCCACTGCCCGCTCTGGTATGCCGAACAGAGGCTCCCCTCGGGGCAGACACACTGGCACACAGCTAGCCCTCGGGCTGCCCAAGTACGCATTTCCCCCAGTGAGCCTTCTTGCACAGGTGCTGTGCAAGGTCAGGGAGGATGAGGAACAAGTCACCCTAGTGGCTCCCTACTGGCCCACCCATGCCTGGTTCTCGGACCTCGTACTCCTCACGACAGCCCCTCCCTGGCAAATTCCCCTGAGGAAAGACCTTCTTTCTCAGGGACGGGGCACACTCTGGCATCCGCACCCAGACCTCTGGAACCTCCACGTCTGGCCCCTGGACGGGACGTGGAAGATCTAGCAGGTCTACCACCTGCCGTCGTAGACATGATCAACCAAGCCAGAGCCCCCTCTACCAGGCAACTTTTCGCCCTGAAGTGGCGTTTGTTCGCAAATTGGTGTTCTTCCCGGGCTGAAGACCCACAGAGTTGCGCAGGTTAGGTCAGTGCTCATATTTCTGCAGGAGAGGCTGGACGGGAGGCTGTCCCCTTCCACCTTGAATGTGTATGTTGCTACTATCGCGGCCCACCACAACGCAGTAGACGGCAAGTCTTTGGGTAAGTACGACTTAATCATCAGGTTCCTAAGAGGTGCCCAGAGGTTAAATCCTTCCCGGCCAGGCCTGTTCCCCTCCTGGGATCTCTCGGTGGTTCTCGCGGGCCTTCAGAGACCCCCCTTCGAGCCCCTAGAATCAGTTGGACTCAGTGCCCTCTCTCTAAAGACGACCCTGCTGATCGCGCTCGCCTCCATCAAGAGGGGCAGGGACCTGCAAGCGTTCTCTGTCAGCGACACTTTCCTGGAGTTCGGTCCGGCAGACACATATGTGATCCTAAGACCGCGCCCAGGCTACGTGCCCAAGGTTCCTAACACACCCTTTAGAGACCAGGTAGTGAACCTGCAAGTGCTGCCCTGGGAGGAGGCAGACCCAGCCACTTCGTACGTGCTATGCGTACCTACTTGGACCGCACGCAGAGCTTTAGACATTCTGAGCAGCTCTTTGTCTGCTATGGTGGACAGCGGAAAGGGAACGCTGTCTCCAAACAGAGGCTTTCCCACATGGTGGTGGATGCCATTTCATTGGCCTATCACATGATAATTCTGTGGATGATTTAAATATTCAGTTATAACATGTAGGTTACGATAATTTGGTTGGATGAGGGTGCTATGCGCCAAAAGAAACACTATCCAGCTTGTATTGGAGTTTAAAGATACTAAAGTATAACAATTAAATACAATAATGTACATTAAATAAAAAAAATATGTTCTTTATATTAACATATTATATATTAATTATATTAAAAATGCCAAACAGAATGTAAATGTATTGTATTAATATATTATTTAATAAGATTACAAGTAAGGCTCAAGTTCATATGTGACGTTGTTTCAACAACTGCCCCAGAACTCTGATGCTCGGTGTATTTGTCAGCATCTGAATTCACTCACTCATTCCGTTCACTCACTGCTGAGAGATATAGTGCACTCACTGCCATTCATTAGAGGAAATAGTGAATGAGTGAACAATTTCACACTCTTCACCATACGATTGCCTCGCGCCTACACACCTCTCTGTGCACGTGCAGAAATGCAAAGGCATTAACACTTAACTTGGATGTTTACATGGATTTATACAGTTAATCAGCTTGAAATAGCTGCGATAGCTGTGCGGGGTAAATGCTTAAATTCTGCTCATGACTCGCGGGAAAAAGCGCACTGATATATTGCTGTTACAGAATCACCCTGAAAATGACCATCATATTACACAGAAAAGCCCGCGTTAGCGCCACAACTTACCTCAGAGTGCTGCCATAAAATGGAACTTAAATTTTAGTCTTGAAGGCATTGTATGACCAAACTATTCTTTTTCACTGTGTGGAGTGAAGAAAGTGTTTCACTTAGTTTGAAGAGCTTAATGCTGCAGCAGTGACAGTCTGTGAGCGCGCAGCTGTGTGAACTTCTGCTTTCGTAAAAGTCCCATTCTATAATCTCTCAATAAATTATGCATACATTAAAATTAAACCCAGTAATGTAATGACAGGAATGCCACCCATTGTAAAGAGGTAAAAATAAAAAAAATTATAATTAGAAATGTACTTGATTGAGAGTAAAAAGTACCTAATTTTAAAGTATTTTTTCTCCTAAAAAGTTTTTCAAGTAAATGTAACAGAGTAAATGTAGCATGTTATTACCCACCTCTCTACTTGACACAATTAATCGAAAGGGGATGGAAAGGGGGGATGGTGATTTTACAAGGGGGGATGTTTTTTGGTATTTCTTGCAACAAGGGGGGTGCCATCCCCCATTCAACTCGAGCCCTGATCTTGAGGGTTTCTTTTTTCTGTGAATCTGTTTTCTGTGTTTTTCATAGGTGGAATTCCAAGTACGTTTGAATGTGACTAAGTGTCTAAAGAAGACTCAGACATTTCGGATCAAAATGCAAGGTATCAGTGAGGAAGTTAAGGTCAATGTGGAGACAGTGTGCGACTGTGACTGTGATCCCTCAGAGGAGTCTTCTCAACACTGTAATGGCAAAGGAACTTTGTTATGCGGTGTGTGCAGGTAGAGCCCCCTGGTGGTCTCAGCAGGCAACCACATTGACTGCTTGTATATTTACAGAAATAGAAACATGAACAGTTAGATTTTAAAAAGAATAATTTACCCCAAAATTGTGTCATTATTTACTCAACCCCATGTCATTCCAACCCCATATTCTTCAATGAAATGCAAAGCAATATTATGTCTGAACTTCTGTTTTCTACATGAAAATAGGTTGAGATTTATTCTGCCAATCACCAAACAGGACAAAAAAGCACTATAAAGGTATTATAAAACCTTGCATCATGATCAGTCATAGCCTAAACGAGAACCAATGATGTTTGATGTTTGAATTATGTCAAACTTTGTGCAGTGCACCCAAAGGCACCATTTTTTACTTGAACACAAGAGCAAATGTAATTTGACAATTTTTTTTATTTTCATGGCTTCAGAAGACATGCAATATATTACATAATACTTTTATAATACATGTATGGTGTTTTTTTTATTTATATTTTTTATTTTGCATCCTTGAGCTTGGCAGTATAAATTACCTTTCATATTTGTTGAATGGAAAACAGCAGCATGGACATTCTGATTTTGAGCTCCTTTTGTGTTTCACAGAAGAAAGGAAATAATATGGGGTAGGAATGACATGAGCCTGAGACACAGATGACAACATTTTCATTTATTTAAATTATTTTTAAAGTGAAAGCCTGATTTCGTCTAACAAAAGACTTAACATGTATTAGTTTCTCAGCAGCTTTCTTTTAAATTGTGTGTTTAATGTTTGTACTAGATGTAAGGAAAATTATTTGGGTCAGCACTGCGAGTGTGAGAAACAGGAGGATATGAACTCTACCCTTACAATGCTGGCGTCCTGTCGGCCTGACAAGAACTCACAGGTTTGCAATGGCAATGGCATCTGTGAGTGTGGCAAGTGTGTGTGTCATGGCCAGTACAGCGGGCAGTACTGCAAGTGTGATGACAGTAGTTGCGAACGTCATAACAACAAGTTGTGTAACGGTAAGTACGGTGGAATGACACAAAGATTTTTTCTTCATTAATGTGCTGCTGTTGGTTTTGAAGCTTCTGCTTTGTCATAGGGAAAGGCTCATGTAAATGTGGCAAGTGTTTGTGTGAGGAAAACTACACTGGGACAGCATGTGATTGCTCGCCAAGCACAGACAAGTGTGAGAGTAAAATAGGGAATTGCAGTGGCCAAGGTGAATGCATTTGCAACCAATGTAAGTGTAAGGATGGCTTCAGGGGAGATCACTGCTCTGTGTTCATCAATGTATGCACACAATTTAAGTGAGTATTATAAACTGCATATGTCTCTGCATGTGATATTATAACTGTGTTTCATGATTATTTTTAGTGAGGTCTCTGTTTCTTCTTAGTTTAAAGACCCCATGAAATCAAGGGTTTTGAGGTTATCTGTATGCTAGTGGCTTCTAAAATGAGCTTTTATTTTGAAATGTACAGTCTCTTCTGAGAAAATGGACTAAAAATATTGACTCATCTTGCACTATACAAATTTTTGTCCAATCAAATGCTCTCTAGAATGAAAATGTCACTCACCCTAATACAACTTGTCACAGGCTAGCAATAGCAAGTATCATTGTTCATGGCTGTGACATAAACTAATGTCTATTGGCTAAAAAAAAGGGGGGTGAGCCCTTCATTATCTCCAGTGGTGAAGTGGTGCCTGGAGAAGTGGGTATACTCTTAATTTATGCCCCCCATTTCCTTTTAAAGCGGCCCAACAAAGGATGAATGCCCTGTGTTATAAACAGTGACATGTAAGACTAGTCTTGCATATTTAGTTCACCCCAAAATGGGCCAATAGTATTTGCACACTGTCACTTATCTTCTGCTGCTGACTTCACAGAGTAAGGATAATTATGAAATTAATATTAGCCACAGAAGAGGTGCAGATTTTGGTGCTAAACGAGGTGCTCGTTTATTTTTCACGGGAGTTTGGCGAAAGTCTCTGTAGACGGCGTGCATATCAGAATGCTTGAGAAGTGATTCATCTTCACAACTAAATAACACAAGTGCTTTTTCAAAGATTTGTCGTCGTCCTCAACCAAATAACGTACGGAATACTCCAGTGCATATATCTGCGAGTGCGTGAGTTTACAGCAACGTGTGAGGAACTGACTGGCTTGTGAGAGAGAGCGCAAAACATAGCCTTTTATTTGATGTTATTATGAGACTGAGAAGTGCAAAAATATTTTAGATGAGAAGTGTAAAAATGTTTTTGGTTCATTATGAGACAGTGGTGGGGCAAATTAGACTAGTCAATTAATGGGAAGCACTGCGATTGGATTAGCTACTCATGTGCTGGACTGTCATGTTGTAGGCTAATGCAGGACACTACTGAATGATGCGCATCAGAGGGGATTTAGAAGTGGGTTTACGCAATGCAGACTTATAAAGAAGTGGGTATACGCCATATACCTGTGTATACCCTGCACTACATTTCTGATTATGTCCTTTCATGGGATCTTTAAACCATGATTTCTGTACTCTTTGAATGTTTGTATTTCTAAAAATCATACAGTTACCATAATTAGCTAACAGCATGATGTATTTGTATTTATCTTTGTTGTAACACACATGTGTTCTGTCTCTAGGGACTGTGCGGCATGCCTTGCGGATAATCATTTGCCTGATACTGACTGTGCTATAAGGTGTTCGAATGCTGAAATAATTCGTCTTAAGGGCACTCGTGAGCTGCAGTGCACATATAAAGACACCCATTCCTATGAAGTTAAACTTGGCTCTAAAGGCGAAGTTCTGCTTAATTTTGCTGAGCTGCCACGTATGTCTTAAAAGCTGCCAAAGCCTTGTCAATTTATTTCATTTGATAAGACTCTTAAGCTCTGACACATAACAAATTTGACAGTACAGGTTGACTGAACTTTGATTGTTAAATGTTTGTTATTTTTTTTCTCTGTAGGTTCCATTGATAAGACTGCAATTATAATTGGCACCTCTGTGTCAGGCATAATTCTTATTGGCATTGTAATAATCATTATTTACCGTGTCCTGCTGGAGTTGTATGACATTAGAGAATATCAAAACTTTGTCAAAGCACAAAAACAGACTGAATGGAAAGAGGTGACTAACATGCAGAAACACACATACAAACACACTGGAGACCCAGATTATTTCATATTAAATAGTTTACCAACCTCTGGCAACCTAATTTACCTACATTGGCTATAAATGTGGGGCATATTATAACCTGTGTATACAAAATTATGTTTAAGAGTGTCCGTGTCTGTTAACAATCAAATGTCTATCTGTTCTATCCAGGTTCATAATCCCCTTTTCCAAGGTGCCACAACAACAGTGCTCAACCCTTTGCATGTGCAAGACGATGAGTGACATCAGGTTGCCAGTTATTTCATTTAAAGAGATAGAGGATCTTTGAAACATTGTTATTGTAATATCATATTGTATTTTGCATAGCTTTTTTGTTGAATAGCTCACACTGTGCCAATTTAACTTAATAAAAAATGTATATTCTAAACTAGCAATAAAGTATGTAAAACATGACAATGTGGAAGAACATGTATTGTTTTACGAGATATTTTTGGGGCTGTAAGTTGTAAAGCTAAAAGTGCATTTGACAGTTTTGTTTTTTTACCCAATTCTGTCCCATCTTATCACCAACTATTCTGTATTCTGTTGTTCATACTAAAAACAATATTAAACCTGCCTTAAAACACATTTCACGAAACAAATTGTATTTTGTCTTTCATCTTTTCATTTCAATTAATTTTACTCAATTTAAAGACTTTAATTAACTAGTCACCTCCTATTGTCATGTTTATTCCTAAAGCCTTAACATTTTGTATACTTTCATTTGTTACTATTTAGAAAATTATTCCTTTAAAGTGATAGTTCACCCAAAAATAAATTTCCTTACCCTCATGCCATCTAATATGTGTATGACTTTCTTTCTTTTGCTGTACACAAACAGAGATTTTTATATATATATATATATATATATATATATATATATATATATATATATATATATATCTCAGCTCTGTAGGTCCATACAATGCAAGCGAATGATAATCAGGCCTTTGAAGCTCTAAAAATATGGAGCCAGAAATATGACAAAACAATTTGAATTTGAATTTTGTATTGAATAATGTATTTTCAAACAGCACATTTTTGGTTCTGAATTCTTACACTGTAAATATCCCGTATTAAAAAATACAGCTTCAAGTTTTCAAGATGAAGAAGAAATTCAGAATTTTGAATATTCAGAACACCAAATTTAATATTCTAAAATTCAAACCGCAGAAATTCAGATCTACAGAAAGTGGGTCTGAGATCAAGCTTCCGTGTTCCACAGGGAAGAGTAGAGGGTCTCGGAGAAGTCGAACGTAGCATTTTGGCCAATTACAGGTCAAGGTGCAATAATTCTCTGGCGCAAGCGTGATTAAGAAGGTCGCCATTCTGACCATGAAGTGGTTCTTAAACTTTTATGATTTATATTTTTATGGTTAGCACGTTAGCACATACTCAGCACATGAGACATTTGTCCAAGCGTTCTCTGGTATTTGTTTTAGTATAAAGTATATTTAGTATGAAAGTGATTAGTATGAGTAAGAGAAAGCATCACATATAACTCAATAATGAATGTTTCTGCTTCATTCTGTGATCGGAATCCACATCAGATCCAAGTCGAATGTTATTTCAAACACTTGTTGGTGTTTGTAAGTGCGTTTTGAGCTCAAGACATGAACATCATGAATGATCATTCAGATGTGTGTGATTTAGCAGGCGTGATTACATTATACGATTAATTACATGCAAATTGTAGGCTTATTGTGAGGCATTTAATGGCTAATTTACACACCAAACTCCAAAAAACATTACAAACACAATATGACTGTCATTCTCACACGTGCACATCCCTATTGATGTTTAGTCATTATGTCATTTATTTTTATTTTTGGCTTGCATCAAGCACTAGGAAGTGTAATCAGGCTTGAAATCATGATCATGCCTAGAATCAAAATCAGAATGAGTTTATTGTGTGTTCTCATGTACACAATTTTTTTTGGTGATAGGAAAAGAAGTGCAAACAGAACATTACAGTGAGACACAGAACATAAAACAAGGTAATAGTATAAATAGATACAAATAATAGGACATATAACAGAATGGGGTATGTACATGTGCAAGTGGTAATGTATGTGCAAGGTAGGGGTATGTACAGCTACTGAATTAGTTATGTGAATTTACATATGTACATGAGATATGTACATACTCAGTGCTCTGTAGTGCTGGCCAGATGGCAACGGTTCAAAGAGGGAGTGGGCAGGGTGTGTGAGATCCAGAGTGATTCTACTTGCACATTTCCTCACACTGGAAATGTATAGGTCTTGGAGGGTGGGCAGGGGGTCACTCACCAATAATCCTCGAAGCAATACTGACTGTCCATTGTAGTTTCCTTCTGTCTTATTTTTTGGCTGAACCAAACCATACAGTTATAGATGTACACAGGACAGACTCAATAATGGCAGAGTAGAACTATGTCAGCAGCTCCTTTGACATGTTGAACTTCCTCATTTGGCAAAGGATGTACATGGGTGTCCCACTTCTCCTGAAGTCCACTATCATCTCCACTGTTTTGAGCATGTTCAGCTCAAGGTTGACAGCAAGCTGATCAACCTCCCATCTGTATGCAGACTTGTTACCATCGCGGATGAGGCAGATGACCGTGGTGTCACCTGCAAACTTCAGGAGCTAGACAGTGGGGTCTTTTGCAGTGCAGTTATTCATGTACAGGGAGATTAGCAGTGGAGAGAGAATGCATCCCTGAGGAGCACCGGTGCTAATAGTGAGGGTCCCGGATGTGAGTTTCCCCAGTCTCACTAGCTGTTACCTATCTGTCAGAAAGTTGGTGATCCATTGACAGATTGGGGTGGGCATGGAGAGCTGGGTCTGTTTGGTTGACAGAAGATCAGGCATGATGGTATTGGAGGCTGAACTAAAGTCCACAAATAGGATCCTTGTATAAGTCCTAGGTCTGTTGAGGTGCTGCAGGATATAATGCAGTCCCATATTGACAGCATCATCCACAGACCGGTTTGCACGGTAAGCAAACTGAAGGGGGTCCAGCAGAGGTCCAGTCTCAAAGACTTCATGACCACAGACGTGAGAGCGATGGGTCTGTAGTCATGAAGTCCTGTGATTTGGGATTTTTGTTGACCGGAATGATGGTGGAGCATTTGAAGCAGCAGGGAACTTCACACGGCTCCAGTGATCAATTGAAGATATGTGTGAAGATGGGGGCCAGTTGGTAAGTGCAGATTTTCTTACAGGCAGGTGAAACACTGTCTGGGCCTGAAGCATTCCTAGTTTTCTGTTTCCAAAACACTAAACAGACACTTCCTGTCTTGATCGGTTTCGGCCTGTGTTGGGATCCAGACACTCGTGCTCCATGTCTGTCTGTTATTGACGTGGGCGCACTTATGTCATCTTGGCAGCATGCACTCGAGTCAATAGTTTGTCTGGCTCTCGCAAACGCAGGTGCCCCTTGCGTCACGCTCACGTTGCGCGCCCGGGTCACGATCTGTCTTCATGTTGTTCTGAGGTTCAGTTACTTCGGTCTAATGTGTCGAGTCTAATGTGGCTGAACTCTCGCACATGTGTCCTGTCTGGTTTTTGTCGCCTGTTATGTGAATTGTGTAGTATTTGCCTTGCGATGTATGCTCAGGTTTCGTTTAGATTGAGAATGTGTGGCATCGCTTTGTTTGGCATTACTATGCTTTCTCTCGTATTATTTGACGATTGGCATGGGCGTACATTGCCTTATTGTCTTGGCGATCTGCGCTCATGCCATTCGGGTGTTTTATTGTCTTGTGAGAGCATGTGGCTTTGTTTTGTTTCTGTATAGCCACAAGTTTCTCTGTCTTACATCATACCCCACCTCCTTGTTTGCTTATTATTAGTTTATTAGTAACACTTGCCCTGTCTTGTTAAAAAGTTGGTTTCTCTCCCTATTTTAGTCTCCTCTTGTGTGCTGTCCAGTGCCAGTTGGTCTTGTGTATTCGGTCGGTCCTGTGTTATCCAGTTGGTCTTGTCTGTTGGCTGGTCCCTGTTGGTTTGTTTGGTGTTTATGTTTATTCCCTTCCTTACCCGGTCCGGTCAGTCCTGCAACCAGTTTCCCCTGCCCCAGCCTGGATTGCCTTTATCCCTTTCAGGTTTGTTTGCGTTTTCCCCGACGTGGGAGTGGTTTATTTTTAGTTTCTGCATGTAAGTCATTAGAAGTTGAACCAGACAGTGATCAGAGAGTCCTAAAGCTGCACATGGGACGGAGCGATATGCATCCTTACAGTGGTGGAGCAGTGATCCATTATATTTCTGCCTCTGGTGGGGCATGAGATGTGTTGTTTGTATTTTGGCATTTCATGTGTGAGGTTGGCTTTATTAAAATCCCCCAGAATAATAAGTGAGCTCCGTGTCTGTGATGTGATCAGCCAGCTGTTGCAATGCTACGTTCACGCATGATTGGCGGGATATAAACACTTACCAAAATGAACGAGGAAAAATTGAGGTGATTAGAAAAGCTTATAGTTAATGAAGAGTTCTTCTAAATTAGGACAGCACATCCTCTTCAATGCTTTTACATCTGTACACGCATGTTCCACCACCTCTCGTTTTTCCCGATGATTCCGCAACACGATCCACTCTGAACAGCTGGAAGCCCGGCAGATTAAATGCGCTGTCCAGGATGGCTTCATTTAGACAGGAAAAGTACTTATTTGTTTGAGTGAGCAGAAGCAGTTTGTCCGTTTTGTTGGCGAGAGAGCAGAAATTCGGCAGATGAATACACTGAGACTTTTGGATCGCTTGTAGAGCACCACTGCATCTCCAACTAAGATGTCTAATAAAATGTCTGAATAATCAAGCAATTATCTGGTATGCTCTACTGAATATTCACAGTTAATCCCTGGTGAAACTGATCGGGAAGGAGGGACAAAAAAACATTACAAACAAAAGTAACAAAAACGTTAAGAGAGCTCCACACCAAAGCAGCCATCTGCGGCCTAGAGACTGCAATGGCAAGATGTACAGTGAAAAAGAATCAGCTTTATTGCAGAGTATGCTTACACATACAAGGAATTTGTCTTGGTGACAGAAGCCTCCAGTGCACAAACAATACAGCAACAAGACAGATAAACTTTTTACTAGTCAAATATTTAAAGCTGAACAAGTTCTTGATGAATCGATTACTTGTGCATATCCCTAAATGAAATGTGCTAACTCAAATCATTACATAAAGCAAATGTAACTCTCAACAAGCACCAAAAGCTGTCAATTTAATTTGCAATTAGAATTATGCATTATTTTGTAATTCCTATACAATGTAAGAACAATAGATCCAAGTTGAGAGACTGTTATTATAGTATATTTTTCAATATTCTAGTCTGTTTTTGTATCAAAGTACATATGAGTTTCCTGGCCTTTGTGTGACCCAGAGAGAGCATATGAGGTTACTAATAGTGTTGATGCTGCAAAACCCACAATGAGCACCCAGCTGTAACAAAATAATGAGGCTATGGACCTTGAAACACAGCTGAAGATAAGGCGTAAAAACAACCAGTGGTCAAAGTAATTAAAAAGATTAAAGCCAGGTTTCTACCAGTAAAAAGATATCAATAGGCTCTGTGAGATAATGGTGGTGAATAGTATCCATTGGTTACAAAAATAATGAAGGGTCGTAGAAATTAGGTAATGCCAGGTAACAAACTGTATAGAAGATGAGGTTTTGGACTAAGAGAGTCAGAACGTTCAGCTGGCCTTCTCAGGTTTATTGGTTGCTCAGTAAACTTCTATTTTTGGCATCTGGAACCCTGGACTCTAAGAGTTTACTTGCATCTTAGAGATTCTTCAAAGATTTTCCACTACATTATGTATGATGCTATAATTTTTCTGCAAATACAAGGAAAAAGCATTACATAATTTCTTTGTTATAAACATGACAAAATTATTTAATGAAATGCAAGTAAATAATTTTTATGATCAACATTTTCTCAGTTCACATTCTGTTGGCAGTTTAGGCTAAATAAATCATTTTAAACCTTGCCAGTGTGCATTATGAGAGTAATAGTTTGTGTTGTTTCCATAGGAATAACAGTGTGCATGTTCTCACTCACGGCGTGTATCCTGATGAGACTGGCAGCACTATTCTACTGACCCAACTGGGGAGAGACACCACCCCAATTACTGTGAGAATCCCTACTGCAGACAGAGAGGTAAATGTTTGATGGCAGAGAAATCACAGAGGTGGGAGGGAAGAAAGGCTTTGGAAGCACGTGTGGAGTTGAGATACAAGATCAGTTTGACATATGTGAAATTAGAAAATTATTAATGTTTAAAGAGGGAACAAATGTGGAATTGATGATGACCATTGCACTGATAGTCTTTATGATGCATGTTTTTGCCAAAATTGCTCAAGGAGATGCAGGATACTTTAGGGCTGTGGTGAACTTTACTCCTCCCTTTGACCTCTTACGCTGAGCTGGACTTCAAGTTAAGTGCTTCCAACAGTCACTAAAAGGGACAAAGGTCAAGGTACATTTGTGCCAGCATCTGTACTTATTTTGCATTAAGATTATTTACAGGTAGTTAAAACTGGGGTGAGATGTATCTTTCATATTTGTCTCATGATCAGCTTAACCATTTAATCTCTGATTGCCCTGCCGGCAGGCCCTCTGAGAAAAAAATACTTATCAAAATATTAATAACTACACTCTTGACCAACACAAAATAGGTATCATTTTAAAGCTTAGAAGCTGTACTTTGTAATGCATTATGACCAAAACTGAACAAGTACTTTGAAATTTGCTTTGAAAGTCTGACGTTTTCCATTTGGATAATTTCTAAATAATTTTGCACTGTACATATTATTGTAAAACAGATGTTGCTTAAAAGCTGCATTTTATAAGTTCATGAAAAATAAATGGAACATAAAGTATCCATAACATTACGTTTGGAAATTGCCATTAAAACGAGCCCACACACAAGGATGCAGATCATTAGAAGATCCACAAAAATCACAACGTGCATCTTGCTAAAAACACGTTAGCTTTCCTTACATATGGCCACCAGGAGATAGCACCAAATACATGACACAGACTTGATTGCTCAAATAACAGAATGGAACTGAATTAGATATTGTTACTCATTGAAGAGAGAGCATACCTTTAGTCAATGTTGTAATTTGTTCTTATATACAACTATGTTTATTTGGCTTTCAGACTCTTGGAGACATTTTTGGACACTCGGATAAAAACATTTTGTAATGCTATAACTTTTGATTGCTTTGTAATAACACAAACTTTTACTCAGTAACAGTTGACATGATTGAGAACACGTCAAATACGGTTTTTCAGAGCTACCTTATATACGCTCAGAGATATATAATGTCAAATTAGAAAATGTAATTAAAAAAATGTAAATTAAACAATTGACCCTCTTTGTTTTTGTTTTTTTGTTTTTTGTTTTTGTAGAGTTATAAGCCTTTAGTTTTGGGCATGTCACTGAAACAGGAAATCTATGAAAACACTTTTCAGAGCTTAAAGAGTTTACTATATGTAAAGGGAAATTTATCGGATCTATGTTGATTTGTGAGAGTAGAAAAATATTACACCTTGAAGTGTATAGTCAAAGCTTAACAATATTTTCAATATCACATTTCCTCACCTCCATCACTTTCTCTCTATCAAGGTGGTTCTCTCTGCATCTCCACTTCTCTTCCTGCCAGACTTGCCTTCTCTTGTGGAGGGGACAGGTCTGCAGGACAGGGACTTCCGGAAGCTTCTGCAGGGTGGTGTTACTAAACTTATTGGGAGGGAGGAACCACAGGGACATACAGTTCTGATCTTTGACAAGGTAGACTATCATAACCTTATGTTAAAAATGCATTGTTGCTAATGTGACATGACTTTCTGTCTTTGTTTTGAGTAGCCTTTTAGAGGCAGAGATCGTCCTGCAATTTGGCACATCTGATGGGATCTCTGTGTGTGTGTGTTTAATCAAATACTAAATATTTTGTGTTTCTACAATACTTGCAAAGATTGCCATGGGAGAACATTGCTTGTCCGAAATCACGTTCTGTCACTCACATGCCCTCTTTACATGCAGTACTAAGACACAGTCATCTGAAACAGGTAAATGCTGGAGTGGAATCACACACACAGTATATTTACTACACATGTATGAAGCTCCATTTTTTTTTTAAAGCAATAGATTACCTAGAAAAGAACAATTTACATAATTTACATGTTCCAAATTTAGCTGAAAGTCCTGATTGATCTTTTCGATTGGTTCTCATGTGTCTCATGACTTGTTTCATGCTTTTGACACATGGCGTATTTGAATGTACACAAGCGCAAATAAGATTTGATAACTATATTTCTGTCTCTTCCTCACACAAAGCTGTGTAACAATCATATGGCTTCAAAAGACTTGGAAATAGCACACAGGTTAAATGGACCACTTTTATGGTGCTTTTTTGGGAGCTTGACAGCCCCCTTCATATTCACTCTTTTCCCTTCATTCTATGGAAAAGAGAAGCCAAAATAACTCTGTTGGTGTTCCCTGACAGACAGATATGTGTATGGAATGACATGAGGGTGTGTAAATGATGACAGAATTTAAATTATTTGGTAAAATATGCCTTTATTCTGTTTCTCTTTTTTCACAGATGGAGTCTAGCTGTGTGTTGTCTTGTGGTGTGAACCCTAAGCAAGTTTACTATGTGTTGAACCCAGATGGAAACCTGCCTGACACTGAGAAGCGCCTTAAAGAACAGTGAGTGAGTGAGTTAAAAATGCATTCACTCACACATGGCTGCAACTGAGTAGCTATTCTGGCTCCTCTCCTGTTTGTGGTTGGCCAGTGAGCAGCCATGGAAGGGAGTTTGTGGAACCGCTCCTGATCCAGATAAACTACAAGAGGCTGTGACCACTAAAGACCTCTATATGTGAGTAAAATTGGTAAAGGTCCTTATTAAGAATTAAAAATAAAGACAGCAGTATTTGTGCTTGACAATTTGTATATGTGCCTTGCGCAGTTACAAATATAAATTCTTATACATTGTTTAACATTTTTATTTCCTGTTTATCTTGTATCAAATGCCAAACTGCTTTGAAATAAAATGATTTTATAACATATTCCTTTGCAATGGCAGTTATTTTCAACTTCATAATGTGTAGCAGTGGAAGAAATCCCTATAGCTCACCATCTAATTGTTTCCTTAAATGAATAGTTCACCCAAAACTTTTAAAAAGCTTTTCTGTCAGTAGCTGAGGCAAAGTGTGATGTAAGCGTGTCGGCAAGATCATGCAAGGACTCTGAAGCGGTGCTTATTTACAATAGAAGAATGAATGTCATGGGTGAGTTCGACCACATCAAACTGCATTTTCTTACATAAACCTATCAATTTGCTTCAAAACACATTCATTGATCAACTGGAGTCATGTGGATTACTGTTATGCTGCCTAAATGTGACTTGTGGACCATCAAAGTGCTGGCACCCGTGTACTTCCATTATAATGAACTGACAGAGCTCTACTAAAAATCATAATTTGTGTTCTGCTGAAAAAAGAAAGTCATACACATCTGGGATGTCATCAGGGTAAGTGAATGAGAGAAATTTCATTTTTGGGTGAACTATTCTTTTAAATGGATTGTTCACCCAAAATTGAAAATTCTCATAATTTACTCACCCTCATGCCATCTCAGATGTGTATGACTTTCTTCTATTGAACACAAAGATCTGTAGAAAAATATATCTGTTCTGTAGGTCCTTACAATGCAAGTGAATGGTGGACAGAACTTTAAAGGTCCATAAATCACATAAAGGCAGCAAAAAGTAATCCATATGACTCCAGTGGTTAAATCCATATCTTCAGAAGTGATATGATAGGTGTGGATGAGAAACATCAATATTTAAGACGTTTTTTTTTTTTTTTTTTTACTATAAATCTTCACTTTTGCATTAATTTTTTACATTTTTTTTTTTTGGCAATTCGTATTCTTTGTACATATCGCCACCTACTGGGCAGGGAGGAGAATTTATAGTAAAACAAAACTTGAAAATTTATTGGTTTCTAACACCGATCATATCACTTCTGAAGATATGGATTTAACCACTGGGGCTTTTATATGTTTTTTGGACCTTAACATTTCTGGCTACCATTCACTTGCATTATATTGACCTACAGAGCTGAAATATTCCTCTAAATATCTTAATTTGTGTTCAGCACAATTAAAACTATAACATAAATCCATTACTTTTAGTCAAGGATAGACTAAAAAAAAAGGCTACTAGGTCAGATTAAAAAAATTAAACTGACTTTTTCTACATAATGAATAAGTGTTGGCTGTGTCTCGTTTGGAAGTCTGCATGCTAGGTAGGACGTGTCCTTTGAAGGCTGGAAAGACTTGGTCTAGGGGTTCTCTGCAAGTTTAATTTCTTCTATTAAGTTACAAAGTTCCAAGGTAACCTTCTTCATTAACTTCAATGATAAGAAATAATTACATAGATCTTTGTGAAATGTATAAAAGGTTGGTACTGTTTTAAGGAATCTACTCTTATGTAAAAAATATTTCTCAAGAATAATAATTATGTTAATTGCTAAGTCGTGTGTTCCCTCTTTAGTAAATATACCAAATATCACATTTTCATTTAATTCAGGAAAATGGTCAAATTTGGGAAATAACCAGTAACTTAAATCTTCCCATAAGGCATTAGCAAATTTACATTCATAAAATAAGTGTTCTGTCATTTCAATTTGTTCATCACAAAATGAGCAATTGTTATGATCTAGACCAAATCTGCGACTTAAAAATTCTCCTAAAGTATACAGGTGCTGGTCATATAATTAGAATATCATCAAAAAGTTGATTTATTTCAGTAATTCCATTCAAAAAGTGAAACTTGGTATTATATTCATTCATTCCACACACACTGATATATTTCAAGTGTTCATTCCTTTTAATTTTTTATGATTATAACTGACAACTAATGAAAACCCAAAATCAGTATCTCAGAAAATTAGAATATTGTGAAAAGGTTCAATATTGAAGACACCTGGTGCCACACTATAATCAGCTAATTAACTCAAAACACCTGCAAAGGCCTTTAAATGGTGTCTCAGTCTAGTTCTGTAGGCTACACAATCATGGGGAAGACTGCTGACTTGACAGCTGTCCAAAAGACGACCATTGACATCTTGCACAAGGAGGGCAAGACACAAAAGGTCATTGCTAAAGAGACTGGCTGTTCACAGAGCTCTGTGTCCAAGCACATTAATAGAGAGGCGAAGGGAAGAAAAAGATGTGGTAGAAAAAAGTGTACAAGCAATAGGGATAACCGCACCCTGGAGAGGATTGTGAAACAAAACCCATTCAAAAATGTGGGGGAGATTCACAAAGAGTGGACTGCAGCTGGAGTCAGTGCTTCAAGAACCACCACGCACAGACGTATGCAAGACATGGGTTTCAGCTGTCACATTCCTTGTGTCAAGCCACTCTTGAACAAGACACAGCGTCAGAAGCGTCTCGCCTGGGCTAAAGACAAAAAAGACTGGACTGCTGCTGAGTGGTCCAAAGTTATGTTCTCTGATGAAAGTAAATTTTGCATTTCCTTTGGAAATCAAGGTCCCAGAGTTTGGAGGAAGAGAGGAGAGGCACAGAATCCACGTTGCTTGAAGTCCAGTGTAAAGTGTCCACAGTCAGTGATGGTTTGGGGTGCCATGTCATCTGCTGGTGTTGGTCCACTGTGTTTTCTGAGGTCCAAGGTCAACGCAGCCATCTACCAGGAAGTTTTAGAGCACTTCATGCTTCCTGCTGCTGACCAATTTTATGGAGATGCAGATTTCATTTTCCAACAGGACTTAAAGCTACCAGTACCTGGTTTAAGGACCATGGTATCCCTGTTCTTAATTGGCCAGCAAACTCGCCTGACCTTAACCCTATAGAAAATCTATGGGGTATTGTGAAGAGGAAGATGCGATATGCCAGACCCAACAATGCAGAAGAGCTGAAGGCCACTATCAGAGCAACCTGGGCTCTCATAACACCTGAGCAGTGCCACAGACTGATCGACTCCATGCCACGCCGCATTGCTGCAGTAATTCAGGCAAAAGGAGCCCCAACTATGTATTGAGTGCTGTACATGCTCATACTTTTCATGTTCATACTTTTCAGTTGGCCAACATTTCTAAAAATCCTTTTTTTGTATGGGTCTTAAGTAATATTCTAATTTTTGGAGATACTGAATTTGGGATTTTCATTAGTTGTCAGTTTTAATCATCGCAATTAAATGAAATAAACATTTGAAATATATCAGTCTGTGTGTAATGAATGAATATAATATCCAAGTTTCACTATTTGAATGGAATTACTGAAATAAATCAACTTTTTGATGATATTCTAATTATATGACCAGCACCTGTATATCCCGTTAAAAGTTTTAAAGTGGACTTCCTTTGCTTTTGGTGCGATTGGGATTTTAAAACCTCATCATTAGAAAAATATTGGCAAATTTAAATATCTTTTGTTAAGAAAATTTATATAATTTATTGACAAAAGCTTTCCGGGTTGTGATGTTTGACAATTTCAGGTTAGTGAGAGCTAGTCCATTCACCAAGAGTTTAGGAAGATAAGGATTTACATTACTTTGACAAACACTAGGAGACATTTGAATGATAGATTGTGGGATTGCTTTGATAACAATATCATACTGTTTTCGGCCATTTACCTTAAGAATGCATTCGAAGTGTCCTACTCGCTCTACGATGACGTATGCTGCAGACATTTTATTATATTTTTTTAACATAAAAGCAAAATCATGCAGCAGACATATGCGAACTCCGGAGGACACAAGACTTCTAAACGAGACAGCCTTTCGTGCATTGATAAAAGTCCTTCATTTCCGGTTGACTCGGAAGTTCCATTATTCTATTGTCAACATGGCGGTGAATCTGACTGAATTGTCTCTACCTCAATTAGAGAGCTTGAAAACTCAGCTTGATCAGGTAATTTGTGTTATAAATATAAGCCATGGATAGGAATATGATATGCAATATGAACTCCATCGTGCCTTGTTTCTGCTAGTGGTGTTTGCTAACGTTCGCACAGTGTCCGTCTGTCACGCTAGTTCGCATGCTGCTGTAGTACCACATGCACTCATCAACTACATACTTAAATTCAGAATCTATGCATGACTACACTGTAGATAGAAGGCGAGTTTTGGGGAAGGCTATATTAAGGTGTAAAACCTAAGTGTGATTAAACTGCAGCAGATGTGTTGGAGGAAATGAATTATTTTATTTTCTCTATCTATCTATCTATCTATAAAATCTCCATATGGTAAAGGCTATGGAAATTAGCTTTTTAATTTATATTGCGCAATGAGGGAATAAGTCAACGAAAATTTGTGTAGACTGCATTTGTTTTTCGTCTTTCAGTTTGTACAAACTCGTTTCCCTCTGTTTTGCTGACTCCGTGCAAATGATATGACACATTTGCTTTGTAGGAAACAGAGTTCCTGTCATCCTCCATAGGTCAGTTGAAAGTCGTCCAAACAAAATACGTGGAGGCTAAAGACAGTTTGAATGTTCTCAACAAGAATAATGAAGGTGAGCTTTATAACATTATACTAACAAATAAATTCTGGATTAAATTCTCTCATAATCTGTTAATTGAACTTTTTATCTCAGGAAAAGAACTACTTGTCCCTCTCACCAGTTCTGTATCCTCTCAACAGCTAAGTTGCTGATTTATGTTTCTAAAATCTTGCCTCAAAGCATTAGTCCACCTTCAGACAAAAAAAAACTCACAGAGGCTGTTTGTTTGTTATTTTGTTTAGTTGCAATGTATTCCCTTAACTGCCTTATTGTAGATGTACGTACCTGGAAAACTGCATGATGTAGACCATGTCTTCGTGGATGTTGGAACAGGTTACTTTGTAGAGAAGGTGAGCCAAGATCTGATTGATTTTCTAACTTGAACACTTCTGAAGTGTTGGATTAGTAATCTTTCAATGGCATAACCACCTTAAAATGACATTCACAACATATCTAGTCATTGGAGGAAAAAAAAAAAAAAGCAAAATTATGCATTTTATATACATTTTGCTTTACAAAATATTGTTTATTCTGGGGACTGTTGGTTTTCCTGAAGTAAATCTTGCTGCTTTTCTATATTTTTAGAATGTGGAGGATGGAAAAGAGTTCTTTAAACGCAAAATTGACTTCCTTACAAAACAAATTGAGAAAATTCAGCCTGCTCTTCAAGAGAAACATGCTATGAAACAAGGTAAGTCTTAAGCTATACACCGATCAGCCACAACATTAAAACCACCTGCTTAATATTGTGTAGGTCCCTCTCGTGCCGTCAAGAGTGCCACCCCGCATCTCAGAATAGCATTCTAAGATGATATTCTTCTCACCACATTTGTACAGAGCGGTTATCTGAGTTACCTTAGACTTTGTCAGCTCCAACCACACATTCTCTATTGACCTCTCTAATCAACAAGGCATTTCCATCCACAGAACTGCCACTCACTGGATGTTTTTTGTTTTTGGCACCATTCTGTGTAAACTCAAGGGACTGTTCCAGGAGATCAGCAGTTACAGAAATACTCAAATCAGACCTTCTGGCACCAACAATCATGCCATGGTCCAAATCACTGAGATCAAATTTTTTCCCCCATTCTGATGGTTGATGAACATTAACTGAAGCTCCTGACCCATATCTGAATACTTTTATGCACTGAACTGCAGCCACATGATTGGATAATTAGATAATTGCATGAATGAATGTTGGTGCCAGATGGGCTGGTTTGAATATTTCTGTAACTGCTGATCTCGTGGGATTTTCACACACAACAGAATTTACTCAGAAAGGTGCCAAAACCAAAAAACTTCCAGAGAGCAGCAATTCTATGAATGGAAATGCCTTGATGATGAGAGGGGCCAATGGAGAATTGCCAGACTGGTTCGAACTGACAAAGTCTACGGTAAAAACGATAACTGCTCTCTACAATTGTGATGAGAAGAATATCATCTCAGAATGCTATTCTGATTCAGTTATGCCCACACCTCTTTAGTATTCCAACTGAAAATTATTATTTTTTTAAACCACTTTTATGTAAAACGTAATTTTATGTATTTATTTGCACTTCCATAATTTGTATGATTTTAATATATATATATATATATATATATATATATATATATATATATTAGTGTGTGTGTACTATCACAGGATATATATTTCTTTGTTTATGACAGGACGAATGAGTACTATATTCTTACAAATTACAGTATATCACATTTTACAAAAAGCTAAACTTTTTTTCTAAAATTTTGACTGTGGTGAATTATCAGTATTCCATATGCATGTACACATACATGATATTTCTTACTCAAGGTGGCACTGATGTGTCAGTGATGGACTTGATTTACATTTGTCATTGCTATTTGACGAAAAAGCAACGTGGAAGTAAACTATAGCAAGTACCGACACATGAACAAGATGATTAGTCTTTGTCATTTGTGTGGAATTCTGAAAGTTGTCTATTTAGACACAGAGTGGATGAGAAAATGTGTGTGTGTATATGTATGTGTGTGTGTATATGTATGTGTGTGTATATATATATATATATATATATATATATATATATATATATATATATACACACACACGAGTATATTTACTCCTATGCTCTTAATTGTCTTGAAAATATAAAATTTTTTTACCTTATCTTGGCATAAAGGCCAGAGTATGTAATAATATTTTGCGAAACCACGCATACATTTAAGGGTTAAAGGCTGAAAACAGTCATTGATGCTCAAAGCTTAACAGAACCGTGTGTATGTAAACTCTGAACTGGGTAATTTTGTGTACATTTAGTTATTTTGCCTTGTGGAATTAAAGTACGTGTAAACATGCTATATGAAAAAGGTAAACTCTTTTTTTTTTTTTTTTTAAACATAAGAACTGTATATTCAAAATCTAGCAATTTGTTTTGTTCATATTGTTTTATTGCCATCATAATGTATTCACTCATATTAACTTCAGTTGTAATAGGCTACTAACATTACATTTCTCCTTTGTCCATCTGTGCTGCTTCCTAAAAGCTGTGGTCGAAGTTATGAACATGAAGCTCCAGCAACTGCACAGCCAACAAGCATCACAGTCTGGCACCACAAAAGCCTAAAAACAGTTATAAGCAGAATGACAGAAAATTCAGGGGAGATCCTGAGCATTTACCCTATACTTTGGTCCAGTCTGCACAATTAAAACAGAATATCACTGCTTTGATATCAACATGTCGTTCACTGCTCCATGGAGGATGAAAGTCCAGCACCTTGCCTGCATTAAACAACTATTCACTTTTTCTGTTCCATGTTTTCATTCTCGTGTTTAGTGAACGAATGAACCATTGGGTATGGCCTGTGGCTCTATCCATAAAACCTTTGAAGAGTGGGATTAATGTTTCTGGATAATTAACTTGTCACTATGTGCTAGATGCTAAATGTTTAAAAAGGGTTCAATTTAAGTTAAGCTCAAGCAACAGCATTTGTGGCATTATGTCGATTACCATAAAAATTAATTTCGACTCATTCCACTTTTTTTAAAAAGAGCGAAAAAAATCTGGGCTTCAGTGAGGCATTTACAGTGGAAGTGAATGGGGCCAATACGTAAATGATAAAATACTCGCTACTTTAAAAGTATTGCCACAAGATGTAAACAATATGCGTGTTAACATGATTTTGTGCACAGGAGATGTAACAAAAGAATTAATGTAAGTACTTTTATAAAATGATAAGCTTCACATTTCTGCCATTATACCCTCCAAAAATGGCCCCATTCACTTCTGTTATAAGTGCCCTACTGTTACCTTTAATTTTTGCTCTTTTTTTTTTAAAGAAAAAGAGGGAAGGGTCAAATAAAGATAATAATACAAAGAATAAAGGCAGTATGACAGAAATGTTGGCGATTAAGCTTATCTTGTATTGAACCTGGAATATTTCTTTAAAACTACTACTGCTGTAAATTTTCCACCTATGCTAAATAAAATAAAAATTGACATGTCAAACAACCTGACACCATGTACTGTGTTCATGAAAACGTCCATTGCAAAAATTCTGTAAAAGTGAAGTTAAACTTAAGTAAATTACCTAAAATGACATATCTAAAAACTAGCATACACCAACACTCACAGCGAAATTGTGAGAATTCTAAATGTGACTAATTCGTATGATATCGTGCGACTGCACTTGTTTGAGTGCCATCTAATTTTCATCTAATACGCGACAATAGTAGGTTCTGTCACATACAACAGCTTCCTATCATGTTAACACGCTCTACTAATTGGTTATATTTAGATAAGGAGTTTGGGTAAGGGCATACTATTTATAAGTATGTCCTTAACGCCTCCTTTGCCCGTGCTAAATTACACAAAGGTTTCACTTTCACTAGAGTATTCATTAGATAAGGTGCGAGGACTGCGGTAATTATGTGGATTATTCGCCATGTCATGATTAGTTGCAGTTGCGCTGAGCGTCTGTCGCTATGCGGATAGAGCGCCCGCTGGTTGCTATGCAGCGCAGCGCGTGTTGTCCACAGTTGCCAGGGAAGAGCGAGCGCGACGGAGGGGGTGGTCGCATTGTCTTTCGGGACGGTGGCGGTGTGTGAATAGCTTGTCATCTGTCAGAAACGCTCGCTGATCCCCTGGTTTTCATTTTTAACAAGATAGCTTATTAGGGTATTAAGTAAACCAATAACTGAGATAGATTCGAAAGCTTTATTGATAGCACAGCTCCCTTGTCCCCCTTCGTTTCGTTCCGAAATGGTAAGACAAACCAACCCTAACTAGCTAGAGCAAGTGCTTGTTGCATTCTGCCGGTGCGTGTTGGTGAGGAGTGGTGCGGTGCTTCATCGCGGATTGGCCGGCCGGTGCAGAGCCAAAGGCAGCCGATGACTTCGGAGAGTAGCAGTCAACCTCAACAGAAGGAGGATTTCGAGCCCGGACCAGTCGCCCGAGTTCAAGAGGAGAAAACCGGCCAGGACGAAGGCAGCATGGTGAGCTCAGGCCTGTGGTGCCGAATCGGCAAAACCCACTTAACCCTCCCCTTAAAGGAATAGTTCACCCAAAAATGAAAAATTGCTGATAATTTACCCCCCCCCCCCCCAGACTATCCAAGATTTATCTGAGTTTCTTTCTTCATCAAAACAGAATTTAAGATTTTTAGGATTTCATTTCAGGCCTCCTTCTCTAAACAATTCAAGTGAATGTACTCCATTTTTTGACGGTCCATATTTAGGGTGCATCAAAAGAATCCACATGACTCCAGTCGACAAATACAGTTCTTCTGAACCCAAATGATTGATTATTTTCAGAAACAAAACAATACTTTTTATCTACAAATGTTTGCTTCCATACATCTCTGTGAAGCATGCTCATGAGAGGGATGAAATCTGGTTGGTAAAGTCACGTGGAGGAGTCCGGAAGTGCGTCATTGTTTACATAGTTTTTGTAAAATGATTATTATTGGGACATTATTTTATATTGTTGTGAAATTTTTTTTGTACTGTTTTGGTTTGTGAACGATGCTAGGTCTGTGCTCTGCAAGTTCCTATTGTAAACAATGACGCACTTCCTGCCTCCTCCATGTGACACGTGACCTTACCAATGAGCTTGCGTCATCCCTCTCTAGAGCACACGTCACAGAGATGTACCGAAATTAACCTTTGTAGTTAATTAGTATATAAGTATTGTTGTGTAAGTAAAGTTCAGCAGAACTTTATTTGTTGACTGGAGTCATGTGGATTATTTTGATGCACCCTAAATATGCATTTTGTACCGTCAAAGTAAATTCACTTGCATTGTTTAGAGGAGGAGGACTGAAATCCTAAAAGTTTTAAATTCTGTTTTGATGAAGCAAGAAACTCTTAGATGGCCTAAGGATGAGTAAATGATCAGTAAATGTTAATGTCTGATGATGCCTTGTGGGGCAGGCATATAACTTTTAATTTCTCATGCACTTTTTTTCATATGTAGAGTAAATGCTTATATATGCTAAGTAACATTCTTGATTGTATGTGTATTGAACCAGGGTTGCCAAATTGGTTATCTAGTTAGAGTGAGTAACTGTATATTTGACATGGCCAGGGCCGCATAAATACACATGGAAAACGTTAAAGCCCCGGGAGTTTTGCACAATTTCAAAACATCCATAGTATGTCACAACCAGAGTCCAAAAATGGTCTTCGGTTGTTGCTGTTATCCACAAGCACAAAGTTGGTTGGTTGCATAATTTAAATGGATTACTAATTAACATATTTAATTGTATTTCATGTTTCCGTTGGAAATCTGGAACCTTTTGAATTTGACAATTGTCCACATATCAGAGATGATGCAACAAATGATAGAACGGTAGTCATTATTTCCACTCTGACATTTTATGAGACTCAACTGGCTGTGAAACGCGTATTGAGCTACACTTAAATGTGTGCACAGTAATTTCTTTCCTCATTAAAAAAGTTCCAAAGACATGAACTGTAATTTTACAAGATATGTATATGACCACTCAAATTAAAATGAAGACTCCAGTCATATCAGAAACCTTATAAAAACTGTTTTATTCTACATGGAGAGGGTCTGCACATGGTGGCTGCCATGTTAGAATCAAATGACCAGTCAAAAACTGCTCACTTAATCTCAGTAACCATCCGGTTATTTGACACTTTAACTCAATGATTAAAGTAATCATGGCTAATTGAATACTACATTTCTGCAATGGCATCTGAAACTGGAAAACTATTGATTTTAAATTAAGCTGCATCCAAGCCACTAGGTGTCAGTGTAAGTCCAAGATGACACAAAGACAAAAGTTACTGAGTGCACCTTTAACACAAGCTACATAAAATGTCAATAGCCATAACATACTGTTCATATTTTGTACTTGATATAGTTTACTTCCATATTGCTTTGTCAAATAGCAATGTCAAATGTAAATCACTGAAACAACAGTGCCACCTTGAGTAACAAGTAGCATGCATAAAATGTACAGTATGTGTACATGTATTTGGGATACTGATAATTCACCACCATTGTGCAGAAAATTCTTATAGTTGTCATTTGTATGAATATGGCACTCATTTGTCTTGTAATAAACAAAGAAATATTCTTTGAAAGTAAGCTTAAACAGATATTAAATAATGATACAAATATGATTTATAGAAGTGGAAATATATATTGCTACACTATTACATATCTCGTGTCACTAAACACTTGGTAATTAAACAATTCAAATTTTATTTATTTTATTAATTTTTTTTCACATTTTGTTTTGTTTGAATATTCACAACTTAAAAAGTTGAGGAATACTAAAGAAGTAGGGGCATAACTCCCCAAAAATTTACGAGTTAAAGGAGGTGGAATGAGGTCTCGGGGCACTAAAGATCCCAGTTATGCATTTAAGGGTTGAAGTATATGATTCTCTGTAGAATTCAAATGGGGGCTTGTTGAGAGTCACACAATCGTTGTATCTCAGATCTCTGGTTATTCTATCTTTGGAACACGCTGATGTGCACTGCAGTGGTAAATTTGCTTCGACATTCAAGTCTCACACTGATGGAAAAATCATACGAGTAAGATTTGTTGCTATGTTTTATTTAATTTACATTGAATTACGTTGTCTTGTTTTTTGGCTTGAGATATATTTGTGGAGCATTAGAGCATGAGACAGAATCTGAAAAGCATGTGTCATATGCCTTAAGTGTGAGAGTTGGCAAACCTAAATGAACTATTTGGTTCAGTACCTACTTTTAATTTGTTCACAAACTACTGTTGTTGTGTCCTTGTGAACTACTCAGATTGTCAGTTCACAAAGTTATTGATCCACTAAAATTGTTGAGATAAATAACTGCTTAGTAACGAGAGCATTAGCCATGTTTGTCTAGCTGGTTTAAAGTCAGTAACAAGACGACGTTGCTAGCCAATGCAGACTAAAAATATTTCCGGCAAGGCTGTCTGCACATAAATAATAAAGAATGAGCACATGTTCATATCCTGTTCAGTGGAGCAATGTTTTATCCCATTAGCATGCGTGGCACACGTTTAGGTTAATGGCTAACTTTTCCATTAAAACCGGGGTAATGTTTGCAAGTTAATGCATTTCGGGCAGCGCACAAATGTCAAAAATAGCTTATTTTAGTCAGGGGTGGTTATATAGCCAAGGTTGGTAAATTTCTACTTTTTCTAGATTTATTCACTCAGAAAAAGACCCAACAAGTGTAAGCCCTAATGTACCTTGTACATGCATCTAGTTTGGTTTCTGACTGTTGCCCCAAAATAATGTTCATATTGCTGTTACACCCCAGATTCTAATAACATATTGTGCTCTATGAGTGAGAACAGTAAAAACCTTGGACATTAGTTGTTGTATTGAAGGCCTGAAATGCTTGTTCATAAAACGTACTATTAGAGCCGAGTAAAAATAAAGATTTTCCGATACATCTCGATCTTCATTTGAACAATCTCAATATCGATTCTTAAAACCCATTACTCTATGCCAGGGGTTCTCAACGGGGTGTTCAAAGGATGCCAGGGGGCGCTGAGAGCAAATTAATAGAAAGGGGGGCATTAGGTTACAAAGGGAGGCGTTTATCAGTCATAAAAATCAAATCTATCGTCAAGTTCCTCTTTGCATTAAACCGTTTATCTAGCCTTGAAGTATATCAGTTGGTTCTCAATTATACAGGTTGGTACGCACTTGTACCGTGCTTCATCTTATTTTGAAGTCTAGCGATGCATCTTAAGTATATGATTTAGCAGCATCAAAAGAACAGGTGAAGGTGAAGGCACAGCCTTGGTTAATGCACCTGTATGGCTCAATAGATGGATACGGCTCAATGGACAGAGCAGCGCGAGCACAAAGCTCTTAAAGCTCGAGCTCTTAAACTCGCAGATTTGCGAGATTTGGTGTGAAGCAAGGCACGAGAAGCGGAAACCATTTGAATTTGGCACAGTATTCTACATCACCACCCTTGAATTTACTATAGTAACACTAACTGTACTTTAGGCAGAAATAGATTAATAATAAATATGGTCCTATCACTACTTCAGCTGTATTAAATTTGGGTTAAGGGAATGAAGTAGGGGGGGCATTCATCAAAAAAAGGTTGAGTCACTGCTCTATGCGCAACACTACTACAAGAGAGGAAATCACTCGAATTTGCATTTTACAACCAAAATTTGTGCTATGTACCTAAAATGTATATATTTGGCAACTGGATGGTAAATAATGTGTGTCCGAAGAGGAGATCCACGCAACCCATTTTACATTGAATAATGTCTATTTTATTACACTTTCTGTTCTGTACAGTCGTTTTAACCAAAAATGTATTAATTTATTTCATGGATTTGTTCATTTTTAAAAAGCTAAAAGACCAAAATGATAACAAATAAATAAAATATAATTAGTAAAATGGATATTTTCATAATGTACCTAGTTAGGAGGTCCCTTGTATAATTATCAGCATTGGCTAGGAGAGAATTTATTTTATATTTAAACAAATGGGACATTATAACTGAAATATATCCATATTAGTCGATTTCAAATCGAGAGCTTGTGAATCTAAACAAATCGGACAATCTGTATCAATACCCAGCCCTACTTACTATGGCAGATTGATTTTAATGTAGCATCGTGGCATGATTTTGGTCTGGATTAAAAAAAAATATGAAAAGGTCAGGGGTACCATGGTTCTGAATGACTGGCATTCTATCATGGTATTTTTTTAACTTGGTGTCAGATCTAGACATCAAAATGAAGCTCACCCATACAGGTTTTGATATCCTATCCTGCTATTGAAAATATTCAGTTTTTTTAGGACCTTTCTGATTTTACCCTTATAGAACCAACCCCCCTCCCGCTCCCCTCTCTCTGCATATATGTTTGGTGAAATACAGTGTAGGGTTTCCACAAAACTAATATGGATCAATATAACTGTAGCAGCTTGAATATAATATTTAAGGGAAACTATGGATTTCTCTAAATAAAGTACACTTTTTTTTTTTTTTTTTTTTAAATGTAGTGTACCTTTAACTATTGTATTGAACGTAATTATGTTCCTGGCTGACCACGTTTCCACTAGACAGTTGGAGACCAGCAGTTTGCTTTCATTTGACGCTATTAGTTAAATTTATATGGGATTCTTAACTTTATGACAGGTTTCGATTTACTGCAAGCTTTTACGTGACCTCGAAATCATCCCGTCACACTCGGAAATCAAACGTTCAACAGTGGTTGAACGAAGAACATGCATTAAATCTTAGATTGGGCGTTCCTACTACTCGTTGATGCCTCGTGGCATTAACGAAATCATACTGTGAACATCAGCAAAACGCCGTATTCAAAATTCAGTCGTCGCTGCCTCTTAAATGTTATAAACATTTAGGGTCATATGTATTTTTTTTTTTATTTCAGTTTTGTTTTTCTAGCTAATTCAATTTTTTTCAGCCCTGTAAAGTATTTGCGCTATCTCTCGCCACGTGCTCTGCAGTGATCTTGGTGGCAGAGGTTACAGTTCCGGTATCTTGAACAGAAGTTTGACAAACGCAAGTCTGCTCCAATGTTATGGAGATCCATTATGACGTATTTTCAGCACGCACCAATCCCTTAACGGGGGCGGGTGATATTCAAAGCGTGCTGCTGCATGTGATCACAAAAGAGGCGAAGTGAAGACGAGCTGGCGGCCAATCAGACTCAATGAGCGCCGTCTCGTGGCTTACGCAGAGCAAAGGGGGTTGATGCAGAAGACGAGTAGCCGCGAAACTCTTCGCCAGTGAACTTGCACTTTTACTTAAGCGAAACGAAGTGGAACCTAGTGCCACGTTATTGTGAGCTAGATTTATTCATCCGCGGGGTGTCTAGCGAGTGATAACATTGTTGGTGGAATAGACCATGCTGTTGTTTGTGGAGGTAAGTTAATGAGGTCATTTTGGCGACTGCGAATGTTCTTCAGAGGTGGCGCTTGGACTGAGGTTGATGGCGCCATGAGGTGTTCAACAATAAGGATAGACGTTGTTGAAGTTCTTCAGTGCACTCAACCACGGTTATGGTTGGATTTGTAGTTCAAATATGAATAGTTTATGGTAAACATGTTAGTTGAGTTGCTATGTAAGTGTGTTGATTTGGTCACGAGTTAGCCGTCGACACCGAAAGACCCACGTGTGCGCAACAAATGCTAGCTATTTAGCAAGCCTCTAATTCGCTTAACATGCATAACTTTTGTCGTTTATTCCCCATTTAAAGTGGTGACTGTAGCAAAAGTTACGGTAATCACGAAATACCTCGACTTTTAACGCAACATCATGTCTTAAAATAACTTTAGCTTGTTGAAATCCTATAAAGCTTTCGTCATGCTCTTTCCCCCTTACTCTCGCTCTGGTTTATCAGCATGGAGGTAGGTAGCTAATGAGATTAAATGGGTCAAATGCCGACTATTTTAAATCTCCTGCCGCTGTGCATGGAGTGTGACGCCGGGCAAGTTGTAGATCATGTGAATGGGCCGCTGTTGTATAAACTATACATAAGTTTGGGGGAGACGTTGTGCAGGCCTGAAATTGTTTGTGAAAACAGTTTTGTTTTTCAAACTAACAACTTTGTGGTTCTTCGGTGAAATTTGATGATTATAGTATGTGCCCTTGCTTGTCCTGGAGAGTTTATGCATCCTCACCTTGCTCTTCAGACTTCCTTCACCAAGGTTAAGCAATTGATAAAGCAAATAAACGATATGTAATTTTGCAACTTTGAGTATGTAGGAAACAGAATCTGAGTTGTAATTTGTGCCTCTGCGTGTCATGTGAAACTGCGGCAGCGTCGCGTCTGATGCAGTTAAATGCTTTTAATGTTTATTCACGCAGAAGTCCAAAACGCCTCAGACGTTGCTTTACAGTGCAGCAAGTTCACGTTTTTAGGATTTACTTTTGTCACGGTTACACACCATGTTGTGAAACTGGGTGGATGACTTTTTAAGATACAAAAGGCCCAGTTGCTTAACAAGAGCGTTGATAAGTTTAATAGCACCACCGTAGATGACGGTCAGAACAGTCCATTGCAGACTACAACTACCCAGCTGTTTTCTGTTAAACAGTTTTGTAAGTAACATTGCAAAAAGTTGGGTAAATGTTAGGCTATCAGATGACTGCTGCTTTTATTCTAGCATGATATGTGAATGTTTTATCCTTTTAAGCTCATATTTTGTTAACCTTGTTTTCAAGGTGACCACCAAGGGGACCGGTCTGAATCCCAATGCTAAAGTGTGGCAGGAAGTGTCTGCACCTACTACCCTGGCCTCAGAGGTGACCACAGAGACTTGCCATTGGCAACAAGCAGATGCTACCTCCACTGAAGAGTCAGAGGGTATGTACATTGATTAGCTATCATTTAGCAGTATAAAATACAATGTTAAATACTTAAACCCAGTGTTTCCCATCCCTGTTCCTGGAGGCGCACCCCCTTTCAGAAAAGGGAGATATCCAAAATGTTCAGTGTTTGGGTGCTCCAGGAACAGGTTTGGGAACCACTGCTAACCAAATGCAGAGACAACTGTAAAGGCCAAAGTATACTTAGGTTGTCCACGTTGCTGATCTGAACATGCACAGTTTGCGTGACCCAAATTTATCATGTTCAGCCCAGATTTTTTTTTTTTGGCACACGGACAGTACTTGTTTTGGTCGGCACATGCGCCTAAAGTTGACTATTAAAACCGTATCAAAAGCAGTCATTGTATGCATGCTTTGAACACGTTCGTATTTGCTTGTGGTAAAATAAGTATACTTTGAAAGGCTTAGCACTCGAGCGAGCCAAAATGGAACGTGGAAAAATCTGCCTTTCAAGTTATAAATTCATAGGTTATAAGGTTAGTTCACCCAAAAATGAAAATTATCCCATAATTTACTCGCCCTCAAGCCATCCTGTATAAGACTTAATTCTTTTAGCCAAACACAATTGGAGTTATATAAAAAAAAATATCTTGGCTCTTCCAAGCTTTATAATCTGAAAGAATGGTACCTTAGATTTTGAAGCCCAAAAACGCACATCCATCCATCCAAAAAGTAATCCATGCAGCTCTAGGGGGTTTATAAAGGACTTCTGAAGCGTTGCATTTTTGTAAGATAATCATTGGCTTCCTCTATCCTCTGCGCTTCCGAGTTCGTCACTTCTCACAGGAGCTTGCTATGCCTACGTCATATGCCGGAACTCGATTCTCTCGTGAAGGCACAGACTGCTGTTAACTAAAATCACTGGAAGCCAGTGATTTTAGTTAGTTATAAATATGGATATTTTTCTTACAAAAACAGATCGCTTGGCTTCAGAAAGCCTTTATTAACCACCTTGGAGCTGTATGGAGTACTTTTTGGATGGATTGATGTGCTTTATTGGGCTATGCTATTTTTTAATATAACTCCAATTGTGTTTGGCTGAAAGAAGAAAGTCATATACACCTAGGATGGCTTGAGGGTGAGTAAATTATGGTATCATTTAAATTTTTGGGTGAACTAACCCTTTAATTCCCTGGAAAAATATATGCATGTATACAAAATCATTGCTTTGTTTGTTTGTATCCCAACATAGAAACATTGGATCAACCAATGTTGTGTTTGGGGCAGGGCTATTTGTTTTTAACAACAGTCATTTTTTTTCATTTCAGTTTGGTGATTCTAGTGCCATTGAAATCACACACTTCACTTTTTGGGGGAAAAAAAGATTTAATCGTTGGTGCAATTTGTTTTTGTGTTGACTGGAAAATGATTGGCAAGTTTTTGATTTTGTGATGAATGAAATATTCATTGTTAGTGGTTGGTAAAAATATAGATTTTCAAATTAATTGGCTTAAAAATTAATTCTTTAAATCCCAAGATCTATTTTTTTACTATATGCACAACTCTTTACAATGCAAGTACATCACATGCACATGTGACAATTTCATGCTATACGATGAAATGTCTGTTATTAGCCACTGGTACATTTTCAGATTTTACTCACTAGTGAGTGCGTATCATAGTAGTGAATTTAGCGCACGTGTTTAGAATAAAAGTTTGGTTTGACTGGTTCTGTCTAATGTGCATTGAAAGATTAGATCCATGCAATCCATTTGTCACTGAATAATGTCTCCGTACCCTTTTTTTGTTCTTTACTGAGCTGTTGACCAAAAAAAATAAACATTTCATTCTAATCACAAGAATGGATGGGGTAAAGAAGCCGTGTGATTCCACTCTGATTAAAATTTGCTTGATCAAAACACTTGTGAGGTGCTCGTTGAACTGCAGGTATTCTTAAAGAGACCCTACCGGTTTTGGCACTTGTTCTACAAATCACATTTGTAAATGGTACAAATTACGCAGGTAAACAAAATATGAATACATGAAATTTCAGGTGCCACCAATGGATTTGTATGTTTTCAAAGCTCACATTTGACAAATGATGGAAAACTAATAACATTTGCAGACTTAATATTTTTGTAATATGCCAAATTAGAAGGTCCCTCGTATAATGAACAGCATTAGTTGAGAATTTCTTTTATATGTTTGCAAAATGGACATTATCACTGGAGATATTTCCAAATGAATCTGAATTTAATCGAGAGCCTATGAATTAAAACTCTTCTTAGTTATTGAATATAAACTCCAAAGTAATTAGAGTTGCTTTGGCACATGTTTTTACCCCAATGATGATCAGTATCGCGCTTGGAAGGACCCAGAACCACTCATTGTAGAGATTTATGCTCTCTCTCTCTTGCTCTCTGTCTCTCTCTCTCTCTCTCTCTCTCTCTCTCTCTGTGGAGTGGGACTGCCCTAATGACCGTGAGATTATGAGATCTGAGGGATGAAGTACCTATCTGTTTTAAAACATGCTGCCCAACATATTGTAAAGATCGTTTGAGCAACCTTAAACCACACAACTTATACCTCTTCTGCCTTTTCTCCCACATTCACCTCAAGGCTTCAAGGAATGCAGTGTTGGCTATGGCGACTCTGAATCAGCCCCTCCTTTAGAAAGCAGCATGTTGAATGGCATGGAGTCTGCAGAACTGGCTTACCCTCTCTATGAAGCAGGTCTGAAAGTGTCACACACTCACTGTCACACTTAAATTCCATCAGTGCTGCTTAGTGACTGATTGTCGTTCTGTGTGTTTGTGTCTGTCTATGTGGGTGCTGTGGAACTCAGTGAAGGGAGAGGTGGTTGAGGAGCAGCTGCCTCTATCCGAGGAGAGTCTGAAGGAGTTACTGAAGAAACAGCTGGAGTTTTGCTTCTCAAGGTAACGCCCACTGTATTGGCCTGACATGCTCGTGAGACTTGCTGCCAATTACATATTTTTTTTTTTACATGCACCCCAAGGGATAGTTCAATATTTTAATAACTAACCTGTAGCTGAGAATTGGTAAACCAATCCATTCAAATAATCAAATCAATAATCTTATTTTTCTATCAAACTGTAATTCCCATATCTGTGCAAATCAACTGTCCAGTTTCAGTGTATTTTGTGAACATGAAACAACCATTTTGATGTATGGATGAGAATTGACTTTTACTCTTTAAAGGGAGTTCACAATTATTTTTTTTTAAATTCTGTCATTACAGTGTTGCAAACCTGTATGATTTTCTTTCTTCTGTGGAACTTGAGGTGTTAGGTTCATTCACTGTCAATGCAAAGAACATGATTGTCATGTCTGCAATGTAGGCTGTATACTTAAATTATAATTCCATCTGGGAATTACCCCCCCCCCCCCCCTTCTTAATTTTGGGTAATGTTGTAAAAATTTGCAACAAAGTAGCCCCACCCCATACGAGCCATATAAGGGACGAATTCCCAGCCCTTTTGGTCAGAAAGGTCAAAGATAGAACAATGTATGTATGTGTATATATTACAATATTTTTTTTTTTCTTATTTGTGTTTGGAAAATAATTTCTCTTGCTGTAGCTAAATGCATTGTTATAATGGATGGATTGAATGGATTAACGCCCCTATTGTTATAGCCCTACAATTTGATCTGATTGTTAGTGTTCAGGCTAGGGGCAGGAGTGATCTCTGGGGCTCTGTTTGAATTAGTCTGCCTAAATTCATGTTCTGTTGACTGGTGCTAAACACCGCTGTAAAAAGATGGTTCTCTGGACCATAAAAATGCATTTGCAAGTGTGTGCTTCAGCTACCTGGTTCCCTATTAAAGTGATACCATGCTCATATGTTTGGCATCCACCCTGTAAAATGAATAGGCAAATCCTGGAAAGGAAGATGCTCGGAATTTGAATGTCTGTTTCTAACACTACAAAACTTTCTTTACACTGAATACATTTTGCATCTCAGAGCAGTACTTAAGGAACTGTATTCAAAGGATTTGTCCAATAAAATGTATTTGCAAACTTGAAACCTTACCTGAGTAGGGCTGGGTATTGAGTTTGATACATTTTAGGCACCAACCAAATTGCCTCTAAACAATCAAGTATCGAAAATGTCTTAAAATTTTGATACCTAAGGGGATAATCTCTTCAACGTGATAAGCATGTAGCATGCTAGATGTATCCAAATTTACTAGTGCTGGTATCAGAAAATAGTTTGAGTTCCAGGGCTGAGAAAGTATTGTATAAGTAACATTGCTAACACTGTTCTGCATTAGAGAAATACTAAACCGTAATAATGAGCCTTTAAAATATTAGAATTGCAAGCACAAGCGCACGCACGAAGTGAGCCGCAGCAATAATAATTCTGAATGTGTTGGAAAAAAAACAGCAAGAGACTGTCTGAACATTTTGTTAACTTAAAGAGAGAAAATGCACATTCAGGTTGAGTAAACAGACAATGATCTCGGGATCAGTGATGGTCAGAGTGATCACCAATATCTGATGCCTTTGACCATGGCTAGTTTTCCCAGTAATCTATTAAATTATTATTAGACTATTATCAAATTAATATAACAAATAATTTGCCCGTAGACACAAAGACATGCGTTTGAAGAAACACTCTTTATTATATCAAGTACAGATGACAGAAAAGCCAAATATGGGCATATATGACATGCTGATACAGAGCCGTGCAGTCTCGTAGAACACGCACATCTAAGGATCTCACACTTTGTTTCTGCCTTCTGTTTTTTTATAAAAGTTTCCAACGTTGTCAATTGCTTTGTTCATCACAAAGCAATTGACGCTACATGGCTAACCTGCTCCATAGCAAGTTTTGTTCTGGATTTCTGTTTGCTAAAAGATGCTAAACAAATCAGATGTGAGTAACTCTGACACAATCAAGTTACTCCCCTGTGTCTCAAAGCACACTTGACAAATAAAATCTTAGATATCTACAAAATCGACTCTTCATGATAAATTATGAGAATCTAAATGTAGATTTTCATTAGATAGTGTTGTATTTAATTGAAAATGTAATTGCTTTTCATTTACCCTGTTTAGCCATAGCAAAAAATATCCAATATTTAAAATATAAACTTAGTATTTTAGGCTATCTATAAAATGGCCAGTAAAATGGATCATGATACCTGCAATAAATACATTTTTAAAATATTAAAATCTCAAGATTGCTATGGAAAGGGGTGAATGCCACTGAAAACCCTTCCTTTCATGGACTAGAGATTAATTTTACTTTAAGTTATAATATAAGCAAGAGTAGACAAAATACATTTTTTATAAAAAGAACAAATGTTTAATTGTATTTTTTGCATACAGTATTCAAAGTTCTCCCTTTATAATCAATGGCCTTTTTATGCTTTGTCTTTTGTAAAAAAAAAAAAAAAAAAAGTACAAATTGTATATCAAGAGAGAAGTAAAAAAAAAAAAAAAAACCAATGTTATTTTTAATCATATCAAATAACCATTCACAACATATTCTATAAATAACATTCATTTACATGTTGTTTTATTTCAAATAAAGTGGAAAGTCAAGGCATCACCTTAATTTTTATAAATATATTAAATGAGAAGACCTCATACATTTATATTTTAAATAGTTTTGTTAAAAAATAAAGAATCTTAAGGAAACAATATCTAAATGAATTTATAATATTTAAGCAAATCCCAATTATTAATTTTAAATGTTACTTCATTTTGGTATATTTCCTAAATGCAATGCAAGTGTATGTATTCTTTGTCGACTGGAGTCATGTGGATTTTAATATGCATTTTGGCCATCAAAAAAAAAGAAAATGGTACAAATAAAGTTCTTAACCCAAACGATTAATTCATTTTTAGAAACAAAACAATACTTTTTAACTACAAATGTTTGCTTCCGCACATCTGTGACGTGTGCTCGTGAGAGGGATGACGTAAGCTTGTTGGTAAGGCTACGCGTGGAGGAGGCAGGAAGTGTGTCATTGTTTGCAAGAGATGGAGAGCTGTACAAAAGTTTAATTGTCTTAGCTGTAGATTTGTATAAGTGTATTGTTCAAAATAGTCATTTGGTGTGTGTCCTGGAGGATTCAACCTTCAGAAACCTTAAAGAAAATGCACACTGGGAAAAATATAAACTTTTTTTTTTTTTTTTTTTTTTTTTTTTTTTTCTTCATCTATTTGCCTATACCTGATCATGAGCGATTGATGCTCTGGCTTATTGCGCTGAACCTGGATATCAGTACACCCCAACATTCTCAAATATTGGAGGGTGTGCTGTGAAATTTACCCCTGAGGATTTCAGACCATCACAAGAAACAAAGGGTCAATATCTGAATTCATCGGCTGTGCCCGTGCTGTTTTTCCAACGTTGTCATTGTCACGCCTCCCTCAGGCTCTGCACTTCCCTCAATGATCTGCTCCTCATCACCCAACTTCTAATTCAATGCACCTGCTCTCAATTCCCTTGCTCATCACAGCCTGCATAAATAACTCCCCTTCACGCCACTTCACTGTCAAGTCTTACAAGAGGGGCTGGTTGCACCAGCTATACGTGCGTTTCAACTTGGCCTAGTTGTGGCGTAAATAAGCACTAAGTCACAATTTACGCACTACTAAATATTTGAGCATTGTACCATTAAACTTGAGTAGGACGTAACCCTATGTATGAACTAAATATTTACGGAAGCGTCCGACCAGGCGTAACGGATGGAATAAAGAATCAATCATTTCGACATACAGTATGATGTTGATATTTTGAGAGTGAGAGACGTGTTTTAAGAAGCTCTTCAGCACGAAGCCGATCTAACGGTGCAGTTTTCAGGGTGCGACACCCGGTGTCATGTGTCAATGCATTCGAAATATATATAGGATGATAAATAGGTCTGTCGATCGATTCAAATTTTTAATAGAATTATACAAATATTTGCTGAGAGAGCCCCTCATATAACAATAATTCAATATATAATGATGAAATATGGTTCTTTATTTATAAAATTATGTATATAAAAAAATATTCAGATAATTAAAATGCGTTACATACTGTGGCAGAAGAGTTAAATCATTGATAAGACAAAGCGGCTTTAGAATACAATATTGTTTACCCCCATATTATTGAACACAAGACAATCATTGGCACACAGTTCACAGCAATCCATTTCACAAGTGAATTTGTCAATCAGTTTGAGATTATTTTATTTTTAGAAACAAGCCAAGGGTATACATACAGATATTTGACAATAATGCCAAGACATATTCATTACATAGTGCAATGGTTTTCAATGCTTTGGAGTTGTTGGAGGTACAAAGAGTATTTAAATAATATTTCAAGTCTTGACAAAAAAGTGCAAATAGGGCCTTTTATTATGTATAAAACACTTGGCAAGAAAAATAAACAGATTCATCAGAAAATATTAAGTTATCAAAACTGTGACTACCAAAGGAAAAACTAGTTAAAATAGTGGTATGTACAAACAAAATTCTCAAATACTACAGCGTGGACATTCCCAAAAAAGGTGAAGGGCAGATTCATGTAAAGCATTACAGAAGGAGCAAAGTGGATCTTTTTCAGGGAGCATGTTTCTTAAAAAAGATTGACTGGGTAAAAACGGTGTAACTGTTTAAAGGACACCTCCTTAACTTTGTTAGTAATTAAATATTTGCGAGGTAAAGACCATACGACCTGCGTCAGACATGCTTGTCGTGTCTCGCTTTCTAATGTTCTAAATATTATGCGTCTATGAACTCTAAAAATCACGGAGACGGTGCTATTTGCAGCGCATCCATTTAAAGTAGCATGATTTCTCCACTTTAAGAAGTTTCAACATTTATTTGAATTTGGTGATAACATTTACATGGTTTGAAAGCTGAAAATAAAAATATAATTAGTCACAACCGTCAAACATGCTTTGGTCTTAAATTGCATTTATACATAAACGACCCATTGCGACTTCAGACTCAACATGATAAACACATCACATTTAAAACAACCCAGTGTAAATTAAACATCTTACCTTTTAGAATTTAAGACAACTGGTAGGTTATCCTAACTTAAAGATGTTATGACTATTTAAGAATTTGATTTGAGAATTTGAATGCTTGTTTTTTTTGGGGGGGGAATATAAAATATTCTTAACTAAGTTGGTAAATGGTAAAGAATTTTCTTAGTGTATCCGGCCCCAGGTCAAGGCAAGTTTTTATTTTGCTAATTACATACACAGTAGTAACTTAATTCCAAACATTGTAGTAATCTAAAGTGCTTTACACAGGCAAAATATAGAAAACGGACGTTCAAATCAAATGAACATATTTTAGCTAACAAGTTGGATTCAAATTAATTAAGAACAAACAGGAGTAAAAATGGAAGTGCAGCATAGTGCATCATCAGAATGCATAGTTGCTGTTGGGTCATTCATTTGTTTCAATGTGTTTCTAGGGAGAATCTGTCAAAGGACCTCTATCTGATATCTCAGATGGACAGTGATCAGTTTGTCCCTGTTTGGACCATTGCAAGCATGGAGGGTGTCAAACTGCTGACGACTGATATGGACCTGATACTTGAGGTGCTACGAGGTAAATGCAAAAAACCTCTTACTCGCAGTTCTTATGCATACCCAGTAAACCTTATCTGATTATATGAAGTAAAATCTGCTAATGCCGTATAGGTGGTTCTGGTGGTTTTGCTTATTTTATATTGCCTCGTTTTAAATCACTGATAATATATTTTATTTCACAACTTAAAACAATAAGAGATTTATTATATAGAATTACCATATTCTCTTCTGCATGTTTTCCATGTTTCAGAGTAACTTATCTCATAGTAACTGGTCACAGTTATAAACAAAACACACTTTCTTCACCCCTTTTGGATTGACAGGGATTAATTGATTGGCCAATGAATTTGTGCAATGCCATTGTAAACCTTAGTTATTACCTTGTTTGTTCCTTGCATGCTAACTTGGTTTTCTGTTTGTCGTCTCAGCCTCTCCCGTTGTGCAGGTGGATGAGAAGGGTGAGAAGGTTCGGCCAAACCACAAACGATGCATCATTATCCTCCGAGAAGTCCCCGAAACCACACCTGTAGAGGTGAGAATGCCCCTATTGTACTCTGTTAAAATTTAGATGTGGATCTTTTAAGTTGGGTTTACTTGTCATTTCTGAGGTTACCCCGATGATGATCAGTATCGCGCTTGGAAGGATCCAGAACCACTACTGCTGTAGAGATGTCTCTCGCTCTGTCTCTCGCTCTGTCTCTCGCTCTGTCTCTCGCTCTGTCTCTCGCTCTGTCTCTCGCGCTGTCTCTCGCGCTGTCTCTCGCGCTGTCTCTGTGTGCACAGTGGATTTTGCCCTAATGACCGTGAGATTATGAGATCTGAGGGATAACTGACCAACAATTTGCAAGTTTCATTAGTTCTCATTTTGATTGCTGACTGTTGCTGCTTTCTCTCTATCAGGAGGTGGAGGCGCTGTTTAAAAGTGAAAAGTGTCCGCAGGTCATCAGCGTGGAGTTTGCGCACAATAACAACTGGTACATCACATTCCAGTCTGATACTGATGCACAGCAGGTAAAATGCGCTTTCAAATATTTTTCATTGGCTTTGTGTGATTTTCCATTTAACTGGATTGACTAACATTTTCACACTCTTTGACAGGCTTACAGATATTTACGTGAGGAAGTCAAAACCTTTCAGGGCAAACCAATCATGGTGAGTGTACATACCCTGTGCTCTGTTGTTAGGTCAGCTGTAATTGAAGCACCCTGTATGTGTGTACGTGCCTGGACTGTAATTCATGACCACTCACATAGTCTTATTGTTTGAAAAGACTGATAAATCATGCCAGCAGTGTTGTGGTGTGTGTTCAAAGAAGTGCACATGGTGGTACAATTGTGAATGGAGATGAATATGTGCATTTTAAATTATTATTGTATTAATTATGATTGACTAGCTGCTCGGAAGTACTCAACTTTGACCCTTTTCTGTCAACCAATCAATGATCGGTACACTATTATTATACAACCAATAGGAAAGACCCCTGTTGTTGTCAGTGTTTGTGATTTAATCCCATGCTCGACATCATGCAGTTTTGCTCTTGTTATATTTTATTTGCATTAATTTGTACTAGAAAATACATCTGATGTTATGCAGCCCATATCCATAAATAGTCAGCCGTAACTGCTATGAGTAATGCATGAGGATGTTACTGAGCCACTTGAAGGGAATGTGCTTGCTTTAAGGAGCCCTGCTGAAACCCTGGTTGACATAGCACAAACTGCTGGGTTGTAGAGTTGTATATCTTGCTATATTCTGGTCCCTGGTAGCAATGGTTTTGTGGGTTTTTCACCCGTTAATAATCTGTATTGCACTTGGAAGGACCCAGAACCACCACCGCTGCAAACTGATTAAAAGGAAAAATATGTATTGCTTCACATGGTGTTCATGTATGTGCTCCTTTAAAAAAAACTAACAAAAAAAAAACTATTATTTGTGAAATATTGTCCTTATGAGGTTAAATTATCAAATTTAGACATGCGAATTAGTAGATGTGAATTTTGATTTTTATTTTTCTCCCTCTGGCTCTTAACAGTAAAACTGATAGGTTGCACATTGTATGGATCGTGTATATGTGTAGGCTAATTTGTCACTAGTGGCACCAAATGGAATTGGAGAAGCCATTTCTTTAACCTGTCTCCAAATTAATTATTTTTTATAAAAAAAAATTTTTGCAATCCAAATGTTCTTTGGTTCTCTAATACAGTTTAATATTTTGTATCTGTAGGCTCGCATCAAGGCCATTAACACATTCTTTGCTAAGAATGGTTATGGGGTAGTTGATTCTATGGTGTACTCTGCTGCTCAATCACAGTACTCCTCTCCAGTCTACTTGCAGCAGGTATACCAGCCCCAACAGCAGTACCCCCTCTACAGCCTCCTGCCACAAACATGGACGCCCTCACCAACCCCTTACTTTGAAACGCCTCTGGTGAGAACTCTTGCATCTAAAGATTAATGAATGTAAATGATGTGCCAGCATGAAGTTTTTTTGCTTTCTAACCTGCCTATTTAGTTATGAATTTATGTGGTTGCATGGTCCGTTAAAGCTACACTATGTAAGGTGTGTGTGTGTGTGTGTGTGTGTGTGTGTTTTTTTTTTTTTTTTTTTTTACAAAATGTAATGAGCAATCACACCAAAAATCCATATTTTATACCTCAAATGGGAATTTTGGAGAAGCCTTGTATTTGTAAAATATATATAATTCAGTAAGGCTTCAAATTTCACATTTGAGGTATGGCTGTAATTTATATTGTAGAACAAAATTTACATGGATCATCACGTAATGTTTACCACACACTTTATTTTACTCTAAGTAAATTAATATTATAAAACCCCATTGGAAAATCCTGAGGGAACTCATGGTGAATTTTCTTCCGGGTTTTTGGGCTACAACTTGAACAGCTCTATAGACATGCTGCTTTCTGTTATAGGTCTATCATTAAATTTAATCGAACGGCAAAAATGACAAGAAAAGGAACCGTTACTTAGCAGAGAGCATTGAATCAGCATTAATGTATATCTAATAGGGGTGTTACGGTTCTTGGTAAAAAGAAAACAAAAAAAACATAGTTCACAACCCATGGTTCGGTAAGCATTGTCACCATGGTTCATCAAGTTGAATGACACATCTAGAGCCCAAGGTTTGGTGAAGGAAATAAACATCAAATATACAGGCACAGTTACAACCTTTGCTAATGCACCTGTATGGCTTTGTAGATGGACGAGCTCCGCCTGTTTCTCATGTGGGTCAACTTGATTACATCACATTTCTGCACACATTGTGTGTAGTTGGAAATTGCAAGTGAAAATGATCCGCTGAGAGAGAAGCACTGTTTCTCCTTTCTGGGAACGTTTTCTTTAGGGGTGCACTGATCGAAATCGGACAATATTCATCTTAAATCCATAATTGGCGATTGGCCGAACGTGCCTAGGTTTAGTTCTGATCTTTTTGCTGTATGCTGGGAATCGCACAAACTGCTACTCTAATAAATGAGCACTTGCTCAGCCCTTGAAGCTTGACAGAACTGTCAACAACACCCTTCAAAAGCCACTCTAAGCATTCAGAAATGTGAACTTTCAGACCATGTAATTCTCATGAGTATGCCGTTTTGTTTTAAAAATGTGTAAGAATTAAGTTATTCTGACTCGCTGCACAGTGAGCTCAAAGAGGATAAAGGGGCTGCTAATGAGTTAAAAATTAACTAAACGTCAAATAAATGTGCAAATAAGAGTACACGTGGTTTCTTCCGCTTCAGTGGAAACGCAGCCTCAGACTGTATGAAGTTGCCAATGCCCCTCTACGCACGTCACCGCGTTCCACATCTGGACCCCAGATTGATTCCATCTTGACTGCAAGATATCATGACTATGGGCCCTCTCATCATCTCTAGTGAGCAGCGCGACAAAACAACAGTGCCGGTTACATATCTGATCTTTCTGCGCTGTGTATTCTTGAATATTTTTCTCTAGCACTGAAACACGCTTCACTGATACCCTGTCCTGGACAGCATCCGCATCCTCTTTTCCCCACATGTGTGTAAACACAAGGTGTGTGTTTACAGAGCACCTTTAGACCATAAAGGTGTTTTTTTTTTCTTTCTAAATTTAGTTTTATTAATCAGCATGTTCAAAGCCTTAAAAAAATAAACAAATAGATTTCTATTCTAATTTTGTGAAATTCAGATGTCACCTCTGACAAGAATGAAAGATAAAACAATTACTAGTTTGTAGCCTAGTCTTTCTCACTTTAATGAAAATAGAAAAATGGTCCATTCAGACTTTTACATTTTCAAAAGTTTCTCTCTGGAGATACCCCTGAACCCCCAAACAGTATCATTCATCAGTCACAAGGGCTTCTATGCCCCCATACTTGGATATCTGTATGTAAAGAGATATGAAAATCATTTTAATGTAAAAAAAATATATATATATTTTTAACTGTCATTATGATTCAAAATGAACAGATCATCTCATAACATTCATTTGCAACTGCACAATTGATAAACTCTATTAAATATTGTAATATTTTCATAGAAGATCCCTCAGACAGCACTGCATTGGCTGTGTCTGGGCCCCCAATGCAGTTTTGTAAAGTCTATTTAGACTTTTTAGGATTTTGTTTTCTCCTTTTTTTGGAAATGTGCAAATGTGATTTTCAACATTGTGATAAATATCAAATGATGTGAAAAAGAATATTGTGATAATATTTTTTGCCATATTGCCCAGCCCTAGAGTGGGTAAAGAAATGCAGATATTGGACAACAGATAATTGGAAAAGAGGATAATGGATCTTAAGCCCATTGTGCATTTGTTGGATCAGCTGGACTGTAAGGTGCATGAGAAGACAGGCGTGTGGTGAAATGTCACCCGAGTGTCTACACAAACTGATAGCTTGAATGCCAAGGATCTGCAAAGATGTCATAGCTGCACGTGGAGGATTTTTTCAAAAGAACTCTTTGAATCAGTTTAAATGGTAATGGTTTGCACTTATATAGCGCCTTTTTAACTTTAACAGTTCTACATTGCGCTCTAGCAGTGTCTAATTCACACGCTCGCACACCAATGACGGCAAAGCAATTCTAACAATTCAAAGTAATTTTAACAAATGGAAACTCTTTGTAGTGTTACCGTAATTTTACTGTGTGGGGTATAAACGTATAACTGCACAACATAACTTGCAAAAGTGTGGCAAAGGATACTTTGAGGAAAAAAACTTTTAAAAGTGATTGGTATCGGTCTCAAATTTCCTGATCGGTACACCACAAAAATTCTTTTTGCAGTCAATTACAACAGTGTGGTCAAGAAATCGTAAAAAAAAAGACACTGTTTGCAGACAAAGTTCATCGTGAGTGCTGTATACTGGCAATTTGTCAAATGCGAATAAGGGTTTCAAAATGCACTGCTATAATCTATCGTGCATACAAGCATCATTAATCCACTTTGATTAATGCCATTAAAATGCCGTAATGGTAATACATGATTAATAATTTATGCCAAGATTACCCAGGCCACAGTTGAGCCAAAATTGCACACACCCTTCCGTTTTTAAGCAGACACTAAGTGCTAATTCACATCGAAAAGAAATGATTGCTTTAAAGCGCTTGGTGTTCATTGTCATGTGGGATTCCATGTATGATTAAAATGCCAAAGCCCAATATGAAAACATCCCCAAGGTTTATTTCTGCCTCGATGAAGTTTAAAATGCACTTTGTTGATGCATGTAGCATTAAAGTCCAGGTATTTATTTTAAATGTTGATTCAGTAAATAGTTGAAACCCTGATGAAAATGAACCATGGTTTTACTATATTATAGTAACTATGAACCAGAAGTAACCATCTGAGCAGAAATCATGGTTTTGATAAAAATTAACCATGTTTTTATAACAAATACTGCAGTTTTCATATAGTAACCTTTATTTTACTATATATTGTGACCTTGTTGATTTTTGTGCTTACTATATGGTTACTTTTGGAAAAAAAAAAACATGATCAAAAGTAACTATGTATCTGGTGTGGCCACCAGCTGCATTAAGTACTGCAGTGCATCTCCTCCTCATGGACTTTACCAGATTTGCCAGTTCTTGCAAGTGAGATGTTACCCCACTCTTCCACCAAGGCACATGCAACTTCCCGTACATTCCAACATTGGTGTGACCATTTAAATCCCGAACATCCCCAGAAAAAAAAAGCGTGCACATTGACCCCGTGCACAACAGCGCCAACTGGTGTCCATCCCTCAAACGGTCCATGTATGTCCTGTCGGATTTCAAATCCAGTGTATCTATTCAAATTTTGTGAGAATTGCACAGCAAAAGATAATCTATAAAACAAACTCCAGCCAATAGGTGTAACAAACTCGAGTGTGTAGATTCATCCACAAAACTGTCCTGAAAGTGTGCCACTCTGCAAAATAAACTCCAGCCGCTAAACTGAACCAGCACCAAAAAAACACTCCATTTCCTCAGTCAAGTGAATGATCAGTAAGCTGGACTACTCTGCTGCTACAGGTGTACCACAAAATGACTTATTGACTTCATGAAAGGACATCGCTTGCTGTGGGCATGTGAAAGTTTCACGGCCCTCCTTGGCATCTATTCTCAATTTGACTGTGTATATCAGTGCTATTAAAAAAAGTTTGCATAAAGTAAAAGTTTGCATTCCTTGAATCGATCACATTTCTCTCTTTGAATTTGCAAAGTCTGGAAGCACGAAAATGCTGGGGTTTTTCCCAAGAAAGCCTTCCTTTACTCGCCTCATTTAACACACGATCTTTATCGGATTATCTCAGAAATTTGGCCAGAAATTATCGGGGCCTGTCTCCCTCCACGGATATCCAAGCTTGTGAGCTCGCCCGATTTCCATCTTATGGCACGTTATGTCGAGCAGATTTGGAAGGAGCGCATTCAGGAATTTTGCCATATCCTGACCCTCTTTGGCCTCAGGAATTCAGACAATATGAATGATATTCCACAGTCTACGGTTCTCCATGTCCTCTAACTTCTCCTAAACATGCTCCAAATCCACCTAGGTTTCTAGCGGATTAGCAGATAAATCACTATCCAACGTCTCCCACTCTTGTTACCATCTGGCATTGATCAATAGACGTATCGCAGCAAGATCTTCCTAGTCAGCCACAACCTTCGTCAGCATCTCTTGCCACATTTCCCGCACTTCTCCCACCAAATTGACTCCCTGGCTCGCGGCCCTCTCGGGGGTATCAGCTTGAGCACGTAAGTTTCTTTTAATGTCTCCAGACCCAAAGGATTTAAATATTTGACATTGTCCTCTTAGAACAGTTATAAAACTGTAATCTCACCGGTTTATATAATTTAAGTGTTAACTAGCAAAGTGCGCAAAGCTCACCGTTCACACGTCCGATCCTCGCATGCCGTCATGTGACCTACCACTTTACTTGCAAATAAAAACTACGTGCAACTTTTACAATTAGATGAAACGATCATGTGAATGGTGTATTGTGATGCATTTGGATTGTATTTAACAATATAAATTGTTGTCAAATGTTCTTGAAAGATGGCAAATTTGTTTGTATTGACCCAATGATGATAAACCAAGCGCATAGAGGGAATCGGTGTGTAATGATGACTTGGGGAATTCTTTTTCTTCTCTCACCTTCTATCTCCACTTTTCTCTGTCTCTCCTTAAAGTCTCTGTCACTCCTGTCCCAGTGAGCGTTAAGATTATGAGATCTGAGGGTCATTTGTAGAATGTGTTTACTAATTGATGAATTTAATCTATGAATGGTTTACTTATTTAGATGGGATAAAGTATTTTATATTGAAACTTGTTGTGCACAACAACAAAATTGTTGTTATACTTGAACAGTCTTAAGTTATTTCTGGACCCATCTTGAGGCCATGTTCATTTGTGGTACTTTGACAGAACTGTAAAACATTAATGTACTTGGAGATGCAGCACCCAATGCAAAGTAAAATCTGCATTTTGGTCAGTGGGGTGTCTTGAGTGTATAATCAGGTGTGTGGTCACTGGCAACACTGTAGGGGAGCTAATGCAGTGAAGCATAGTACAAGTTAGTCAGGGCAGTGAAGGGGAAACCACTTTGAACTCATTACCATGCCAACTGTTGGTTGGTTTAGTGATTAACTTAAAGAGTTGCATTAAGTATTTGTCACAAAACTGCAATTACAGATTATCTGAATGAGTGTTGAGACCTTTTGGCTAAATTCTTTGGATGTGTCTTGCAGGCTCCATTTCCCAACAGCACATTTGTTAATGGATTTGGCACATCAGGAAGCTACAAAACTGGCTCATCTCCAATCGGCCTTACACGCAACTACTCCAGCAACCGGTAAGATACCTCAGCCTACATATTTCAATCATGTTTTTACTTTTTTATTCTTAACTTATCCCTCTGCCAAAAACAATATTTTACGATGCAATGGAAGGTAAAATATCTTTTTAATTTTTTTTTTGCAAATGAGAAAGTGTTTAAAATACCTCCAGTATCTCAAATGTGAAGTGAGGCTATAGTCGGAATGAAATCTGATCATACTTTGTCACAGGAAAAGCGTTTTAGATGTTTATGCTTGGTGTAAACATGCCATACTTGTTTAACTGATTTTTTTCACTCTCTAGACTTCCACTTTATTCCAGAAAGAATGTAATCAATGCATTCAGGTAGATGTGCTCTGCTATCTTAATTGAAATTGATTTTTTTTAAATCATCTCATGCACGTTCACCATAGTGTTTGTCCCTTTGGTTTATATCGTTGTACCATGCACTGCCTTAATCATGCCAGAAGCTTAAAAACATTAAAGCTAATGTTCCGATTGAGTATCCGTCTCAAGGATGAGCCTTGTATCCTTGATGGATTGAAAATGACCAAAACTCTTGAAAATGATCTGAGCCAGAGCTGCTTCATAATAAATGATTCTATCATGACTGCTAAAAGCAACTTCTCGAAGCATAATGCCTTTCAGCAGATTTGATTTCCTTGTCATGTTCATCAGATCTCTACAAACCCTGTCCTTGTATCATTTCTTGCTCTGTGTGTATTGAGAATTTCCTGATTGTCCCTTTTGAAGTGTATACTTTAGACGCCTAAATAGTAGTTGACTGAAATAGGGATTTCAATGACCAATGCCGAATTGTAGAGCGCAGGGTGGATGAAGTCTTGCCAATCAATTTATATACTATACATTTTAATTGGGGCCTGCCCCCTAATTGTCGACCAAATGTTAGTTGATGAGAAGAGTCTTGGTTGCCCAATTTTGATTGGTTGGTTGCAGGAAAAAAAAAAAACTCCAGGAAACCAACGAACACGTTAGGACGCTAGGTGGTACTATGGGATGATTTTCGTAAAGCAGAGTTAGGGTTAAGTCTGCACAATAAAACAAGATGCCTTGATTTCAAACTTTGAACTTTTTATTTATTTTAACTAAAAATTCAAATGAAACTGGGAACAATTAAGTGCAATTAAAGTGTGTGGTGTTCAACTTTTTTTGAAAGATGGCTTTACAGCAGTTGTGAAGGGCAACATCTCTCTGCCAAAGGAAAAAAAGCAAAAAAAAAAACAAAAAAATATATATCTATCTATCTCTCAGCAAAAAAAGAAACATCCATTTTTCAGGACACTGTTTTAAAATAAATTTTACAGATCTTTATTGTAAAGGGTTTAAACAATGTTTTCATGCTTGTTCAATGAATCATAAACTATTAATGAACATGCACCTGTGGAATGGTCGTTAACACAATAACAGCTTACACATGGTAGGCAATTAAGGACACAGTTATAAAAAGTTAGGACACTAAAGAGATCGTTCAACTGCTCATCTGCGTGAACGTGCCTTGGGCATGCTGCATGGAGGCATGAGGACTGCAGATGTGGCCAGGGCAATAAATTGCAATGTCCGTACTTTGAGACGCCAAAGACGGCACTATAGGGAGACCAGAAGGACAGCTGATCATTCCCTCAGTGGCAGATCACATGTAATAACACCTGCACAGGATCGGTACATCCAAATATCACACCTGTGGGACAGATACAGGATGGCAACAAATGCTCTTATTTACACCTGGAATGCACAATCCCTCCATTGCTGGCAACATTGTAGCCTTTGGGCACAAACCCACCTTTGCCTTTTTTTTTCAGATAATTAATGCATTACATTCTTGTGGCAGAAGAGTTAAACATTGATAAGACCATTCAAAAAGCGGCTTTAGAATACAATATTGTTTACTACCATATTATTGATCATAAGACAATCATTGGCATACAGTTCACAGCAATCCATTTCACAAGTGAATTTGTCAATCAGTTGGAGATTTATTATGAGGGCTTTTTTTTTAAAGAAACAAGCCAGGGGTATACATAGCACACAATACTACAGATATATTTTAAATGCCAAGACATTGTATTCATTACATAGTGCAATGGTTTCAATGCTTTGGAGTTGTTGGAGGTACAAAGAGTATTTAAATAATATTTAAGTCTTTACAAAAAAGTGCAAATAAGGGCGTTATAGACATAAATTTACAATTATGTATAAAAAAAAACTTGGCAAGAAAAATAAACAGATTAATTACAAAATATTAGCAAGTTATCATAACTGTGAAAACCAAATAAAACAGAAAAAATAGTTAAAATAGAGGTACGTACAAAATTTTCTCCAATACTACAGCGTGGACATTCCCAAAAAAGGTGAGGGGCAGATTCATGTAAAGCATTACAGAAGGAGCAAAGTGGATCTATTTCAGGGAGCATGTTTCTTAAAGATTGACTGGGTAAAAATTTATATGCAACCACCTTTCCATTTACCGTCAGGCAAGTATCGGTCTAAACATGCAGGCAGAAAATTATTTGCACAAATTAAGACACAAAAACTATTATAAATGTCAAGATAATCATAATATGATAATCACTGAAATATATATCATGTTTTTGGTGAACATGTTTTTGTATTATGTATAGGCTTCGTGGGCACAATGAACTGCTCTGTGGAAGTAAAGCTAACTGAACTCAAAGCACCTCCTGAGCTGAGATGTCAGGACATTTGCAGCACTTGTAGACGATATTGTTCTTGCACACAAAAAAAACTTACATGCGCATGTTGCATGAGACTGCACGCCTCCATACAAACAGTGCGTCATACATGTGCCTAGACTGCTTTTCTGTCATCGGTTCTTTTTTCGTTTATCTCCAATTTCCCATGCCCAATGCGTGCAAGTCCTTGTGGTGGCGTAGTGAGACGACTCCTCAATCCGGGTGACTGAGGATGAACCTCAGATGCCTCCGCATCGGAGATGGTCAGGCCACACATATTACGTTGCTTGAGCGCATTTACCACAAAAAATAATCTTCTCCGCAGCATCCACCCACAACTCTCCACATGCCCCACCGAGAGCGCGAACCCCACCCACCCTAGCAACTGGGACTTTTGGTTGCTTAGGAACCTGACGGGAGTCACTCAACACACCCTGTTTTTGAACTTGCGACTCCTGGTGTGGTGGTCCATGTCTTTTACTTGCTGAGCTACCCAGCTCATCATCTGTTACTTGCTGAGCTACCCAGCTCATCATCTGTATCATCTGTTCTTAGTAATAAAATAAAGTGTTTCTTCAAGCACATGTCTGTATCTATGGGCAAATTCTTTGTAATATTTGATAATAATAGCCTTATAATAATAATAATAATAATAATGAATACATTAATTGGGAAAACTAGCCAAATATCATCTTGACATCGTCAAAGACATCACCTATTGGCGATCTCTGACCATCGTAGATTCCAGAGATCGGCTGTCAGCACAACACTAATGTGCATTTCTGTAAATTAATAATGTTCAGACAGTATCCTTTACTGTTTTTCTAACACATTCAGAATCATTACCACTTTTGCCGGTGTTGCTGCGGCTCGCGTCGTCTGTGTGCTTGTAAAATTTATATTTTAATGGCTCATTTATTACACTTTAGTATTTCTCTAATGTAGATCAGTGTTAGTAATGTTATTTATAACATTCATTCTCAGCCCTGGAACTCAAACCATTTTCTGATGCCCCCCCACCCCCCAAAAATATATAGAAGTAAATATAATATAATGGCTTAAACTAATGACTACTAGTTGATTAGGTGAATCTTTGGTCAGGGGCAGCTCTAATTTTAATTGTGGATGTGTCATGCTTTTCGACTAGTCATCCTACTACAGTCTATTCAATTAGTGAAGACCGATTAGTTGACTGGTTGTTCAGGTAACCCACGACTTCTTAATTTTGAAAATTGTTTTGCACATCCCAACACGACACATCTGCTAAAATTAAATGAATGACTTAATTTACACTACTTGATTCACAACAAATATTTGAAACAAAGGTACATGAAACACAAAAAAATGTGACTATTAATCTTCAGGAACTTCTCAGCCAAACAAATGTGTCCTTTCCCATTGCCACATGTATTATTCCTAGTTGTAATGCCTGTTCTACACAGCTAGAGATGCCATCCTAAAAACCCAGCTGAATAAACCATTTTCCAGTTTATTCAGCTTTGCTCCATGAAGCAGAGGCTGTAGTTGCTCTCTTGAAAGTTCTTAGAGCTCTGATTTTTCTCTTGTATTTTGTTCAGGAATCATGTAAAGCCACAACTTCGTGCTGATGTCGGTCAGCTGACAGAGACTTTGTCCGGTACCAGCAGTCCTCAGCCCCCATGCACTCCCACTTCCGACACCAGCACCTCCACCCTCACCCCGCTCTCTGAACCACCAAATTCCCCCAGAGAAAACCACCACTCAGATCTAGGCATCAACAACCGGACCAGGTCTGTCCACACAGAAAACTCCGCAAAATGGCATATAAAAATATTGTTCTTTAGTAGCTGCATCAAAGAAGCAGATTTTATTGCATTGACCCAGTGAAGATAAACTAAGTGCATAGAGGGAACCAGGGAGTGATATGATGACTTTGGGAATTCCTCCATCCTCTCATCCTCCATTTTTTTATCGTTTTCCTTAGTGTCTGTCACTCCTTCCCAGTGAGCCATTTGATTGAGATCTGAGGGTCATCTGTAGTGTGTACTCTAAGTGAAGATATGTGTGATTATTGCAGTGTTTAACAACTTCTGATGTGTGCAGGAGAGGAAGCTACCGTGGCATGAGGAGGAGAAGAGATGATGAAAGAACGGTCAGTCCATAAACTTTTTTTTCTTTTTACTGCAAAAAAAAAACAAACTCATTTTTATTTCTTACATCCACAGAGGCAGCATATTGAAACGGAGCCATCCCCTAAGTTTGACCTTGCGACCACAAACTTCCCACCATTGCCAGGAGGTGTGCCAAACTGTCTGCCAGCTGTGGCCGTGCCAACAGAGTCTGTGTTGGAAAATTGCATGGCAGACGTTGTTAAAGGCATCAACAAGGACAAGGTATGTTGAGCTACTCCATGTATGTGGGTTTACTCAACATTTTGCTTTATCACAGACATTCTTGGATATAACTTGTATAACAAAGTTGGATTTGACTGTTTTAGCCGGACTCGAATAAGCAAGATGTTTGTCAAGATCCTGGAACGTGTCAAGTGGAAGCGCAGTCAACTGCATCCTCCATTCCAGCGGCAAAGTTCCCCGTCCCTCAACAGGACACACCTGCCACTTGGTATACACATGCATACTGTATCTAATGCATACCTTATACCATACTCCCCTTTGTGAAAGGCACTTTGTCTTCCTATATGGGTTTGCTCTGTGGAGCTAAGTACCTGGTTACTATGTATGGCCATTGCTTGGGAAATAGCAGTTTAGAAATTCTGTGAAACATTACCTTTTGAGTTCATGAAAGATGGTCATACAGGGTTGGAAAAAATTGGTGTAATTTTAAAGCTTTACAGCTAGAAGCTGTACTTGACTATGCATGTAGGCATTATGAAATAAACTGAACAAGTGCTTTGTTCTGTTTTGATCACTTATTAATAATTTTGCACTACGTGTTGTAATCGGTAAAGCATCACACTGATTAAATAGCCATTTGTCACATGGTGTTGGAAAAGCTCTCAGAATGGAATACAACCAGCCTATTTGTTTTACTCGCAGACAAAAATATAGCAAGTAATTACTAAGCATATGTCTCTGACATTTTATATGTAAACAGATGTTGCTAATAAGCCACGTTTTTGCTTATAAGTTCAAGAAAAAGATGTGGAACATACTATTACTTAGAGGGGATCCCTGTTAAAACAAGCACACACATGACGTGTGTATGTATATGTGTGTTATATATATATATATATATATATATATATATATATATATATATATATATCTAGAGCTAGCTTGGAGTCTCATAATTTATAGCTTGCTTTTTTTGTGGATTTATATGCCTTTACTTTTGGGCTTGCCACTGAAAAGGGGAATCTGAGCTTAGTGTTAAAGCCCCACTTAATTTTATAAAAATGTGGGAAAGGATTGTTAAAGAACGAAATATGTAATGAGTTAAAGATTGTACGTATAAAGACCGGTTGAATAAAATATGGAATGCTGTGTTTTTCTTTATAGTGTGTCACATCAAGTGAAGAAACCAGAGAAGGGGGTTCAGATCTCTGACACACCTCCCAACCCTGCATCAGTGGCAACAAACCTAGCGCCATCTGTTCCTGCCCCCAAACAGTCATGCAACCAAACAAATTCAAGCACTGCACCTTCTCCTGTACCTTTAAGCATAATTGTGCAGGTAAGTACCTTCCTCTGCTAAATCATGAAGGCTGTAGTTGAAATTTTTTGGGGAATTTCTGTAGTGTGCAGACTGTGCACAGACCCAGATGAACTACAACGAGTGCCAAAATGTGTAGTATTGGGTGCTGTAACCTACAATGCAGTGTACTTGACCTTCCATTGTCAGTGTGACTTATGAACTGGAAATATATCCACAATTTCACAAATTTAATCAGGACACCTACAGGGTTCCTGTGGACCCTTAAGTCTTAAGATATCTTAAATTTAAGGTTATAGAAAGTCTTAAATATCTAATAAATATAAGTGATACAACAAATGTCTTAATTATAATTTAAAGTGGTCTTAAATTTGGGAGCAGAGAGACAGGAATTGTGATATGACCTATTGTGATTATCAAACTTCAAAAGGATACGGTATAATTAAATAAATGCATGCGCTGCGTCCTTCAGTGTGAAACTTGTGTTTCCAGCTGTTGTAGAGCAGTTCACAATCATTAAGCCATATCAGAAATCTATAACAAACTATCACTAAAGATCAACTGCTGATGATAGTTGATGAAATCAACTGTTGATGAAATATGAAAAATGTTTACTTGTAATTGTTTGTATTGTAATACGGTGTAGATTATTGTAGGAGTGCACATTTTATATCCCTTATCTGTTTGAATGAGCAACTGGAAGCAGTGAAGTGCAATCATTTCAAAATAAGAGTCCCTGGTGAAATTTCAATATGATTGACTTTTGTAAACTTGTAACTTTTCAAAAGAGATCAAATTCAGAATTTGATTGTGAAACAGCCCAGCAACCATTCCTTAAGCCAATACAAAAATCACCAGAACTACAGAACATCTTACCGAATGACTTGTAGAATTGGGGATTCAAACCTACAAACTTTTGAACTACAAGCCAGTGCTTTAACACACTGAGTCACTCCGTTGACATTATTAGCAGCAAATAGACTTTCTTGGGTTAAAGTCAACACACAAGTGTAGGTTATCACAAGTAACATCAGGACTTGTCAATTATACATTCCAATTTTCTTTGAAATTTGACAATGTATTTAACAAATCTTACTTAAAATAAAATAAATGGCAGTATGGCTGATGTGGGGGAAAAACTGGTTTTGTTGAAATCTGACCTAAGGAATCCATAGATACCAACCCCATGAATTTAGGACATGTGGTTGAAAAGTTACAGGCAAAAAAAATCTATTTCACAAGTCTTGATCCATAGTAGGCTCGGTCACAAACTCTGCATGTACTTATCAGCCCATGGTCCTCATAAGGCATACCAGGTTGTTTCGATTGGACACAGCTTTGCCGAGATACAGTCTCAAATCCTTTTTTGCAGCCACCTTGTTAACTTTGTTTGCATAATGTTTCAACAAAGTAACATATCAAAATTCTGTATTCATTTTGTGTGGTTCAGTCTGGAGATTATTTTGAGCCATTTTGTTAGCAAATCAGGCAAAGTTTGAAGGAGCAGAAGTGAAAACTATGAATGACAATCCATGATGGCAGCCACTGTAATGGGTGGAGTGTTAATGTAATTAGTCTATTGAAATCATCAGGTGGAGAGTAATTGTGACAAAACAAGAATTGTGTGTCTTAGACAAATGGTTCAAAATATACGCACAAAAGAAAAGTGAATTTGTGACATGCTGGTGGCACTTGAATATGTCCTAGCGACCTCATCTTTGGTATAGGTGCTATTCGTGACTACCCATATCAGTGTGCCAAATTTAATAATTTTCTATGTATGGTTCTATGGGCTGCCATAGACTCCAATTAGGGAGGATTAATAATACTAACTAAAACAATAGGTGACACGGCACATTCGGTGCTTGGCCCCTAATAAGGGTTTCACCTTGCTATTTTTAGAAATGGTAGGCAGTGTACAGTATGCTGTAACAAGTGTTATTTCATTTCCAAACATTGCTAATGCTTGTTCTTTTTTTTTAAACTTCTGATGGTTAAAGGGAATTTCTACTAGATTAAAATGTTTGTTTGACTTTTCTCAGGAGCCTCGGAAGCTTAGCTATGCAGAGGTGTGTCAGAGACCACCTAAAGACCCACCCCCCGCACCGGCCAGCCCAACCCCCTCTCCCAACACAAACCAACCACTACGTGAGCTTCGTGTCAACAAAGCGGAAGGCCCAGCCTCATCCCACTTCAGTACCAATGAGAAACCGGAGAAAGGAAGTGAGGATCGGACATCTAGAGATCAGACTGGCTATCAACGTGGTAACTGTCCCAGAGGGTCAGACTTTAAGCTCCGAGAGCAACAAAGACGGCCCCCTCAGCGTCAACGATCCTCTCCACAGTCAGGATATAACAGACGCAGTGGAAAAGAACAAAACATCCCACCCAGATCGCCAAAGTAATTTCTTCTATGCCCACAACACATGAACACTTGTATGTATACTTGTATACATATCTTATATATAAAACAAAGCAAGAATATATAAATCTATATATGTATAAATCTACATATGAAAACTGGACTGTTGCACTGTGGTGTCGAAGAAACCTCTGCTTCCTTAAAGACTTTCTCATCTGGAAGGTTAATCCTTATAAATACAGGAGAAAACTAGCAATTTAAGGAAGAAACAAACCTCAAACTTGAATGAAAAATGGAGACCATGCTTCCTCTGGTGTTTTATTTACAAAAGTTGATTAGCTTGAGAATGGATTTTGATTCTACTTGGGGTGTTTATGGTCCTGGCACTAGTGTACAATGCTGTAAATTTTTATTGTCTGTAAAAACTATATACTTTTTGGTAAAGTGCTGTTGGTGAGAAATTTTGCCAGCACATGTTCTGTATATGCAACAAATCCCACAAAGACAGCATGACGTTGCTCACTGGTCCATATCTCACCTGTGTTTGTTACTTCCTGTGTTTGCAACTGTCCTAAATACGGGCTGGGAAAAAATATATTTACAAATGCATCACCGTGCTTTCTCAAATTATTCTGTCAATGCACAAAAGCTCATTGAAATGTTTTAATTTGTGCTTTTTAGAGAAAGCTTACAGAGGACAAATATTAAATATAAGGGTCAAAAGGTGTGCAAAATTTGCTAAATTCACTATATGTACATGTATTCTAAATGTTCTATATTTCTGCATGGAGCTGGAAGAACAATGGTGTGTTCTTGCTGGCAATTTGACTAAATGGCTTAAGGTCTGGTCCAAATTCCAGATTTTTCTGACAAGAGAACGGTCTATTCAATTGTGAACTAGTACCTAAACTAAAATCATTTAGTTGTGGAACTGTTCCGATTAAATTAGATGGCATTCTGAGACCTTCTGACCGACATTTTAAAGTGACCAACCACAGATTTTTTATTTTATTTCACATGCCGTTTAGGTGTGGCTTAATGCCACAGTAATAGATGTTCTATAATAGATGTTTCAGGGACTATAAAATGAAATGACAAATGAATGATTCTTGCGCACAAGTATAATTACCAATAATATTGCATATTTTGTCCCATTTAATAATGCCCAGTCAACGGTGAAGCATTGATTTCTAGATGGGATGCAGATGTAAATTTACTGCTATTAACAATAATCTAAAATGTTAACACCTAATTTATATAGAAATATTCTACCAGTGGGAATGAGTTAGGACTCCATAACCGTTTCCTTTCATCAGGCACTTTAATCGTTTGAAGACTGACAAAGCCAGTTACAGATAGCTTGGTCCATAATTCACAAAGGTCCATGTTTAAACCCTTTGATTTTACTTTGCCTTTATGAAAATTTACCATTAATTTTTGCTTGTGATGTGGATTGAAAAAGCCTTACAATGTATATCTATTGATAGCGGTTTCCTCTGTTTTTCTCGTCAGTGCTGTTTAGAATGGCAGGGCTGTTTAATATGATTTTAAACTAGTTTAAACACGACACATTTGGAGTTTTCATGGAGGTTTTGAATAATTCTTCAATCCACCCCGCACATCTCGCAGCACTGTTTGAGAATATCTATTTGCAAGCAAACACGTCTCTGCTCTGTCCATTAAGCTATGCTGGCAATTGATCCGGTATAACCGTAGCATGTTTCGTCCTGCTTTTTGAGCATTTGCTCTGATATTTTTCATACCAGTGCAACCTCTTAAAAAAATTTAGTGTCTCTGGAAGAAAAAATGGCCTCATTATGGAGCCCTGCCTTATTCGTGGAAGTTGCATAAAGCCAGAAAATTGTGTCAGATTGCCATGTGAAAAAAGTACTTTTTCCAGTTTCTTGTACAGTATGCATCAGACAGAATAATTTTGTAATCGCAATGTGATTCGCACGGTCACCCTTAGTACAACACTGCAAGACAAATGGTATGTGAAGAGAATATTTAGACATGGAAAGAATGGAAGAGGAAATGTGAAGGTTTTTATGCTCAGAATGAGACCTATCAAGAATGTCATGACAAATGAAATGGTACTCCTGTAGAAAAAAGAAATGGAGTACAAACATTGGTATGTATTTGTGGTGATTTGAGTTGTGCTGTGTAATGTCGCAGTGTTATCTGTGATGTCCAGTGTTTTTGGAGGAATCTGACCGTAACCAAGGAAGATCAAGCTGCTTTCATTAAAAAAATAATTATATAATTTGTTTAGATAAGCAAGTGTTGAAGCCACTGTTTGTCTTCCTTTCCATTTAGAGTGAAAGTCTTGTTTTATAGCAATCAGGTGTTTGTACAGTTGGCTTTGACTGAATTTTCTGCTGTAGATGCTGGTGACAGTAATCAGGTTGGTGTGCTGCTTCAGAATTGCTGTTCATGTCCAGTCTATAATATTTAGTCCACATGGTCCATGTTTTGTTTGCTTTTTAATCTGTGATGCTTTCATTTATGCCTGTACATTTCAGGTGTGATTACCTTTATGCAGAGTGACGTACTGTAATATATCTGCTACAGTGTTCATAATTTAAGTGTCATCCGATCCGAGGGAACTCTGGACCTCAAAGGAAATGGATGTGTATGACTGCTAATAAATATATATATATGTGTGTGTGTGTATATATATGTGTATGTATGTGTATGTACATCAATTTATTCTCCCCCTTTGTCGCACCTGTCATTCACATGTATATTTTTTTATCAATCCAGACCAAAGTAAAATCGGCAGAGACAATCTCAGGAAGTGCTGTTTAAATACAGTAACTCCTCTCCTATCATTCTGCCATGTGCAGGGCCACTGTTTAATGAGTGAGTGGTTATAATCATGATTATGTTGAGTAGTGTGTATGCATGCTTTTGTGTTTTAATTTTATGAAAGATCCTTTGTCTAGAGCCTTCTAAAGGTATCAATGTGTCCTAATGATTTTCTCATTTCCCTTTTATTTGTCAATATTAAACTGAAGAATAGTTTGGGAGAGAAAGCTCATTCAGGAATTGTTTAATTTATTTTGTTTAAATACTGTTTCTTTGTTCAACTTAATTTAGTGTGGCTTTACTGTCCTAACATATGTGTTTTAAGATCTGTTATTTCAGATTATTTTCTATATTTGGCCATATGCTCTTTGGGCACAAATTGTGTAGGGACTGTGCCACTAAAATTAAATCGGTGGACCTAGTTTTATTTTTTTATCTGAATTAATGGATTTGATTCATAACCGGCTGTTGAAATGAAATGTATTAAGTTTTGTTGCTAATCTTATCCCCTGTAGGCTATAAGCTTTTTGGAATTGAAATCATTGAAGTAGCAAGTATTTAGCCAAACTTTTTTTTAGGGGGGTAGGCTCTGTTCTGGAAGAGAATAGGCATAGCAACTGCTGAGTGAAAGGTTTTTGGATGATGTTGTAGATGTTTAATGAAAAACATGTGAAGGGAAATGGAAGAAAAAATAAATAAAATTATGAATCAGTATGGTTTTATTCTTGAACACCAGTCATAAATTGTAAGGGGTGTCTACTGTAGTTTGGAACTGAGCCTAAAGGGAATTTTATCATGTTTCCAAGATGACTCCAAACAAAAAGTAGACTTTACAATACAAAGCTCTCATTGGAGCTGTTCAACTTATCAACTGGAAGACAAATCTTTTTTAAGTATTTTAAAACTCTTGGTTCCCACTGCGATTTCCTTTAACTGTACAGAAGCAAGACATTATTTAACAAGAGTAACTATGGAAATGAAACGAGGAACTAAGGAAAAACATTTCACTAAATTACATCACATGTATTTGACAAATAATAATAAAATCTGAGTTCTGAAGATTAAACAATACCCAACACACCCTTATCAAAATGAAAAACATTCTGAAAATGTTCGGAGTCGGATCGTATTTTCTTACCAAATATACACTTTCCTTTAAGATTTTAGAATGGGCCATTTTGTGGTAATGAAGCAAGATGCATAAATTAACACTTGATCAGGGGCGTCACTTGGTCGTAAAAAGTGGCGGGGACATTTGGTTGGGGGAGGTGATGCCACAATATTAATTTGGTTTTATGTGTATAATGTCAAATAATATTGTATCATTCTCGATGACCAATTCAAGCGCTCCAATAAATATTTCACATAATTTGATAACTTGATCTGTACATCTATCACTGTCAGTATTGTGATTTTGCTAGTCAGTGGAGAAATGTTTTAATGAGCTGTACATTAATGTGCATTAAATGGCAAGATGCATTCCATCATGCTTAAAAAAAAGATTTAAGACCATGTCCTTTCTTCAGATGTAATCCCTGCGTTTTGCGTCATATTACGTTTTTTGTGCAATGTACAGAGATACGTAATGCCCCGGATTTGTCATCACCACTTCAAATCTGTTACGTAACGATTTAAATCCGGTTTAAGTATTACCTCAACATATCGCGAGATTTACGTTTTGTGAGCTCGCTGGATGAAGGAGATCCTAAGGTGGGAACGCGGAGAGAGAGGGAGGAGCAGGGTAAGTTTGTAAACACTGAAGCCTTTGGATGAGAAACAGGTGACATGTAGCACATTTGGGTTATCTGATGCAATACAATCTAGTCCTTTCAAACCGCGACGCGACACAATTTTAACACTGCCATTATAATCAACGACATTCTTGCGCGTTCCCGTTCCGGATAGCTTCGTTGATTGAGGGCGCGTTCTTGTTTTGTCGCGTCGCTCGCTTGTAGTGCAGAATGTGGTTTTACAGTCAGTTGGCTCATGTGTGGATAGCATTAGCCAGTTAGCTTGCATCAAAATCATATAAACAAGACGCACGGTGCGCCAGGATTTAAGAGACCCTGCGGAATGTTATTGTCTTGTTAAAATGACTATTGTTACTTTATTACATGACAGTGGCAACGAATTATGTTGTAGAGATCTTTCTGGAATGACTAATAGAGAGGAAACGCGTGCTAGATAGCTCTGTGTAGTGTGAAATGCTATTGGGTGTACGTGCAGGTTTAATTCAGCGGAAAGAAGTGATATCAGACAATAGTCAAATGAAAGGCGTCTTATCATGTAGTCATCATGCAGATTATGCAATCAGTTGAACACAGCAGGCCTCTCTATGCCGAGCAGTGAAGGCTCGTAGAGTGGCATTCCTGTCATCTGCCATAAGACTGTAGCTACAACGATTCAAATGGCAAATTTGGGAAGATTTATGATCAGATGATGAATTGAGATGAAGTTGCTAATAATAATAGAAATTAGTCTTAAGTCTTGGGCCTCATAAGTCAAATAATAACTATTTTCTCTGGATGGTCTTTAGAAGTGTCACAGGAAGTAGTTGATCTAAAATGGGAGACGATCGACCTTTCGTCTGCACCGCTCCAGGCTGTGGACAGGTAAGAGAGCTCTTTTTTTTATCATTATTGTGTCACCCTATTCTGCTGATTCTCCTTCCCAATTCCCCCTTATTTTTGTATTCTTCCCCATCTCCTCTGCCTGTGTATGATATACAGTATATAACTCCTGTGCAGCCCAGATCCTTAAGTACCAAACAAGATTATAACGTGATGTCCCCCTAAATGTCTATGTTGGATACACCCCTGGTCCATTACATATTCTTGGGGGCAGAGATAGATTTTTGGCCCTAAAATTGTATTCTGAAATCATACCAGATGTTTATTCCCAGCCTTTACTGAGCAACTGTAAGAATCTCCCATAGCACTGCATAACTGGATAACATAAGCCATCATCAAAAAAACTGATGACCTGATGTCACCCACTGCATCTCTGTCTTGTTATTCCATCTGATTTGAATAGAGACCAGGAAGCAAAATTACACTCAAATTGACAGAAGAATGAGCAGTGGTCTTATGCATGTGTCTCTGTCAATGTCTCTCTCACATCAGAGGTTCACCAATGAGGACCATTTGGCAGTGCATAAACATAAACATGAGATGACACTGAAGTTTGGACAAGCCAGAACAGATACAGTTATCATAGCAGGTATGAATATATGTGGTTCTGTTTGTTCAGATTGCTTCGGCTAAGTATGTTTTTGTTCTCAAATGGTATTGATTACAAAGGTAACAAACATTACTGAAATTCTCTTTAGTTATGTATGATAATTGTTAACTTCCTGTCATTAGACCTATAGCATTGTTGTGGAAGCTACTTTAAAACTGTAGCTTCCCAAGTTACAAGCGACTCGTAACTCATGCTACAAGCTACTCATTACTTAAAGTAGTTAAACTACAGCTACTCTTTTAAAAATTAGTTAGCTACACTATAAGTTACTAACAAAAAGTATATACACTGACAACATTTAAAGAAGAAAATATTATTAGTAGTGCTGTCAGTCGATTTAAATCTTAATCATGATTAATCAAAATTTTTCATAGTTAATCACGATTAATCACAGATTTTGAAAGTGCTGAAATTTGACTTCCTTTCCTGTCAAAAGGCATTTATTTCCTCCTCAGGTTAGAAAACCAAACAATATGTAACAATAATGCTTTATTAACATAAAAAAAAGCCTTCCATGGTATAAAGATAGAAATGCACTTAAATAGAATTCAAGTAACATTAAACATTTCCCAAAATCTAAGTGACTAATTGAAAGAACTAGTCTCCCCATAGTTTTGCAATGCAAATTAAATCTCATAAACTCTCATCCTCCACAATATGAATCATCTGGCAGACTGTGGCTATCCACTTTGCTTTATCAATCGTGAGGCCGCATTCATGATAGCATCAACTCAGTCATCTAGCGCCACTTTGAATTCCACATGAAAAGTGATGCGGATGTCTTTTTTTCCTTTTGTCTGAAAACCGTTGTAAACAATGGAGAATGTGGCATCTAGTGAAACTTCAGTGAAGCCAGCACCTTACAAATGTTGAGTTGAATGTTTTACCATCACCCATGCTTTGTGAATATGTTAATTATTTTAGATCTAAGTTTTAAACTGAGTGGTAATACATCACGTGCGTTTGAAATGTCACTTCCATCAGCTGTTCAACGGCGAATACTTCTATGTAGTTCCATTTGGTACCATACAACACTTTGAAAATGTATATGCTACAAGGCTGAGTGCATAGTGTATAGTGTCATTTGAGAGACAGCTTGTGTGTTTGTTTGTCATGTCCGTCAGTGCAATAATGTCCCTGGACACATTGCTAAGGTTCCGCCCTATTCCAACCAGTGTTCAGAACTCACACGGAGCTGTGTCAAAATCGAATGCCAAATTGGGAAATGTGTTAATAGCATTAAAGAAAAATGTACACATTAAACATTTGAAATTAATCGCATGCATTAATGCCTTAATTTTGACAGCTTTAATTATTTGATGTACAGTTGAAGTCAGACGTTTACCTTAGCCAAAAATATTTAAACATTAAAAAAAATGTTTGTTTTTTTTTGTTTTTTTTTACAATTCCTGACATTTAATCATAGAAAACTTTCCCTGTCTTAGGTCATTTAGGATCACTATTTTAAGAATGTAAAATGTCAGAATAATAGTTATTTCAGCTTTTATTTCTTTCATCACATTCCTAGTGGCTCAGAAGTTTACATACAATTGGTTAGTATTTGGTAGCATTGCCTTTAAATTGTTTAACTTGGGTCAAACCTTTTGGTTAGCCTTCCACAAGCTTTTCACAATAAGTTGCAGGAATTTTGGCCCATTCCTCCAGACAGAACTGGTGTATCTGAGTCAGGTTTGTAGGCCTCATTGCTTGCACACGCTTTTTCAGTTCTACCCACAAATTTTCTATCAGATTGAGGTCAGGGCTATGTGATGGCCACACACAAGGTGATACCTTTACTTTGTTGTTCTTGAGCCATTTTGCCACAACTTTGGAGGTTTGATTGGGGTCATTGTACATTTGGCTGACCCCTTTTAGTCCAAGCTTTAACTTCATGGCTGATGTTTTGAGGTGTTGCTTCAATGTATCCACATTATTTTCCTTCCTCATGATGCCATCTATTTTATGAAGTGCGCCAGTTCCTCCTGCAGCAAAGCACCCCCACAACATGATGCTGCCATCCCCATGCTTCACGGTGGGGATGGTGCTCCTCGATGGCTTGCAAGCCTCACCCTTTTTCCTCCAAACATAACGATGTTCGTTATGGCCAAAAAGGTCAATTTTTGTTTCATCTGACCAAAGGATATTTCTCCAAAATGTAAGATCTTTGTCTCCGTGTGCACTTTCAAACTGTAGTCTGGCTTTTTAATGGTGGTTTTGGAGCAGTGGCTTTTTTCTTGCTGAGTAGCCTTTCAGGTTATGTTGATATAGGGCTCATTTTACTGTGGATATAGATTCTTGTCCATCTGTTTCCTTGGCATCTTCACATGGGCATTTGCTGTTCTGGGATTGATTTGCACTTTATGCACAAAAACTACTCCTCTGTGGTATGATGGCTGCGTAGTCCTATAGTGTTTATACTTGTGTACTATTGTTTGTATAGATGAACATGGTACCTTCAGGCATTTGAAATTGCGCTCAAGGATGAACCAGACTTGAGTTTGAAGGTAGGCCTTAAAATATATCCACAGGTACACCCACAATTGACTCCAGTTGGCCTATCAGAAGCTTATTGGCTAATTACCTAAAGGCTTGACATAATTTTCTGGAATTTTCCAAGCTTCTTAATGAAAACTTTGTAACGTAAACTTCTGACCCACTGGAATTGTGATTTATAGTCAATTTAAAACTAAAACAATCTGTCTGTAAACAATTGGAAAAATTATTTGTGTCATGCACAAAGTAGATGTCCTAAATGGCTATAGTTTGCAAATATGAAATCTGTGGAGTTAAAAAAAAATAGTTTTAATGACTTCAGCCTAAGTGTATGTAAACTTCTGACTTCAACTGTATAATAATCAGAAGATATTATTTTATTCTGCATTCAGAATTGATTGTAGAATTAATTTAACTACCACCTAATATGTATATAATTAGGTTGGGATTCCCTTCTGAAAACGAGAGAAGGGGAGGTGTGGGGAGAGGGAAAGGGTGATCAGAGACACACAGAGAGGGACAGCGAGATAGATAGATAGATAAGAACTTGCTCGCTGGCTTCCGGACATGCTGTTGCCCAGTCCTCAACCGCTCCTCTGCCCTCTGGTGGATGCTAGCACGCTCCTCCCCTTCTTCGGTGGATGGTAACGGTTCCTCCAGCTCTCGGAAGCCGGCCACGCCCTTCTCATCACACTAAGTTTTTACTACATTAACCATAGTATAACCATGGTATTTGTAGTAAAGCCACAGTAGTCACAAATTAACCATGTTACAACAATATTATATACACTAAACTTATGGTTGCTGTATTGATGCTACAGTATTACTGAAGTAAAACCATGGTTAATTGATTCAAAAGCTTTTTTTACTGCCAAACAAAAACATGATTACTGCAATTATAATATAATACTTACTGCAATTAAATCAAATCAAATCACTTTATTGTCACACTACTGTGTACACGAGTGCAACAGTAGGTGAAAGTCTTGTGTGTAGTTCCGAGCAACATTGCAGTCATGACAGTGACGAGACATACCAAGTTACAATAAACAACATATTTACACAACACAATTTACACATAATTACACAACATAGTACTAATATACAATGTACAGTAAACGATACACACAATATAGAATACACATGCACTAGATAAGGGTATATAAAAATATATATACACTAATTGAATTGGGGAGAATATATTTGACAGTCCAGTGTGAGATAATAAGATGAAGATTAATAAAGTGCAGTGCTGATTGTTGACCGTGAGAGAGCATTTGTTCAAAAGTCTTATTGATTGGGGGAAGAAGCTGTCATGTAGTCGGCTGGTGCGGGTCCTGATGCTGCGATACCGCCTGCCTGATGGAAGCAGTGAGCCTGATATAGATGTCCTGGGGGGAGGGAAAAAATGTGTGCAAAAGTGCAAAAGTGTCCAGCATTACACACAGTTTTTTCAGTTGAACAAGTAGATAAACCAGGTACTCATAGTACACTTCTTTTCGTGGCATTTTCAGTGTACACATACTACTCCTATTACTAAATGGTGCAGTAGTGTGCGATTTAAGACACACCTAAAGTTTAGGTGAGCGTGCTTACTCCAGCAGCTCCATTGCTGTCATTTTGACAAATGTACCGTTTTGTGATTGCCACAATGCTACTTGTTGCTTATTACTGGAAAACCTACTGTACATTAGTGTGTACATCTGTACATCTTACTGAAAAATGTAGTTAGTAGTGCAGTTACTTTGTTAACTTATCCCAAACACTGACCTGAAGACACAACATTTAATATTATTTGATACTGATTTTGTGTGTGTTTTTGTGCATGCAGATCAGACACCCACTCCCACCCGTTTTCTTAAGAATTGTGAGGAGGTGGGTTTGTTTAGTGAGCTGGCTGGTTCCTTTGAACAAGATCTTCGCAGAACACAAGAGGTAGAGGAGAGGAGAATTAAGTGCAAGGTAAGAATGAGGAAAGTACGTATTATTAACGTTGACTTGACTATTTCACTTTCAGTTTATATATTCCACTTCATAGTTGATTGAGGGAAATTTGTTGTCTGTAAGTGACTTAATAAATATTTTTGTCTCACAAGCTTCCAGCGCTGCAGACGCCTACTGAGGTCAAAGAGAGGGAAGGGCCTCTTGAGATAGACTTGTCCCCTCTGGACAGACGGGACTCGGCCTCCAGCATGACAAACAGCAAAGATACAGTTGCTATGGCAAAGGACCCTGTTGCCATGAGGAAGATGAAGGTGAGATTTAGTGTCTTTTAATTTGGAGACAGATATTTGGATTTTAGATTACTCAGTACAGGTGAAATACCCATTCTAATCAGTTTTGCTCTACTGAGGCATAAAATAATGTTGTGTATCCACACTTTTACAGGATTTTCCACCAAGGACTGCAGCAAGCTCCACCCCAACGCCGACCATAGTGCGACCAGGCTCACTACCACTTCACCAAGGATTTGACTCTATGAACCCGACTCAGCCCTCACCCACCTCTGTTATCACAAGGACCCCTCCCTCAAACAGACTAAGGTACAAAGACACCAGCGCAGAAGTCAGCAACTTTGAGATGGAGAAAGAAGTATCATGTCTATTTATTTTAATTAATTGTTTATTGAAATGTCTGTCACATCTGCATGCCAGACTAACTCTGGCAGTAATCCTTTATTGTAGTTTGGTCTTTGCTACTTATGGGGCTTCTTATAGAGTCTTCTTACACTGGTGTGACCATCAGATACATAGAGTTGTTGATTCACTGCATTGGCGCAGATACACTGAGTTTAAACCTTTTTAAATTACATGAGTCATTTCAGTGCTGTTCACACCTCTCCTTCCTCACTCTTTTGAGGAAAAATATCCTAAAATAGTTCCTCTTTCTCTCTGTTTTCAGCTCACCGTCTGGTTCTTTTCCTATGCTGATGCAGCTACCAAATGGTCAGGCTGTTCCTCTACTGCCCAGTCCAGGGCAGACTTCGGTCATATCAGTAAGGATTTCTCCAGGGTTCGGAGGGTTACTTTTTAAATGTAATCTGTTACAATTACTGATTACTTTGCAAAAAATGTATTCTATAACTGTGTCCAGTTACTGCAATAAGAAATTAATGTAATCAGATTATCTTTAATTACCTCAAGGTCACATATGTTAATAAAGTCAAAAGAGAAGCAGTGTGATCTTGAACAGTTTTAATAATCTAATGAGGATTCTAGCTATTATTACATATAAGAAAAAAAAGGATAACAAAAGTTTACGCTTTAAAGTTTCCAAATACATAAGTCATGCATATGAGGTATCGTTTGAAATCTTAGAATCTGAACGTTTCATAGATAACCAGCACTTCTGCATTTGTTACATAAAATAACAAAATAAGGCCTGAAAATATTTGCGGTGCAAATCAGAGCCACCTAGAGGTCATGTGGTAGGATATATGAATATAAAAGTCTTTAAAATACCACTTAAATAGACAAATCATATATCAAATGATTGCTTTCATTCTCAGGAATGAGACTGTGCAACTTTTTTTTGTTGCCCTCATATCATAGTTTGAAAGATTTTCAAAATAATCACAAAGTGAAATATGATATTTGGAAGACATAAAATACAAACGTCCCTTTTATGCGTCGATCACTGCCGCTGTATTTCAAAAATAGCTTAACTTTATATCTGCTTTTACCTTGAGCCATTTTTTTACTTGTCCGTGAACTTGCTTGTGTGACTAGTCCAATGTTAAATCTTAGATGTCCAGAAAAAAATACACGGTCCAGCAGGAAAAGAATGCAAAAAAAATCAGAATATATGTTATTGACTATTGATGCTAAAATGTTTCATCATTTCATCATCGCACGAAGGAGAATCTCTGCTTACTAATGACACCTAGATTGAGCGTCTAGTCCACTCACAGGCCGATATATTCGATGGCCAATGGGGGTGGTACTTGATCTGAAAATTAGAATGCATGTCTATGGAGGAGCACGTCTGCGAGGGCTCAAATGTGTTAGAGTGGCACCTACTTTTCAGATCGCATTTTGTGATGAAAGGTGATGGTGGAAAAATATCTATATTTTTTGAAGTACTTGCTGCCATATAGTGGAATAAATTAAGACTATTAGAAGGGAGATGGAGTAGAATCAAAATTACATGCTTAAAAAGGTTAGAACAGCAGTTAGCATGTAGACTAATTGGCACCATTTACTTAAAACTGTATTCAATTGGAAGATCAAAGGCTATCTTCATCATCATTATCATTAATGCAGTGCCTCCAGTGTATTTCCTCAGCTTGCGCATGATCCACAGTCTAACATCTCAAGAAGAAGAAATATTCTAGTTTAAAAAATAGATCGAAGTAGATTTCAACCTTTTCTAGTGTGTCATTCATTCTTTCTGAGTTTTAAAATATTATAATTTGTTCAATTGTTTTAATACATTTATAATTGGTATCAAAATCAGATAAATTCTCCATTGCACTTTTTTCCTAGGAACTTTAAATAAAAATTAACTTAATTTGTTATTGATAATTGACCATTTGAAAGCTTTAACTGTGTTTTCAGTCATTTGACAATTATGAGACGCTCACTTGTTAAAACAAGTACTCATGTGTTTTGTATTTGTGTTCCTTTTTCTCTGTTAATCTGGTGTTGCTATGTGTTTATATATAGCTTGCCAGATCGTCAAACACAGTGCCCAATATCCCAGGGATTCCAGGCCCTCCTATTTGTGGAAGCAGCAGTGGCTCCTCCTCTCCGTCTGGATACAGTACACACTCTGAGGCCAAGACGGTGAGAATGCACACATGCACACCCACACGCAGTGCTAAAATAGGTATGCATGCTTTACAATGGGCTTATTATATAACAAAGAAACAGATGTAACGTCTCAAAAGTACACACAGTGGTGTTTATTTGTGTTTGTATATGGGATCTGTCTCCCTCTAGAGGCTAAAGGCAGCACTTTCTCAGCTGAGTCCTAGTGGACCATCACCAATACAAAAAACAGATCACACTGAGACACCATCACCTGCTCAACCACAGGTGCTCACAGACACCTCATGCCCATGTTACATGCATACTAGTATTTAATTTGGTCAACAAAATTTTTATTTTTTTTATTTTGGATGGATTGAGTGTGTTAATAAATAGATAAATTAATGGGCTTAAATTGGGCTTTTTGTACTGTGTATAACAAATAAACATTCGGTCATCATTTACACATCCTCATGTCTTTCCAAACCCATTAAGACTTTCTATATTTCGTGGAACACAAAAGAAGATATTTAGCAGAATGTCCTAACTGCCCATTCCATACAATTAAAGTGGATAGGGACCAGCGACAGCCATGGTCACTTTTCAAAAGCAAGTTCTACAGGGTTGGTACCTGCAGAATGATCCCTTTAAGTGTTCAGAAAATCATGTTGGTGAAAAACAATGGATCTGACAGCTCATTACATGTCCTACAGGTATCCCCTGCTCCATCAAAAGGTGGACGCAGACGTCGGGGAGCAGACATAGAGCCAGATGAGCGCAGGCGCCGCTTTCTTGAAAGAAACAGAGCAGCTGCCTCACGTTGTCGACAGAAACGGAAAGTGTGGGTCAGTGCCCTAGAGAAACGTGCTGAAGAGTTATCCACTTCTAACGTCAACCTCACTGTGAGTCACACAGAAATGAACAAGTAAAAATAGACTTAAGAAGAATGATTTGGTCTTATTCTCAATAATGTTCTTGAAATTTCATTTAATGTATACATATAGCAATTTTGATATATAAGGAATGTTCTGGGTTAAATACAACTTGCTTTATTAACAGCATCTGTGGTCTTCTATCGTTTACCACTAAAATTATTTTGACGGCTTGTTAAATATGAATTTTTAAAAAAAATTCTATATTAATTCTTTGAGATGTAAAGATATGTAAATCATCCTTTTAAGGTTGGGACTACTTTTCTTTATGGATGAACTTCTGGTTATTCTGATGTGATTCTTGTGGGCACAGTTTACTCCGTGCAAAAAGTAGCTAAACAGCATGTGAATGTCTTGTGCCTATACTTTCGAAACAGTGTGATTAATGGTGTATTTTAAGGTTTGGCAGACTGTGACATTTCTGTGGGTGGTGCATCGTACACTGCTACATTGAATATTCACAATAGAAAAGGATGTCATTTTACAGGCAAGTTTTTTAACTCCTAGAGTAAAAAGTGCTGCATAGAAGAGTGGCTGCTTGGCAATTAGGTTTCACACATGTTCACCATCCACCCACACCGCCTTCGCCCACGTAATATCATCATGAAATATGAATGTGACCACACCTTTAGACTTCTATTGTTAGTACAGTGCAGTTAAAGCATTCGTTTTTCCAAACTTTGGGATGAAAAATAATTTTCTATGGTGGTCAACAGCATGTCACAGATGATAGAGCTTTAGTTGTATTGAAGGGATAATTCGCTCAAAAATGACAATTCAGTCATTATTTTACTCATTCTAAACCCATATGACTTTCTTTTTTGGTACACAAAGGGAGAAATTTAGGACAAAAATCACATGTCATACAGTGGCAGTGGATGGTGACCACCTCTTCAAGCGTTAAAAGAATGCAAAAGTATAATTCAGAAGTCTAACAAATTATGTTATGCAAGTCATGCCTTGCTCTGAAGGCATACGATATGGCGATGCCTTGGTGAGAAATAAACTGAAATATAATCAATTATTTTGTTAAAATCATCACTCCTCTGCACGTTTGTGAGTGCATGAGAGCAGCAATTTACACAGCCCCTTTTTTGCAAGATTGGGCACTTAAGAGAGCATTTGCATTGTTTTGCTTCGACCGGTAGGTAGGTTTAACACACTCTTTAAGTTGTTTACAAAATTAAGATGTTTTTAACTGGCTAGTGAGAAGCTGGCTTAAATGTACTGTTGTGACAAAGATTTTGAGCCAATGACGGTTCACAGTGGATGGGGCTATCCGCTGTCACACCGCAAATAGAAACCAAGTGATCGACTGTACTGTGTAACTTGTCGCTGCTGGTTAGGACAAAAACTCTGATTAACATGTAAAAGATGCATTTTAACATGTGTCGTGTCACGTCTGATAAGTACACGGTACTTCGATTCCTGAATACTGCAGTTTATACAGATTAGGCTGGTCATAAAAATCTCCTCTTCAACTTCAAACTCTTCAGACATGTTTTGTAAGTTCTGTTCACTGGTTTGTGTGCATCGGTGTTATTTGTTGTTTATATCTTTGTTGGTCCGGATGAAGAAAAAACAAAGCAAGATCTCACTTGAAGGCATCATCTTGTGAGGTGTGGTCTAGGGTTGTGCCGATGGACGCTGATATCAGGGATCGATGATAGTCAGAGATATTGTCAATAGCAGATGCCTTTGACGATATCAAGATGATATTTGGCTCGTTTTTCCATTCATTTATTATTATTATTATTATTATCAAATTAATATTGCAGTTAATTTGCCCTGATACATTTTCACATTGACATCACCGCATATAACCGACACTTGCGACACCGACACACGCATCTGAGGATTATAAAAATTAAATATTGAAACTGTTTGAAAAACAGACTACAAAACTACATCCCACATCAAAATTAAATTGCAAGGTGATAGACCTATATTCACAAATTATGTCAAGAGTGCTTATAAAAAAGACACATCATTATTATGCAGTTGTTGTTTGAGCCATGGCGAAAACGGCATCATCATTCGTCAGCATATCGTTTTCTTTGCATAGCACTTTAACATAAAATGGTAATGATACAACTAATAACAATGCAATAAGAAATTGCTGTTGTTATTATTATTATTATTATATGATTAAAAATGATATAACCATACATACCTCTGCAGTGTGGTTTTCCGGGATGAATGTCGTTTCGAGACATTTTGCCTCCATTTTCCAATCCTCCGAAATATAATGGATTGTCACAGACATGTAGGGAGTCATGTTTATGCTTGTCTATATGTCTGTGATCAAGCAACAAAGTCAGCCACTTTCAAATCTTTAGTGAGTTGTAGCAATCTATAGCAGTGTTGGTGAAGTACTTGCGCCCGGCAGCTCGTACTGTTTGTCAAAGGTTTGGAGTAGTTCTCTAAAACTTGCCTTCTCAACAGTATGATAGGAGACCATCTCCTTTGCGATATTCTTGGAGACAGCTGCTGTGCACTCGGCCCACATTAACTGTTTCGTTTGTACTTAGTGCTTTTTGCAAAAGCTCTGATTAAAGATGGCTGACCTCGATCTCTCTGACCACAGCTTCTCTGGGTGCTAGCTTGGCAGCATCAGCAGGGTAATGGGCAAATATACAGATAGATTTGTGGTTTGAGGCTCCTTTGGTTTGGTTGTGGTTTGAGCACAACTCTCGGGCAAAGTTTGAAAATTGCCTGTGTGATATCCACAGGCTCGCCTTTTGTGTCTGGTTTAAACACGAAATATTGCCAAATAAGTGACGTGACATTTTTCTTTATCACCAACTCCATCTTTGTTCGCAAAATGATGGACAACGATAAATGAGCAAATAAGTAAATTATTGCCCCTCCCCCCTCGTGATAATATTGTGTATTGGCGATCTCACAAGCTGACGCTAGGACGATCTGACAATGGAGAAGATCACACAACACTAGTGTGGTCACTATCCACTGCCATTGTATGACAGAATATTTTTTCCAAATTTCTGCCATTTGTGTACTGAAAAAGAAGTCCTATGAGTTTAGAATAACAAGGGGGAGTAAAAAAAAATGTACAAAAATGTCATTTATGGGGGAACTATCCCATTAAACCGGGAACATCCCATTGACACATGATTATGTGGCTATTGGAAATCTCAAAGTGCTTTACTGACATCGTTGTGTATGCATGTTTGACAGAGTGAAGTGTCCCTATTGAGGACTGAGGTGACACGACTGAAAGAGCTGCTTTTGGCCCATAAGGACTGCCCTGTAACTACAATGCAGAAAAAAGCATACCTTGGTAGGCCATCCGTTCATCATCCTTCCACACCACACATTTTCTTGATATGGCCTAAATCCTTTATGCATATTATTCATCTTTCTTCTCTTTCCTTTTAGCTGCAGGGGTGGATGAGAATTCTGTGTCGGCGTTGGTTATGCCTGTTTCTGTACAGGCGCCAGCATCTGTTAATGGTCTGAGTGTACGTGCTGCAGAGGCTGTTGCCGTTTTAGCAGGAATGGGCTCTGGTCAATGGAGTAACACAGCAAGAGATGCTTCATCCCAATCACAGCCCACATCCAGATGATGAGCATGTCCTTCAGCTAATAGGAACTAGACATACTGTCAATGAGTCTTTCAAAGGAGTGAATTCTCAAACATTTCCCCTCAAAACTGTCTGTCACAATTTGTTTATTAATGCCTCTCAAGTGACATGGGAACCAATGTTGCCATGCCTTGACCACACCCTGCTCTCCAAAAGCCAATCACAAACTGTTCCTGGGCTGAGTAGCAAAATAGCGTTTGTCTGTCACAGGATGCCACTCTCAGACTGCACAGATTTGGAAGCACTGAAATTAAAGTCTGTTCTTCTGTCTTCTCTGTAAGATATACACTTGGATATACAGTGAGGAAAATAAGTATTTGAACACCCTGCTATTTTGCAAGTTCTCCCACTTGGAAATCATGGAGGGGTCTGAAATTGTCATCGTAGGTGCATGTCCACTGTGAGAGACATAATCTAAAAAAAAAAAATCCAGAAATCACAATATATGATTTTTGTATTTATTTATTTGTATGATACAGCTGCAAATAAGTATTTGAACACCTGTCTATCAGCTAGAATTCTGACCCTCAAAGACCTGTTAGTCTGCCTTTAAAATGTCCACCTCCACTCCATTTATTATCCTAAATTAGATGCACATGTTTGAGGTCGTTAGCTGCATAAAGACACCTGTCCACCCCATACAATCAGTAAGAATCCAACTACTAACATGGCCAAGACCAAAGAGCTGTCCAAAGACACTAGAGACAAAATTGTACACCTCCACAAGGCTGGAAAGGGCTACGGGGAAATTGCCAAGCAGCTTGGTGAAAAAAGGTCCACTGTTGGAGCAATCATTAGAAAATGGAAGAAGCTAAACATGACTGTCAATCTCCCTCGGACTGGGGCTCCATGCAAGATCTCACCTCGTGGGGTCTCAATGATCCTAAGAAAGGTGAGAAATCAGCCCAGAACTACACGGGAGGAGCTGGTCAATGACCTGAAAAGAGCTGGGACCACCGTTTCCAAGGTTACTGTTGGTAATACACTAAGACGTCATGGTTTGAAATCATGCATGGCATGGAAGGTTCCCCTGCTTAAACCAGCACATGTCAAGGCCCGTCTTAAGTTTGCCAATGACCATTTGGATGATCCAGAGGAGTCATTGGAGAAAGTCATGTGGTCAGATGAGACCAAAATAGAACTTTTTGGTCATAATTCCACTAACCGTGTTTGGAGGAAGAAGAATGATGAGTACCATCCCAAGAACACCATCCCTACTGTGAAGCATGGGGGTGGTAGCATCATGCTTTGGGGGTGTTTTTCTGCACATGGGACAGGGCGACTGCACTGTATTAAGGAGAGGATGACCGGGGCCATGTATTGCGAGATTTTGGGGAACAACCTCCTTCCCTCAGTTAGAGCATTGAAGATGGGTCGAGGCTGGGTCTTCCAACATGACAATGACCCGAAGCACACAGCCAGGATAACCAAGGAGTGGCTCTGTAAGAAGCATATCAAGGTTCTGGCGTGGCCTAGCCAGTCTCCAGACCTAAACCCAATAGAGAATCTTTGGAGGGAGCTCAAACTCCGTGTTTCTCAGCGACAGCCCAGAAACCTGACTGATCTAGAGAAGATCTGTGTGGAGGAGTGGGCCAAAATCCCTCCTGCAGTGTGTGCAAACCTGGTGAAAAACTACAGGAAACGTTTGACCTCTGTAATTGCAAACAAAGGCTACTGTACCAAATATTAACATTGATTTTCTCAGGTGTTCAAATACTTATTTGCAGCTGTATCATACAAATAAATAGTTAAAAAAAATCATACATTGTGATTTCTGGATTTTTTTTTTTTAGATTATGTCTCTCACAGTGGACATGCACCTACGATGACAATTTCAGACCCCTCCATGATTTCTAAGTGGGAGAACTTGCAAAATAGCAGGGTGTTCAAATACTTATTTTCCTCACTGTACACTCTCACTAATGCATTTAGTTTAGCATTATATTTTGTCTTGTTTGCAGATCTTTTTTCATTTGGCATCTTATTCAATAGTTTTTCTAATATAATGATTAATTGCATGATTCTGGCCACATTAGAAAAACTATTACTTCACTATTCAGAAAAGTTTTAACACCTCACACTCTCTTACTATTGCTATCTCACACATACTCGTTCACTGTTTCTTAAATTTTTTTGCAACGCCCCTCTTCCTTTCTGTCAAGGGTGTAGATTTGGCTTGAAGAGAGATTTTGGGGGGGGGGGTTTGCAGCATGAAGAATATCTACATGGTATTGATCATGGCATTAATATTGGGGGGGGGGGGTTGCATTTGCTTGTTTTGATTTTTGGGGGATTAAATCTCCCAAACCCCCCTTGAAACTACACCCCTGCTTTTGGTCCTAATTTTATTGTTGTATCTATAGTCATTTTTCTCCGGTCCGTACTCCTGTGGCTGTTAAGGTGAAGATCCCATCTCACATTTGAGTAACCTGGCACCACAGAATGGACTTGAGAAAGCTTTAGAATGGAGATAAAAATATATTTTTATATTTCAATATCATTCTCTGTTTATCTGCATTTTGCAATCTCTATATGGATGTAACGGGTTGCGTAACCACGTGGATGTGTTTTAGATCAGTATGAATATGATATGCTCTGCTGAAGTATAGTTATCTTTAACCAAAATACATAATTCCTTTTATGTTAGAGGTTAGACCCCAAAGTTTAAGTGTTTCTGGTCTGATAGGAGGGAACGCGCGCACAAACACTCGTGCGTAATGACTGTTGTGCTTGCATTTTTTTAATGTATAGTAGTTAACTAATGAATGTGGCATCCCATTTCAAAGTGTTTGAAAATGCTGTTAAGCAACATTGGGTCTTAGAAAGGCATTATACAAATTAAACATTATTATTATTATTATTACTTTTTTGGGTCTGAAAGACTCTTGGCACCCCTGAGTGAATTTAATCTCTTGCACATAACTAACTCATAACTTAAGTTGTAGCCATTAAACAGTTCGCAGATAGTCTTGTGTATTAGCTGAGTAAACCTGACTGCAGAATAAACCCTACCCATCAAATGCTTGTAAATCATATCATCTGTATTAGTTTAAGCCTGCCTTTTAACCTTACCTCTTTAAACTCGTTCTTTTTTTTATTTTTATTTTTTAATCCAATATTTGATTTTGGTCTCAACATCTTTATTCCTCTCATGATGTGTTTTGTTTGAATGGTGTGTCGACTATCTAGGTTTTATTTTTATTATCCAGCCTGTCAAATCAGTTTCTGTCATTGCCTCTGGATTTATCATGTTTGGATGTTGAACGTACTGCTTTTCACAATGTGTATACTGTAACTCACTGATCCCAGATTGTGTAATGTGACAGTATAGCCCTTAAACTAGAGCTGTAAATATGAAATGAGTGTCAGCATACAAACATTGCTTACTGTATGATGATATTGACTAACTGAAATGGTCCTTAAGAAATGTTATAATTAAACGTTAATGGATCTCTAGACTTCTGTACATGTAATGATATGGATTGTGCTGTTTTTGTGCAAGTTTTAAAAGAAATTATTCGATTTTGAAAGTGTTTTATCCTTTGTGTATAGAGAAGTGGTTCAATCGTACTCATTCTTGTGTAAACGACTGGGCTGTGTTTATGGAAAAGCTTGGATGAAGCACATAAGCATTTTGTTGTGTGTCAGTGTGGGCAATATATTATAAACATGCTATAGATGATGTGTAATACCTTTCAGTGGGATTGTCTAGAGGCACAATGTGATTTATAAAATCAGGTTATGCTTCTGGATCTAAATCGGTTATTCCCAGAAGACCATTCTTATTAACAAGACCGCAGATCAACCCTACCTCTAATCTAAACTCATACTTTAAATCCAACCCTTGAGACACTACACATCTTTCATAACACTTATCATCTAGTAACTAGTCCCAATTTTCATTCTCGACCTCAAACACTGATTCTGGGCACTTGTACACTTAAAAGGAACATTCTAGGTACAGTACATGTTATTATGCTCAATAGACAGCATTTGTGGCATGATGTTGATTACTACAAAAATTTATATAGACTTATTCCTCCTTTTCTTTAAAAAAAAAAAAAAAAAAGCAAAAATCTGGGTTACAGTGAGGCACAATAGAAGTGAAGGGGAACAATCTGTAAATGTGAAAATACTGTTTCAAAGGTATAGCCGCAAGCCAAACAATATCCGTGCTAACATGATTTTATTATAAAATCGTTTGCTAAACTTTTCTGCATAAAGTTCTATCCAATTTTACAACTTTGTTGCAATGATGACGTAACTGTGAACCCAGTGAAAATGACGATTTAAAGGGATTGTTCACCCAAAAATGAAAAATCATCTCATAATTTACTCACCCTCATGCCATCCCAAATCAGAAATCAGAAAAAGCTTTTGTGGCACGGTGGAGGGCGGGATCGGCGCGTGATTACGCACGCCCGGTCCCGTATCAGGCTAATTGAGCCGTCAAGAGGGATAAAGGCCACTCGCAGACGGCGATCGGGAGAGAGAGCTTAATCAGCAGACATGTCTGTTGTCCTATGTGTTTGTTTTAAGTTCTTCATTAAAATATTATTTATATTGACAAGCCGGTTTCTCACCTCTTCCTTGCCCATGAAAATGATCTTCTTTACATTGGTGCCGAAACCTGGGAAGGAAGAGGGATACGCCGTAGCGGAGTTCTCGCCACTTCTCAATGGAGCAGCCGCGGCCATCTGCCGGGAGACGGAGGAGCCCAGCCACCTGGACGCGGAGGAACGGCCGCCGACCGCGAGGGGAGGAGGGGCTCCTGGCCGACCGCCTGGAGCGGTTAGGGCCGCTGCCAGGGGCGGGGGAGTCCCCTAGTAGCCGTTGGAACGCGGCGGGGTTGGAGAATGCCGACCGTGTGCGGGGAGGGGCTCGCCGCCGACCGCCTGGAGCAGGAGAACGGCTGCCATGGGCGGGGGGAGGCCCCTTCGACACCCCGGGAACGCGGCGGGGCGTTCCGTCCGCCAGGGGCTGAGGACTGCCTCCTATCTGCGCGGAGAGGCGCGGCTGTTGTCCTGAAGAGGGTGGAGAAGTGGCTGAGGAACGAGCTACGGCGTATCAGAGAACCGGCGAGTACGTTTTTTTTTTCTTAAGTTCCTTTAATCTCTCTCTCCTCTCTCTCGATACCGCTCTGCGTTGGCCTTTTCCCTCTTTTTTTAAATTATGGTGTTTGTGGGGGGGGAGGTACTGCCCAGTGCAGGAACCCCCCCCCCATTTTTAATTGTTGTTTCCCTCCCCTTGTCCCCTCCCTCGCAGGCTGATGGGGATGACCCGCCGGCAGACCGCGCGGGAGGCGCCCCCCCCAGGGGGATGTACGTCAGGCCGGGGGTCCCCAGCCTGATAGAACGGGGGAGGAATGTGGCACGGTGGAGGGCGGGATCGGCGCGTGATTACGCACGCCCGGTCCCGTATCAGGCTAATTGAGCCGTCAAGAGGGATAAAGGCCACTCGCAGACGGCGATCGAGAGAGAGAGCTTAATCAGCAGACATGTCTGTTGTCCTATGTGTTTGTTTTAAGTTCTTCATTAAAATATTATTTATATTGACAAGCCGGTTTCTCGCCTCTTCCTTGCCCATGAAAATGATCTTCTTTACAGCTTTATTGCCAAGTACATTTTTTACGCATACAAGGAATTTGTTTTGGTGTTGTAGGCGGGTGTCACACAATCTCTAAATATAAGAAATGTGTATAACTTTCTTTCATCTGCTGAACACAAAGATTTTTAGAAGAATATTTCAGCTCTGTAGGTCAGTACAATGCAAGTGAATGGGTACCAACATTTTGAAGCTTGCAAAAAAGCGCTTAAAGGCAGCATAAAAGTAATCCATAAAATTCCAGTGGTTAAATCCATATCTTCAGAAGTGATTTGATAGGTGTGATCAGTGTTGTGAGGGTTACTTTTGAAATGTATTCCACAACAGATTACAGAATACATGTTGTAATTTTTTTTTTTTTTTTTTAATGTATTCCGTTAGATTACTCAAGGTCAGTAACGTATTCTAAATACTTTTGATTACTACTTCAGCACTAGATTTTTTTTTTTCACTTGTTTTGACTTTAAAAACTCTGCCAGACCAGTAAGACAAAATACACATGTTAAAAATATGTTCTCTGAAAAACCTAAATATCTTATGCAGTGTTGTTTCTAAAACAAGTTTAATCTAATTAATCTTGTTTTAATGATTTTTACAAGGAAAAAAAAAAAAATTATTAACAAGAATACAATTTTTGCCATAATCTCAAAGGTCTTACAAGAAAAAAATGTATTATGATCCAACGTGAATTTTCTTGATAAAATATGATCATACCTGGTAGCACGTGCATGTAAAATTGCCAGAAATAGTATTTCAGCTTAGCGTAAAGCTGACCATTTACACAAGATTTATTTATATTTCTTCTGCTCCAAACTTACTTCAAACCTACTTCTCTGCTGCTTGTATGAATGTAACACAGAACTTTTCACCGCTGTTTAAATGCATTTTTGGATGGCATCATTTATATATATTTACCAATGATTTAAATTGTAACTGTAGTGGAATACCATTACTTATATTTTAAATACATAATCCCGTTACATGTATTACGTTACTCCCCAACCCTGGGTGTGGTTGAGAAACAGATAAAGTCCTTTTTTCCTATTAATCTCCACTTTCACATTCTTCATCTTTTGTTTTTGGTGATTCACAATCATTGTGCATATTGTCACCTACTGGGCAGGGAGGAGAATTTATAGTGAAAACAAACTTAAATTTTGATCACTTATCATATTGCTCCTGAAGTTATGGATTTAACATATGGAGTCTTATAGATAAGTTTTATGCTGCTTTTATATGCATTTTGGAGTTTCAACATCTTGGTACCCATTCACTTGCATTGTGAGGGTCTACAGAGCTTCAATATTCTCCTAAAAATCTTCGTTTGTATCCTGCAGAGGAAAGAAAGTCATACACATCTGGGATGGCATGAGGGTGAGTATGAGAGGATTTTCAGTTTTGGGACTATCATTTCATTCTGAACTATCCCTTAAAACATCTATACAGCTCAAATAATACACAAGATTTAACAGAAGAAAATATGGGACTACTCCAAATAATTGTTTTGTGGTAATCAACATTATGCCACAGATACTGTTGATTAAGCTTGACTTGTATTAAACCCGGAATATTCCTTTAATCAGAGGGAGATTAACAGAGCATTTCTAATGATACTATTTTAGAATGAATGGCTTATGTTGACGTAATTATACAGGAACACGTAATAGTTGTGTATATCACATTTTTAAGCGTCTTGCACCTGTGTTTTGGTTACACATATTCTATGAAGATAAAGATTCATTCACACCACGCCAGAGGGAGCAAAACTGCCACGGTTTCAGACCACGAACTCAGACTCCTCATCCCGAGCTTTGATCATGTGACTCTTCCCATCGGTCGGGATTTGTCTCTCGGCATGGCGGAGATGATGGAGATTGGTCTGCTGTATAATAACATTCGTTTTTGTCTGTGAGGAGTAGTGGGTTTCTTTTGTTGTCTGTTAACCGTACAGCACCGTTCTTTACCCCTCCTTCGGGCCGTAATGGCGGAGCGCGGTGTGGATGTGTCCGCTCTGCCCCAAGAGGTCCGAGAGCAGCTCGCTGAGCTGGACCTGGAGCTGTCGGAGGGTAAGTCTTTTAACGACAAGGGAATGAAGAACGAATGTGGATGAAAGAGGTTTTGAATGCGTGTGTTTGGGAGAATATGTGTTGATTATCAACGACTTTAACTGTCGTTCATCCACGATATCAGCATCAACATACAAACATCAGGTTCCGTGATGATGCTTAAATGTCGCCGCCGCTCGCGGAAACACACTGAACTCATTTTCTGCATCTCATCGACTCAGCGACACATTAATGCGCATTTTAAACGTTTTCCGCTTTGTTTAGGTCTTTCATTGACATGGCAGTGCTTTGATTAGTTTCCTTATTTACTCTTGCATTGTGCAAAACGTTAACAGTGAGTCTGTGAAGCGATGCGCTTTTGTACATGATTATTTAAAGGCCACAGCCTTTCTGCATATAGTTAACAGAATTTTTAAACTAGTAAAATGTACATATAAATTCATACAAGTATTAACTTATTAAATCTTTGTATGTTTGGTTAATGGGGATTATAAGATAAGTAGAAAATATTGTTTGTATACAATAATAACAACAATAATTGTATTATAAAGTAATTCCAGTTTTCAAATCTGATTGGACAAACGTTTCACTATTTGTCTCACTGTTGTCTGCGTTCCCAGCTTTCCAAATATTAGTGCGGATTTTGTTCCATTTAATTTAGATTACATCTTTATGCTGGTAGGTAGCGACACATGCTGTTATGTTGTGTTATGAGTGAGTCATGGACTGATTCATTCATTACTGAAACCTCAAATTTGTGTCTGAAACGTAAGGTATTCACAATTATTTACTAAAAAGCAATATCACACTCGAAATTTTTCTTTAGAATATTGCTATTTTTGCATATTATGGGTATTGTACCATAGCTAATATTTATCCTAAGGGTTGATGGTTTATTAATGAGCATATGTAATGAGCAGTACTGCTTGATGCATTGGCACAGCAATAAATAGACTGAAGCTCATTTCTCCTCAATAAACACCATAAATCAGAACCCATAGAAGAGTCTATGATTAACATAGAGCCAGGTGATCCATGTGAAACTTTTATCCTGAGCCATCGAGTAAATGCCATTTGATTTAACAAATTATTATTACTTTGGGGCCTGGGTAGCTCAGCGAGTATTGACGCTGACTACCACCCCTGGAGTCGCGAGTTCAAATCCAGGGTGTGCCGAGTGACTCCAGACAGTTTTCCTAAGCAACCATATTGGCCCGGTTGCTAGGGAGGGTAGAGTCACATGGGGTAACCTTCTCGTGGTCGCGATTAGTGGATCTGGCTCACAATGGGGCATGTGGTAAATGTGCATGGATCGCGGAGAGTAGCATGTGCCTCCACATGCTGGGAATCTCTCTGGTGTCATGCATAACGAGCCACGTGATAAGAAGCGTGGATTGACGGTCTCAGTAGTGGAGGCAACTGAGACTTATCCTCCACAACCCGGATTGATGTGAGTAACCGCGCCACCACGAGGACCTACTAAGTAGTGGGCATTTGGCGCTCCAAATTGGGGAAAAAAGAGGATAAAACATTTTTAAAATAATTATTACACTTTATTTTATGTTTTAAAAAGTCTGTACTGGGATAAAATATGAAACACAATGAAGAATTGTAACACATATATGATGTGCAGGTTGCACCATATGTGTCATTGTTTACATTTACTGACAAGTGGCAGAAGGGGCTCTGTCTCCTTGTGTTTAGTCATCTTTATGTTATATAAGCCTATCAGGCAGCAGTGGTGTATGAAAGACTCAGACGAGTTGAACCAAACCTTGTGTATTGACCTAACTGTAAAGTGAGAACCTCATTTATCTCTGCACTAGAGAGTCATTTCATAACAGCTGATCTGGAACCAGTGCAGTCTGGACTCAGTTTGTCTCCCACACAGCTAATCAGAGAGCAGCTGGAGGCAGATTTCATATGCTAGGCATTGTGTTTGCCTTTGGCTTCAGTTGCTGTTATTGATTTTATAACATTTGTGTACATCATCTTGTGTCCTTGCTAGAGATTGGCTGAATACCAGTTTTATTTATTTTTTTATTTTGCAGATATTCACACTTATCTACTTCATTTTACAGGATTTACTACAAAATACATTTTTTAGCCCACCAGCCAAGTTGGCTGGTAGATGAAAAATTTTACTAGCCAGACAGATTTCTTACCAGACAATTTCTTTCTTTCTTTTATTTATTTAATTGCACTTAGTTATAGTGGATTTTACAGACATGAGAGAAAAATAAACAATGCTGTTATCATGTTTAAAAGGGAACCATTTTTAAAAAATAATTATTTATGAAATATTTAGAATTCCATTTAGAATTCTTTTTCAGATTATTCACGTATTACAACAAAACAAAATTTCTATTTTAAACTACATGTTGTCATATAAACAACCAGTTTGTAACTCTCATGAGCCTTAAGTGCACAACACAGTAACAGTTCTTGGTTTATTTAGAGTGAGTCAATTAAATCATTTAGCCCCAACTGGTTCATAAGTCTTTTTAATTCACAAAAGAGATCCGGCACATAGATTTACTGCTAACTAGTGATGACCCAATACCATTTTTTGAGAACGATTAACATTACTTCCTTTTCAGTACTCGCCGATACTGATACCTGTTTATTTGTTTTATTTTTTCTAAAAATCCACGTCAACAGTTTATTTCCATTTTATCATCAAAATGGTGTCTACATAAATTAATTAATTTAAACTTGAATCAAATGAAAATATAACAATGAATTCTCAACATAATATTGCATAATTCTTTTCAAATGAGGCGGTTATATTCAGAAACTCACAGCGCAATCCAAAATACAACATTGGAGTCATTTTTGTCAAATAAAGTGCTGCATAACAGAGCATTATAAGTGATAGTTTCTGCTTAAATAATATACAATTACTATTGATTTATTATTATTAGAAGTAGTAGTATTACAGAAAGCCATTTCTGTTTCTGTTTGTTTTAACAGAAGTTTTCACCTCCAAAAAAGCTGGTCGTTTACGTTATTAAACTGCAAAATTCTGCTATGTAATTAAATAAATATGTAGTCTGTATGAAGTGAATTAGCATGTGGTAATCTGCTAAAAACAGAGCATGTGAGTTTGAGCCAAGGAGCTCATAAGAGCAGCCGGCGTCAACACAACACCGGCTCCACACATACAAGTACATGAGCGTGGTATCCGTACTGCTAAATGAGACTTTCGATGAGCAGCGGGACGAGTTTATGAATGCCGTTCTACTGTATGTAAAGGCCTGCAACCTTACTGACTGCAGGCGTACAGAGCCTCCTTGAGGACAAAATTAGAACATTATTTTACAACCTGAAACAAAGACTACGTCTGAATATCCATAAATCCCTACTATATAGTATGGCAAAAAAAGGATGCCAATGGAGCAGTATGTCCAGATCCACAGTATTTATGAAGCAGTAAGCAAGAAATACCCGGTGACCTACTATTTCCGGTGCGGATCGACTGGACACTTAACAATCCCATAATCGCTCAGGAGCTGAGGCGACATCACGTTCAAAATACTGGATTTAAAAGAATGCCGGTGAATCGCGAGTGGATGGCTCTTCTCAACTGTATTTGCTAAATATACCAAGATAATTGTTCCCTGTGGTTAAATGGTGCTTGTTTAACGAAACCTGAGTGGATAGTTTTCACGGCTGTTGTTCTTACATCATGTATTCAGGTCACGAGACAATGCCCACATTCCCTGATGAAGTATGTCTAAAATGTATTTGCAATGAATCTACAGGTTCGGGTATGGACAAGGAGGAGATGGGGAGCAGTGACATGCTTCTGGTAGCTTTTATTCTCTGTTTTCAGTTCATTTGAGTGCCGCCTTCTCAGGGCTTTCTTATTCCTCAGTTCAACAAAACTCTCAATAGCTTTTCAAAAGCTTCAGCTTCACAACCATAATAATAATAAACACACAATAGGGCACGCCAGTCACTGTGCTCTGGTGTCGTTCTCTCTCTGCCTTCCTCTGGCATGTTCGGCTGTTTTAAGGTGTCTCTCCGCTATCACTGTTATGAGAAACAGCTGCTAGAAATTGTCATCTTTATGAGCCAAACCACTCCCTCTCCCCCGCAGACAGACACACGACCACACCTCCATCACAACATACCCCCACCACCCGACTCAGGCGGGGCAATATCTGGCTTGCCAACACCCACCCCCCAGCCATCTGTGCCCCCGGACTGTGGAACACCTCAAATTTGAATGGCTGAAGTGACAGGTACCAACGGGTGATTTGCATATTGGGAACCTTCAAAAATCTGTAGTCTCTCCCCATGATCTGAACAGAGGGCCTGCCTACTTGATCGCCAAACACTCCTTTTCAGTGGAGCTTAAGACTAATGTACTGCACCGGTCACTCCTCCCCCTCCACCTCCTGCGAGAGCACTGCCTCAGCCCTTTGTCCGATGCATCTGTCTGCAAAATAAAGGGGAGAGAGAAGTTTAGAGCATGTAAGAGCGGTCCCCCACAAAGTGCAGATTTCACTTTGTCGGTAGCCCCCTACCGGCACAAAACTTCGGTAGTAGCCAGCCTACCCAAGAAAATGTCACACTTCCTTTTTTGTCTTGGGTACCGGGCAGGCTCTCAGATGTTGCATGTGCTGCCGCAAATCAATACTTTAAATGATGATATCATCTAGATAAGTGGTAGCATATGCTGTATGTGGCCTGAGAATTTTGTCCATGAGATGCTGGAATGAAAGAAAACAGAAGGGTCACGAATTGGTATAAACCGAACAGTGTGGAAAAAATTTTAAGTCACTGAAATAAGACCATATAACACATACTAAACATTTGTCCACAAGACTTTTGAGAACTGGATCTTGTAGCCTAGAGTTTTTTCTACAAAATTATGTGAAAATCATCCTGATCACTCATTCATACAAAACAATATAGTAATTTAACTTTTGTAAGACAATTTTAGTGTTGAAAGGTAATATGCGAGGAGGCGTGAATGATCATAAATATTTCGATGATTCACACCTGAGAGACAATGACCCCACCCCTGGGCCTATCAATGAGGAATGTGACAGAAAGAGAATGAACGTGAGGAGACTTAATTATCCAAATCAAGTTTTAAGCATCAACTAATGAAAACGAATTGACTTACTCGTCTGAAAGTGTATCCTCGGCTGGATCAAATATCTTTTCAAACTACAAAAGTTCATCAGAGTCCTGCTCTTCTTCTGAGGGAAATGTTAACTCTTCCTTACAATCCTGGAGCTTTCTCACTTGTGTGTCGTTGCAAACCCGCAGAAAAATGGATTGAAATTTGTTTACAACCTCACAGTCGGGGGCATGTACATTTGCGTTGATCGTCTCAGCACATTAGCTTATGAATGGCGCACTCTGCTGGTGGGTGGGATCACATTACAGATAATGAGATGAACCGGTAAAAACTGTACATCGCTTTGTTTCAAACAGATTGCATTGCAGGAGAATATTTGTTTTTAAATTTGAATTGGTTTATTAAAAAGTAGATATTTTAAGCTTTCTTTAGACGTATGTTTCATGTTTGTATGATAAGTTTCAGTTCATTTTTGTGACGTGTTTCTGAAATATGCCTGTGAACACAGAGACTGCTGAAAACTCACCCTTTTTATTTTCGTTATTTTACAAAAGTACATGATTTTGTTGTATTGTGAGTGTACACAAATAAAAGTAGACCCTTTATAGTCTCTAATGATGTCTTACACTTATCTGTATACCCAAATAGGATGGAGTATTTTAAGTTGTATCTGCTGTAATGATGAAAATATCCAGCAGGACGTGTTGGTGCGTCCGTCGACCCCAGAGGGTTAAATTCTTTCAATTAATCGCAGCCTCCACTCTTATGTTTTCTCCCCCTGAATAGTATCTCAATGGTAACCACCAAATACGTGTGAATATCCCTGTGCACACACTGCACCTTAACCTGATCATTTGTGCCCAATGCCCTGTCTTGTACCAACCGTTGGTAGATGGAGGTTTAAAGATAGCCAGAATCCACCAAAGCTTGATATGTGCTGTATTCCCCTGGGTACTCACCTGTATCCAATATGCCTGTGGAGCATCAGGAATCTGGACCAGAGTGCCCACCTCAATTATGGGGCAATGGTCCTGGAAATGCCCTGGATCCCTGCAGCTTTAACAGACCGGCCCAGGCCCCCCTCCTACACCTGTGGGGATGGACTCGGCAACCTGGGAGGGATAACGGAGAGAGGCAGAGTTAGCAGGGGAGATGGGAGGGAGAAGAAGACCTGTAGTCATTGGCCAGCTGGATCGCTTCCTCTAGCGATGCCGGATGGTGGCACTGGACCCACTCGGCCATCCCACAGGGTAGCTAGGCAACTAAATGTTTCAGTACCACTTTGTTGCCAACAACCATTTCTGGCAGGCGTCTCAGAGCTGCTGTGTGAAGGCGAACTGGTGGCCGTGTTTGCCCAGCTTCAGGGCATGGAAGTGCTGTTGGCTCTGTTCTTGGGCCCAGTGAACCCAGAATGGAGAATGGCTCTCTTCAAGTCTGCATAAATGAGAAGGTTGGCTGTGGGGAGCTGTTGGGCCGCAAGCTGTGCTTTCCTGGAGAGTAGTGGTAACAGTCGGGCCGCCCACTGATCAGGCAGCCATTCCCACACCTCGGCTGTCTTCTCGAAGAGATCAAGGTCCGCTTCAGGATCGTTGTCCGGCCCCATTTTGACAAAGGTGACCTGTTGGACAGCCGGGGTGGACTCCGGGGCTGCAGCAGCAACCCCCTTAAGTCTGACTAGGCTCCGGAAGGCCTGTCGGCCCCCCGCTTGGGGCTGGAACAGGAGTTGAAAACGCTCCTCCTGCTCCAGCCACAGTTCGACAAGGGCCTGATGTTGGGTCTGCTGGATGCGGTGAGGGTCTTGATCACCTCGCCCAGTGGTGAGTACTCCGTGACTACATGTCTCCTCGCTTCCCAGGTTTTGGCACCAGTGTAATGAATCTGCAGGTTCGGTTATGGAAAAGGAATAGACGGGGAGCAGTGACACACTTCAGGTAGCTTTTATTCTCTTGTTTTCAGTTAGTAGGGTGCCGCCTCTTATTCCTCAGTTCAAAGCAACAAAATTCTCAAAGCTTTTTCTCTCTGCTATCACTGTAATGAGAAACAGCTGTTATAAATTATGTCAACCAGCTTGACGAGACACACCACTCCCTCCCTCCCACAGACAAACATATGACCACACCCCCATCACCACACTATTCATAAATCTCTCATGCATACCTAAAAGAACGTACTGTTTTGCTGGCAGATATACGCGTCCTTCATCATATACAATACAGTATAGTATGCGGTTTCGAATGCAACAAAACTGACATAGAAAGAAAATAGTGCCTGCCAGAGTGGCGCATGAATTTCAGGAGCCAAATAGAACATTTATCCACATTTGGCACTTTGCGGGTGTTAATTTTAGACCCTGTTACCGGTTCTTTAATATTGGTTGGTAGATGCCAAAAAGTAGCACCAAAAATGTAACAAATTACACTACTGTGCGTTAACCAAAGAAACATCTATTGTAATGTAAATTAATATTTTAATGTGTTGTTTGCATAACATTTGTTGACAAATAAGGTTGGAGAAGATAAAGATGAGAAATCTTTAAAAAAGCTAGTTTAAAACATATATCATATATATTCGTAGAAATGTATTATTTATGGCCATGTTGATTTCATAAATTTGTGAAAAACGTAGCATTTTCTATCTAAATCGAATTAATAACTTAAAAAAATCACAAGTGGTGTTACTATCGAGTAAAATATATTACTTTCCTTGCTTCTTGACTACACATGAGTGTACACAACCTTATTATTAATTCAAAAATAATTCAAATAACACTAAAATGCAATAATAATTCAAAAAGTCAAATATAATTTTAAATTTAGAATATATATATATATATTTCTAAATTTAAAATTATATTTGACTTTTATATATATATATTTATTTATTTAAAATATATATTTTTATTACTCCATTTGACTTGAATAAAATTTGCCTTTTCATAAAAATATCAAAATGTCTGATATTTAAAAAAACAAAACTTGATCTAAAGAGGTCCTCTCTGTAGGGCCCTTTGAAGTTCATTTGACTTTTTTTTTTTTCCAAATTCTGTGTTTTCATTTTCATGTTTTCATAGTATATAGGATATGGCTCCCATAGCTACAGTGGAGCGCAGTGGGTTTAAACACCTCGTTAAAACTTCGACAGAAGATACACTGTGTCATCGTGACAATATTTTTCCCAAACAGCGCTGCCTCGGATCCTGCCTGAAACCTGAAAGGTAAACATGCTAGTGTTTCTTAGTAAGAACCAAGAGTAAAAACTTGTGTATATAGAGTGACAGGACATGATCACTGAGAAACTTGCTTTTTACATTAAAACTGAAATGTGACTTTTTTTCACAAGTCGTTTTCATTTTAAGCAATGTGTGCTTTGACTTCAATTGTTCGAAATATTCAATAAGTAACCATAAATAGTTTGTGTTTCCTTCAATTATTTTAAAATCACAAAGATAAGAAATGTACTCTTTCATTAGAAAAAAAATATCTCACTTTTAATAGTTGAGCATATTTGCAGTACAAACCTTGTCAGTGAACTATGAGGGCAAAAATAAATAAATAATCGCTCATTAATCGTAATCGAGGTAAAATGTTCAATTAATCGAGATTTTGATTTTAGGTCATAGTGTCCAGCCCTAGTTTTAATGAAATCATTGAATGAAAATTGTATTCAGTACAACAGCATTCTTGCTTGTGAAATATTGCTTAAATATAATTATATTATTATTATTTATTACTACATTATTACAGATTATTACAAACTACTAATGCCAATATTTGTTTATTTTATTTTTGCACAGCAGAGCATCACTAGATGAAAACTATTATTCAGTGCAACAGCACTTTTGCGTGTGAGATATTGCCTTATTATTGCCTTATTATTATTTATTACTACATTGAATACTACATTTTACTACACAGTAGTGGTATATTTCTACAGGATTTTCTTAAATTTAATGTGTTTAGTTAATTTTTTTTAACTTTTATTTTGGCGGAATTCGACTGAAGCAATTTGAGTTTGTTCACACATTCAGAAAAGCAAGCTTAAATGTGCTTTTTAAACCACAAAAGGCTGTGATTAATTTATATAAATATATAGTTTGCTTGTGCTGTACACTTCAAGCTTAATGCATGTTCTGCTGCCTGTAATTTATTACAAACACAGAGTGCACATAATGCTTATGATGAGGTATGGTCAGTGTTAAGCGGCCGACTTCACACATTCTCTTTGAAGCATGCAGATCACACTAGGAAATAACACAGTTTTAATTTGTTTAACTGAGGATTACTACATACATTTTATACCAAATATGTCAAATTCTGTGACATTCCGTGTTTAATAGTTAATTTATTTTTTAGATCTGGATTCTGTGATTACGTCTGTGTTTTCCGCATTGTTCAAATTTATTGTCACATAACTTCAGAATGGCTACCTTCCAAAAGTGTTTCAAATATGAATAGTTAATTTTTAAAATAAATAATAAAAGATTATTACAAACTGCTCATGCCAACATTTGTTTTTTTTTTTCAAGAATTTCAGATTTGAATGAGACTTTTATTTTTTTACTGTCTCTTAACTTAATAGATCTAGACAAAAAATGACCGTCATGTCATTGACCCTATGGGCTAAAAGTTATTTAACTTTTTACAGATTAGCCATTCATGTACACTCCAAAAAATATTTTAGCCTATTTTTTATTGTGTTTATAATTTTTTACATGTTCATTGAATTGTGTAATTTTTAACTAAATTAAATTATTACATTTTAAATAGTTAAAGATTACTTAATTAAATTAGAAATCTTAAAAATGATTTTTTGAGTGAATAAGTGAGGTGTTACAAAAATGCTTGAAACATAGCATTTATAAATTATTATTATTCATACAGGGTTTTTCCTGGCTCAAAATGAGGCGGAGGTGGTACCATACTGATAAAAAAAGTGACGTTAAAAACACGTAAACGTTGGCAGTGCGTTAATACACTACTAATGACCTGGCAACTGAATACTAGTGTTAATTTTGTCAGCTGTTTTTTAATTTAGTATTAATACTGTGTCAAATGCCCTTTTTATTTTTTTTTATCATATTTAGTCAACCTTTTTTTTGTCAAGTTTTAGTTGACAAAGTCTGGGCTTTTAATCTAGTCAATGAAAACTGTTGACATTTTTGTCATATTTTAGTAACTTTTAGTCATATTGACATTTTAGTCACTGAACACTGTAAAAATTTTAGCCATAAGAGTATTATTGATAAACATTTGTCAATCTTGTCTATCCAAAACATATACAGTATATATATATATATATATATATATATATATATATATATATATATACACACACACACACACACATTTTGTTGTTGTCATTTTAGTGTTATTGTTCACATAAGATTGATCTTATCATGATGATCTCATCAATGATGCAACACGTTGCAAGCTGCAGACAGCGGGGGTGAGAGACGAGCGTATTTGTGTTAGAATACGTATCAGCCAGCGGAACTTTAAATCTCTCCCGGTCTCGACTCCCTCTCAGATTGGGTCTCTTCCACGACTGGTTGAAGCAGCTCTGACCGCACAGAGAATGACAGTTTTTGGAGTTATTTACATGTCACGCTCCCATATTATTTGAACTTTAATTAAGGATGAATTAAATATATATCGCCACACTGTGATCTGTGTTTCTATCAGACACTCAAGCTGCAGCGCTCCTCTCGTCTCGCATGTCATCATTATAGTTTTATATGATCTCAAGTTATGTTAAATGACATCAAGCGACTATTCGACAATGGAATTATTTTATTATTATTGCCGAGATTTGTAGTTACAATTGAAAATCCACCGAGTGCAACGTTTGTTAGTGTTTTCCACGAAGACACCCACCAGATTTTTGTAGACAGGCGAAGGCGGCACGAAGGAGGAGGCCGCCTAGTAATTCTCTATGCAGGAAATAATAGTCATAATAACATAAACATTCATAACATGTATGTTTTTATTGTTGAAGTATAACAATTATTTAATTATTGTTTCAAAAAGCATACATTAAACAATTAAAATAATTTATATATCTGCATATTAACTGTCAGGCACTTAAACATAAAAATAATTACATGTGGTATAGGTCTTAAAAAATATTATATGTCAATCTCTTGTCCGTGCTTGTTCAATTTTTACACATACAGTACTTGCTTTGTATCTCTTTCTGTTTGTCTTTACCTTTAGTATTTTTTTTTTATTCACCCAGAGGTTTGGCTCACCTGAACCATGTTGTATGCATTATGTACGTGTTTATACATCAGGTAGGACTGTTTGTGTGTCTCAAAGCTCACAATGCAGTCCTGGCTCAATTCACTGTCTCCACCTACAGTCCTCATATTTATAGCTCTTTGACAGAAGATTCCTACTGCAGCTTTTATGATGCAGCCAAAATGTATTTTTTTTCAGTAAGTGTCAAAATCTGTCTTCTTATGTTTTAAAAAGGTGTTTGGCATGTAAACGAGCATATGTTTAGCATTGCACCCATATCCTCTTTTCCTTACGTTGATCACAGTATAGGTGACAGCACACAAAGGAAATGTCACAATGAAAGGCTCTTTTTTCAGTCTCAGGAAGACCAGGGATACTTCTTTGTATAAAATCTCTTTAGTGATGTCTCCCAACTCTCTACTCGAGGACCCTGACTCTGATGATTTTCTCTCTTTGGCATGTTCAAGAGAGAAGTAGCAATGACGGGTTTATGAATTAAGCTTCTTTTGAGTCAGATCTTTTCAATGAATCGGCTGGTTGAATATTCTCTATATTATTAGGATGTTTTTGCTGGTAATATATAATTAAGCAATACCGTGAATATCGCAATGATTTTAAAGCACTTTTTATTTGATGACACAGGGCATTCCATCTATAAAGGTGACACATTATTGTATATAGGTGACACGAGAGGAAGACTTACACAGCTCACAGTCCAGTTGAACTCGAAAGTTTCCAAACAGTTTCAGTTGATGTAGATCGCAAAGTGTGAGGAAATTATAATGCAAAAATACAAAATAAGTAAATACAGAAACACTCTTATTGTGGAATATTTGGATATCTGAAGCAAAACTTGCGTGTCAAGCATCTTTAAAGGAAACACCCCAGCATTACATCTTTAATGCAGTTATATTTAATGTTTTAAAGCTTAAAGTTCAAATAATACAGAAGCAGGTCATGTAAATTACTACAAACTCCAAAACTGGCAGTTCTCTCTGTAGTCAGTGTCTCTTCTATGAATTTGTCCCTCAAGCGCGCACGCTTAATGCAGCTAGATTATAACGTGATGGCTCGTGACTTATTGAATAATAATAGATGTCACTGTGCATTTCTTATCGTGAATTTGCAATACGTTGCTTTATTATTAAGAGAGAGTTTGTTTTTTTTGTCAGTTAAAGATTGATTGAAGTGAACAGAAATGTGAGAGAGGGTAGTTTTCGCCCCATTATACACTGCAACAAAACAAGTTTTTGATTTGTTTTTGTTTTGGCTTGTTTTCCAATGTAAATATGTAAAACTCCTTTAAAACAACTTACATTTTCTTTACTAGCTATACTGCAGAATAAAATTTTTTTATCTGAGAATGTTGAATATAATATTAAAAATACAATTTTAAATATATATAGATATAAATATTTACATTTTAAAATATCTAAAATTCCTTTATAAAGATGCATTCATGAGAAGCAGCATATGAGATATTTAGACTTGCTTTTAGAGAATAAAAAACACACTTATATTTAAGATACATTCTCTTAAAGCAAGTATAAATATCTTATAATTTGCTTCTCAAGTAAATGTATCTTGTTTTAAGGATTTTTAGACAATTTTAAATGGAAAACAAGACAAAAACACTTGATAACAATAAGAGTGAATGTCATTTAGATATATTTTTAAAAGATTATTTTGTCCTCTTTATTGTTAGTAAGCAAGTTTAATACAGCCTTTAAGTCAGGGCACAAGCTGAATAATCAGTTAAGAGCTACTGATTACTTGTTACAATAATCACCAAATAGTCTAATAACCCTTTTAATAATCGCTAGATTAATCGATTATCAATATAATCGTTAGTTGCAGCCCTATTGTACACTGTTAAATAAACGCATCACTTTCAGTTTTCCACAAAAATAAAGTCTCCACTTTGCTACTGTATAAAACAAATCTATCTTATTATAATAATAAACTTGACTGGGTGCCACAATGATAATACTATTAATAATGTCATATTATTAAATTAGATTTTTTATTATTAAAAATATATTATTAAATTGACATGTCAATTTTCAAATGGATTCCCAAAAAAAGAAGTGAGTTAAGTTGTAGTGGTTTAGTAAAATATATATGGAGGCAGGGCTGCACGATTATAGCAAAAATCAAATTGACGATTAGTGCCCTTGATATTGTAATCGCAATAATAAATGTAGATTAAAATATTAAATTAAACCGTGATGTCACAAAGTAAGCAACCGTGTGGTTCTTCAGAGTAGCAGATTTCAATGGTGGATATGAGCTGTGCTCCAGTTTCTTTTAAGCATTATATTGTATTGTATTTTATATTGTAATAATGTTTGTTAAGGTAAGGCAAATACAACTTAATTGAAATTGATATCTATGGTATAGAATAAATTTAATTATTAAATTTAACTTAACTCCAGGTTGTCCGGGGGGATTGTCCCTGTAATAAGGGCTCTGTAAGTCGCTTTGTATAAAAGCATCTGCCAAATGCATAAATGTAAATTAACAGTCGATTTAAATTGACCAAGTTTCTGCATTCAGTAAGCCTTTTGATCCTGTTAGATCTTCAATGGTGATCTTGTTCATGTAAGATTATCGTTAGATAATTTTTGGCCTCAGTGGTTGCACTTTGAAAATTCTAAACGGTCATTTGCGACCGGAGTTTGTGCGAATCGTGAAAATGTTAAATCTACCAATTCCAGCTGCGTGGCAAATGGGTCTTAAAATAGCAGATGCAATAACATTGACGGTGATTCCTGAAATATGCTATTCATGCCATATTCTTTATGTTGGATACACCTCCAAAACACACTAAGAACAGTTGAGCTGAATTACTTTATTGCTATATTGTACAAATCAAATTCACATTGGCCTACTTATTAACATGACAAAACAAAATTATTACATTTTTAATACATTGTACACTGAAATCGAGCAGCGCGACAAATTCTCCCATTACAATGACTGCTGTCACTCACAGCAGGTTTACACTGTTTGAGATCTGCATTTCGACATGAGCTCAGTGACGCTCCACACAATGTTCTGCACTCTAGCAATTGCTCTCATTAAAAACAAAGGTGTCTAATCAGCATAATAAATCAATTATTTACAAGGCGACTGTGCCTTGATTAGAACGGGATTGTTTTAGTTTTGTCGTGTTACTCATTTGAACATCTACATTCAAAGCGAGCGGTGCAATATGCAGTGAATCCAAAATATTTACAAAGTTCTTTTGACTCTTGTTCTACTGCTTCTTTTCAAGTGTCAGGTGATGTTTCTTCAGTATTCATTTTTGTGTGCCACGTGAACAGAGCTAGTACATAAAGCAAGCATCTGAGCATTCAGACGGTTTAAAACTTTCGCATTAGGATCAGTTATCATTACTGATAGGACAGAGGACTAATCTAAGCGGCTCTGATTGGCCATTGCCGTTCCATTGCTCAGCAAACATGGTAGTTATTGGTTAGAATACTCAACCACTGCAAAAACACGTTGTAAATAGAAACCATTGACGCAACAGGAGCAGACTTAAATTGAACGCTGTAATCGTCAGTTTTCACGATAACATAATCGTGGCAGCCGTAATTGTAATCATGATTCGTTTTTTATTAATTGTGCAGCCCTTTATGGAGGTAAATAATGCTTTTGATTAGGCCTACTGTATTGTTGTATTGGTGCAAATAAATTATACAATTAGTAAATATAATTCTTCCTTGTGTTTATTTAGTAAAATAAAAACTGCAGAAAACATACCTTCTTTATTTCTGGCTAGAGTTTTATTTCATGTCTAAAATATTTTGAATATACTTGACTACAGTGACTGATTTGGAAATGATGGTTCCTCTGATAAAATCAAACAAACATATAGTTTATGCCATTTCAAAGCAAATATAGGCTATAATTATCAAGATATATACTGATATCGTCAATAGGCTGAAATATTTTGAGATAACATTTTTGAAGCCATATCACCAAGTCCTACCGAAGTATATAAGATTATTTAGTGAATAAAGATTTACATTTCAATTGGTCCCTCACAAAAAGATTTAGAATACAACTTTAACCCTGTTTCCCCATCTCGGGTGATCTGATCACATGTGGTTAGGTGAGACACATCTGTGTTTACACCTGATCACAGAAAAAAGCATCTCCTGTGACCACCTGTGTTCAGATTTGGAGGGAAGGGTTTCTGTTTCATGACAACATACATCAATCACTATGTCAGTTTGTTACTGCATGATAAACACTATTGTAGAAGTAGATCTGGCACTACTTTGCCCACTCACAAAATGCATGGATAGAAACAACAGGAATGGCACAGAAGAATCCTTATTAAACTTAAAATGAATAACATGAACCAATGCGTTTCGGCATGTAGGCTTTCATCAGGATTCCTATGTGCCGTAACGCGTTGGATAATGTTATTCATTTTAAGTTTAATAAAGGTTTTCACTGCAAGTGTTGCTGGATTCCTCTGTGCCATTACTGCATGAAATTAAACCGCAAATAAAGTCTGAAAAGACAAAGAAAGCGCTGACAAAAAAATGGTTCGCTGTTTCTCCCAGGTGCCTGTGTTAAAGGAGCTTCAGGTGTTCATGCTTGTCATCTGTGTTGATATCAGGCACATTAAAGAAGGCCTATGAAGCTCTCATGATTGTGTGTGTGTCTGCTTTTTTAAATTTTCTGATCGGACAGTTATTTCCTTTTAAAGCTGCTCCTAAACGGCAAAGTTTAAACTCTTGTTTTAGCACAGCGGTTGTTTGACAGGTGAGGGGAGGTACTTCGCTGCTGTCTGGGATGCATTCAGGATGGATTAGTGTTTACACCTCAAATACGATGTATCACAAAGCACTTTAGACCTGTATTTAGGGCTGACCACATGTGATCGGATCACCCAAAATGCATATTAATACCTGGTGGAAATGGGCTCTTATGATTACTTTGCATTCTTTTCTAAGCGTAAAAGCACCAGTCCCCATTTATTGCAAAGCATTCAGGACGTTCTTCAAATTTTCACCATTAGTGTTCCAAGGAAGAAAGAAAGACAGGTGTTTGGAAACGACATGAGGCTAAATAATGATAGAATTTTCATTTTTGGGTGAACCATCCCTTCAGTTTGTTATATTTTTAAGCACATCCTGTAGAAGCAACATGAGTTTTTTTTTTGTTTTTTTTTTGCATAAATATTTTTCGATACAAAAAAGAAAAATGTTATTGACATGGTCTTACAAATGTTTTCAACATGAGGACTGAGGATCAAATTATCCTTGCGCTTGAACCGGGAAAGGATCTTACAGAGAGAGAGTATACAATATCCTCCCATACTATCAGCCCATTAAATGTTAGAAGTCGTCTTGTCCTGAAGAAAAGGTGCCCTAACCCTAATTTGTTGTTTGTATGTGTTGTGAATGAAAGAGTTTGTCTGTGTGTGTATTTGTGTGTGTCTCAATTCATGAGGGGTGGAGATAGGAGGTTCTGACACACTCACACACAATGAGCACCATTGAAAGCATCAGGACTGAGCAGTTGTGATCTCTGCTGGAATTCCCAACACATGCTCACATGCTTTTATGCACTTAAACTGATCAAATTAGCTGTCTGTCTGGAAATCCTCTTTAATAGATTGTAAGCGTATACTTGAAGGGATAGTCATTATATACTTTATAACACCTTCATGTTGTTCCATCCAAACCCTTCCATGGAACATAAAAGGGGACGACGTTATGCAGAATGTTAGGATCTGACAGCCTCAGTCACCATTTACTCTTTTTGCTACGTTTTCCATACAATGACAGTGAATAGTGACTGAGGCTTCTGCCTAACTTGTCTTTTAATGTTTTTCTTGAAAGAAAGAAAGTCATGCATATTTGGAACAAGATGAGGATGAGTAAATGATGACAGAATAGTCATTTGGGGGTGAACTATCTTTTTACACTACATAAGTAGTGTACATGTACATAAGACATACTATATAATGTTTGCTTTATTGTGTGTGTGTGTGTGTGTGTGTGTGTGTGTGTGTGTTCAGGTAACCTTAGTTGCTCATGTGCCCACTGTGACTGTAGGAGGACAAGCAGGTTTTCTGAGTTGTAAAGAGAGAGAGAGATAGAGAGAGTGGGAGAGAGAGACATTGAGACAAATCAGAAAGAGAGAGATTACTCTAATCTAGGTCACAGAGCATCAGGAAGCAATACACTCATTTAGCTATGATTCACAGCAACCTTACTGACATGTTGCACTCTTTTTCCTCTCTCTCTCTCTCTCTCACTCTCTCTCTTCTCTCCCACTATATTCTTTCACAATGTCTTTCCCTCTTTTTATCTAGTAAGCTCGCTCTCAAATGCACACACCACACAGGACATGTTAATAGTTAATTTCACTTGCTGTGTGGATTGTGGAATGCTTGTTATATGGGTTCCTTGTTATATGGGTTCCTCACACACCGGAGAATTATTCTCTGGTGTGTGATGGATGTCAGGTTGGTAGAAATGGGATACACGCTCTTCTTAGTCAAAAAAGCATAATACGTTTTCTTTCAGCTTTTCTCATCAGTTAGAGTCATTACTCTTAAAGGGATAGTTTACCAAAAAAAATAAAATTCTGTCATCATTTACTCACCCTCATGTTCCAAACCTGTATGATGCTCCATGTGGCACCCAAAAAGAGATGTTTGGCAGAATGTTATAGGGACTGAGTCTCAGGACTGTTGTTTCAGTCACCATTCATTTCTATTGTGTGGAAAGAAGATGCTGAGGCTGTCAGTCCCTAAAATAATCTCCTTTTTTGTTCCACTGAAGAAAGTCATACAGGTTTGGAACAATATGAGGGTGAGAAAATGATAACAGAATTTTCGACAAAAAATCCCTTTAAATATCTCTCATGTTACACTCAACTGGAGTGCTGGTGACAGATTGAATAATTAATTTGTACAGTATAATTCTCTCTCTCTCAGCTGTATCACATTTTGTTTGAAAGTTTCAGAGGTGAAGATCTCTTGATACAAACTAGTGCTGAAACGATTAGCCGATGTTATCGGCAACATCAGCTAAAAAAACTGTTTTTTTTGTCAAATAGTCGTTTCATCTCATTTATCGTAACAACGCAACATGAGATCATCTGAAAAGCTAATGATGCACGAGAGGAGCACTGTATATTGCGCCTGATTGAGGAGTGGAAGTAAACACAGCTCACAGTCCAAGCACACTCCAGACTTTCCAAACAGCCTTATGTATATCTTAAGGAAAAATACAAAATAAGGAAATACAGAAGCAAAGTCATCCTAACTTGAAATAAAGTGTACCTGGTGTTCCGCTTGACCAAAACATGTCTGTCAGATTGTCTAAAAAGGAAACACCCCAGCATTATATCTTTAATGCACCCTTTATTAAAGTTCAAATAATAAGGAAGTCGGTTGTGTAAATAAGCTCAAACACCGATACTGGCATTTCTCTGTGTGGTTAGAACTGCTTATATGAGTTGCATGAAAAACAGCTTGAGAGAGTTTCAAACTTCTCTCAGCCGAAAAATCCTCTCGTGCGGAGATGCTCATCCCTCACTCGCACTTGCTGCAGCTAGATTATAACATGATGGCTCACAACATAGTGGATCATAATATACTGTATATGTCACGGTGTGCATATTATAGAGCACGATAAAGAGGAGAGAGTTTTTGTGTGTTAAAGATGAAACCATATGACTTCAGTTTAATCCATGTCTTCTGAAGCTATCCAATTGGTTTTGGGTGTGAACAGACCAAAATGTTTCTCCTTTTTCAATATAAATCTTGACATCAGCAGTCTCCTTGGCAGTCATGATTTCAAGATCGATTACACTTCCTAGCTCTGCACATGCGTCAAGCACTAGGAAATGTAATTGATCTTGAAATCATGATCGTGCCTAGAGACTGCAATGGCAAGATGTACAGTGTAAAATGAGTTACATTTTGGTCGGTTCTCACCCAAAACTGATGATAGTTTCTGAAGACATAGATGAATCCACTGAAGTCAGATTGATTACATTTATGGTGCCTTTATGTGCTTTCTGGAGCTTCAAAGTTTTGATCACCATTCACTTGCATTGTATGGACCTACAGAGCTGAGATATTCTTTTAAAAATCTTTGTTTGTGAGTGAATGAGAGAATTTTCATTTTTGGTGAACTATTTAAGGGGTATCATACTGGTGGCATCCAAAAGGTTCAGAGTGTTTTTGATGGTTTTCCCTCATTTTATCATGTAAGTGCCAATTTTACAACTGTCACGTCTGTAACAGAGTGATTTTGTCCGCAACACTGGTTTTTTGTCATCATTGTGAAAATTACAAAGAAATTGTTACATGTTATTAAGAGTGCCAACCCTCCTACATTATGTGGCTATTATTATTTCTGGATCATGCTTTTAAATTCAGATCGAGCTTTACAACGCATATGGTCTACAAAAAACTCATGTCCATTTTTCCAATTATTCATACAGCTTTTTATTTAATTGATCTTATCTTACAACTTTATCTCTGTGTCTGATTTAGACCGGGCAGAATTCTAGATCCAAAAACCTGTAGATAAAGTTTACAGTTATTTTTAAGTCTTCCATTTTAAATTTGTCCTGCAAAGATCAATGATAGCTTTAATGAATCAGTGCTGGCAATTGACCATGGCATGGTTTAATAATATCTATGGGGTGTTGGGGGTGGGTGATAGTTGCTATGGTTACAGTAGAGTTACCCTTAGGCTGATCTCATTCTTAATGAAAAGGCTAAAAGCGTTAAGAGACCCATATGCCACTAAGTCCAGCAACATGACAGCAACCATATTATTACATACACCACACAGAGTGGTTTAGAGCAGTGCTTAAAGTTGGATAATCAGATATTGCTGTGCTGCTCAACGTGTTCTGCACACACCACTAGAGGGCAAAACTCGCTAGCGGTCTCTATCGGAAGTGGTGAATGCAGATTAAATATTTTAAAATGCAGCCTTTTGCTGCTTAGTATTCATTCGAGGCCATATCGCGATTTCAGTCTTATTTCAATTCATAATGCAGCCTTAATTTATATCATACAGATGTCTGAGAGGTACATTCAGTCCAGTACATTTTCTGAAGAAAACCTGTGTAACCTGTGCAACATTTATGCCACAGTTGGGTGGTTTCCAGGGCCTTGCTGTGTTTGCTAAGGTTTTCAGAGTGTTTTGTATTGTGCAGTTTCTAAGGTGTTCTTTTGGTTACTAGAGTGTTGTACGCTCAGCGTCAACATTCTTCAGCGCCAAGGAGTGCAACTCGCATAGTTTTCCATTTAATTCGACCCAAATCATTATCAAAGGATAAAGATTATTTACTCTAGCTATCACTGGATGAATTATTGTGAACATGTGTCTTTCATAGAGCCTACTCAATGTATTTTCAGTACAATTATGTTGTTTTATGTTTAGACTAGTGGTCGAACGATATGGGCTTTTTAATTGCCGATGCCGATATTGAGAGAGCAGGGTGGCTGATAGGCCAATACAATGCCGATATGTCACACAGTTTAATATAGTAAAAAACATAAATAAAAAATTGCTAAAATAATAATAATAACTCTAATTTAGCACTATATTTTTTCAGTTTCACACAAAATAAAAAAAAAAATTATGTTGTATTTTAAATGGTAGATAGCAGTTTCTTCAGATTTCTGTTTAGTCATCAAATTTGAGTAATTTATTTGCACACAAAGAAATTGTTAATATATTAGGGAGAAGGAAACAGTACACACAGTAGTCCAGCAACCATGGATAGCATGGCCTCAAAAAATACTGAATCAAACCAATTGTACATACAGTGCATAGTGAATAAGACATTTAGTTATAGCACACATGAAGCGCTTTTACCTTGGGCTGCACTTGCTACCTTGCTGCCTAATCAGTTAATAGCTTAACTGACATCTGTTTTGAATAAATGGAACTCTTAAGGAAACTGGTCTCCGAGCAGTTTGAAAAGCACCTTATTTTAATCGTACCTCCGGATACAGCCTCCGGAGGCAGCATATACCTGATTTCAGACACAGCCTTGAAGTTGCACTCATGCACTTGTGCGGATCAAGGAATCTCCTGATAGATTAAATGGACTGGATCGCCTGCTTGGATTGTTGTCATAATTTGTTAATCATGATGATTTGTGATCCTGATACTTAAGTTTTTGATTCTGGCTGATAGAATACACGCTTCAGATGAAGATATTAGATGACAGGAACAAAGCGCTAGATTTTCGTGAGGTTCGTAAATGACCTCTGTTTAAATTAGATATCTGCATATTTGCTAACGGTATATAAAACAAGTTTTTTTTTATTTGCCTTTTATCATTTTAAATGTTACAGGGAACTGTTGTGGAGAGGCTGTTAGAATACCTGCTTTAGGTGTAAATAAATGAACGCTCCACAGGATGCTGGATATACTCAAGTTGTGTGAGGTTGGTTTATTACATCTGTTTAAATGAGATATGAGCATATTTGCAAATGATATATGATATTAGTTTTATTGATATTCACATTTTTATCATTAGACAAGACAGTTAAAAGTAACAGGGAACTGTTGAGGAGAGAAAGGGAGAATGAATCAGGCAAGCACTTTAACATTATGAGCTCAAACGCATCTGCCACGGCTCTGATACGCGATAAATGACACTGTGTTACACACCTGTCTATTATTGTAGTAACACGATGGCACGTAACAACAAAATTAACCTTCACTTGTTAGTTTACATGTCTCAGTCGCCTCACATGCAAGCGTGATTTTTGGCTCCCTCAAGAATTTTTTTTGCCAAACATAAAATTTATCGGCCTATGCTGATAATTAAAAAAGACAGAATACCTGCTGATTTATGGCCTCGGTGATATATCGGTCGACCACTAGTTTAGACAGCTTGAAGGAAAGACATATTCAAGGATACATACAGAGAAATTGCATGATAAACGTCGCCATTTATAATCGTTCAGCTTGCGCAGTTATAACAGTTTAACTGACCGGCAAACTCATCAACGTCACTTTGTTCATTCTTAAAGAAGTACCAAAACTTTTAGGCCTATAACTTTGGACTACCATCTCCTGTTCCAGGAGATAAATAGCTCTGTGTGTGTGTGTGCGTGTGTGCTTCAGTAAATAGTATATCGCCCATTTGTGGTCTCCCAATGCTATTATGACAAACTGTTAAACAGAGGCCAACTGAGTGTATTGGAAAGCACATTAGTTGAGCTTCTAATTTAAATTTCAGCTAATTTTATAATATCGATGCCTCAAAAATATATCGATAAAATAATGTTAATATCATAATATGTCATAATATTTTATGACATCCCTAGTGGTTCCTTACTGGCCCACAAAAATATTTGGAGTGGAGTTTACTTAAAAAAACATAGGAAACTGTAGTTGCTAATAAATTCAACAGACCATATATTCAAGTACACACAATTACTGGTGACCAGTTTACTCTGTCTGTCTGTTTCAAGTAAATGTTACTCACTCTTTTTTTGTAGAATTTACTTAAGCAACGTAGCACTTAATTAAGCTTTTAAAAGTAAGCTTTTAACATTTCAATGCTTTTACATACTCAGTCATGTGGCACATGACACATGGAGGCCTTCCACAGGGAATCATAATGCATGCTATGTAGTCCATTAGATAACATCAACTAGCTTTAATGATGATAGAAACAAGATCCAGAACTGCACACACAGACCTGAACACTTGGTGCACAAAGCCTGATGACAGTAACAATCAACAGATCATTTTTCTGATCATGAACTGGGATTTTTGAGTTGAAAATGAACTTCAGCCTACACAAAACAAGAAGTTTCTAAATGTAACAAAAAAATAAATATAAATAAGAAAAGAGTGTAAATAAACTTGCAAACAGTGAAACCATGCAAGCTCATAAATTATTCAAGCCTGGTGCATGCTGAGAACATCAACTTTGAAAAGTTGTATAAAATGAACTTTTTTATTTACCTGTGAAATTTGCTCAAATTAGCAAATAATTATGACACGGTTTTCTACTTTAGAATTGGTATATGATAGCATATTGTAAAGATAAACAATCATAAATAATATTTACTTATAAACAATAGCATTTATTTTTACATGCTTGAATTGAGTATTAATTTAGAATTTAATTAATATTTTCAAGCTCATGCTTACAATTACCTCAATGAAGAAAGTACTTGATCTTTTCTGCTATGCTTACTTCACCACAAAATATTTTTCTTTAGTGGAATTCAAAAGATCTCACCCCATATCTTTATGATATTGTGGTCCCTAGATATGGTTTGGTCCCTCCTTTAATGTTAAAGGAGACCTATTATGCAAAATTCACTTTTTTGACATAAATGTTTGTACATAAATGTGAGTCAGCAGTGTGTGTGTTCACCAAATTAGATCACGCAACCTAAAAAGCTTGGGCACCCCTGGGCAGTCAAGGGCCTCCTGGTAGTCAAGGGCCCCTGGGCACTGGCCCCATTGGCCCAGTCGGTAACCCGTCCCTGCCCAAAACATACAAAAAGTTGTGTATGTTTGTGCAAATCATTTTATACCAGACTGCTTTGTGAATAAGTGTCAATATAAAACAGGATTTTCAAAAAAATTGATTATGATGCATGGATCAGTACCAACTGTGTGTGTTCCAGCTTTATATCCTGAAGATGTATATATTTTATTACATTTATATTTTGTGAATGTTTGCAAAATCACATTTCCGAATGTGCTTGTTAGCTGACTCCATGGATAATGCAGCTAAAGTTACCATTGTGTCTGATTGTATTCATGGAGACCAGAGCTACAGTATGTCATTACTTTTATTTTAATCCGAAAACGCTTATTGTCAGTTACCATTGTCTCTGATTGTATTCACGGAGACCAGATATTCCGATTTCTCTTCCCATTCCAGCCCTGCCTAAACTCCGGTATTTACACAGTCAGTCATATTGGTTCTGACTTGTTGTTGCTGTAGTAACCAAAGCATGAGCTGTAAAGGCACATCCCTCTTCCGTAAAGTGGGCGGGGAGCAGTAGCTCTTTTGTATTTAAAGAGACACACGCAAAATCAGCGTGTTTTTGATTCCACCCAAAAAGAGGCATTTAAAACATGGTATAATAAATGGTCTCCTTTAAATCTCTGGGATTTGTAAAATTGATATTTTTTTTGCCTGTTTTATCATACATCTGACGAAAGTCCAATTGCTTACTAAACTCCTACCACCCCTTCTGCCCGGCCACCATCTTCCATTGTTCAGACAAAAGTAGGTAGTTCCACCCCATATTTACAGCATTGGTTGAGCCAGATGACTTCCACAAAGCCACAGTGTTTACACTCTAAAGGGAAGTCAACCCATGAATAACTTATATGTTGTATGTATATTATTTGTCTATGCACATTAAACTAGGTAGGAGAAACATCAGAAGAATTAAACACTGCCACTTCTCAATGAAGTACTCAAAGACTGAAAGCACACAATCACACTGTAAACACAGAACAGTCAATTCTGTATGATGTATTACAACGTGAATTTGGAAGGGTACACCTGACAAGGCATGTTTCTAGGTGTGTGAAGAGGTAATTTGAGTCTTGTTGTCACCTGCATGCACACACCCTTGCAACCCTTACATTACTCTTTCCATCAGTACTTTTTCAGAGCAGGTTTGTATGACTGGTTGTATCAAGAAAGAGACATGAACAGATACATATTAACTGAACTCCCAGTTGTGTATTTTTCTCTACCACTGTAATCTATCTGTCTGTGTTTCTGTCTCTCTCTCACACACACACAGTCTGTTTTTATTCTCTCAGCAGAACAGGAAACCATGTCATAGAATAGAAGATTTAGCACTGGAGAGCATGACATCATCCAGAGGGGAAGGAAAAATGTGTGTGTGTGTGCATACCTCACTATAGTTTGGGGACAAAATTGTCCCTAAAAGTGAGCTATAGTATATCTGACAGATCCTCCTTTTGGGGGACGTTTGGAGATATCATTATTTGGAAAAATGATTTATAAATAAAGTAAATAATTCTAAAAAAAGAATTAGAGAATTGCTTTCTTTTAGCAATAGGGTTTCTTTATAGATTATTATATTATTATAACTAATTATAATTAGCTTTAAATAAAACTAATTGAAGTCTATGGTATTTCCACATTTCATTCCCAAGTAAACTTAAAAATAAGATAATAAAAACTTCTAGGTTACTGTTGTAACCTCTGTTCCCTGATGAAGGGAATGAGACATTGTGTCGAGTGAAGCGACACTAGGGGACTTTCTTGAAGGCCTCGGTTACTTCTGAACTTGAGAAAAGGCCAATAAGAATTTGGCAGACAGAATCTGCATGTCCCTCCCCTGGACATACGGGTATAAAGGGAAGGAATCATGCCTCTGTTCATTCAGGTTTAGCACTGAGGAGAAGAGAATAAGTTTCGGCCATTGCAGTGGCTCGGTTCAGCGTCGTGGCCAGGGGGACACAACGTCTCGTTCCCTCCATCAGGGAACAGAGGTTACACGTGGAGACCACCACCTGCCCAGGCTTGGGGGAGGTAAAGAGTGGTGAAATACGTCACATGGGTTTTCATGCCACATGAGGAAATGGCGTGGTGTTAGATCCTACCTGCTGAGAGGGAGGAGTTGCTACAAACACGGCGACCGGGGGGCAGTGGTACACACAAATACATACAGGGGGATTAATCCACAAGGTCCCATCCTGTAGAGCACTTATTCCAGTACAGAGTCATTTCAGTACCCGTAGTGGGTCTGGTCGGGGAATTTCTCTGCTGAATTCGCAGACCAGAGGGCTAGGGGGGAAGAACATCCAGGGAGTGCGAATCTAGTGGACTCTCCTGGGGGAAAAGAGCAGACGTGATCACCTCATTAGAGGGGCAGGGCGCTATGTGCAAGCGGAACACCCGGTCAGACTTTCTGCATTCCCGAGTTCTAAGTACTTGTTCCCTTTCCGCTGTCCACCAAAGCAGACAAAGAGCTGCTCAGAATATCTAACGCTCTGCGTGCAGTCCACATAGGTACGCAAAGCATGCACTGGACACAGCAACAAAAAGGCTGGGTCTGCGTTCTCCCGGGGCAGTTCACTACCTGGTCCCTGAAGGTGGTCATAGGAACCTTGGGCACGTAGCCTGTCTTAGGACGACATGGGTGTCTTGCAGGCCCCCAACCCTCTTGATGGAAGTGAACGTGATCAGGAGGGCCATCTTCAAGGGGAGGGCTTTGAGCTCGAATGGGGGTTTCTGAAGGCCTGAAAGGACAATAGAGGGGAACAGGCATGGTCTGGGAGGGTTCAGCCTCCGGGCACACATAAGGAGACTGATATTCAGATTGTGCTTCCCTAGGGACTTACCATCCACTGCGTCGTGGTGAGCCGATATGGTGGCTACATAAACCTTCATGGTGGAGGGGGACAGCCTCCCCTCCATTCTCTCTTACAGAAACAAGACCACTGATCAAACTGCACATATCTGCAGGTCTTCAGATCGGGAAGAACACCAATTTGCGAACAAGCTCCACTTTAGGGTGTAAAGTTGCCTGGTAGAGGGAGCTCTGGCTTGGTTGATCTTGTCTACGATAGCAGGTGGTAGGCCACTTAGATCTTCCGCATCACGTCGAAGGGCCAGACGTTGAGGTTCCAGAGGTCTAGGCGCGGATGCCAGAGGATGCCCTGTCCCTGAGAAAGAAGGTCCTTCCTCAGGGGAATTCACCAAGGAGGGGCTGTTGCGAGGAGTGTGAGATCCAAGAACCAAGTCTGTGTGGGCCAGCAGGGGGCCACCAGAGTGAGTGGTTCCTCGTCCTCCCTGACCTTGCACAGCACACGTGCAAGTAGTTTCACTGGGGGAAATGCGTACTTGCGCAGCCCCCGGGGCCAACTCTGTGCCAGCGCGTCTGTTCCGAGGGGAGCCTCCGCTAGGGAGTACTAGAGCGGGGAGTGGGATGTCTCTTGGAATGCGAAGAGGTCTCCCAAATCAGCTGGACCTGGGGAGTGGAGCCTCCACTCTCAGTTGAGCATATCTTGTCGCGACAGCGCGTCCACTGCCATGTTGAGGATGCACGGGATGTGAGTGGCAGGCAACGACCTGTGTCACATTGGTCTCCAAAGGAGTAGATGGCGGGCGAGTTGTGACATATGACGAGAGCGCACGCCGCCTTTGTGATTTATGTATGCTATCGTAGCGGTGCTGTCTGAGCGAATCAAGACGTGCTTGCCCAGTATTAGCGGGAAAAGCTTGATGTGCCAACCCAGCCGGGGCCCTATCCAAGAGCCGTGGCTCTGTTTGGAGGCAACACATCAGGACACCTTCTGTAGGGGGACTCTTGTCCGCAGATTTGGGTGTGTGGCAGGTCTCTTAAATAGCTCTGTAGTGTGACCAGTGCATTTTAAAATATACAAACATTCCATATATTTCCTCAATTAATATAAGGTACAAGAAGTAGTTAAATGTAGTATAGAATAGTTTTATTATAGCATGTCACACTGCAGGATACTATTTTCACTGCATGAAATTTCATGTCGACTGCCAACAGTGAATGGATCATCTGTCTTTGTGGCAGAGAATGTTACAGTCTGCTAGTGTAGGTGGTTGATGTTTAGTATTTTAGGTTATTTTCATATCCAATGGTTATTTTTAAGCTCTTTTTTTTATTTTTTATCAGTAATACGGTTTTATCCTGATAATTAAAGTAAATCAGTAATACCAATGTACTTTTATATTTTAAAGGAGTTGCTGCCTCCCTCACCTCCCATCTCTTAGGGCCAAGAAAATCCCTAGTGTGTTTCTCTCAGTGTGTCTCAGTGTGTGTGTGCACATATGGCAGTAGGTGTTTATGTGTGTATATTCAAAATAATGGAAAGTGTACAGACAAATGCCAAGAGACAGGAAAAGAGGTGCTGTATTTAAGTGGAAATTTTTAATTATTTTATTATGCTTTTTTAAGACATTTGTTGAGGTAAACTAAGATTTAAAGAGAGATGTTTTTAAACTAAATAGAGGGAAAAGGAATATTTCAAAAGGAGGATTTGGATTTTTAAGCATTTAGTGCGTGTATGAAATGTCCCCTTCACTTTACATTCTGTTAAGAATGTACACCTGTCCAAAGAGACTGTATGTTCATTTGTGTACATGTTTGTGTTTTTATGTGACCATTTATGCCTTTCTTTTGTCATGAGACTTTTGCCCATAATGCTATAGAAATTGTAGCTTCCAGTGCTATCATGAATTAATTATCAAATATACTTTGATGTTCAGTTATTAGTATCCAAATTAAAATAATATTATACTATATTTATTAAATATATTATGATATATTGTAAATAATTATATATAATATTCAGAACACCCACTGAGAAATTATTAGGAACACAGGTCCTGATAAAGTGCCCAACGTGGTCTTCTGTAGTTGTAGCCCATCCACCTAAAGGTTCAAAATGTTGACCATTCTGAGAAGCTATTCTGCTCACTTCAATTGCACAGAGTGGTTTACTGAGTTACCGTAGCATATATGTCAGTTTGAACCAGTCTGGCCTTTCTCAGTTGATCAACAAGGCGTTTCCGTCCACAGAACTGCCGCTCACTGGATGTTTTTTGGCACCATTCTAAGTAAACTCTAGAGACTGTTGTGCATGAAAATCCCACAAGATCAGCAGTTAAAGAAATACCCATTCTGATGGTCGATGTGAACATTAACTGAAGCTCCTGACCCGTATCTGCTTAATTTTATGCATTGCACTGCTCCAACACTATTGGCTGATTAGATGATGGCATGAATAAGTAGGTGTACTGGTGTTCCTAATAAATTTATTTTGGAATTCGATCTTGATGTGTGATCCTGGCATAAATGTTAGGACTATATCAAAGCTGTTTGTGCTTACAGTGTGATGTTGATGGCTGAAATTTAGGCCATGTCATATGACTGGTCGAGGCTTGATGTAGATTGTTGCCTTAGTCTGTTATCACTCACTTCTCATTATCCTCTCTCTCTCAGCAACCAATCACATTTGAGACAGTATGGACCACCTTGCGTGACCAATAAAACCTTTTAGTTTTATGTCAGATTTAATGATACATTCACTCTTTCTGAAACACTCAAGGAATCATAAACAGAACAAACTCAAGCACATTTCCACATACCTCTTTATATATATATGTGTGTGATAGAACAGTCTGTTAAAGCTAAAAATATGCCATAGTGCAGATGGGTTCAGTCCTTATGCATTACTTATGGGAGTTGACTCTTCTCTTCTTTCTCTATTTCCCCTTTTTTATGTGGACAATTATGGAATTTTTAACTGCTTTGTTTAACAGTCTCTATCTCTTGCACGAGTCCTTGCTGTTTATGGTCAGCATTTTGCAGCAATTTGCAGGCCCTTGAATCTAAAGGCCAATCTGATTTCTGTGGCATTAGAATAATTTTTTTTGTGTTATTTCTTTTAAGTATTTATCCTTCAATTGATGGGGCAACCCCCATAACAAGTCAAAAATAGAATTTAATATAAATGCCACTTGGTTTGATATTTTTTTATATAATGTTATTACAGTATTTTAAGTGTGCTTTAATTGTCTCAACAAACTTTACCAAATTTTTTTGTCCAACCTCAATTTATCTGTTTTTAATCAAAGGCATTTGACCACAACTACTTCAACATGATGTGTTGAATTTTCTTGAATGTTTTTGAATAGCTCTTTATGCTCAAGTTTTCATTATCTTTCTCTCTGCAGGTGACATCACACAAAAAGGTTACGAGAAGAAGAGGGCCAAACTTTTAGCACCCTACTTGGTTCAAACTCAAAGTAAGAATGCCAGAAATAGTTCACTCCATCTCTGTTTCTGCCTTATTATCTCTCTCATTTTGTTTTTCTCAGTAGTCCACTGACTCATGTGATAATGTGGTTATGAAACATCTTCTCAGACTGTTCCTCTTGAGATTGAGGGTTTCCATCCTGAGTGCTCCTTCTTCACTGCCTTCTAATGGTCACATGTATTGAACTGCAACGTAAAACCCTCTCGCTTTATTCTAGCAATCATTAGCAATTGCAAGAAATATAGGGACTCTTGGGATTATTTTTGACTCTTGGGGTCATTAAATACCCCATGAAATCCAAATTGGAATTTTGTGGCTTTTAATCCATGTCTGACAGCTTTGAGGCCATCTATATGCTAGTGTTCTCCTAAACGTCACTTTTTTGGCACAAAAATAACTTTTAGCAGAAATGCACAATTTCAGGGAATCGAAGATTGATTACTCATACTGCACTCACTCATTTTGTCCAACCACAGCTCTGCACGTTTATGTCTTCTATCTTCTCTTATTGGTTGCTGTGACTGCCAGTTTGGTTTATATTGTTATCTCTGCAGCTTTGGCTCCACCTCCAGCCTATGATGGACAGTCTCCTGTTCCGAGCTCTGCCCCTGCACCCAAACCTGGCCCCTCAAACTCTTCCTCCTCCTCTTCTCGCCACCGGCGCACACGCCGACCTCATCGAAGCAGCGGGACGAGAGATGAACGCTACAGATCAGGTAAAACTGTTTAGCAACATACAAAACAGATACTTTTACATCACACTTTTTTCTTCCACTGTAGTTCAAAGTTTATCTGGTCTATCCTTAAAGAATAGAAGAGGCAGAATGTCAACCTCAGTCACTATTAACTTTCATTTCACCTTTTTTAGTACAATTAAAGTGGAAGGAGTCTTTATGTCTAACAAAACATGTTTTGGGAAGTCAATATTTCAAATGGGTTACTTGAATAAAATGGGATAGGTAAACATGTTTTAAACATTGAAAAAAAAAATCTACACTATTATAAATTTGCTTTAGAACTTTACAGACTATTTACATTTCATGAGATTTACAGGGTGTGACGTTAACAGTTGTGCAGATGTAATTTTCTTCTGACCTCATTCTTGTTAGAAATATTAGGTCATCTGTTATGGCAGTCATACTCAGACACAATGTTACAATGTTTTAAATTCAGTTGATTTCACTACATATTTTATGTCCATACCCTTGTTATGCAAGCATTACAAAAAAAACTCTTTCTGAGGGGCGATAGACTAATGCTATGATGATAACACGAGGGTTGCTGATTTGAATCAAGGTAGCGGCAATCCATGAACCGGAAAGTTAATGAGATTCCAATCAGTATTGTGTACTTGAGCAAAGCATTTAACCCAGGATGTTCAAGGTGGACTGTCCATGTCACACTGGATAAAAAACACCTCGCCAAGCACAGAGGTCTGTAGAAACTGAAGGAGCCATTTAATTATTCTTCAAATTTGAAATGGCCTGCTATTCGAAATCTGCCATTGAGATAAATGGGAATGCTATGGAATGGATACTGTCACAAAACTGCCTGTTACCAGCTTTTTGTCTCTCTTTCTCTCATTCTCTGTTTCAGATATTCATACTGAGGCTGTTCAGGCAGCACTGGCAAAGCATAAGGAGGAAAAGATGCCGCTGCCCATGCCAACCAAAAGGCGCTCCACATATGTACAGTCACCAGTTGACAACTGCACCCCACCAGGTGAGCTTACACACACACACACATACATACAGGCATTAAATAAAGCTTTACACTCATATACTAGATAGTAGTATATACATATACACTGAAGACTGCTAGGGCTGGGTATCGATACAGATTTTCCGATTAGATCTGATTCTGATTCACAAGCTCTTATTTTGATTTGATTTCGATTCAATATCAATTCATATGGGTATATTTCAGTTATAATGTCTCTTTTGCTTATATAAGAAATACATTCTCCCAGTTAATTCTGTGATTTATACAGGATACCTTCTAACTAGGTGCAATATGAAAATATGAATTTTTCTAATTATATTTTATTTGCTGCCTGCATCAAATTCAAGGCTTTGACTCTGGCCTTCGGCAGCCTTTGAAAGAGCACCCTCTTTCTACAATTCACTCCTCCAAGTCTATGTCACAACTCGCTCTCTGTGGTAAATGAACGAGAGGTGCCTGGTGGTCCTATTGCAAAGCACAAAGTCAACTTCACAATCATTCACGTTCTCTGTTCCTCTGTGGTGGAATGAGCTCCCAACCACCACACGATTTGCTGATACTATCTCAACATTTAAGAACAAGCTGAAAACACAACTGTTTCGAGAGCATTTAACCAATCCACAAAAAATGCACTTATTTAATATTTAACAATAAAAAAGTATAATAATTTTTTTATACACTAGCTTCAACACAACTCCAGCCACTCTGCAGTGTGGTACTGCAGATATTGTTGACTTTTGTATGAAAAATTGCTTGATCTGTTCCTCATCGAGTCGCTTTGGATAAGAGACTAAATTACTAAATGTACATGTTATTTAACATGTATAACATGTTAAATGTCCATGTTTAAGTTTTAAGTTTATTAGGTTTCTGCAAATTCTGCGAGTCTGGATTTTAGTCAGGACGTAGCCTTTTGTAAGCAGCTCAGACAGAGTTATCCACCTTTTTCCTATGTCCTGTGATGCTTTTAGAGAAATATAGGCATTATTTCAATTGTCAAGTTAACACTGCTGTTGTTGCTCTGTACGTCCATTCATTCTTTCTTTGCGATGTTGGGATTTTGAGGAGAGTGTGTATGATTTTGTATGGAAATACATCAATCACTATATCAGTGTGTTACTGAATGATAATAAACTGCAAAAAAGTGATAAATACCAAGACAGCGTGAACAATACCGGCACGCTGGTTCACCCAGGTGCAGTTGAGATTTAATCTAAGCAAACACAAAACATTTCGAGCAAAATTATTGTTTTTTTAGTGGAGTACCTGTGTTAGTTCAGCTTCAGATGTGTTACCCTGCATGTTCAAATCAGACAGACATGCTGAGGAAGAGCCGTGAAGTACTCATCTTTGGCTATGCAATCGGTTTATCAAGTTTTCCAATTTTGTTCGGCGGGTGATTGATTGGTGAGAGGTGGTGCTTCGCTGATGTCTGGGACGCATCAGGATGCCATTTTAAACCTGACATGCAATGTGATTTTTGACTACCTCTTTATGTGTTTTTTGTGATCCAAACACAAAACAATTTGCACCCCCTTTACAACTATATTTAGCGCTGACCTTTGCGATCGGATCATCTGAAACACATCTTATTACCAGCTGTAAACAGGGTCTTAAAATGAACAGGGAATGCTGTTGAACAACTTCCGGGGGAAGTCCCACCCACATTAATTTCCCCAATATGACCCCCAGGAAAAAGGTGGATAGAGATCATATTTTTAATCTATTTTTTAAATCTAGTTGAAAATTTTTCCCATTGTGATCCACTTATAATATCAGTCAAGTTCTTTTCCCACCAAAAATACGTTGTTTTACATAACCATTTTGCAGCCTCTCTCTGAACCTTATAATTGAACAAGCTTTTTTTTGCTACTGTACCTTCAAGTTAAATGAGTAACTAGGGCTGGACGATATATTTAATATTCACAATAAAGTTGCGATGATTTTGCTGACGATATCAAATTAAGCAATATTGTGAATATCGTGATGATTTTAATCTGCTTTTTATTTGGCCATTAAGTTTGATAAAGAGTGCATCATGATCCTTCAGGGCTGTACAATTAATCAACATAGCATCAAAATGGCAAGTTGGGTCATGATGTGATTATTAAACCGCAAAATGCTGCGATTTAAAGGCAGATAAACGCATGTATGCATTAAACTGGTAACGCTGATCTGTGCACGCGCGAAGCAGCTCTCTCAGAGCAGTTCATGTGCTTTGTGAAAGAAAAGTACTGCAGGTTCAAGCACTCACACATTTCCAAACATCAGTAACCGCTACAAGTTATCATACAAATCTACAAACTTGGCACCGTATAACAAAAAATGGAGGAGATGACATGTTTCACCAGATGCCGCACATTGTAAACCTGTCAATTACACACAGCATTTTCTGTGTCAAAATAAAAGGCAAAAGTTAATTAAATTGGACAGAAATACATGATTTTGTGTAACACAAATTTAATCCTAAAAATAATAATGATAAATCAGTATTATGTTATAATAGTAAACTTGACTCGGACCCACAGTAATAATTTAGTATTATACAATATTCAACTGGGTTCCAAAAAATAAGTGAGTGAAGTAGGTTTTGCACACCTTGTTTTCCACAATAAATGTGTGAGTAAAAATATATAAAGGTAAATAATGCTTTTTATGAAGCTACTATGTTTTATTGTATATGGAATATAAATATGTTAAAATAATGTATTCTATCCCAGTTTAATATACAGAAACAACTATAAGAAAGCCCATTCTTAGGTTAATTTTCTCGAAAACTGTAAACAAAGTGTGTTTTTCAGAAATTACATACTTAAATGAAAATTATTAAATCTAATTTTCCCTTGTGTTTATTTTGTGAAAAACTGTGAGAATCCTGGCCACATTATTTTTAAATAGATTTCTATTCAAAGCCTTAATATTGAATCTATTGAATCTACTTGACTACAATGGATGAATGGTTTGGATGAAATGATGAAACACATGTGTGTGTGTATATATATCGAATTTCATCAAAAAAAATATTGATAAACAATTTGTAAAGCTATATCAATCTTGCCCTATGAATAACATTGCTTACTCATGGATGGTAGGTTTTCTGTCGGGTCCCATGTAGTTGCAGACCCCCCCCCCCCCCCCCCCCCCCCCTTTTTTTTACCTGTTTTTTTTACTCATAGCTGTTTTTTTTTTTATCTTTCTTTCCCTTATTCTCTTTTTTTGTCAGACTCTTCCTCGTCCTCTGATGATGAGACAGTGTCCAGTGAAAGTGCAGGGCCTCAGCAGTCTCCAGACACCTGGATCAACAGCTCTCTGCACGCATCCTCCACCTCCTCTTCTGCCTCCTCCACTCTCTCTCATGGGGAGTCTAGGCCCGCCCAGGCCACTCAGTCTCAGCAGGCCCGCCGCCCCCACTCGCACCTGCCCCAGCCGCCCCACTCCCAGCCCACCGCGCTGGCTGAGGCCTTCGCGCAAACACGCATCGGTGAGTGAGCCACTATTAGCACACAAAATCTTGTTTCATTGGACATAAACTTTGTTTTTTATTTTTAACATTTGGTTTCAGGTTTTGATTTTAGCTGCTTAATCAGCCTTATTTGCAGTTTGTTGTTTTTTCCATTGCCTAATTATTTCTTAATTTGTTTGTCTTTTGTCTTTCTATGGTAAAATGCTTGTTTCTGTTCATTTATATCTTATGTGACTGTCAGTGAGAAGAATAGGAAGAGGTAAAATCAAGTTTAGCAAACTTTTACCTTGCCCTGTGTGTGTAAGATTTGTTGTGAGTTATGAATTCTATCCGCCACATCCACAGGCCCTGCCTTCAATTTCTCCCCTTACCCTCTTGTCAACCATGTGTGTTTAAAGCCTATGAATGATTGGTCCCATGCAAATGTTATATACGGGAGCTAATGAAAATTTTGCATTTGCAATGTGGCTCAGGACTGATCATCTGTTACATCTGTTACATCTGTTACACCTCTTCCCAATCTGTATGCATGAAGGAAGTGTGCTCTTCCTGCACATGACACCCTGAGTGTGTGTGAAATTTCAAAAGATGTAGAAACTAACTGTATGGATTAGCCCAACAGGCTTCCATAAATTGTCAGTTTATTTAAAGACAAGATAAAATGGTATTCACAACCCTTGTTAAAACTGTTTATTTGCAGAACAATTGCAGTCAATTTTTGGAAAATTTGTGGAAATGTTCCCTGTACGTTTGCCAAGGGGAATTTGCCAGGGCAAAATATTTTTGTAAAGACAACACGATTAACTTCCATTATGTGAAATTTTTCTGATTGAAACTAGAGCTGTCAAAATTAACACGTTCACGTATGCGATACCATTAATATAGCATAAATCAGCAAAAACACTGGTAGGGACTAGGATGTAACCTTTGTGATTCGTTGATGTGTCCGCCCAGAAGTCTAATACTGACACACACACCACAACACACACACACAACAGCAATTGGAAAGGACCTCTTAAAAGCTATTTGATGTACAAAACAAGCCCAGATGGGACAGTCTGCCATCTGATTAATATTGTGTAGATTAAATTTTAAGAGAATTAATGCCCATTGCAATGAAAATGTAAATTATGGGGGAACTAGTTATTTTAATTAATCAACCTCCCAATTAGACTTTGCAAAACATTTAATTTTACTTGAATTGGTGCTATTTTAGTGCATTTCTATCTTTATACTGTGGAAGGCTTTGCTTGGAAAATGTTAAATAAATCATTATATTTTAACATTTTTGTTAAAATATAATTTTGCTGTCTTTCCTAAGATATAAATAAATGCCATTTTGGCAGGGGGGCTGGTTAGCTCAACAAGTCTTGATGCTGACTACAAACCTGGAGTCCACGAGTTCGAATCCAGGGTGTGCTGAGTGGCTCTAGCCAGGTCTCCTAAGCAACCAAATTGGCCCAGATGCTAGGAGGGTAGAGTCTCCTCCTCGTGGTCGCGATTAGTGGTTCTCGCTCTCAATGAGGGCACGTGGTAATTTGTGCGTGAATTGTAGAGAGTAGCATGAGCCTCCACATGCGGAGGCCACATGATAAGATTGGATTGACGTGGGTTTACGGTTTCAGAAGCGGAGGCAACTGAGACTTGTGGGGATTAACTGCGCCATCACGAGGACCTACTAAGTAGTGGGAATTGGGTATTCCAAATTGGGAGAAAAGGGGATAAAAAATTTATTTAAAATAAATAAATAAATAAATGCATTTTGACAAGAAAAAGAAGTATATATGGAGTTAAATTGCAGCAATTTTTAAAATCGTGATTAAAAATTGCAATCGACTGACAGCACTTAACAATATTGATACAATATTCAGCAGGACACTAATGTAAGGCGAGATTTACATTTATAATATTTTATTGGATTGTGAAAAGAAGACTATGACATAATTTAGGACTGGGTATCGTTTGTTAATGATTCACAAACTTGCGATTAAATTCCTGTTTGGATATGATTTAATTGGATTCTTATATATTTACTTATATATATTCTTGTTCAATTGCTATTTATTTAACAGATATAATTATCAATATAACCAATTGAAGATAACAATAATCGGAAGATCAATATTTTTACCCAGCCCTAATATTATTGGTAAATGTTTTTTTCTGCCCATACTGCTTTGGTCAGCAAAAAAATAAAAAATACAAATTTGTTTCACTAATGGAGAATGTAATCCATTTTGGTGTAAGATTATAAAAAGCACATTCTTTGCACCTATGAACGTGCACAATAAGACCAATTTCATGTTGTCTTTTAAGTACATTTGGCTTTAGCACTTTACCAATTTATGCAACTGAAGGGAGCACGTGCTGACAAGAGTTCTGAATGGACATAGTTTTACACAGTCTTAGGGCTTTTTTTTAACATGATATGACACCACGCACAACAATTTTCGTGAGAACGCTTATTCTAAGTTAAATTTTCGTGCCAGGCGCAAAGCGCAACTGGGCATGTGTGTGAGTTTTTGCGCTACTGTGGGTGGATGCATGCAAACGGTGGGTGTATTGTATGTAAAGGAAGTGGCACAAAGTTCAAATTTGCTATTTTCCTAAGATTTGGTTGTTTCGCAAAGAAGTTATATGTATATATGTATTGTTATTCTTGTATATTTACAATTGTATTTATGATTTAATTTTGACTAGGAATTTTCCACCAGTTGAGTGATTTTTAAGTAACCGCAAAAGTAGGTTTAAAAAAGTTGGAGAAGGTGAAATGTTTGGATTTAAATAGATTTTTTGACCACATTCATTTCATTTTAAGTAGTGTAATTTGAATTTAGGAATGAATTTGAATTAATTTTTTCGCGTTTCAATAAATTATAATTTTTCATCAAAATCGGCCGGTAGAAGCGAAATGCATGCCAATACAATCACTTGTAGACTTTCATCAGTAGATGAAAAGGGATTAATAATAATTGCTTAATTTAATGCCACATAAATCCAAATTCTGACGAGTATCACATTTTCCATGCGCATAAAAGGATCGTGTCGCTGTCATAGAAATATGCCTCATATTTATCAAGGACGCAGTTAAAGGAATAGTTCACCCAAACTCCCCCTCAGGGGAGTTTCTTTCTTCAGCCAAACAGAATTTAAGATTCTAAGTACATTAACTTGCATTGTTTAGAAGAGGAGCCCTAAAATTAAATCCTAAAATCTTAAATTCTGTTTTGATGAAGAAAGAAACTCGGATACATCTTGGATGGCTTGAGTGTGAGTAAATTATCTGCAAATTTAAATTTTTGGTGAACTATTCCTTTAATTGACAGAAGAACTTAATTTTCAATTCTTCTAATTCATTGCACACAGTCCATTTACACTACCAACTTCTTATTAATGTGCTGTCTTTGTTTAAATTGTTGGTGCTTGAAGGAATGGGCTATATAATATTATGCGGACGTTGAATTACTGGAGAGTACCTCAGAATTAAATGGCACTTGGTAATGCCTTTTGCGCATTGTGCGGGCGATTTCGCCAAACCCACTTGTGCCTTGATGTAGTGCATGCTTGTATGAAAATACCAAAATTTTATGGGCTTGCCCATTGACTTTGCGCTTATGACTCAAGCCATTGCCTTGCGCGTAATGCTTGTGCTCTGAAAATAGGGCCCTTAAAGATTATTAAAGTAGCCCTTTAATAGTCCCTTAAAGCCCTTAAAGTGTTTAATTTTGGTGCTACAAACGGAACCAAACTGAATTGCAAAAATAATGATTGTTGCCAAACAAATGCAAAAAACAAGACAAATGAATGGCCTCCATGGGCTTTCATATGTTTGGACACATTATTATTATTTTTACATTTCCGTCGGTGCCGCTAGTAAAGCAGAAATTGCACACATCACCCAAGGGCTAGGGTAATACATCTGTAAAACTCTGAGCTGTGTTGATTGTAAGTGATTGATGTGTGTTATTCTGGGTCAGATCCAGGAGGAGGAGTTGGGCCCCCTGATGGGCCATCCCAAGCTCAGGCTAGAGGCTCTCGTGTGGATCTACCTGCCAATGCCGTGGTGCGAGGGATGAGTCGAGGACAGAGCCGCTCCAGCATGATGGAGACCGCAGACGGTACTTATTGTGTTTGTGTGTGTGTGTGTGTGTGTGTGTGTGTGTGTGTGTGTGTGTGTGTGTGTGTGTGTTCATATGGTATTATGTGCAATACCACAAGTACTGTACATATAGGAAAAATCATGCAGATTTTCAGAGCAAAAAAAAAATTTAAATAAAATAATAAATAAGTAATGGAAATGAATATATAAAATAAAATAAATTTTTCTAGGCATTCTCAGCTCGAATGAATTTCATTAGCTAGAAATTGCTCTTTTTGAGGGCAGTCTCTAAAGAAAGGATTTTAATACCCTTTCCAACTAATCACAAACAACTTGAAAAGTCATGGAAAAAGGTGTGGGAAGCCAGGAATATGTATTTGTATTTGAATAGTGTGGTACATGAGACATACATACTCTCAAAATGTATGTCAAACCTTGAGTGCCTCTTCATAACTTTATTTTCATGCCTCTCAGACTTTTGTGTTAACATCTCAATAACATTTCAATTTCAGTCTCTATGAATGCTGTTTAATTGCTTCATTAATCGCATCCCTATTCTTTTTTCTTTTCCACCTTTTATCCACTTGTGTCATGTTGCTTTTCTCTGTCAGTGAGAAGAGTAGGCAGAGGTAATGATTAGTCATAGACATGTCCTGTAGTTAGATTTTAAACGTATGTTTGTGTTTGTATACTGTATGTGTTAAAGAGAGTGTGTCAAGGTAAAACCTGCTTCTTTAGAAAAATAAAATAGTAGAAATAGCAATAACAAATAACAGTAAATCACCTCCATCTCTACTTACATGTGGTTTTCACTCAGTCATGATCCTTCACTACACATTGGGTTTTCTACAAGACTGCATTTCAGTATTGAAGGTAGGTTATGAGGTTGAGCATATAAAGAGGTTTGTTTAATTTGGTTTAATTTGATCTATTAACTGTTATATATCTGGGTATCTCTGGACCAGGACTGAAAAATATCACTGTAAGAGAGATGCGTATATATATATATATATATATATTGATTAAACCAGACTTAACAGTGTATGAATGTCATTGCATTTGATAACAAAAAGAAAACACAAGCACACTTTTTAAGCAAAGCATGTCACAAAAAAAAGTTAATTAGGTTGTCATTATTTTCAGAAGGTATTAGAATCTTTTTTTTATCTATGCAATGACATACATTTTAAGTGACTTCCTAGGTGAGTTGAGAGTGTCTGGGATTGTGTGTGTGTGTGTGTGTGTGTGTGCTTGCTCGTCTGTCTCATCCCACCCTTCCTGACCCCAATCCTGGTGTAGGAGTTCCGGTTTCCAGTCGCGTGTCCACGAAGATCCAGCAGCTGCTTAACACACTGAAACGACCCAAACGGCCACCACTCAGTGAGTTCTTCATGGATGACCAAGAGGAGATTGTGGAAGGTATGTAGATGAATTATGCTCATGCTATTTCTCTTTCAAATACGCATTGAATGCCAATTTTAAAATAAGGAAGTGAAATTATTTGGATCGAGTATTGTTTTCTTAAATCAAATGTTCCTTACTCCCTATCTCGTCTCAGTCCCTCAGGCAGATCCTAACACCCCTCGGCCAGAAGGCCGGCAGATAATCCCTGTGAAGGGGGAGCCGTTGGGTGTGGTCAGTAACTGGCCTCCTGCCCTTCAGGCAGCATTAGCTCGATGGGGTGCCACACAAGGCAAAAGTCCCGCCCTCACAGCTCTTGATATCACAGGGAAACCACTCTATACACTTACATACGGTAAGAGTGAGCAAGGTCACCTACATGATATAGGTTTATGGGTTGTCTCTGTAAGTTTGATGCACACAAACTGTATAAATGTATGAATACAACTAAGTGATTGGTGTGTGGTTGGCAGGGAAACTTTGGAGTCGTAGTGTGAAGCTGGCCTACACTCTCCTCAACAAATTGGGAACAAAAAATGAGCAGATCATCAAACCAGGCGACAGGGTAGGAAAACAACCAAACCAAGACAAACAGTGTGTCCTTATTAAATGCAACACAATAAAACAACTCAAAAAAGAAAATATTTTTCTTGTAAACCTGAGTTTTTGTCTCAATCAGCTGTGAAACGATGAATAACAGGACATTTTGACAGTAGTTTGGTTTATAACCCTTCCCACAGCAAAATCTCATTGGTCCCACACCTCATAACTATGTTAAACATAAAATATCTTCTCATTGGCTGTGTGGCAGACAAGCCTCTTGTCCATTGGAAAGGAGGAAGCAGAAACTGGGTTACCAACCAAAAAGACTTTTAATAAACAAACACAACATAAAACGATCTCTCTCTCTCTCTCTCTCTCTGGCATCTCCGGCTCCTCTTTATCTCTCTCTCCTGATGATTAGGGCAACTCAGCACCAGGCATGCATCCACACGGCCCGGCCACGCCCTCCTCCTCATCACATGCTAGGAAGTGTAAAATAGCTTGAAATCATGATCGTCAAAGAAATTTCTGATGTTAAGATTTATAAAAAGGAGTTATATTTTGGTCTGTTCCTACCCGCAACCAATTAGATCGCTAGTTTTCATTTTTGGGAGAACTATTCCTTTAAATGTTTTATGAGCTTTCCCTGATAAAAAAAGAGCAATTTAACAGAACAGGCTTCTTGAGCAGGTGTTCTTAACTGGTGTACAATTGTGCATTTAAACGCACACAATTAACATTACATTGCTACAAGCAGTTTTCCTCTTCAGTTATTTGCTAGTAATGTCTTGTTATGCACCCAGGTGGCACTGGTGTATCCTAACAGTGACCCTGGTATGTTCTGGGTTGCGTTTTATGGCTGTTTGTTGGCTGAAGTCATTCCTGTGCCCATCGAGGTTCCACTATCACGAAAGGTAATCATACATTTTCCAACAATCCATTCTTCATACCTTTTAGTATCAAATTCAATGGTAAATAGAGTGCTAACAATTTTTGTTGTGGTTGAATTGTGTATTTTTGTGTGTTTACAGGATGCTGGGAGCAGTCAGGTTGGATTTTTATTGGGTAGCTGTGGGGTGGGTCTGGCTTTGACAAGTGAGATCTGTTTGAAGGGTTTACCCAAGACACCCACTGGAGAAATATTGCAGTTAAAAGGTTAGAAACACACGTATTAGTAATCTGTTACCTTTCAAAAGCATGAAGCCATTCAGTGATCATGTTGATATTATGATGGATCTAATACTAGTTGTTTCTGACAGGCTGGCCCAGGTTAAAGTGGGTGGTGACAGACTCCAAATACCTTACCAAGCCTTCGAAAGACTGGCAGCCACATATCCCAACAGCCAACACAGACACTGCTTATATAGAGGTAAGATCTTGCAAGTGTTTCATGTGTTTTATAAGTGAGGTGCAAAGGGGAATTTTTTTTAATTTTTGCAGTTTTGGGAAAAGGTATGACATCAAATAAAGACAAATTAAGATTCTGCATTCTTTATAATAACTAATAAAATGTAACTTTTCAAAATGTTATGAAGATAAAATAATTTGTAATTAAAAAATAATTCTCTACAGGTCTGAGACTTTTGGACCCCAATTTAAGTGTGTACAGTTTTAATGTATGCAGATCTCTCCCACTCTTTTTCTTTCATGCAGTACAAGGCCAGTAAGGAGGGCACAGTGATGGGTGTTGCAGTTTCGAAGGTTGCCATGTTAACACATTGCCAGGCACTCACTCAAGCCTGTAACTATTGTGAGGGTGAGTGATGCTGTTGTTATGGAAACACCATCCTTTTATTGCATCTACATTAAACAAAATAACTAGTCATACAGCTTTAATCACTACATATTTAGAGATCTAACTAAACTCATCTGCACACAGGTGAGACACTGGTGAATGTTTTGGACTTTAAGAAGGACATGGGTTTGTGGCATGGAGTTCTCACCGTAAGTGACAAAATATGTGTGTGCCATTAATGCTGTTACTGGAGATTCATTCAGAAACTAAATAAGTTGATCTGCCCACTGCAACATGATAACTGTGTGTGTTTAGAATACACTTTTTCAACATATGACTGAAGCAATAATAGTAAATTATAAGTGATAAAATAAATGTAAACAATAAAATAAGATATTATATATTGCATAAAGAAAGCAAAAAGATTGCAAAGCCTGAAGATTACAAAAAAATGTAGCCTATTTTTTAGGACAATTAAGATTTTGCTGTTGTTGATGCTTTTTTGCAATTATTTATAATTAATGGACTATTCCGGGTTCAATATAAGTTAAGCTCAATCGACTAGTCCCTCCTTTAAAAATAAATCTGGGTTACAGTGAGGCACGTACAATAGAATTTAATGGGGCCAATTTTTGGAGGGTTTAAAGGCAAAAATGTGAAGTTTATAATATTATAAAAGTACTTACATTAATTCTTCTGTTAAAACTCATGTATTATTTGAGCTGTAAAGTTGTTTAAATTGTTGTTACAGTCGTTTGAGGGTTTACAGCTTTACATTGTCATGGCACCAAAGTTTACACAGGGAAGTTAAGTGATATTATCACAGTAAAATCATGTTTAAACACATATTGTTTACGTCTTGTGGCTATACATTTGAAACAGTGATTATTTTAACCCATATTTTAGCTTTTTTTTTAAAGAAAAGAAGGGACAAGTCGAAATAATTTTTTTTGTGTTAACATTATGCCACAAAATGCTGTCGATTGAGCTTAACGCAAGTTACATATGTAACTGTGGTTCTGTGAATTCCGGATGACGTCCAGAGGCAGTTTTAAGCACTAATGTATAATCGCAGTGCCAGCTAGATAGGTCGAGAAAATATAACAACAAAGTCACGTTGTGACGTAGGCCGAGCAAGAATATAATCCGCAGTAGCTCAGTACTCAGTCTCGGAATGCTTTCTCGCACATTCCGAATGACAAAGGACTCTGGCGGTCATCCAGAATTCACAGAACCACAGTTACATACGTAACTAGCATTATGTTTCATTCCTACTGACCGCCAGAGGCAGTGTTAAGCACTAATGGATGACACATACCAACACAGTCATGAGGAATGCCAGCCACGTCATCAAGGTTGCTTCAGAAGATCTGAAGAGTTCACACCATGAGAAGCAGCCACATTAACCCTGTAGAACCGTGCAAATGTACATTGAGATGTCCAGGTAGTAGCAACACAGATATCTGCCAACAAAACAGCCCGAAAGGCAGTCCAAGAAGAAGAGACCGCCATTGTAAAATGGCAAGTAACACCTTCTGGTAAGGGTATTTGAACCTTTCATATGCCAATTTGATCACTTCTGCAATCCATGGCGACAGTCTCTGCTTAGACAAAGGCGAACCCATATGCACACCTCTATGACAGACAAATAACTGATCTAGTCTGAATTATGCAGTATAATTAACATAAGACTTTAAAGCACGTACAGGGCACAGGAGATGATCTCTCCTAACCACATTGGATGGATCCCATTAATCAGTCTATTAATCTGGCATAGCAGCCAGATTAATAGACTGATTCACAAATTTTGTTAACAGTACTTTTGTAAGAAAGATTGGATTATGATGAAGAATGACCCCTGAATCCTGTGGCAACCAGCGTAAACACAACTCACAGGGAGTGCATGGATCTCACTTTCTCGTTTAGCCAAAGCAACAGCTAACTGGAATGCTGTCTTTAAAGACACTCACTTAATATCTGCCTCACCCATTGGTTCGAATGGCGATATACTAAGAAAGTCTAAGACAAGTGGTAAGTCCCACACAGGAAAAAGAGTCCCATGAACCGGCTTTAAGTGCCTTGCCACCTTCAAAAAACTGCAAACAAGATTTTGAGACCCCACAGAAGAACCATCAATTGTGGCATAATGTGCAGATATGGCAGCAACGTACACCTTTAAAGTAGAAGCCATTTTATTGTTGTCCAAAAAGTGTTGCAAAAAACTCAAGACCTTTGGCACAGTACAGTGAAACGGATCAATTCCCTGAGCCGTAAACTGTTGTTCCATCTCTGTAGGTGCCTGAGGTGGAGCAAACCTAAAGGAACCACAGAGGTGGCTGCGGCCAACATTCCCATTAGTTGTAGGAGAACGAAAATAAGAAAGTTTTGCCCCAAGGTGAAAACGAGTCAGTAGACGACGAATACTTCCTGTCCGAGTGGTACTGGTAAACTTGATCCTGTAAGCTGAATCTCAGGAACATCCTGTGGTTTGTGCAATAGGAGCATAAAATTAAGCGTCGTTTAAATCTACACTTACAAATCAGTCTCCTTTCATTACGGACCAAAGAACTTCGGCAGTGCGCAACATGCAGAAAGGAAGAGACTTTAGGAAAATGTTTAGACGTCGTAAATCCAAAACAGGACGAAACCCTCCATCTTTCTTTGGAACGAGGAAGTATGTTGAGTAAAAACCTTCCCTCTGATTGAGGGGAAGAACCTTCTCTATTGCTCCTTTCACTAACAATGTACTAATTTTCAGAGCAAGAGCCATAGAACATGCTACGTCTTCGACAACTGTCAGAAGAATTCTTGAAAACTTGGTGGGCCGGCGTCGGAACTGCAGAGAATATCCCCTACTCAAAGTTGCCAGAACCCATGGGTCGGACACTGAGGTTCACCAATAGTTTAAATGTTGTAGGGAGAAACGATCGTCTGCTGGCCCAAGCACTTCAGGGCTTGTGGCTTCTGCCTTTAGCTCCTGTGTGGATTGTGGCTGACGTTGAAAAGGGCGATGGCCCTGGGCCTCCTCAGTGCTCCAAGGTTGGGAAGCAGTGTGGTGACGAAATCGCTGCTCTGGTATTGGATAGCGATGGTGCATTGGCGCTGGCGGCATCCTAAAATTTGGTGCCCGTTGAACCTGAGTCAGCTGACGGGAAGCTTCCGACAACTTCACCCTCTTCTCCAATACCTCAGAGACATTGTGGCAAAACAGATGCCCCGTTACAATTGGCAGGTCCCTCAGAGTCTTTTTACAATCTTCAGGCAGCTTTGCCTGAGGAAGCCACACCTGGCGCCAGGCTGTTATCAGGGTTGCTGAAAGTGTACTCAGTTCTCAAGTCACATGACCCATGGCCAATAAAGCCGTTTGTTGGAACTGAGTTACCAAAGTGTCTACATTTGATGACCCCAATGTGGTGTTGCAGGCAAGAAGCAGCTGGCAGATAGTATTCTCTGCTCGAGTTATATAGGCCACTGATTCGTAAGCCTTCTTTAATAGAGTGTCAGTACGTCCACACTGTGTGCTTGGACACCGTACATTGCCTCTTAAAGCCTCATAAGGTGAAAATACTAAAGTTGCCACCAGTTGTTCAATTTCCAGAGCCCGCCCCACACCTATGGAGTTGGCCTCAGCCATTGAAGCTAGGGTACGGGCTGTCTTTGATCTCCTTTTAGGCACATTGGAACCTGTCAGAGCACATGAACACTCTGAAACAAAGTCTTTACATGGTGGCATGGCAAATGTGTTTGTATCTGATGTTTGCTTGAAAAACACATTAGTCTGAATCAACCAACTCCTCGTCATGAAAATGTGAATGGGAGGCACTCATGTAAAGAACATCCAAATCAATTTTATGTGGAGGCTGGGAGTCACCCTCTTCCACTGGAGTGTTCCCAGAGGACATAGGTAATGCTGGAGGTTGGAGAGCTTGAAGAAGTCGTTTCATTTCTGCCATTTCTGTTGAGAGATTAGCAACAGTCTTTGACAGCAAATGCTCAGAATTGTCGGTTTACGGAACAGATTTCTTCTTCAACTGTGGCGCACCAGGCGACGCACGGCACCTCTGAGCGCGCCGTGGGGCTGAATCATGCTGTGCGAGACTAACGGGTGAGCGAGGATCTTACTCGGTGAGGCGAAGCTGTCTTTCTGACATAGGCAGCATACTACAGTGCAAACACGGATCTGTCAAAGCTTCTCTTAAATGCTGGATTCCTAAACACGATGGGCAGCAATCATGTCCGTCATCAGCGTGTTCGGACACAGCTTACAACCTGGCGGGAAGCCAGTGACAAAGGAGATATGAGCCATGAGTCAGCCGATTATTCCACGCCCTCGGTTAGGACCGTTGGGAATCAGACAGCCAAGATAATCAGTAAAAACCTGGACTATCAATTATATCTATGGATAGAACCAAAAATAGTAAATTGTGAACGACAAACAAGCCAGAGGAACAAGATAACGAAATAACCAGCTGTCAGATAGCACCGTATGTCCCTCAATAAGTGATCACTGGAGATAACCATGTAATGGCAGATGAATCGAAAAATAATATAGGTTAAAGGGCAACTGTCAACTGTTAACATGGTCAGATACCAGCCACCGGATAATACCGTGAAGTGCAGTGTATCTCCAGCATTAACAATCAGAAAATTGAATATTATACACTCACGAAAGATGAGGTTCTGTCCAGGTAAATAGTGAAGAGTGCGCTGTCACAGCTTGAGAGGGCGAGACCTTGCTACTCAGGTAAGATGTACTGAACAGCGTGGAGAAACGACCAATCATAGAGCGAGAAAGTGAAAGAGACTGAGTACCAAGCTACTGTGGATTATATTCTTGGTCGGTCTACGATGTGACTATGTTGTTAGATTTTCTCGACCTATCTAGCTGGTGCTGCGATTATCCATTAGTGCTTAACACTGCTTAACACTCTGGTGGTCAGTAGGAATGAAACAGAACTTATATAAATGTAATTTCTTACTTTAAATTTTTCTTAATGTGAAATTTGACCCAGGCATTTCTTGACAGTTTTTCAGAGTTTCACCCAAAAGCATCTGTATATTTGTTTTTGTGTGTTTTAGAGTGTGATGAACCGAATCCACACCATCAGTGTTCCATATGCAGTAATGAAGGCCTGTCCACTCTCCTGGGTTCAACGAGTACACATACACAAAGGTAAAGCACACACGTACACGTACACATACACATACACATACACACACACACACACACGTACACGTACACGTACACGTACACATACACATACACATACACACACACACACACCCTCACAGCAAAAAGCATATCGCTGTCCACTAAAAAGTTGCTTTGATTTGACAAACTTCCATGCTCTTACAGCACGGGTGGCATTGGTGAAGTGTCGTGACCTGCACTGGGCGATGATGGCTCACAGAGATCAGAGAGACACCAGTCTGGCCTCCTTGCGCATGCTTATTGTTGCTGATGGAGCCAATCCTTGTGAGTTACACTAATGACGTTCATTTAAACTCGTCATGCTGATCTTATTCAACCATTGTTTTAATTTTTATTATTTCTGACAGGGTCAGTGTCATCATGTGATGCGTTTTTGAACGTATTCCAGGCATATGGCCTGAAGCCAGAGGTTGTCTGCCCATGTGCTACATCACCTGAGGCCATGACAGTTGCCATACGCAGGTATATAATTTTGTAATGCATTTTTAACCCACCTATTGACCTTAAGACCCACCAGTGATCCTGGAGTCAATTTTGATTTGAAATTGTTAAAAAAACATTTTGGGTCACAAAGTGTATTACAAAAGGTGTTTGGCTCCTGATAGTGAGATGCATCTTTCACCAGGCCTGGGGTCCCTGGAGCGCCTCTTCCAGCTAGAGCCGTCCTATCAATGTCTGGACTGAGTCATGGGATCATCAGGGTCAACACTGAAGACAAGAACTCTGCTCTCACTGTACAGGACGTGGGACATGTCATGCCTGGAGGTGTGTGTTTGTGCCACTAATGCTTAAAACAATGAACACTAACCTGTGATATGAGTGCGAAACGATCATCTGTGTTCCGCAACTGCTTTCGGGTCCTTGAATAACGTTCGAGTAAGGGCAAATACTTTCTGGTGCCCTCCTAGGGTAAGATGGTACCCACCTAGGGAGTTGGTGTCTGCTTATAGGGAGCGGCGGTACTGCACAAGTCTCTTCATACCTGGTGGATTTTAGTTCAGAGCTGTGGTGTCTTTGCACAGTGTTTGTGTTAGCCGCGGTGTACAGCACTATTTTCTTACAGTACTTACATATTGTTCTTGTCTTGTCACATTCTCTTCCGTTTATTGTTTCCACCAGGTACCCAAAATGCTGCCACACAAATTATTTAAATGTGGCGGGAGCATCTTCTATCCTAATTTTACCCTCAAATTCCGTCATGCTGATATCGCGAGACAGCTTTTCACCTCGACGAGAAATATCGTCATATTGTAATATCGTAGCACGAGATCTCGTCACACCCCTAGTAATATGGTATTAACATCTAATATAGTCGCTGTGCCATGGTAACAACACTGTACTATTCTTGTAAGGATTTTAAGTCATTTTTAAATACATTTAAAAAATGTGGTCACATGTGCATGTATGGGGGAATTCACTAAGAATTAATTGCGCATCAGTTATTTGCATGTGCTGTCTGCGCTGGTTAAGCACTAGGTTCACTTAAGGAACTATGCAGATGAGGCAAAAGTGCAAATGCATCCACAAAATTGCTGCTAAATGCAATTTGCATGCGCAATTCCGATCTTGCAGATCGATTCTGAGTGCTATATTGCCGAGGATGCACCAGACCACCATGATCTGACACACTTTGGTTGGACTGAACAGCATCACTGACTACTCTGATCCAGACACCTGAATAATCTCTTAAACATGCCGAAAGTTCACTTTGACTACACAGTGCATTTGTATATATGCCAGGTTATAATGCTCTTTTCCATCATTTGATCATTATTTGATGAAATACTAAATATTTAACACAAACATCTATTTTCAATAAAATTCATTTTACTGCCTGCTTTCATCTGGCACTAATAGTGGCTTCTAAATTGCAGCTGGCAATTGTTATGAATGAAGCACAGTCTATAATAAGCCTTTTTTACATTTCAAAATGACGCAGGTTTTTGCGCTGAAATACCACATGCAAAAGAGCCACAACTGTAAAGTGAATTCGCACCTGTGTGTGTGTTTGTGTGTGTTATAGCATTGATGTGTATCGTGAAACCGGATGGGCCACCCATGCTGTGTAAGACCGATGAGATTGGAGAGATCGTTGTGAACTCTCGCGCTGGAGGAAACATGTACTATGGCCTGCCTGGAGTCACCAAAAACACTTTTGAGGTCTGATGATGAACTTTGTGCTGAATAAGAACATATTAATTGAATGCTATGGCTCTAATTGTGCCTGCGATTGTTGTCACCCTGCAGGTGATCCCAGTCAACGCTAGTGGTGCTCCTATTGGTGAAATCCCATTTGTGCGATCCGGATTATTGGGGTTTGTTGGACCGGTAAGAGAGTGAAAAGGAAAAGAAGAGAGGAACTGTGCTTTTATTTTTTAGTGTGTTAAAATCTGTTTTTACACTTCTGTCCACAGGGTAGTCTGATATTTGTGGTGGGTAAGAATGAGGGCTTGTTAATAGTTAGTGGTCGTCGTCACAATGCTGATGATCTGGTAGCAACAGCGCTAGCGGTGGAACCAGTCAAAACTGTGTACAGAGGCAGGTGAGGGATCTCCATTGAAAGTGTTTGTGTGTACTTCAAGCTGCCAATCTACAGAGAACAATATAGCACCTACATATATTTCAAGGCTGTGTTTCAAAACCCAGTTAACTGCCTGTCTTAGCAGCATTTTTGGGCATCATAGGTTCATTTAAACGTTCATTGCAAGCATTCTTTTTTGATGCTGCTCAAAAACATTTCTGCCCTTTTCTCCATTTCTATATGTCAAAAATGATGGAAAGCATTTTTAATTATCCGTCAATGCTTTTTGGTAAATGATGGAAAATATTCAATTTATGCAACCTTTGCTGATTAGGCAGCTCACTAGGTTTTGAGAGCTAATTTTGTCTCAAAGTCAGCGTTTGTGTGTGTAGGTTTTTATAAGCAAAGTGTTTTTGTGTTTGATGTTTTTTTTTATGGATTTCTTTGTTTTAATTAGAGTATATGTTAATCAGAAGTGTGTGTTTTGTAGGATCGCTGTATTTTCAGTGACTGTGTTCTATGATGAGAGGATAGTCATTGTAGCGGAGCAGAGGCCTGATGCCAGTGAAGAGGACAGCTTTCAGTGGATGAGTCGAGTTCTACAGGTACACCCCTTTCAAGCAATTATTATTAAACAAAATGTTCCACCTCTAAAATCTGATTGGATGAACCATTTTGTCGTCTGTTTACTCTTTTGCTGTTTGCACCCTAAGTTAAAGGACATTGTTCACCCCAAAAAGCTAATTGTCTCATCATTTACTCACCTTTTTCCATCTCAAACTCATAACTTTTTTCATCTGTGGAACACAACCGAAGATATTTTGATGAAGCTATGAGGTGTTTATGCCTAATATAAAGCAAGTCAGTGTGGTCCAACACAACTCCAAAAACACATAAAGGCCAAAATTGAAATTCTTTTTTCATCTGCATTGTTCTTGGCGTGATCATGAAGCTTGATTACACCTCCTTGTGCTTGAAACATGCTTCCAAGTGCAGGTATATTGAACACGTTATTGAACATGTTTTTCATTGTTTAGCTGAATCTCCAGAAGTTTGCTATTTCATTTTGTATGATTTATTTTGGCTTTGTGTATTGTTTCTCAACTTTAGGCCATTGACAGTATTCATCAGGTGGGATTGTATTGTCTCGCTCTGGTGTCTGCCAACACCCTGCCCAAAACCCCCCTGGGGGGCATTCACATCTCAGACACTAAACTGCTCTTCCTGGAGGGGGCGCTGCACCCTTGCAACATCCTCATGTGCCCCCACACCTGTGTCACCAACATGCCCAAGCCACGCCAAAAACAACCAGGTGTGTAAATATGATTTCTGTGTAGATGACTGTATCCCATATATTATCTAGCTGCATGTGTGCATGTGATATTTTTCTCTAGTCTAAAGTTCTTTTTTCATGTCTTTCATAGTCGGTGTCGGCCCCGCTTCTATCATGGTGGGTAATTTGGTTGCTGGGAAAAGAATTGCACAGGCTGCAGGCAGAGATCTGGGACTTATAGAAGACCAAGACCTGGTCAGAAAGGTAAAGTCATAGTTCCCCATCTGTCGCTCACTTCGACGTTGTTTCGAAGAAGTGACACAAAAGGCCAATGAGAAGTTGGGAGACAGTATTTGCATACCCCGCCCCCAGACATATGGGTATAAAAGCGGGGAAATACGTCGAGTTCATTCAGAAATTTTCTTCAGAGCCGATGGTCGTGCATGCTGTCAGCTGCAAGTCACACCTGTTCCTGTTCCTCTGACGCTCTGTCTGCTGTTGGATCTACGGTCAAAATGCTCACGCAAAAACACATCTTAACTAGCATCTAGATTGATATCTAGATACTTCCACGTCTCAATTCTTCCTTGTCACAATCCCTCCTACGGTTCACGTTCGATGGCCAGGAATATCAGTACAAAGTCCACCCCTTCGGCATGTCTCTGTCCCCTCGCATCTTCATGAAAGTCACAGAGGCAGCCCTTGCCCCGCTCCGAGAAGCCGGCATTCGCACACTCAATTACCTCGACGACTGTCTCATTCTGGCCCACTCCCGAGAGTTACTATGCGCTCACAGAGACCAGGTGCTCAGGCACCTCAGCCATTTGGGGCTTCAGGTCAACTGGGAAAAGAGCAAGCTCGCCCTGGTTCAGAGCATCTCTTTTCTCGGCATGCAGTTAGACTCAGTCTCAATGTCAGCACGTCTCACCAACGAGCGTGCACAGTCGGTGCTGGAATGCCTTGCCACCTTCAGGCTGGGCACAGCGGTCCCCTTAAAACTTTTCCAGAGGCACCTGGGGCATATGGCATCCTCTGCGGCAGTCGCGCCGCTGGGGTTGATGCATATGAGACCGCTTCAGCACAGGCTTCAGACTCCCTGGCGAATTCCCCTGAGGAAAGACCTTCTTTCTCAGGGACGGGGCACGCTCTGGCATCCGCTCCCAGACCTCTGGAACCTCCACGTTTGGCCCCTGGATGGGACGCGGAAGATCTAGCTGGTCTACCACCTGCCGTCGTAGACACTATCAACCAAGCCAGAGCTTGGTTCTTCGACACAACACCTAGGTTACATATGTAACCTCCATTCCACTCGATGAGCCGAGCCACTGTTGTGGCCGGACCATTTCCAGCTCCTAAGAAAAATCCTGAATGAACTCTACGTATTTCCCCGCTTTTATACCCGTATGTCCGGGGGCAGGGTATGCAAATACTGTCTGCCAACTTCTCATTGGCCTTTTTTTCATAGATCAGAGGTACAAGAGAGACCCCTAATGTCGCTTCTTCGACACAACGTCTCGTTCCCTCCATCAGGGAACGGAGGTTACATACGTAACCTAGACATTTTTATTATGATTCAGTAAGGCAGGCAGTAAAAAATATGTGGTTGGAATAAGCAGGGACCTGGCAACACATTAATAAATCTAGTTATGATTATGATCGATATGATAATATTGCTTTGTTTAGTTATGTTAAACATAATATTTATGATTAGTGTAGTTATTTACACTCGCTTTTGCTGGAAAAATCCAAAGGATGTGACGTTTATGGGTGCTCCTGAGCCTTGCCTCAGACAGTAATAGTGACAACAAACAGTGACAACAAACCGCAACACTAGGTAACGTTATCTTAGAGATGGAATCCAGCAAACATCCGGATCCTAGCACAAAACCAACTCCTATATGAACTCAGATTAAGCCAAAAAACAAACAAACAAACCACATTCTATGAATCCCATCTGGCTAAGCAGAAACGTGATCGTGATCAAACGAAAACTAGAGTGAACATCGGCAGGGCGTTTGATTCCTGGAGAGATCTTTGTTCGGATTTGGGGATCAAAACCGACCCTAAATTGGCATTCTTCTTATTGGACAGGTAAGCTAACATAACCGCAAAGCATGTGAAACATAGTGCCAAAGGGATTGATTGTGTAATTTTAGCTAACTTGATCTTGCCTGCTGACGCTGACAAATTGTAAACTACCTTGCTTCATAACTTTCAGATAATCTCAATGATCTTCTCTTTATACTAAAAGTCAGGTTAATATTAGTGTTAATATGTAATTATTCAGCAAGGTAAACTACAATAACACATGAAATGATTGCTAGACAATGTTCAAGATAAAAAATACCCATTCATTAGTGTAACATAACTTGGTTTTACAGAAAATATATACATTCTATTATTATATAACAATAGCGTATTGAAGTATCAAAATGTCAGTTGTGACGGAATCACAGCAATACTGGATTGTGTCAACATATTTATAATATCTAGTCTATTTTATAAAAAGCTACTGTCATCATCCACCAAATTTAGCTAACAGCTATTGATAAAGCTGGCTAGCTAGCTAACGCCAACATAGCCTATCGTATAAATGCAGTCAATGTATTATGCAAAGAAAAGTGATTACTTCAAACTACAGTCTTGTATAATCAGATCAATATCCACACTTTGTTTTAGCCCTGTTCCAGCACTGGAGAGTCAAATATAATATACAGTCTCAAAGTTTGTAGTAAAACATTTTAGTAATTGAAAAACGTTTGTAGTAATTTTAATTATGCTACCTCATCTGTCAGCATGATGCCTGTAAATCACGTTCAGTCTCTTTGTACATTACGTCATTGTTTTGGTCGATGCTCATGTCCCTATGGAGTGCGTGCATGATCACAAGCAACAGGTAGCTGGCTGCAGTTCACTTAATTGCCACAGGTGTCATTAATAACAAGGGTTTCTTAATATTTTTGCACTCGTTAGCCTCTTAAAGGGATAGTTAATCATTTACTCACCTTATTGCCATCCCAGATGTGTATGAATTTCTTTCTTTTGCTGAACACAAATTAAGATTTTTTTTAAAAACATTTCACCTCTGTAGGTCCTCACAATGCAAGTGAATAGGTACCACAATTTTGAAGCCCCAAAAAAAGCACACAATGGCAGTGTAAAAGAAATCCATAAGACTCCAGTGGTTAAATCTATATCTTTTTTACTATAAATTCTCCTCTCTGCCCAGTAGGTGTGATATGCACGATGAATGCAAATGGCCAAAAACAAAAGAAGAATGTGGAAGTGGAGTTTGATAGTAAAAAAGGACTTAAATATTGATCTGTTAGATTTAACAACTGTAGTGTGGATTACTTTTATGCTGCCTTTATGTGCTTTTGGAGATTCTTAAGTTTTTAACCCATTTACTTGCATTGTGAGGACCTACAGAGCTGAAATTCTTCAATTGTGTGCAGCAGAAGATAGAAAGTCATACACATCTGGGATGGCATGAGGGTGAGTAAATGATGAGATAATTAAAAATTTTGGGCCAACTATCCCTTTAATAAAGACTCCTGAAGATTTTTTCTATGGACATTGTGTGCAAGCTTTTATTTAACTGAAATTGTTGTGTGAAATGTGTGATGTTTTAATGCTTTCGTATGGATGCAGCTGTGCATGTGGCCTACGATGATGGTAAGTGCTGTGGTCATTACCAGAAAATAATGTAACTTGCCTTTCAACATGACACATGTTGATGTTATATGATTGAGTTTTGCTACTAACACTTTTTGCAGTAATCTGCTGATATTCATCTCTCTGCTATGATCTCATGAATTCTGTCTTAAACTTTCTTTCTTAGCATCAGTTCCTACCAGAGGCTTTACAGTGGAGAGCGCAAACAGACCCCGACCATACGCTCTATGTGCTATTGAATGCAAAGGTAGAACAAATACTTATATTCCAAGATACCTTTAGCAGAAAATGTTGTAAGCTTGAGAAGGACTCAACATTTGTCATCTCTGTCCCTCTCTCTCTTTCTCTCTCTCTCTCTTTCTAGGGAGTGGCAGTGTGTACAGCTACATGTGTTCAGCTTCATAAAAGAGCAGAGAAGATTGCTGCTGCTCTCATGGAGAGAAGTGGAATTAACATGGGAGAGAATGTGGTGCTTTTGTATCCTCCAGGTAAACTACACAAAATGACATATTCTATACCGTGCCATACTACTGTTTGGTTTTCAGAGAACAGCAGCTCTTAAAGGGGTCATATCACAAGGAATACAATTTTCCTTGATCTAATGAGGTAAGAGTTCATTGTACTATGAAAACCATGTAACTTTCACTACTCAAAACTTCCTCCCCAGTGAACCAAGAATTTGTATCTAAACGAACTTGCAAAAATGCCTTGTTTGTTCATTGCAGGCTACAACAGGTTAATGCACTGCATTGGAATTCTCTGTTTATGCAGGTATAGATCTGATCGCAGCATTTTATGGATGTTTATATGCTGGTTGTATTCCTGTTACTGTGAGGCCTCCACACACACAGAACCTCTCTGCTACTCTACCCACTGTCCGCATGATCATTGATGTAAGTCTGGGGGTTTGAGTATTTGTTAAACTTCTTTATTTTTGTGTGTTGGTAGTTAAGGCTTTTCAGGACTTAAAGGGATAGTTCACCCAAAAATTAAAATTCTCATAATTTACTCACCCTCATGCCATCCTAGATGTGTATGACTTTCTTTCTTCTGCTGAACACAAACAAAGAATTTTAAGAAGAATATCCCCGCTCTGTAGGTCAATACAATGCAAGTGAATGGTTGCCAGAACTTTGAAGGTCCAAAAAGCTTATAAGGGCAGCATGAAAGTAATCGATATGACTCCAGTGGTTAAATCCATATCTTCAGAAGTGATATTATAGGTTTGGGTGAGAAACAGATCAAGATTTAAGTCCTTTTTACTATAAATTCTCCTCCCTGCCCAGAAGGTGGCAATATGCATGAAGAATGCAAATTGCCAAATCAAAAGAAGAATATGGAAGTAAAAGTAAATGTTGAGATTTATAGTAAAAAAAAGGCTTAAATATTGATGAAGATCTGGATTTAACCACTAGAGTTATATGAATTACTTTTATGCTGGACACCATTCACTTGCATTGTATGGACCGACAGAGCTGAGCTATTTGTGTAAAAGAAAGTCATTCATATCTGGGATGGCATGTGGGTGAGTAAATTATTAGAGAAATAACATTTTTGGGTGAAATATTCCTTTAAACGCTAATATTTGACCTTTTTTTCACTTGATTCCTTTTGTCTACTCCTCCTCAGGTCAGTAAGGCTGCCTGCATTCTTACTACTCAGGTTTTAATGAAGATTCTCAGATCTAAAGAAGCAGCCGCCACTGTCAACATAAAAACATGGCCTATCATAATTGACACAGGTAATACACATTCATTCATACACGCTCAGTTACATTGTGTATGTTTAGGATTATGTAACTAGTGTTATAAAATTTTTATTTGCTTCAGTTTTACTGAAGGCCTGCATGAAATATAGGACTTTTAAAATTTGTCTGGGTAGCAACCTACTGCAAGAGGCTGCAGAAACAAGTGCACGACTACAAAAACAGACTAACAATTTAAATTCAATTCTCATTGCTTCACTTATTCCACAGATGACTTGCCTCGCAAACGGCCTCCCACATTCTACAAACCACCCAATGCTGAAGTGATCGCCTACTTGGATTTCAGTGTCTCAACCACAGGCATGCTTACAGGGGTGAAGGTAAGATAAATGGAATGCATTTTGACAGTATTTCAGGCAGTGTTGATGGACTTTTGATTGCTGCAAAAATTGTGTTCTGTCTAAAAGCAAATCTCAGTTTTATAGTTTAATTGAGACTCCTTTCTGATTGGGTGTTTATCAGATCTCCCATGCGGCAGTGGGCGCACTGTGTCGATCTATAAAGCTTCAGTGTGAGCTATACTCCTCTCGCCAGATCGCCATCTGCCTCGACCCCTACTGCGGACTTGGTTTTGTGCTATGGTGCCTTGCGAGGTAACAGATGGATACTCACAAACAGTCATGTACTCAAATGACTCATGCTCACATACAAATGACACAGTCTCATGTAATGACTTGATCCCTTCAGTATGTTGATTTATGATGCAATAAAGATATTATGTGTTTGTGTTTTGTAGTGTATACTCAGGTCACCAATCTATCCTGATCCCTCCATTGGAGCTAGAGAGTTCACTGACTCTGTGGCTGGGCACACTCAGTCAGTACAGAATCAGAGACACCTTCTGCTCCTACTCTGTCATGGAGCTCTGCACCAAGGGACTGGGTGGACAAACCGAGCTGCTGAAGGTACGCTCACACACACATATGAGTGTTTCTTCAGCTTTGGGCACCAATGTCCAAGGGTTGATTCTTTTGTGAAAAATGGCAAATTTGCACCTTTTTTTTCCCTATCTGTCATTTACTCGATGTTGTGTCAATGTAGTGACACTAGGGGTCGCCCTTTGGGAGCCCCAAACACCTCTGATCTTTGAGAAAAGGCCAAAGGGAATTGGCGAGTGGAATTTTAATGCCACTTCCATGGACATAAGAGTATAAAAGGAGCTGGCTCGCAACCACTCATTCAGATTTTTTCTTCGGAGCCGAGCGGTTGTGTTCCGCCAATCCATTCAGCTCTACAAAAAGATTTACGCCGCATTACAGCGGCTTCTCCCCCTCGTGCGCCGGTGGAGTGCAGAGAATGCTCCCGGGGCTTCAGCAGTCTAAAAGAGTATATTCTTCCTCTAAAAGAGTATATTTCCTTCTAAAATAGTGGCACTCACGGAGAGTGTCTTTTTAAAGATGCCTTTCCTTTTGTGTATAATTCTTGGTTGCGGCCGTTACCTCTCTGTTTCCGACGGCCATGAGGAGCAGGTCGTCTTAGTAGCACCCTACTGGCCCACCTAGACTTGGTTCTCAGACCTCACTCTCCTCGTTATGCCTCCCCTTGGATGGGACGAAGAAGACCTAAGTAACTAAATAACCAAGGTGGAAATGTCATTTTTCATGATGGTTCAGGATGGTTGGGTAGTGTTAGTAGACAAATTAAATAAACTAATGAGTGAGACTCAAAAAATAAATAAAAAATTTACTCACCCTCATGCCACCCCAGATGTATATGATAGCACTAGGAAATGTAATCGAGCTTGAAATCATGATCACCAAGGAGAAATAACACCACAACAATTCACACCATTTGAGTAACTAGATGAAGTGAAACACATTCCAGTCATCTCCGCTCAATCGCTCCACTGCAAATGTCTTACATAAACAGCTTGTTTTTTAATATTTATACTGATGAGCCAAAACATTACGACCACCTGCCTAATATGCTCCTGTCCCTCAGCGTGCTGTCAAAACAGCGCCAACCCACTGAGGTATGGACTCTACAAGACCCCTAAATGTGTCCTGTGGTATATGGCACCAAGACATTAGCAGCAGATACTGTAAATTGCATGGTGGAGCTGCTATGGATTGGACTTGTTGGTCCAGCTCATCTCACAGATGCTCAATTGGATTGATATCTGGAGAAGGCCAGGGCAACACCTTAAACTTTTCATTATGTTCCTCAAACCATTCCAACAATTTGTGCAGTCTGGCAGGGCGCATTATCCTGCTGAAAGAGGCCACTGCCATCAGGGAATACCATTGCCATGAAGGAGTGTAATTGGTCTGCAAGGATGTGTAGGCAGGTGGCACGTGTCAAATTGACATCCACATTAATGGCCGGACCTAAGGCTTCCTAGCAGAACATTGCCAAGAGCAACACACTCCCTCCGCCAGCTTGTCTTCCCACAGTGTGCCCTGGTGCCATCACTTCCCAGGTAAACAACGCACATGTACACAGCCGTAAACGTGATGTAAAAGAAAGTGAGACTCATCAGACCAGAGGACCTGCTTCCACTGCTCCAAAGTCCAGTTGTAGGTGCTTTCAACGGTGGACAGAGGTCATCATGGGCACTCTGACCAGTCTGACTATGCAGCCCCATATGCAGCAGGGTGCTATGCACTGTGTGTTGTGACAGATTCCTCCCTAAACCATGATTAAAATTTTCTGTGACTTGCACCACAGTAGACCTTCTGTCGTTTTGGACCAGACGGGATATCCTTAGTTGCCTTTGCGCATCGATGAGCCTTGGGCGCCCAACACCCTGTCACCTGTTATGGTTTGTCCCTCAAGCACTGTTGTTAGGTACTCACAACTGCTGACTGGGAGCCCCCACAAGCCTTGTTGTTTCAGAGATGCTCTGATCCAGTCATCTGGCCATAACAATTTGGCGCTTGTCAAAGTCAAATAGATCTTTAGTCCTGCCCATTTCTCCTGCATTCAGCCGTTGACTACGAGAACTGATTGTTCGCTTTCCATCTAATCTACCCAGACCTTCACATGTGACCTTGTTAGGAGATGATCAACGTTATTCACTTCACCTGTGAGTGGTCATAATGTTTTGGCCCATTGGTGTACATGTTTCCCTTCTATGCTCTTTGTCTGTAGGCGCGGGGTGTGAATCTGGCATGTGTGAGGAGCTGTGTGGTAATTGCTGAGGAGCGTCCACGGTTGGCTCTCACACACTCCTTCTCCAAACTCTTTAAAGACCTTGGACTCTCCATGCGGGCTGTCAGCACCGCTTTTGGGTCGCGAGTTAACCTGGCCATCTGCCTACAGGTAGATTATCTGAGTGATACTGGTGGTCTTTGAGTTCCCTGTGCAACAGTGTATCTGTGTTAAATTTACCTTTGTAATAGATGTATGTGTGACTTTGTGTTTTTCACAGGGTACCACTGGACCAGACCCCTCAACTGTATATGTGGACATGAAGTCCCTTCGGCATGACAGGTTTGATAAAGACAAACACATGTATATGCTCACATACACAAAACTAATATGGTTTTAATTGTTAAAGGTGAAGTGTGTGATTTTTTTCAGATGTTAAATACTTTAATATCCCAATCCCGGTTTAAAGTATAAAGACAATTATAATTAAGCTATTAGTAGGTTGACGAAATGTGGCTCTGTGACGCTTTCAGAAACACTGATGATGGTGTGTCTGTCTTGCAGGGTGAGGTTAGTAGAGCGAGGAGCACCACAGTCTCTTCCTCTCATGGAGTCTGGAACAGTAAGTTATGACTTGATCTAGTATAATTGTAAATCATAATGACTCTGAAAATATGTTTTTTATTCTTTTCTCTCCCTCTGTTAGATTCTTCCGGGTGTGAGGGTGATTATTGTCAATCCAGAAACTAGAGGACCATTAGGAGACTCTCACCTGGGAGAGGTGTGCTTGTTTTGTAAAAAATGATACCATTAATGGATTAGAGTCCTATGTTTCTCAAGTAATATGCTCTACTAAAACACTGGTTCTCGTTTTCCCAGATTTGGGTAAACAGTCCCCACAATGCAACAGGATACTATACTATATATGGAGAGGAAAATCTGCAGGCCGACCACTTCAACACTAAGCTGAGCTTTGGAGATCCACAAACACTCTGGGCCAGAACTGGATACCTGGGTTTTGTCAAGAGAACTGAACTCACAGACTCCAATGGAGGTGAGAGAGAAAAGGGTGATTAATAAAGATGTAAAGAAGAAATAAATAATAATAATAAGTGAATAAAGATATACACCTAACTGAGCACTTTATAAAGAACACTATGGTCCTAATAAAGTTCCCAACGTGGTCTTCTGCTGTTGTAGCTCATCCGCCTCAAGGTTCGACGTCTTGTGCATTATAATATGTTATTCTGTTCACTACAATTGTACAGAATGACTGTAGCCTTTATCTGAGTTACTGCAGCCTTTTTTTTTTAACTCGAACCAGTCTGGCCATTCTCTACTGACCTCTCTCATCAACAAGGCGTTTCTGTCTGCAGAACTCTAGAGATCCCAGGAGATCAGAAGTTACAGAAATAATCAAACCAGCCCATCTGGCACCAACAATCCTGCCATGGTCAAAATCGCTGAGATTACATTTTTTCCCCATTCTGATGGTTGATGTGAACATTTACTGAAGCTCCTGACCCATATTTGAATGATTATATGCACTGCACTTCTGCCACACAATTAGCTGATCACAATGAAGTAGGTGTACAGCTGTTCCTAATAAAGTGCTCTGTGAGTGTAGATACATTAAATGTTAGATAAAGACCAAATAGAACTATTATCTATTTTATGACACATTAAATGCATGTTCTTATAGGTTTTTCTATGGAAAATAAAATAGATGTGAATTTAATCTCTCTCTCCATGTAACACTATTTTTTAGATCGCCATGATGCTCTGTTTGTTGTGGGCTCTCTGGATGAAACTTTAGAACTGAGAGGTCTACGATATCATCCCATTGACATCGAGACCAGTGTATTACGTGCCCACCGCAGCATTGGCGAGAGGTAAAATCTGTGTGTGTCAGCCAACTGGAAATCTGTTTACATTCTGCCCTCATTTACTCACCCTTGTGTTGTTCCAAACCCATATGACTTACTTTCTTTCATGGAACACGAAAGGAGATATTAAGCAGAATGACACATTCAGGCACCATTGACATTCATTGCATCTTTATCACATACAATTAAAGTGAATGGTGACTGAGGCAAAATCTCCTTTTGTGTTCCAAGAAAGAAAGTCATATGAGTTTGGAACAACTATTGTAAATTTAATCACAATTTATGTTTACAGTCATAATACCAATCACCCCTCACATGCTTTTTCTTCCTCTGTAGTGCTGTGTTCACCTGGACAAATCTGTTGGTGGTGGTGGCTGAACTCTGTGGATCAGAGCAGGATGCATTAGACCTGGTTCCTCTGGTAACTAATGTTGTATTAGAGGAGCATCATCTAATTGTGGGTGTGGTGGTTATTGTTGACCCTGGGGTCATCCCTATCAACTCAAGAGGAGAGAAGCAGCGAATGCACTTGAGAGACTCCTTCCTGGCAGATCAGTTGGACCCCATATACGTAGCATACAACATGTGAGACATGTTATGGGAAAGCCAGTGGCCTCCCAGAGAGGTGCTATGGAGCCTGGCCGCAGAGTCTACTACTTTAAGGTGCACAGGGTTTGGGTTGTTAAATGGTTTGGAAAGACATGGCCATTTTTCTTCAGGGGCAAGATCTAACCGAATGTGTTCGATGACTGTTTTGGAGGAGGCTATCATAATGCTATCATAAGATGTTTTTTTTCACCATCAGGCCAATTGGTTCTCATTGCAGAACCATTCTGTACCAATCTGCTGACCATGCTGAGAAATCTTTGGTGGGAACGGTTTGTAATCATACTGTACGGAACCATGCTGAAGTGGAAATGCCACTGGAACCGCTACTCACAGTGTCCAGAACTGTTTGGCCCGATGGTGGAAAAGCCACCTTATAGAATTTCCTTATTTTTGCTAACTTCCTTAATCCCAACCCATTTTTCTCCAAAATGCCACATACTGTACTGTCTGTAAAACTCTTGGTCAAGATTTACATTTATTTGAATCACTCATGTCATAGCTAGATATAATCCAGTTGACCGATATATTTAAACCAGTATCCACACTTCTTTATATTTCGTGTCTACCAATTTGTGGCACTATTTGGTAGGTCTCTAAAATGTCATTACACTACTGTGGAACAATAGTCAATGTTCACAGGTAAATTAATTTAACCTACTTATTTAATGTACTGTTTGCAAAAAAAAAAAAAAAAGAACGTTTTAAATAACACCCCGTCTTATTATCGAAGTCAAATTATTATTTAGTTAGATAATTGTCAAAAGGCAAAATTCTAAAATTACATATTGAAAAATGTATTCTGAAATATTATTATCCTACACTTTAACATAAAAAATAACCTGTATTGGTGGTTTAAAAAAATGTTGGTCAATCTTTAGTCATAGCTGCTTGTTCTTTTGAAACACTGTCCTATCCACCTTTTTCCTGTACATGACAGTATTCCAAGACTCATAACGGAAGCCTGTTTTTGGTCTCCAGTGATTTCTCTTACATCGGCATATGGTCTTAGCAGATAATGTTAACATATTAACTTTGCCAAAAAAATAAAGAAAAATGTAATATGAAAAAAATATCTCAAAGCACATAAAGGCAGCATAAAAGTAATCCATCAGACTCCAGTGGTTTAATCCATGTCTTCTGAAGTGATCCAATCAACTTAGGGTGAGAACAGACCAAAATGTAAATCAATTTTGACTATAGATCTTGACATACACAGTCTCCTTGGTGATCACGATTTCATTATCGTGCATAGACACTGCAAAAGCAAATGAGTTCCATATTGGTCTTTTCTCACCCAAAATCAATTGGATCGCTTCAGAAGACATGTATTAAACCACTGAAGTATATGGATTACATTTATGCAGCATTTATGTGCTTTTTGGAGCTTGAAAGTGTTCAGTACCCATTCAGTGGCATTGTATGGACCTACAGAGGTGAGATATTCTTTTAAAATCTTAATTTGAGTTCTGCATAAGAAAGAAAGTCAGGGTGAGTAAATTATGAGAGAATTAAAATTTTTGGCTGAATTAATCCTATAACATGGTTGTTGTTCTCCGCCTGGAATGCACATATTAGTAGTGCTAATATGCCTCTAATGGAGACCGGAACCAGAAAACAGTCCAATGGCAATCAGAATCATCATGGCAGCACCCAGTGGCTAGTCGGTAAAACACTTGATTTTAGCTCTATCTGTAGTACTTTTAAAAAGAAAATAGCTTAAAGACTCAGTTTGGATGTTTTTACTAATTATGAATATATCCACAAAACTGATGTGCAACTGACCACCTTTATATATATATATATATATATATATATATATAGTACTGTGTTATAATGCTGTTTTGAATCATAGGGGTATCATTACTCCCCTGTGGTCATTTGCCATTTTCCAGATGCTTTTTTATCAAAAGCAGTTTACAGTACACTTAATACAGAGTCAGTCGCTTCAAATCCTGGAGTTAAGTGCCTTTCTCAAGGGCAGTATGGTGATAGGACATCTCTGTAACACTGTAGTTGATAGAATGCTCTTACCCTGGTTAAAACCATCAACCTTTAGGGCTGCATACCCAGATATTTAAGATATGATGCTACCACCACACCTTAGAAATGACTGCTTAAATCCCGGGTGGGTTCAAACCACCATTTATCCAGATTATGCCACAGAGACTGCAGTGGCCCCTATGGTAGCTGTTTTAAATGTGAATGAAAATCTTGAATAGCCCATAAACCGTCATTCTAATAAAATAGATTTGGCTTAGTGTGCCCTGACAGCTCTGGAACATTTTAGTGTGATAAATCGTACAACTGCTGCATAACACATTTCTTTGCCTGATTGCCCTTTGTGGATGTCGCATTCTCTGAATTTGAATTTAACAACTATGTATAATAACTACATAACTAATCCTGATACAAGGAAAACATTATTAGAATTATTAAAAGTACATTTCTTAGTTGTTCTCTGAATTATTGTCAGATATGATGCATTAATACAGATTTGATGCTGATAGGTTTTGACACAGAAGCAGATCTATAATTAAAATTATACTTAACATTTAATTAACTGCATTTCTAGCCGATAAATCCACCACACAAAAAAAACAATTAAGTGCTGAACCAAATTAAAAACATTTCCTTTTTAGTCCCTGCCACTGGGGCTTTAAAAAAACAAACAGATAATGAGCTATGTCAGGTACGAGCTTACATCCTGCATTCTGTAAATTTTTTATATTTATATTTTATTTTGTACAAGGAAAATACCCACACAATAACTAACCAAAATGAGTGTTTATCTTTTTTTTTTCACCAACAGTATATTACGCAAGCTGTTATTAGGAATGTCCACTAACAGCCTTTATTTGAATTTTATTGTTTTAGGGTTAAATCATAGAGCCTCAATCATTGAATTACAGACAACATTTTAAATGATTAATATCAAGTAGAAGATATTTAAACAATTAGGAGATATTTAAACCATAAGTTATTTAAAGGCTTTATGAATCGGATATGGACAAGTTTATTTTACAGTCAAATTTAATACAAAAATAAAAGGGATTTAAAAAAAAACAAACATCTACAATACAGCATGATACTACAAAAGCCATAACTTTCAATGCTCAACAAAGGACTAAAAAAAATATTTAGGTTAAAACAAATCAACTTGTTAAAAAAAGCACTTTCCAACAACCCTTTTCCCTCAACCAAGTTCAGCATGAGGATAAACATCAATAATATTTGTAATGATCCTTTATGCACTTTATTAAATATATGCTGATATATTTAGTAACATGAATTAGTAATATCTGTCAAGCAGAAGGGCATGTTTAGTCTGTTATGTCATGTTTACTTACATCCATTGCTAGGTAGTATATGACTAACATGTACAAATGAAAAATGTAGGCATGTAAAAAGCACATTTCTGGGACACATATTGCTTTAATGCCCAGTCTAACATCTACTTCTTTGTCCCTCCACATATAGAGTTTGAACAGTAAGCAACACTACACTGTAAACCCTAATAAGTTAGCAGAACTCCAACAATTTTGAGGCTTTCAGTTACATAAATATCTTTTAAGTTAAAAAACTCCCCAAGTTTAAGTTAATAAAAGTTTCAGATTTAGATTTTGTACTACATATGCATGTTAATTGGCTTCAACTTGAAATATTGAGTAAACTAACTCTTACATTTTGATGGCACTTTAAATGTAACTCTTTGGCTGAACTTAAAATGACCATGTAAGCACAACTTAAATACTTCAATTAGAGAGAACCTGTAGAGAGGACTAGCTAATACAGTGAATGCTAATATGCTGAATGCATGCCAATTGGAAATACTCTGCTATGATTAGCATAGCAATTGGTCAGTGAGTATAGATATATACTATAGAACAATCTTAAATTGTATATTGTACCTGTCCTCAACCTAAGCTCAAGCACTATTCACCATAATGGTCACCCCAAACAAACGTTAACAAACTCATCTAAATAACGCAACAAAACATTATGCGCTAACAAGTCTCCCCATTTAGATTCATCTTGCACAAAGATACACTATATAACACTTAATTGGAACTTCATTGAACTCAAAACAATAAAACAATTCAGGTGTAACGAGTTTCACAGCATGGGCAAGGAGGAGGCGGGAACCGGCTGAACAGCAACGTAAACTTTAATGACAGAACATAACTCAAAACAATATAAATATGGTTTGCAGAAAAGAAAAACAAAGACGCACACACACAACATGTGCGTTTCTCTCTCAATCCGTCGTCCCGGACCCTACTTATCTCTCTCCCACTGATTAATCATCATGGCCTGGCCATGCCCTCCTCCTCGTCACACTCCTACACCTCCAGATTCAGGCCAGGGAAACCTCCGGCCTGACCTACTCCCCTCCTCCCTTCCTAGAGGGGAGGTGTTGTCCTTTTGGCCATCCTTTCTCCGGCTTGCCTTCCCCACCTCCTGGGAAATTAAGAGAGAGATGAGGGGAGAGAGAGAATGAGCAAGTGGGAGAGACAGAACAAGAGAGAGAGAGAGAGAGAGAGAGTCTCGCCAGTCCCCGGACACACTGTCGCCTGGTCCTCGGCCAGCTGGGAAGCGGTCCTCCGCGATGCTGGGCGATGGCACTGGACATCGCCTCCCGGCAGACATCATTGGCTCATCCGTCTCCTGGTGGCCGGCAGCGAGCTCCTGCACCACTGGCAGTGGCTCCTCCACTCCAGGCGGATGGCAGCAACTTCTCCGTCTCCTGGTGAACGGCAGTGGGTTCCTCCACCTCCTGGCGAACCACTCCAGTACCACCGTATCTGACCTCCTCAGCGTCGCGACCCTCCAACAGTGCCGAGGTTTCTCCAACAGTGCAGTGCACCTCTCCTCCCTCTGTGGTTTTGGCACCAATTTAACAAATTTCACAACATGGGCAAGGAGGCGGGAATCAATGAAACACACACATACAGTGGCCACGTGTGTCTCTCTCGCTCTCTCTAACTGGTTCCCCCGGCTCATCTTTATCCCCCTCCCGGCTGATTAGGTGACTCAGCACCAGCCGTGCACCCTCACGGCCCGGCCACGCCCTCCTCCTCATCACATCAGGTTACTTAAAGGGTCAGTTTTGTGTACTCAAAAGATAATATACTGTAAAAGATAATACTCATCAAGGTTAATTTATTTGAACTAATTTGTATTATTTAAGTTTTCCCAATTCAAAACAATAAATTATTTTGAGCATTAGGGTTTACAGTGTAATGTACACTTAGTATGGATTATTTTTGTGACGTTTCAAGAACTATCACCAACTGCAAACCAAATTACAAACCAACCCTAACCAAACAGAAAACAAAAACGGAGGTATCGCTCTATTTTTTCCTCTCATCTAAAGGTGCTTTTAAACATCAGGACAACCATTTAAACCTCTAAATGGCAAAAAAATAATAAAAAATTAAAAAAGAAGTAGAAGAAAGAAAGAAAAATATATTCAGGCATCTATATAATAAAAAAAAGTTAACTGTAAAATAAAAAGGCTTTGTGTACTAGCTAGCCCCCCATGAACACCCAACTGTACAAATGCATAGACTTTATATGCTTGGCAAAAGGATCTTCAAAGGACAGTTGCTGTCCTTGTACTATAGACATTTTTACCAGGAATAATTCTGACTTGTATACCATAAATTATTGTAAATAACTGCTTGTGTACAGATGAGAAATTCTACTGTACTGTACGTTTGTTGATTTATTCTGTCAGATTTTTTGATTCATATGAATATTAACTACTGTCACTGACCCCTTCGTAGCTGTGCTGGGGTTTAAAGTTTAAGACTTATTGTAAATAGCTTGTTCTGTTTATGTTTGTTCTTTTTGGTTTAAAAAAAATGTAACGGGTTGAAATCTGTGTGAAGATCGATCTGTCAAGCATTTCTATTTAGAATTATGGTATGTAAAGTCATTATGATGTAAGCAAGAGACTATTTTCAAAGTCCAAAGAGACTATTTTCAAGTTAGACAAACCTCATTAGTTAAAAGGGGTTGTGTACGTGTGTGTGTATGTATGTTAAGAGTTTACAAAGCGTGTGCATTGATAGTTCAGTTACTGTATATTTACTGACAACCGGTTTATAACCATGAGAACACAGCTGAAAGATCACTTCAGATACACTGTCTTATATTTATTCTTTCATTCTTACTCTCATTAAGATATCAGAGTTGAGTTCATATGAAAGCACAAGCGAATGAATGAGCATTTACGTGGGACATTCAGGGAAACAGTGCTTTCCAGGAGAGAGGATAGTCATATTTAAATATTCACTTAAAAGTTTGTAATGCTTTTTATTCTTTTAAGAAACAATTTAGTTGCCGAGCCTTGTAAACAATATTATGGAAAAGACAGGAAATAAAATACATAGTTGGTTCAGTTTATTAAAATTCTGAGATGCCATCTAAGTGCTGGAACTATAAGAAAATGTTTCACACGCTATGCAACCAGCTGCAGTCACATTACAAATGGCATTTGGGGGACACACTAGCTCAGCCACAATGATGGAAAAGCTAACAATTTATTTGCTTGCAAAGTAGTACAGTATAAAATGGAAACATGCAACAGGAACTTGACTTTATTGTTTAGACAGTTCATATTGCTCTTGTGTTACAAAAACCTTTTATAGTTTTGTTTAATTCTCAATATTAATAGCAGTATGGCCATTATGTATATCCAAGAAACTGATACTTCACAGTTTTAGTCATTTGTTGATGTAAATGAAAGTAATGATTATGCAAGCAAGCATTTCTGTTGGTTCACATTTCTTTTTCTTTGTACATTGGTCACTGTTACTGTTTTGTACTTAAGTGAAAATCAAGAAAAAAAATAATAAAATGCTTTTATTTTGCATCACTGATAAGGTTTCTTGTTTTGTTATCTATCTATCTATCTATCTATCTATCTATCTATCTATCTATCTATCTATCTGTCTGTCTGTCTGTCTGTCTGTCTGTCTGTCTCATTTTACAGGTAAAAACATCTCTAAAGTAGTTGTATATTCTGACGAATACAGTTCCACGATTTATGTAGAGTCTTTAAAAGCATGAAATGGGTAAACATTTATCATTGTCCGCTGCATTTGACGTCACAGCCAAGGCACTTTTCATAAAAGTCCTTAAACAGTATAAAGGATACACGATGAAATGAATTATTTAGCTTTAGGATTTGTATTAAAATTGCTTCGGAGTTGCAAGAGGTATTGAGAGTGTCAAGATAACATTTTAAATCAAGTTCTTTCAAAAATTATATTATAAAAACATAAATGTGCTTAGCCTTAATTTATGTATGGAAAAACTTAAAAATAGATACGTTTATCAAACCACAGCTTTGAAATGTATCACAGACCAAATAAACATTTCTATAATATAATGTAATATACTTGCCGCACTAAAATAATAACATTTTGTAGAGTCTCAGAAGAGATGAGGGACAAATTCGCCATTTGTTTCATTCATGTCCCTAGACCCCTTTCCGTGTCAGTCATATTGGCCAATCACAAGGCGTATAGAAGGATTGCGTAACACGTCCTTCTAGAGGGCGGCGCTTATCGCGGCCTTAACTTGAAGCTAGATTTTTTTCTAAATGGAAACCGCCCTGTTTTATTTTATGCATTATTAATTAATTTACTTTTCAGATTACATCTCGAATACTGGCGTTACGTAGATTAAGTCGCTGTTTCCAGGAGTCGTTTTAACGGTTTAAAGGTAAGGCTTTGGATTTGTGTTTTGTTCGCTGAAGTCATGGCGCCCGTCCGTTCGGCTGTAGTGCTCGTCTTACGGTAAGGTGTTTTAATGGCTCCCCGTATCGCTGACGTCTGTTGACGCGGGCTCTTGCGTGCCAGTGACTAGCTTGAAAGTTTCTGCAGAGCGTGGCTTCAAGTCGCCCACTGGCTTCAAAACACACAGCAGCGGTCGAAATGAATGCAGCGGCAGGTTTATTTAGAGACGGGGTTTTGACCAGGAACTCTTGGGGGGGAGAAGACTTTTGAGACTCGGGCATTCGCAAAATATTCACAACATCACTATAACTCTGTAGCATAGCCTTTATGCTAGAGCTAATATTTAGTAGAAACTAGACCGCTTATAATACCCGCCTTAATCTTTTATATTTTGACAGCTATGTATTTAAACAATAAGAGCTGTATTTTAGTTAGCTGTTGTAGCCATATATTGTTTTGCTGTTAATACGTAATGTTTACCGCCAATATTATTTAAAATGACGCGTCAAATGCTTCTCGCGCGGTTATTTTGGCTTCATAAAAAATATAGAAGTAAAATAGCTTGATATTGCTCCATTTTTGGGAGAATGTAAGTGGGCGTTTTATCATCCGGTTCTGCTTGAAGTGCAGTTTTAACGAGAACACAACACCGAGCAGCTTTATCTAGTACATCAGTTTAATTTACTACAGGAAGCCATTGAGTTGGTTTTCATGTTAAGCACCACACTATATCAATGTGTGTGTGTGTGTGTGTGTATGAGAGAGAGATTTTTATTTGGATCTAACGATGCACGAGGAGAAACAATAGTGCACGGAGTTGTGCACTATTGCACAATAGTGTGAAGAAAGCAACCCACAAGGGCAGTGTGTGTTGTGGAGCTGAAGGTTTTGTGTGGGCTGACTCAAGGCTGGAGTCAAATAGAAACACTAAATCATGGCTCTTTTAGCCTGTACTGACCACAAAACTGCGTCAACACACTGACAGGCCTCCCCATCCACACTTATAATTGAACAGATGAATACCTTTTTGTGTCCCTCTGTATGTTTGTTTTCAATCTGTAACATCATACACCAAACAGTAATATTTGCTCAAAACACTAAAGCCATTTAACAAATATAAAAGTCAATATCAGTGAATTTGTGATCTAGAAATTGCTTTTGTAAAAATACATATAGTGTTTAAAAAAAAAAAATCTAATTATTATCCAGTAATAACAAACAACTGTCATTGATAGCATTGCATCTACATTATGTATTGACCAAGTATGTCTGTTTGCAGTGGCAATGGAGGAGGTTCAGCAGAATAACAGTAATGGCTCTGAGTCGCAAACTGTTACCATGCCTACAACTATTACTGCCTCTCAAATATCACAGATAGCACAGGTACTGTTACTGTATGTACATGTGTGTATGCACCTTTTTGTGGTATACGTGCTGCTTGCAACAGAGCATGCTTCAGTGAAGTTTGTTTAATTTTGTAATGTTATTTAGTCTTTCTATTAAGCATTTGTTTAAATGAACATCATATATGTTGTGGAAAGATGTCTCTGGGTGGGTCTCCGGTGACTGTGGTTCAGCTACCCAGTGGTCAGTTCCAAGTGCAAGGTGTGATTCAGTCAGCCCAGTCATCAGTTATCCAGTCTCCACAAGCACAAACACAGGTAACACAAACTTCATGTAGTTAAGCTTCCTGTTCTGTGTTTTCACCCTAGTACAGAATCAAGAACATGTTTTCCCTCCACTTTAACAATTCCCTATTAGGGTCAAGGATCCGACAGCGATGATTCTCAGGACTCATCTGACAGTGGAGCCTCTAACCAGAAGTCAAGAGAGATCTTGGCTCGGCGCCCATCCTACAGGTATAGAGCCAGGGCCGTTGCTTAATGCATTGGGGCAAAATTTTTATGGGTGGGCCCTGTGCCACGACCCCGCCCGCTCCCAAATTTCATCATTCCTTAACTTGAGCCAAAAGAAAAAAATATTAATAAGGTTCAAAACTAATGGAAACATGGCATCGAAAAGTTGATTTACAGTTTAGGGTCACTGATTTGTTTACATAATTTGCTACGAAGGAAGGTGGCCACTGTTGTGCTCTATTGGTCTGATTCCACTTTTCATGGTAACAGTGACTTCTCTTCTCTGGATCCTGCCTGGAATTTGGCGAGTGCTTTAAACCTTGCCCTAAAATTTCGGCAATGACCAGTTTAATATATGTATAAATAATTTGTATAGGTTACATATTACTCTTAAAACATTTCAGTATGTTAGCAAGCGAAAGTGTAATATCTCACACACCACTATCGCACTGTGTTTGGCTGTTTGAAAATACACGTTGACTTAACATATTGACTTCAGCTCTCATAATCGGATATTTTGCCTATTCTGTTGGGGGGAAAAAAAACAAAAAAACAGTTTTGAGCTTAAACGGATAGTTCACCCAAAAATGAAATTTCTCTCATCATTTGCTCACCCTCACGCCATCCCAGGTGTGTATGACTTTCTTCTGCTGATCACAAAATAAGATTTTTAGAACATTATCTCAACTCTGTAGGTCCATACAATGCAAGTAAACTGTGGCCAGAACTTTGAAGGTTCAAAAAGCACATAAAGGCAGCATAAAAGTTATCCATATGACTCCAGTGGTTAAATCTATATCTTCAGAAGCAATATCATAGGTGTGAGTGAAAAAAGATCCTTTTTTACTATAAATGTCCACTTTCACTCTCTTCTCTCCTAAGAGGAGTTCTTTTGTCTTTGGTGATTTGCATTCTTCATGTATATAGCCACCTACTGGACTTTAAATTGATCTGTTTCTCACCCACACCTATTATTTCACTTCTGAAGATATAAATTAAACCACTTGAGTCGTACGGATTACTGTTATGCTGCCTTTGTTCTGTTTGGAGCTTCAAAGTTTTTGGCACCTTTCACTTGCATTGTATGGACCTACAGAGCTGAGGTATTCTTCTAATTTTTTTTATTTGTGTTCAGCAGAAGAAAGTCATACACACCTGGGATGGCATGAGGGTGAGTAAATGATGAGAGAGAGAGTTGCCTTTTTTAATTATGTAATCGTTGTTATTTGAAGGCCTTTCTCAGAAAATATATACATATGCAAACAATAAAAAATTGGCATATTATCTAATGAATTCAGTTACAATTTGTAATCACTTGACAGCCCTAGTTTTTATATTATTGCTAAAAAACAATTTCAGTCGATTTTGAACTAAGAGTTATTGTGAAAACGCAAAAGTTATTTCAAAATCCAGGCACAGAGCAAAGTGTTTGGAATGTGAGTGCAACATTATAACTTTCTGTTCCTTTTATGTCTCAGGAAGATTTTAAATGATCTTTCAGCTGAGGAAGTGGCAACTCAGAACGAGGGAGAAGAGGAAAGTTCCACTTCCTGTGCCTTAACAAGTGTCTCGGTCCCTACCCCAATCTACCAGACAAGCACTGGCCAATATAGTAAGCCAAGCTAACACACTATATTATCATAATGTGTGTTGGGAGGTAATGAAAAAGGATTTCTTCTTGAGGCAATAATGTGGTAACTTCCTTGATTTAACACATATTATGCAAATTCAGCAAACGTTTGCATAAGCTTACAGCGGTTAGTGACACAAATGAGCCAAAACACCATGCAATTTGTTGTTTATTTACCAAAACACTATTGCCTGCTTTTAAATCATATAATGACTATAATCTTAATCAATTTTTTTTTAATTTACTGTATCAACTAGAGCACAATTAAAATATTAACAGTAATTTTTTTTATGCTTGATTTGTAATATAATGTTTGCTGATGCTTTGCAGTTACGATTTCATCCAATGGATCTCTGCAGCTGGCTGGTTCAGAGGGGATGCAAGGCCTGCAGACTCTCACCATGACCAACTCAAACCCAAGCCAGCCAACTATACTACAATACGCTCAGACTGCAGATGGACAACAGATTCTGCTACCCAGCAACCAGGTCGTGCTCCAAGGTAAGTGCACTCACAAATATCTAACCCCAACCCCCAAAAAAATAAATAAGGTAATGCAAGTGACCATGATGTCATATTGTTGGTTGGTTGACATATGGGACACACTCTGACTGTGATACTGTTTTGTAGGTGCTGGGGGAGAAATGCAAGCTTATCAGATCCGCTCCTCTTCCTCATCGCTGCCTCAGACTGTTGTCATGACATCACCCGTCATTAGCTCTCATGGCAAAAGCGATGACCCACAAATGAAGAGAGAGATACGCTTAGCAAAGAACAGGTGGATGTGTTTGAATAAAGGAGAATTCGATTATTTAGTGAGATTATTTACCTGGGTACATTTAAAGGGATAGTACACCCAAAAATTTAAATTCTGTCATCATTTACTCAACCTCCTATTGTTCCAAACCCACATTAATTACCTTTTCCATGGAACATAAAAGGTGTCAGGAAGAATGACAGCTTTTTACTATTCACTTACATTGCATCTTTTTTCCATACATTAAAAGTGAATGAAAGCAAGGCTGTTATTCTGCTTGTTTCATGGAAGAAAATCATATGGGTTTGGAACTACATGAAGGTGAGTGAATGATTGCAGAATTTGCATTTTTGAGTGTACTATCCCTATAACATCATTATTTGTTTACTAATCTGAATTTTTGTGTGTAGGGAGGCAGCCCGAGAGTGTCGTCGAAAGAAAAAGGAGTATGTGAAATGTTTGGAGAACCGTGTGGCTGTGCTGGAGAACCAGAACAAAACTCTTATCGAGGAGCTCAAGACATTAAAGGACCTGTACTGTGTTAAAACTGGCTAATGGGACAGACCTCCAGTCATGCTAATGGAACTTTATTGGCAGACTTGTCTGCCTCCATGCTCATACAAACACAGGGACTTTTTGGCATGGGGAATGCGTTTAATCCTCCTCCTGTCTGGCTTGTTTTTATACAACTTATTTTTAACTAACGATTGACCAGAAACAACAAAAATGCTTTTCAGAATAGATGGACAGAGAGAACTTTTCCATTACATCTTTTTATTGCAGTCAACTGATGTTTATATATATATATATATATTATACACACACACACACACACACATATATATATATATATATATATATATATATATATATATATATATATATATATATATATATATATGTGTGTATGTATGTATGTATGTATGTGTGTGTGTGTGTGTGTGTGTGTGTGTATGTATGGATCTTGTGCAAGCATTGGCACGTCTACACTGGGAGTTCTTGCTTTAGTCTTGACCCATTTGGTTTCCAGGGAATTTTGAATGTTAATTTTATTGAAGCACTAGCTGAAAGATGTGTTTTTGTTGCAAATTTTTACACATTATCTCAAGATGCGCTTGAACTGTTTGTATGAAAATTGTAACGCAAATGTGTTATTCATGAAGTCATGAAGCTGTGTTTTTTGCTATTGTCCCCTTTTAGAAAGCTCTCGTATTCCTATTCCCATTCCACAATTTATTTTTCTGAGTTTTAGTGCAACATTTTCTACAGAGACTGAACAGAATTCAAGGTATGGACTTTATTTGAGCTTTTACTAAATATGTGGGTGACATGAGACAGTGGTAAGTACATTTTTAGGCTCAAAATAAGTCTTATTCTGAATTGATAGACTAATCACTTAGAAATGATATTGTGTCCTTTTTAGTCCACAATTTATTTCTAAATGGTCTTTTAAGCCATATTCACATTTTTGTTTAGACTGTTGTTTTAGCTAATAGGCCCAAGACTTACTGCTGTTTATAAGCCAGGCTGTTACAAGACAATCAAATCAGGGAGCATACCTGCACTTGAAAAAGTAGGTGACATTAATAAACAATGAATGAAAAAATAAATGTCACTTGATTTTTGGTAAAGTGAATCTAAATAAATATTTTTCCAGCCTCAAGTGCTTTTTCTTTTATTCTATTCAAATATATAATTAATAAATACAATTACTTCTCTTTCAGTTTATAAAATGGTGGACCCATGCTTGGCAATATATGAGAAAACCAATATTTATAAATGTTTCAGTTGTTGAATGAACAAAGTCAGAAAGTCACTAACATGCATGTTGAAAAAGTCTCTAAATGTTTAATAAACAAATAGATAACTCTACATCATGTGAACAATAGGGTGTAGTTTGTATTTCAAAAGGAATGAGGGGCTAAACTAAAGATATTATTTAACATGGAAGTAGAAAAATCTTACAATATATTAATCATTAAAAAAAAAAAATTATAAGCACATTTAGCCAAATCCATGTTACTAAAGCATGGAATAAGTATTAAGTTTATGCTTCATAACGTTCACTTAAAGCACAATGTAATCCACTTTGTTTGTCTTGTTCAAGCAGCTCTAAAAGTCCTCTGGTTAGGGTATATATACCTCCTATCCACTAGATGGCAATTTAGCTCTTTTATGCATTCACGATCTCACAAAACCTACTTGATTCCAGAAAACAAGAAATACATATATTGCATCAACAAATAAATGCAGTTTCTTTCCCCACATTACAAACTATATTTTGTGGTGCCATTTCCTTTAAATTACTTCAATGCTGCGCAGAGTAAACAATAATATAACTTTTTCCATTTCACAGATTGCATTGCATCTTTAAATGCCTCTGTTCTATCCAGTTGAAAATGTTTCATTATTTAAATTTTTGCCTGTATTTTTTATTTTTTGTACTTTGTTATCTTGGTAGTAATGTGTTTTACAAACAGGTTACACAGTCAACAAGATACATTCACACAAATGGTGTAATGCAGGATTGGTATTCTTTGTTTGCACATTAAACAAAAATGCCATTTTACTGTTTAATACAAAGTGCTCTTATACACATTTAAATTTGAAAATAACACATGCTTGAGATAACCATTAGAAGGGTTTTCTCTATTTTTTTAAACAAAATTCATATTCATTATTTGATGGCATAACCAACAATGTGTGGTCTAATTATGAAAATAAGAGGGGCTTGGATATGTCGTAGCTGCAGATCAGAGAAGCCAGCTGCTTCAAGGTGCTTCCAAGTAGTACGAGTTGTCTCGCATCCATCTCCAAAATAGTACCTGACAAACATACATACATATAAATGCAAAATTATAAGCCTTTCTTATTTTAGTCCATTGATTTTATGCAGGATTAATGTGTGGTCTTTACTGAGGACATTACTCCATTCTCTATGGCTTGATACCAGCAGACTATCCTTGTCATGTTAAATGTAGGAATTCTGGCTAAGGCAAAAGTAACTTTTTCAGTTATATAGGGGAATTGATTTTTAACAATAACTTATACGTATTTGAAGACAGACCTACTGTGAGCTAAGAGGTTGTTAATTGATGTTAGATGCTTCTATTGGAATGGTCAGTCTGCATTATTTCATCTTCATTTTCAAAAAAATTGGAATTCCTGGTAAAGAACTATGGTATCCATGGTCCATGATCCATGAAAGGGAAATGATCCACCAATCAGATGATTGCGGCAAACAAAGTTAACAAAATAAGCACTTCAGCGACCATCCTATCTTATGATGTGGGTGTCTAAGTCATTGGTTCATGGTTTAGAAATCTTTTATGAAGTATTTTATGAAAAAAGAAATTACAAATATATATATATATATATATATATATATATATATATATATATAGGAAAAATACTTCCGGAACCCAGACGGTTGAAAAAGTGGGCAGGCATTGTTGGGGTGCACTAGGTAAATTTGAGTTTATGTTGAGCTGACACCTACAAGCATAGACAGAGTATCATGCAAAAACAGCAGTTCAGCTACCAATTCAATTTAAAAACAGAGCCCCTCCCCAAAGGGGACCCTTCCAGGTTAGAAAAACAAAGCGTAACACAGCGGTACAATGCAAAATACATTTTTAATGGATTTCAATGGACAAGATGCTTCAGTATGCTAAATTAACTGCAAATTTATTCATCACCTCTAGCACTAAACACATTGCCTGATTTTTATAACCCGAGAACACTGAATGTGCAGTAAGCACATGCCCCTGGAAGTATTTGCACTAATTAGTGGGTCTACAAAGTGGCACACTCACAGTTGAGCCACTGATATCATGGAGTAACGAATGTGAAAACAACAACAGTGAATGTGCACATCAAGAGCGTGTGTGTGAGGAGGTCAGCATGCATTTGTATAACTCAAGTCTGAAGGAATATAAAAACATCTTTATGGGTCTAAACTCCTGCAGATCAAGAGTCCATTATCTCATAGCAGTCATAGTGTATTTGCGCAATCAAATAAAGTATACTTCGAAAGGCCAGTGTTAGACTGTACACAGACACTAAGCATTTGCATCAAAATCGAAGTATAATTTGGGCTTAAGCTGACCGTTGGTATCTCCTTATATAAGAGAATATCAGAAAACAATGCAAGTTGCAGTTCGTCATGTAATCTCAACATGCCGACGCTCATGAACGTGTGCCTAGCACCATATGTATAATAAGGTAGCTGTTTCTACATTTCTATAAAAATACTTTTCTACAATTACTATTTCTATTTGTTTAAATGTTCAGCAAATTGGCAAATAAAATAAAATAAATAAATACTCAGTACACCTTTAAAGTAACTAAAATGCTGTTGATATATGGAGTAAAACGTAATGGTGATGATATTTATGCTGTGTGTTTATATTACCATAATGGCTGAAGAACATGTTGAAAAAAATAAGTCCAGGTTGAGGGGTCAGAAGCCACATGCTCAATGAAGAAAAATGCTCCACCCTGAAGGAAGAAATAACCAATTTTTAAGCAACATATTTCTCAACCCCAAATTACCAAGTAGGTATAGCTGCAGGCCAGAGACCTCTAATGGGGGCATCATCTCCAAAAGAGATGATGCTGACTAAATGTCTTTTGGACCGTCGAACAGTCAGCAGTCTGATGGCAACCATTCACTTGCATTGTATGGACAAACTAAGCTGAATGCGCTTAGAAAATAAAATTCTTCACTTTGATTCTGATGAAAAAGGAAAGTCACACACATCTGGAATGGCTTAAAGGTAAGTAAATCATGAGACAATTTTCATTTTTGTGTTCACTAACCCTTTGAGGTTAGGGAAAGTGTAAGGTATAAGAACATTAAAAATTCTGAAAATCACAAAAACATGCAGAACCTAAGCCACATTTATAGATTTGCTAATTTTGTTGGGAATATTAGATCCTTTTTTTCACATTTTGGTTTATTTGGCGAAGGCTCTTCAACAAACGTCCATACACACAGGGCTCCCTATATCTTTAATGGCAGTTTGGAGCTCCAGCCCCTTTATGGAGCTCTGCCTGCAGCCATATCCTTCTCCAAATTGCGTGTTTGTGTATGGGTTCCTTTTTTTTTTTTTTTTCTTTTTCAAAATGGTCTAGAAAATCACTCTTCTTGATTTGGATCTACGATTTATGGTGACATTTACCCCAAAACAAACTCAAATGCTGTGCATGTATGCAATGTAACACTATCTGTGTTGAACGACCTTTATTTTCAGATGGACTCCTTCAGAAAATGCTGCATTCCTGTAGTGTTAAGACAATATTTTTTTTAACGTAATGATTTCCTGAAGGAAATTCAGCAGAGCGCAGGAACACATTTGACCCCTGACTGTAATGAACTTACGGGCCTTAGAACTCTCTTCGCCTCTTGCAGAACCTTGGGGGTATCCTTGACAGAGCACAGAACCAGTGTGCACACCACAACATCCACTGAGTTGTCGTCCACCGCCTGTAGATTCTCCCCCGACGCCACTATGAAGCTGTCATATACGAGGTGGTCGTTCTTCGCCATACTTTTCTCCAGGTAGTTTTGAAAATGCATGTTGGGGTCGGTGCATATGATCTTGCAGCCCGTCGGATAGTACTCGAAGTTCGCCCCGGATCCACAGCCCACCTCCAAGATCCGCAGAGGGCCGTTCAGAGGGTTGAATTTAGTCAAGTTTCGAAACAATTCCCGTTTCTTTTCGTTCATTTTGCCATTGTACGAGAACGTAACTCTATACACGATAAAAGGAAAGACGCGTTTGTAGAAAGACAAAAGTCCAACCGACTCCGCTACTTGCAGCGGTAGTGTAATGATTTTGAGTAAAAAACAGCACGCGTGCATGAAAAGCGTCATTTTTAGCAACAGACCTGCGACACGGACGTTTCATTTGATAGACGAGGGGGAGTAGCTGCGAGAGCCGTGTGAAGTCCCACCAATCAACATCTGCTACGCATGAAATAGACTGAAAAGTCTTCCTACAGATGGCGTCCCAGGATAAAAAATCAGAGAGGACACCAATTTCTCTATTGATTTGATCTGATGATTCTTTGGCGACTTTAAGCGAATTTAAACTTAGTTTATCCTCCAGCTCATCTCAGAAAATGTCTCTCTTTCGTTTCTTCCATGTATTAAAGTGTAATATAATCATTTAACTTTGAAGTTAGGTGCAATGACTACACGACTGACCAATGAACTGTGAAACACATCTAGCCAATTGAGAAAGGCACTTATCCCTAAAATCCTCCATAGCCACTGAGATTAGGATTCAAGCTTGCTTACTGAGATTAGGTTTACAGTAATAATTTAAGTTGTGAGCTGCAGTAATAGGGATGATGGGTTGGTTGGCACAAAGTTGATTTCTGGTAATTATATAATAAATGTAACAAAAGTTTAACATTCACCTTCTTGACCTACACTGATTGATTCTGTCAGGGTATTTGCATGTTAAAAATCTGTTAAAGTGAAAACAACTTTTTATTTGATCTGTCAAAACAGCAAGTAAACACCTCTGCTAAAAATCTTATGAGATAATACTGATCAAGATTTTTTACAATGTATTAATTTTAGTTAATAGTGATATATATCAGTTATATTTTGATATAGAGGCTTAAACCCTGTGATAAACTATGCTATAAAGATTGTGAGTGGGGTTGGTTGGCACATTGGTTTTTGGGTTGGTCAGCACATTGTGTATATAAAAAGTGATAGATATCAATTCATAGACTTCATACACAATATTTACAAATTTAACATCTCTACCTAAAAATATATAACAAAAAATAATGCAAAATAATAATAATAACAGTTGTTGTTGATGCTGTTGTTGTTTAGCCTGTTATACATACACATGTTTCGAGCCAATGAAACAATTAGTTCCTAATATTTACATTATCAAAATGTTTTAGTGTTTTGTTTTAATGTTTATACATTAACAGTGTTTATGTTTGTATAAGTTTATTTAAGTAAAAATTGTTCACATCAATTAAAATAAAACATACATGAATCACATATTAAAATAATTATATTAATTACATAATTATTAAACTCATATTAATGATATAAGACAAATATTTGTTAATTGTGTTGTCCTTTTTTTCAAATTTTTTTTTTGTGTGTTTTTCTGTGCTGCTTCTCTTTTTTTTAAGTTTAGTGTTGTAACGTTTTGCCAATCAACCCCAATATGGCTGGCACAAATACACAGCATAACTTTAATAATTAATTAACTAAAGTAAATATGTACAGGTTGCACTTGTATAACCTTTTAAGATGAGGCCCCTGTAGCTTATATGATTCACACACAAGTGGTGTTCCAGAACCAAAACAGTTCCCAAACACTGACATGGCTGATGGTGCATTGCACAGCAAAGCTTCATCCACTTGAGGCTCATCAGAGAGGACTAAAGAAAAAAAGATGCTCAGGTGACCTAGAAGGGGGAGTTGGCATTAGGCTGAATGTCTAAAGCTGTTGACTTCTTTCACTGCCTAACCCGATTAGAGGAAGATTAACTATTTCCTGCAACACTTTACACTTAGTACCTGCCTCCTCAATAACACAGCCCCCGTCATTATGCTTGAATCAACACCACAGCACAAACAATGCCAAAACTATTCCTGCACTGGACAATGCACTGAAAACTCCAAAGATCTTCATGATACCTGGACCGCTCTTTCCCGGAAGGGAAAGGTGAAATTCTGCCACACATTATTATGTACCCCTGCTCCCCAAATGCTTTCCCTGGAAAAATTGTGTTTGTCCTAACTCTAAACCAGAATGATTTTAGAGAGTTTTCTAGAACTTTCAGACTTTTTGCTTCAAAAACATTTCAACACCCCAAAGTTTTTGTGAAACAACTTTTGTATGTCGCATCAGTCAGAAGTAGTGGTAGTGGAAATAAGGAATATGATTAATGTGTGCTAAAGTAGAAATATAACCATTCCATTTTGAAAGCTAAACCTCATGATTCATATCAAATGTATTCACACAAATCTTAAATGTATTAAGGATTGTTCTGGGTTCAGTACAAATTAAGTTCAAATTACAGCATTTGTGGCATAATTTTGATTTTCTCATCCCTCGTTTAATGACAGAAATAAGCAAAAATTGCAGTTACAGTGAGGCATTTACAATGGAAGTGAATGGGCCAATACATGTTGTTTCAAATGTACAGCCACACAATGTAAACATTATATGGGTTAACATGATTTTAGATTGATAAAATCACTTACTAAATTTATCAGTGTAAAGCTATATATCGCATTACGACACAACACTGATAAATCCTTATCACACTAAAATCAAGGAGAACAGAGATTTTATCACACGAAAATCATGTGAACATGTATAATGCTTGTCTTGTGGCTCTACTTTTAAAATGATTTGTGTTTTAAGGTTTATGAACTGGCCTCATTCACTTCCATTGTGAGTGCATTACTGTAACCATTAATATTGAAAATATTTTCTGTGGCAATCAATGCTTCAAATGCTTCATTTTTTTTTTAAATTCCTTTAAAGCTGCTCTCAGTAATTTTGTCCTCATTTAAAAAGTTTCATTCCAAAAGAAATGAAAAGTGATTTTGATGTGGAAAATCATGACCACTCAAATAAAATGAAGACTCTAGTCATATCAGTAACCTTATAAAGCAGATTTAATCTACAAGGAGAGGGTCCATCTTTGGGAGCTGCAAAGTTAGAATACCACTACTTGCTTAATATTAGTAGTTTTTGGACATTTTGGATGCTTCTAAATCGGAAGGTTTGAGCCTAGTTAGGCTGTGTTCTTAGACCAGTCCTTCTGAGGCTGTAGGCTAGGCTCCTCCTCAGCATTCAGCACTAGAATGAGACAGTCTAGAACATGTACATGTGCAAGGAATTGATGCATCCTCCAAAACATTGCAAACGAATAGTGTCCTAACAATTGAGAAGGCTTTCAATGATTCTTGATGATGTGGCAGCCAAGATATCCAGCCTAACTAGGCTGCAACCTTCTGACTGAGAAACACCCTTTGACTTATAAATAAAAGATTTATGGCTGATTGTGAGTGAATTTTTGCAGTGACATTGGTAACTGAAAATGATTATGTTTGAATTAAAGTTGCATTCATGCCTTGGTGTCAGTGTATAGCCAAGACAACTATAAAAAATAGTTTTTTTTTTTTTTACTGTAAATTTCTATAGTGCCAGTGTGGTCATATAAATTATAACAGTTTTAATCTGTAAAATGTACAGGTTGTTCTATGAAGTTGTTTACATTTTTACTGTATTTTTTACATAACTGTTTTTTTTATTAGATTTTGTTTTTTTGTTAAAAATAACAGGATTTTTTTTTACAGTGCTGTTTTAGAAATATATATATACACACATTTTTTTGCAACACAGTAGAGCAAAAAGCTACTGAATTAAAATATGAAATGTTGATTTATTTTCATTTATCTGTGGGAATCCCATTTTATCACACAGTTCAATTTGGTTTTCTAAAGTTCCAATTGTTAAATTGTTTCAGACAATTTGAAGATTATATTATTTTCATTGTGAATTAGTTAAAATAATTAGGCTAACATCATTGATCGTGAGTGATTGATAATCCCCTTAAACGCCGTTTCGCTTACGTTGCAGCGTTCCCCCGGTCAGTGCGGAAGTCGGAAGAAGGGTACTTGCAGACGCTCCCTAACAATTTGCTGAGAGTCATCAATTATGCAGGCTAGCCGTACGCACTGGGAAGGAAGATAGCGGCAACAATATGGCGACATCCGCAGTTTCTCATGGGTCTTTTAAACATTCTTAGCACGCAATTTTACATGGATCTCCCTTAATGCGAAAAAAGTAAGTAGTCTTTCTCTTCTCTACAGCGCAAGTCTTGTATTTTTTTCAGGGTCATTGTGAGCGTGTCTTATACCTGGACTCATCTGCCGCAGAGCGGTCTCTCTCACTCAGCATCTTTTCTGCTCAGACACGTGAATATGCTTGCTGCAGGAAACATCAATTAACACACCAGGCTCTGTTAACAGTTATAGCGATGGTCAAACGGAATGTATTCAAAGGAACAAAGTCTCACAGAGGTAAATGAGGGTGTTGGCCTGGCGCTGAAAACATTAGTGTGTCTGTGTCCAAATGTAGCCTAGAATATTCTCATGCGATGGGACAGGCAAGTAAAACCGCCGCAAACTTAATTACAGATAAATATTCTCTGGTTAAAAAAAACATACATACACAAAACGCTATATTTAGCATTCAAATGTAATTTATGTTTGTATTTTTAAACGTAATATGTCAAAATCACTAATGTGGCAGTGTTTAGTCCCCCCGCGCCTGCATTCCCCCTCCCTTGGAGTCACCCTCGCCATACTTATTTGGGCTGGATTCTCTAGAATCGGTGCGTTTCAGTTTTTGTCGTTAAAACGGGGACTCCCGTTTTTTCTCACACTCTCTTCCCGAAAGCGTAGCGGAATGATGTGCGGTGTTGGGGGTTAAATCAGTGAGCGCACAGGCAGACTGCACGGGTGTGGTGCTGGTGCTGAACAAGAGTCCCAAATGTTCTTGAAGTGCTCAGATTCAAATGAAACCAACCAGGATAGTAACTCGAGACATATATAATGAAACATTACAGGCACGACTGTCTGAGATGTCTGTGGCATTGAGATTTGATAATCACGGATGTTTCACACATTGATTCGCTGGCTCGTGCCTTCACACGAGCTCCTGTCAGCTCCACTGCAGTATTTCAGTCGCGAAAGGGCATGGGCCCACGCGTGTACATAACCGGTACACACAGCTGCCATAAATACAGCAAACAAACTTTAATTCGTTTGATATGCCGATCCGTGAATCCCAAAATGGCACAAAGCAAATTGAAAAAGGGATGAGAGATGGATAAGCATTAGGAACCGACGGAACGCATAACAGAACTGTGTTTTGGGGGTCGAAAATGTTTTGCAAATTGTATTCGCTTTGATATGACGAGGACCGTTTCCCTGAATGACCTGTCCCAGGAGGTGTCCGTTACTGTTGGCGTATTCACAGCTAACAAAACATAAAAATGAGATAAATATAGACAAACAAGCTCACATTTGGGGTTCCAAAGAAATGTTAATATGTTTATGTGTTTATATGAGTCATGGTCAGATTTTAAGGCCTTTATTCTCACGGGATAGGCTGGGGTGGTTTGTCCTCGTGACATTTGTATCGCTCCCCTCCCCTCAATGTACAGTGCCTTACATTTAGTTTAAGGCTTCAAATCAAATACGGAAAAGAGGTTTTAGTCCGGATGTTGGATGGCTTGAGGCAGCATCTGTGGATTTTTTTCATCACCTTGAGGACAAGCGTGAGCTCGCGCAGTGCTGAAACGGACAGCGCCACTAAAAATTCTCGTATTCGACGGCAAATAAAAGAAAACCACGGACTTCTGTCGGTTAATGTGATCCTTTAAAACAGAAGACAAATCGATGAAGTTTATACACCATAGCCCATAACGTAAGTGGGAAAAAATACAAGAATTTGTGTAAGGTCATTATGTGTATGTGTATTGTCAGGGCTGTCTATCTGATACAGCGTGCTGTTCATGAATCACCTTGAGCTGAGGCGTCTCTACAGTATCCCGAGAAGGAGACTTGGAGGTTGGACACAGCCCGCGTGTAACTTGAAATGTATTGTTTTCTCGGTATCATTCGTCTAAACAGTCCGTTTTTGATAGGGAAATTATTTTGTCGCTTTATCAGGAAGCCGTGTGTTTTAAGGTTAATATAGTCGCTTGTCATAAAGGGCAATTTCACGTGCCGTGGGCACATCACTATTGATTGGGCCTGTGCTGACTTGACTGAATCAGTTTTTTGCGTATAAATAATTAACAGGCTGTCATTAAGGATATAGTGAACAGGGATTCGGCATCAAATACAACAATCTTAAGAGAAGGCTTAAAAACTGATAAGAGAGCCGTTAGTGTTGACCGTTAGGTTTTCGACGGTTAAGTTTTTTAAATTTAAAAATGTAATTCAGAGTAATGTGGCGCCTGTAGGGCAGTGTTTGGGTGATTCTTCACTATCTTCGGCTGTCAGCACATCATGTAGCACTTTTATTAGTTATAATTTGTCGATGTGTGCAAACATAGTTCTGCACAAATTGATAGAAGAGGGCATTATGGTGCCAATACTTATGTATGCTTATTGTTATATAAGTCTCAAAAGCTGTTGTTGTTATCATTGGAACATAAATGCAAGACAGGCTTGTGAGAAAATAATACATGGGACATTCTGGAAAAGCCACTTACATTTTTAGCCCACTTTTTTGGGGGGCCATTGGACTAGGCTGGGACTGACTGTGACACACACCTGGAACACAGGGGAGTGTAACCAAGTATTACTGATGTCTTTAGAATTTTTATGTACCTCAACATTTGCGATTAATTTCTTTAAAACAGATGGTACTTCATGGATAAAGGCAAGCTCAATAGGGGAAGAAAATCTGCTAACCTGCAATGGAACGGCTACAGCAATTGCTTGAAACATAGTGAGCAAGTCAACAAATTGACATGCTAAAAAATAGTGCCAGTGCAACTAATTATTTTGATTGGAGTAAGGAGTTTGATTGTGCTATGCTATTTTCGTGGTGACTGTATTCAAGCCCAAAGTCTGATTCTCATTCTAGTGTTGTGCTCATTCTATTGAGGTGCAAACTAGTTGTCGACCAATATGGGGTTTTCAATGGCTTGATATGGATACTGATAGCTTGAGAGCAGGGTAATATATTGAAGACATTTACATAGTGCAGTTTAATAACATGAAATGAGATGTACACAAAATTACTGAAATTAATTAAACACTAGTTTTTTACACATTAGGCTGTCAGTACATTTTTGAACCATTACAAAGGTGATGGGATGGGCTAATTGGACACAATTAAAACTAAATATACCAAATATTGTCCAATTAATAACTGGTCCAAACATAAATAACAAAGGAGCACAGTTAGGTTTGTTGTTTATCATCTTTTTGTTGATTATTCTCTGTCCTGAGGTGCTTTAATGAGATATTATAAAATGGATAGTTCCAATCCTGAAATGTGATTGGATGAGCTACATTCAAAGCTGTTGTAAAATTATTATAAAACATGTTCATGTTGTCCAACAACCGCAAATAGCCTATACTTAGGACAAAAACTATTGTCAAATTCCAATAGAAAGTGATCATCCCTATACCCTAATCACTCTGAAGCACAGATCCCTTGAAATGGATACTCTGAAGGGAGCATGGATTTATTGTATAAACGTACCCTTCATTAACGTATTGTGGAAGGGCCTTTCAAGAAAAGATTCATTTTCTTGCTTTCGTTTGGAATGACCCTTCAAGTGGCTTCCCCTTCCTACAGATGCCTTCAAGGGCACAAAAATGCTGTTATGGAATTCACCCTCTCTTATTTGGTGGAAGAATTGTTTGTTCAGATTATTATTTGTAATACATTGAACTGGGGGCCTGGGTAGCTCAGCTCGCTATCTACCACTCATGGAGTCACAAGTTCAAATCCAGGGCATGCTGAGTGACACCAGTCCGGCTTCCTAAGCAACCAATTTGCCGGTTGCCAAGGTTGGTAGTGTCACGTTGGGTTCACCTCCTCATGGTCGCTATAATGTGGTTCTCACTCTCGGTGGGCTGCGTGGTGAGTTGTGCATGGAAGCCGTGGAGAATAGCGTGAAGCCTCCACATGTGCTAGGTCTCCGCGGTAACACACTCAACAAACCACATGATAAGATTCGCGGATTGATGGTCTCAGACATGGAGGCAACTGAGATTGGTCCTCCGCCACCCGTATTGGTGAGTCACGAGTCACTACGCCACCACGAGGACAGAGGTAGAGCACATTGGGAATTGGGCATTCCAAATTGGGGAGAATAAAATATATAATACATTGGACTGCTTATTACAAATCGGTCTCTTTCATCATTTTGCAGTTGCTGTAGTTACTAAAAAAGAAATTGTATTTGTAAAAAAGAAATTGTATTTATGATCGAATATGGATTTTCATGATTAAAAAACAAATGTAATCATGGCTGGTAACATGTGCATGTAAAAGGGCTAGAAATAGCATTTTAGCTTGTCATAAAGCTAAATGATCACATGGCAGTTTACACAAGGTTAACTATTTGTGTTGCTCCAAACTTACTTCAAAACCCCACAGAGTGCACACAACCATATATTTTTCCTCAATTACGTCTTATCCACCTTTTCACTCGTAACTGTGCCAAAGTGCACTCTATCTACTCTTATGAATGTAACAAATGTATAAGAAAGTGTTCACTGCTGTTCAAACTTCCTCGGATCACTTAATTTATTCAGATAAATGTTTTCCAGCTGAATAGACTAAATGTTAAATGAAACAATGTACAAAAAAGGAATCTCTTGAGTAATGAAAATACATTTTGAATGTAACTGTATTCTGATTACCAATTATTTAAACTGTAAAACTGCAAAAGTGGATGACCAATAACAGAGGCAACTAAAATCAATTACATTTTGACACACACGCACGCACGCACGCATGTGTGTGTTGTGTTTCCATGTTATATGGGGACTTTCCATAGACATGATATACTGTACAAACTATATATTATATCCCCTAACCCTACCCCTTCCCCTAAACCACACACACACACACACACACACACACACACACACACACACACACACACACACACACACACACACACACATACTTTGTGTTTACTGTATTTATATGTACTGTAATTGATTTTACATCTTTTTCTTCAGGACAGGTGAATTAGAACTGTTCTGAATTGTAACATATATTCTTTTTCTTTTCTCATTGTTCCCTTCCCTACATCTGTCCTGGTGCCTCCCTTTCCCTTTCTCCTCCAAGAGTTGGCTGTCCTGAATGGCTTCTAAATAAAGAGGGCTCTGCTGCAGGATGACAATATGGCTGCGCAGTTGCTTGCACCTCCAGGCCCCGATAGCTTCAAGAAGTTCACCCCAGAGTCTCTGGCCAACATCGAGAAGCGCATCGCCGAGGAGAATAAAAAGAAGCCTGTCAAGCCAAGATCTGACAGCAGTCACCGCGATGACGATGATGACAACAAACCGAAGCCCAACACCGACCTGGAAGCGGGGAAGAGCCTGCCCTTCATTTACGGGGACATCCCTCCAAATATGTCGGCCATCCCCTTGGAGGACTTGGACCCCTTCTATTATAATAAGAAAGTGAGTGAGCGTTGAGCACATGTTGTTCCCGATCACACTCATCCTCCATTCAGGTGGAATATGGTTGCTCTCACTAAGGTAAATTAAGAGAGGAAGTGTTCCTAATGCGTCGCTCTCTAGCATCTGGGAGAACCAGAGGAGAGAGAGTGGTGTAAAGGTTTGGAGAAATGAGAAATGAGAGGAATATAGGTGGTGGTAATAGAGAATAATGCTGCATATATCTGGATAAATTTATGGATAGATGTAATATTAACAAATAAGAATTTACAAACTTTTATATGGATAGATTTATTTATATTGCATATTTATAATTTGGTCAATATTGTGAATCAAATGACATCTTAATAATAAGGTATTTTCTACTTTATATTGCTACTTCACAATTAGAATGACCTGCACACATTATTTTAAAGTGTTTAACGTTTTAAGTGTTCAAATTTAACTGTTGAGTTTTTAAACTGATTTGATAGCTTTGATATGTAATGCATAAGCTTTGATATCAAAATGCAATTAGTTAAATCCAAAAAGAAAATTAGAGATGTAATTTATAAAGTGTAGTATATATAGTGTTTAAGTGAGCAAAAAATATTTCTTAGCTTTTTGATTGAACTGGATCTCCTGTGTGAATAAAAGGAGTATTACAATAGGCTTTTCGAAATGTTTTCTTTTTTTAAATAGCATTCGATGAGTGGTTATTTATTAACATACACTGAAGTGATCCAGTTAGAAAATTGTGATTTCCCAATGCCAAAATATACAATATTGTCCTGAATTTAAGGCAGTTATGCTTCTGATGTGTATAAATGTAGCGGTACCATAAGGTTCCTCTTCATCATAAGGTTCAGTTCTTTAATTTTGGTTAACTTAATACATTAGATATCATGAACTTATACAAAGATTAATGACTTTTAACAGCATTTATTAATCTTAGTTTATGTTCCATCCATCTTCAACCGCTTATCTGAAGTCGGGTCGTGGGGGCAGCAGCTCCAGCAGGGGGCCTCAATCTTTCCTATCCCGAGCCACATTAACCAGCTCTGACTGGGGGACCCTGAGGCGTTTCCAGGCCAGTGTAGATATGTAATCTCTCCACCTAGTCCTGGGTCTTCCCTGAGGCCTCCTCCCAGCTGGACGTGCCTGAAGCACCTCCCTAAGGAGGTGCCCATGGAGCATCCTTACCAGATGCCCAAGCCACCTCAACTGGCTCCTTTCCAAGGAGCAGCGGCTCTACTCCGAGCTCCTCACAGATGACTGAGCTCCTCGCCCTATCTCTAAGGGAGAAGCCCGCCACCTTTCTGAGGAAACCCATTTCGGCCGCTTGTACTTGTGACCTAGTTTTTTTGGTCATGACAAAGCCTTCATGACCATAGGGGAGGGTAGGAACAAAAATTGAACAGTAGATTGAGAGCTTTGCCTTCCAGCTCAGCTCTCTTTTCATGAAAACGGTGCGATAGAGCGAGTGCAATACCGCCCCTGCTGCCACGATTCTCCGGCCAACCTCCCGCTCCATGGTCCCCTCACTCGTGAACAAGACCCCGAGGTACATGAACTCTTTCACTTGGGACAATACCTCCTTCTCTACACGGAGTACGCACTCCATTGTTTTCCTGCTGAGAACCATGGCCTTAGAGGTGCTAATCCTCATCCCAGCCGCTTCACACTCGACTGCCAAGTGATCCAGTGAGAGCTGAAGGTCACAGACAGATGATGACATGAAGACTACATCATCTGAAAAAAGCAGCGATGAGATCCCCAGCCCACCAAACCGCACACCAACCACATATCCTGTCCATGAATATCACAAACGGAATTGGTGACAAAGCGCAGCCCTGGCGGAGACCAACCCCCACATGGAACGAACTTGAACGTACAAGTATTGGATCGCCCTAAAAAGGATCCCCCCACCCCGTACTCCCGCAGCACCTCCCACAGTCTTTCCTGGGGGACCCGGTCATACGCCTTCTCCAGATCCACAAAACACATGTTGCCTGGATGGGCATACTCCCAGGCCCCCCTCCAGGATCCTTGCGAGAGTAAAGATCTGGTCTGTCGTTCCACGGCCTGGACGGAACCTGCATTGTTCCTCTTCAATCCGAGGTTTGACAATCGGCCGAACACTTCTCTCCAGCATCTTGGAGTAAACTTTAGCAGGGAGGCTGAGAAGTACTCTCTGATCCCCCTTTTTGAAGAGGGGAACCACCACCCCATTCTGCCACTCCTTAGGCACTGTCCCAGACTTCCACGCAATGTTGAAGATGCGTGTCATCCATGACACCCCCTCCACATCCAAAGTTTTCATAATTTCTGGTCGGATCTCAACAATCCCTGGGGCTTTGCCACTGCGGACTTGTTTGACTGCCTCAGTGACTTCCCCCAGGGAAATTTAATCTGATCACCCATCAGCCTCTGGCTCTGCCTCTAACATAGAGGGCGTGTTGGGATTTAGGAGTTCTTCAAAGTGTACCTTCCACTGCCCAATAACCACCTCGGATGAGGTCAACAGCATCCCATCTTTGCTGTATACAGCTTGGATGGTTCCCTGTTTTCCCCTCCTAAGGTGGCACTTTTGTGCAGACCGAAAGTCCTTCTCCATGGTTTCTCCGAACTTTTCCCACACCCACTTCTTTGCCTCCCTCACGGCAGAGGCCGCAGCCCTTCGGGCCTATCGGTACCTTGCAACTGCCTCTGGAGACCTCCGGGACAACAAATCACAGAAGGCCTCTTTCTTCAGTCAGACGGCTTCCCTGACCACCATTGTCCACCACGGTGTTCGAGGGTTACCGCCCCTTGCGGCACCTAAAACATTGAGGCCGCAGCTCTCCACCGTGGCTTCAGCAATGGAAGCGTTGGACATTGCCCACTCTGGTTCAATGTCCCAACCTCCGCAGGGATGCCTGAAAAGCTCCGCCGGAGGTGTGTGTTGAAGATCTTGCGGACAGGGGCCTCCTCCAAACATTCCCAGTTCACCTGCAATACTCACTTGGGCGTCCCAGGCATGTCCAGAGTCTTTCACCACCCCCTGACCCAACTCACCACCAGATGGTGATCGGTTGACAGCTCTGCCCCTCTCTTCACCCGAGTGTCCAAAACATATGGCCTCAGATCCGATGACACGATTACAAAGTCTATCATCGACCTTCGGCCTAGTGTGCTCTGGTACCACATACACTTATGAGCATCCTTATGTTCGAACATCGTGCTTGTTATAGATAATCCATGACTAGCACAGAAGTCTAATAACAAACATCCACTCGGGTTCAGATCGGGGAGGCCGTTCCTCCCAATCACGCCTTTCCAGGTGTCCCTGTCATTTCCCACGTGCGTGTTGAAGTCACTGGACATAAACATGTATTGAGCCTGGAATATTTTTGTAATGAATGTTAACAAATACAACCCTATTGTAAAGTGCACTAATGTATATTTAAGTTATTCCTATTGCTTGTCGAGGGACCGAGAGAGTATATGAGAGCATTTTGTAGCTTTCCTCTATTGGATCAGCTCAAAGGTGATTCTGCAGTTTAATGTGGAGATATATAAAATATAAATTATGAAGAGAACTGAACCCTACACAAATAATTTAGAAAATGCACTGTCAGTGACTGTTTATTTTTTATAATGGTTCTATAAGACTAGACTCAACCTGGGCACATCCCAATTCCTTTCTGTTAAATCCTTTCAGTGTCTTCTTAAATAACCTTCAACATCAATGTATTTTGTGCATGTGTGTGTGTGTGTGTGAGTAAAAGAGTGGTGCACCCACATCAGCACATCCCTGTTTTCACTCTCACTAGAGGTGTGTCTTACATAAGTCAAGTCAAGTCAAGTGATTTTTTATTGTCGTTTCAACCATATACAGTTAGTACAGTACACAGCGAAACGAGACAACGTTCCTCCAGGACCATGGTGCTACATAAAACAACATAGGACAAACCCAGAACCACATGAGACTACACAGACTAAATAAAATACCTATACAAAGTGCACGTGCAAACGTGCGCAAAAAGTATGGGACAGTACAGTAAATTACTAACAATGAACAGGACAATAGACAGTAAGAGACAGTGCAGCGCCGACTAGTACACAATACTGGCCAGGTTTTGCTTCTGAAGTGGCTTTGTGCATCTGATGAGCGGTCTGTATGCTGGAATTAGCATAACAGAGATGTGGTCTGAGTAGCCGAGGTGGGGGGCAGGGCTCCGCCAGGAACGCGCCTGGGATGTTTGTGTAAACAAGATCAAGCGCGTTCGCCCCTCTCGTTGCAAAGTCCACATACTGATGGAATTTAGGGAGGACTGTCTTGAGATTCGCATGGTTGAAATCTCCAGAGACAATAAACAGTCCATCAGGGTGAGCGTTCTGCAGTTCACTCATAGCCCCATACATTTCACAGAGCGCTTCCTTAGCATTAGCGCTGGGGGGAATGTAAACTCCGGTTATGATAACAGTGGTGAATGCCCGTGGTAAATAAAAAGTTCTGCACCATTCCGTGTTGATGTAAACACACAAGCCACCACAGTGAGTCTAACCGAACAGAGCTGCATTTCTGTCAGCACGAAACGAGGCAAGCCCGTCTAGCTGAATGGCGGTGTCTGGAACTCTGTCGCTGAGCCACGTCTCTGTGAAAACAAAGACGCAGCAGTCTCTAAACTCACGTTGCATAGCCTGCTGGAGTTGGATGTAGACCAGTTTATTGTTTATTGACACTGGTTGCTCTGATGTCCATGTGCCACAAAACTGAGCACACTGTGGCATGTGTAACAGAGTGGGAGTTGGGGGATTTATAAAGAGAGAAAAGAAACAGAGAAACAATATATTGGTCTTGTGTGTCTTCTAATCTTGCATATGTACACTTGTCTCATATGTCTAGACTTCTATCCAGAGGAATGACCATCGCTGCCATCCTGTACCATACAATATCTGCCCATCCTCTCTGGTCCCCTCTCCACTCCGTCTTGGAAGCAGGGTGTTTTTGTGTGAGGAGGCTATAGATTCAGTAGCTCATGTTACCACTCTTTCGTTGTGTAGAAGAGTTAGAGAGAGGAGAGGAATGGGAGGAGGAAATGGAGAAGTGCAGAGCTGCAGTTCTACTGGTCCTTCGAGTATTAGGATGAAAGAACCATTTATGCCATGGGCGTATAAACCTGCAGAAAGTCTCATATGATTGTATGTATGTATTTAAGAGATATGGGATGTGTCCGATCTGCCTAGTCAGTTAAAATGGACTCATACTGATTGTGTGCATGCATGCAGTTTTCTGATGACAGTCATTTTATCAGCAGTCGGCCACTGTTTGACCTTTGCAGACAGCACTTTAAGAGAGTTGTTTAGATAGATAGATAGACAGACAGACAGACAGAGAGATCAATAGTAGGAATGTAGGTAGGTAGATAAGGTTGTGTCAGTTAGCATATGCAAGTGAATGGGGAAAGAAAACTGTTGTTCATTTAAGGCTTAGAGTAAGTGCATTCCGTGACGTAAAGTAGATTGGATGTACTTGGAGTTAAGTGCAAAAGTAATTCTATTTCCAGTTTTACCACTATTAAACCCCCATCCCTCATCCTCCTCCGCAGCAGCAGTTCCCTCAGCTCTTTCCACATCTTAATGTCTCTCTGGCCCTCTTCTCTGTAGATGATGACATTTTCAGTTGCTTTGCAGCATATCACTTATGCTTTGATAAGGAAAGAACAATACACTGCATTTTGTGTTTGTGCAGGTGTTTACGGAGGTGTTTGAATGTTTTTGTAGCATGTTTTTGTTCAAACAACATAATTTTGCTCTTATGTATCCACATTACCCTCTGTAAAAGTACAATCCTTCAGAGTCCTGATTTTCCTGAGGGGAACACAGTGTTGATCACTAATATTTACAGGTCATTGCTTAAGTCTTTGTCTTAAGGACAAAGGGTCAAGGTCAAATTTTGTACTACATTGGTTTTCCCGCAACTCAGACACTTACTGAGAAATTAAGATGGAAATAATTTTCTTGTGCAACACACTCTCACAGCAAAATCATCTGGATTCGTACGACTTTCTAAATATGGCTAATTCGTATGATATTTTGTGACTGCACTCGTTTGAATTCCTACGAATTCCACTACAGCCAATGACATCGCTGGATATCACTTCCATCTAATACGTGACAATTACTTGTTTCTGTCACACACAACAGCTTCCTATCATGTTTACACACTCTACTGATTGGTCCAGTTTAGATAAGGGGATTGGATAAAGCCATAATATTAATAAGCATGTCTTTAACACCCCGTGCATGGAACTCGCACTTACTTCCGCATTAGACATAATGGAATTTGCACGTGTTGAAGTCGTACAAGTTTATGTGAACAAAATCATGCGAGATCATACATAAAATCAGGTTGGCTTGTCACAGGTTAGAGCGCAAAAATCTGGTTCCAGAAGAAAAAGTTATAAAGTATTTTTTTCCATGTGGGAATTGAGACCTACCATGAGCTCTGAAGTTGTTAATCGATGGCATATGCTGCTGTTAAAGTTATCAGTCCACATAATTTAATTAAAACAATTTAATATATTCCTGGTTTACTACACAGTCAGTGAGATCCACCAATCTAGGAGTCATAAAAAACAAGCACTGCAGCAACCACACTATTATGACAATCTGTCAATGACACAATTAATTTGGTCTCACTATACTCTTAAAATATTTATATATTTGTAAATGTCTGAATATTTTATAATAAAATCATACTTAAAATATAATTTCAAGATGGCTGAAAAGTGCGTGGGCACAGTTAAGATCTATTTCCAGGGGATTTTCATTTAAACACTTGCACTTCAATGCATGATGTTGATAACCACAAAAAGTTATTTTGACTCATCCTCCTTATGCTGTCGATTGAGCTTCACTTGTATTGAACCCGGAATACTGCTTTAAATGTACACAGTAATTTTCCCTAATAAAATAAATAAATAAATGTTTTATCCCTAAATAAATGAATAGTACTTTTAAAAATATATTATGGACTCTCACATGAGACGTAGACTTTGTATGGAGCAGGTTACCTCATGGAGGCCGACATGTTGAGATCACATGACCAGTTGAATACTACTAGCTAATTGAATACATTAATCATGGTTGACTGCAGACAGGACATTTCTACAATGGCATTATAGCTGAAAACTTTAGCTCTTGCATGATGCTGCATCCTTGCCAATAAATGTCAGTATAAGTCCAAGACGACTGCAATTTCGGCAATTGCAAAGTGCATCTTAAAGTGAACTACTTATTTTAAGCCTTGTGATTTCATGAGGATGAAAGTGAATGTCATCCAGTAAACACAATCCTCATTAAGATAAAGATTTAGGAAAGATTAGAAAGGGCTGCTGGATATTTAGGGCAGACTATTATTATGAGTATTAGAGAGAGCTGCAGCTATGCCCTCAGCAAACAGTGCAGCATTGTGAGTGTGGGAGCTCCTGCCAGTGGAGGAAGCCCACGGTCTGTTACAGAGTGTGCGTTTTGTGTGTGAGAGAGACTCTTGGAAAACCAGTGCTCTGTATTCAGTAACACATGGAGCCTTCTGGGCTGTTCACAGCTTTTGCTAGTGTGATAGTCTTTGGGATTCTGCAGCTTAAAATGACAGCTGTCTTAAGATGAAAGACACAATCTATTTAGTCTAGCATACACATCTTTTAATTTATGATTTGTTATGTACATGTTGTAGTATTGGACATAGAAATGATAAAAGCAGAGTGACAGATGGATAGTCGACATGAAATAGAAAAAGAGAGGTGAACTCTGAGGTGAGGGCACTAATTTTGTCCTCCTTTACACAGCTGTCTATTTTTATTCCTCACTCCTTGAGTAAGTGAGTATTATATTGGTGTCTTTAATGTCTACCTGAGTGTTCTATATTTGTATACCAGGGCTGTAGCCTATATAAGCATTGGCATCAAAGGGTGGTTAAATCCAAATCTTTTGAAGTGTGGGTGAGAAACAGATAAACATTTAAGTCCTTTTTTTACCATACATTCTCCTTCTCACAGTAGGTGGTGATATGCACATAGAATGCGAATCGGCAAAAACAAAAGAAGAAAGTGAAATTGTATATTTATAGTAAAAAAGTACTTAAAAATGTATCTGTTTCTCACCCACGCTTATTTGATTTTAGAAGGGTTTTGTGTGGCATACTTGTCAGCTGGTCAGACTGGGAGACCAGATGTCTGAACAGTTAACACAGCTGAAGACAAGCAAACCAGCCTAAGCTGGTTTAAGATGTTTTTTTGTTTTGTTTTCAGGTGGTTGAAATGATTAGGACTAGATTGTAATGGTAAGCATGTGGTCCTGGAATCTCTGTTGTGCTTACAATATGTCAGAGTTTTGCTGGGCTTTTGACCCACCTTCCTCACTGCCCTCCCTCTCTCTCTCTCTCTCTCTCTCTCTCTCTCTCTCTCTCTCTCTCTCTCTCTCTCTCTCTCTCTTTCACTGTCCCACACACTGTCTGGTGTCAGCACTTTTGCTTCTGATGGATTGCAGTGTTAGCGGTTAGCATTAGTATTACAGTCTGAGTTCCTGTAAGAGGTCCATCTCTTTGCCAGAGCTCACCGTGGTTGTCTAAGATCTATTTACTTAAATAATTCCCTTGCTGATTTTTTTATCATAAGGCTTCAATTAGAATTCCCTTTGTCCTCAGGGTTTGTTTTAGGTAAAATAAAAAATTATAAAAATTCTTGACCCGAAAGAATGCTATGGTGATGTATTCAGAAATGTAATAGGTTATGTTCAATGTACCAGAAACTTCTTGTGATGTTAATCTTTTATGCATATTTGTTTTTACCATTACTCATGTTGGTCTTTTTTTCTCTGTGAATGACTCACTCCATGCAGACTGACTTGTCTCCCTTTCCTCTTTTTCTTCTTTTCTTCTCAGACCTTTATAGTGCTTAACAGAGGGAAAACGATCTTCCGTTTCAGTGCCACACCCTCGTTATATATTATTAGTCCTTTTAATCTACTGAGGCGAATAGCAATTAAAATTTTGATACACTCATATCCTTTTCAATGCACCAAGTATTGTTCATGTTATTATGATTGAAATTTGGTTTAATCTGTGCTTTGTTTGTCTGTGCATGACATTTGTTTTGATTTGTTTTGCATTTTATGTTGATTTTGGAGGACAGTTGCAAAATACTGTGTATAAAACACAATGTAAACACGTTAAACCTAGATGAGAGTACTACACTCCTATTAGTAGCAAAATATTTGATAATGGAGAATTTTTTTTGGAGTTTGCTCCAAAAGTGTATGAATTTCTAAACTTTTTGTATTGTTGTCATTATGTTCATCACATTTAGTTAGAAATGGATGTGCCATAGTTTTGATATCTGATCCATATTTATGACATCAGACATATTGTCATGTATTACATGGGACTTCACCCTGCTGGATTTCCTTAACTGCTTCTTACAGTTTTCAGCATGATCATCATGTGTACTATTTTGACAAATTGCGTATTCATGACATTCAGCAATCCTCCAGAATGGTCCAAACAAGTAGAGTAAGTATTCTATTCTATTCTAGAACTTTATATACATTATATTAGTTGTCTTTAGTTACTATGTACTTAATTATTGGTGCAATATACTTATTACATACTTACATATGTGTTGCTGCATTGTACTTACATTTAAAGTACATGTATTTAATTACATCTATAGTTACACTGTTAACCTTATACCCTAAACCTAACCCTACCCCAATCCTGACACTAAACCCTAACCCTTTCCCTACTCCCGCACCTCAACCTCGGTAGCAGCAAATGTGAATTTTGTGAGAATTTTGCAGAACAACATGTTACACAATAAATTAATTGTATTGTACGTATTTTAATGCTAGTACATAGTAGTTGAAGACACCTAATAAAAATTATATTTTTTTCTATTCTATTCAAATGTTCATCATTTCTTATGGCAAGCCAATTTTGCTTTTAATGCATCCAGTGTTACTCGTTGTAATTGTATTTTTACTAGTAATATTTAAATTAGAGTGGTCTACAATATATTTTCTACCAGTAAGAATTAGAATAACAGAGCTATGTATTGACATTGTTACTAGTAAGAATGTAATTGCAGAGCTCTATAATTGAATTAAAGAGCTCTGCAATTGCCTTTTTATTGGTAACAATTCCAATTAAAGATTTCTGGAATTTTATTCTTACTAGTAAAATTTTTATTACAGAGCTCTCTCATTCAATTATCACTAGTAAGAATTTAAATTACAGAGCTCTACAATTGCATTCTTTCTAGTAAAAAGTTCATTCTTCATTACTTGTATTCATTAGCTGCAAATTAGAGGCAATTACACCCATGTCCCTTTCCAAATCCCACCTGAGGTAGGCTACATTTCAAAATAAATGTGAATATGGTTATATTAGCATGAAATATTTTTTCAAGCTTATTTAGCAAACATAATGATTGCATTCACATAGTGTCAAGATTAAAGAGAATATCGAGATGGAAACTCAAATATGATTTGTTATTGAATGATACTATTTCATATTCATTAACTATATTAATTCACCTCTGTATACTCTTGCAAAAAGTTCAAAGACGTTTTTCCACATGTCAGAAACTCATACGACCCACTGCAGTCTGCAGAATTTGTTATAGATTTTAGAAACCTGCCAGTCAGACAATTGCGGATTTTGTCCCGAAAATGATAACAATTCTTTTTTTTCATCAAAATGTTTCAAATGTAAATGTGTATATTGTGTGATAGTTTGCAAAGAGTACAGAGGTGTACATACAAAAGAAAAATGAGTAGTTTTATTGTATTTTTTATTAATCATAAAGGAGGATAGCACATTTTTTTCTTCTTTTGAAAATTTAATAATATGTTTTTCTGCATATACATTACTGTGCAAAAGTCTTAGGCGCATAAGATGTTTCACAAAAGCATTTGTCTTAAGATGGTTATTTATATCTTCAGCTTTAGTGTGTCAATAGGAAGCATGCATGTTAAACTCCCAAACATAAATTTAGCAAATAGAAAAGATTAGAATAGAAGAACAGGGAGCCCTGCAACAGATGTCATGGCACCCACAAAACCTCCCACTGAACATCGTGTCAGTCTGAGTTTACATAAAGAGACAGAAGTAATTAAGACAGCCTAAATAGATAGAAGAACTGTGGTGAATTCTCCAAGAAGCTTGGAACATCCTATCTGCCAACAACCAAGAAAATTTGTGTCCAGGTGTACCTAGGAGAATTGGTGCTGTTTTAAAGGCAAAGGTGGTCACACCGAATATTGATTTAGCTTTTTATGTTTACTGGACTTTGTACGACATTAAGTGATAAATGAAAACTTTTTATGTCATTATTTTTGAAAACATCCTCACTATGCATCATTTTTCACAAGTGCCTAAAACTTTTGCACAGTACTGTAATTGTTTCATTTACCCTAGATTTGTTTTTCCTACATTCACAAATTGTGCCTGATGTACGAAATACCGAATTGTTAATGATTGTAATCTTTTAGTATATGTATAATAACATATGATATAATATCATATGTAATAATATATAATCATATATTGTATTGCATCCGTTCGTTATTCAAAATGTAATACATTTTGTGCCCCCCTCCCAATACATATTTCAATACATTCTTCCCACCTGCCAATTTATACAAGCTAGATGAATATGAATATGCATAAGGTGCCATTACCACAATGAGATGGCACTGAATGCTAGTAATAATGCAATTGTAGAGCACTTTAATTGCAATTCTTACTAGTAAGAATGTGTAATTGCAGAGCTCTATAATTGAATTACAGTGCTACTAGTAAGAATTGCAATTAAAGAGCTCTGCAATTACACATTCTTACTAGAAAGAATTCAATTAGAGAGCTCTCTAATTGGATTTCTTACTAGTAAAAAATGTCATTATAGAGCTCTCTTACTAGAATTCTTACTAGTAAAAATTTAATTAGAGAGCTCTGCAATTATGACGAGTAATGCTGGGAACATTAAAAGATAATTTGGCTTGTAACATAACCCTGACTCTAAAGTTATTTGTGTTTCATATTCAGAGATTTAATAAAAGCAATGGTTAGAAACGTGAACAGGCTCAGGATAGCCAAAAAACTGGACAAAGAATAAGAAAGTGTTGCAGTATAATACATAACCAAAAATACCTTGCAAATGAAGTTTTATGTACAACAAATGTAGATACACAACCAGACAGGATATATATCACAGGTTGTAGCAATAAATAAGATCAAATTGTATTCAGGTGAAAGTGTAAGAAAGAGAGAGTCCTTGTCTCAAGAATGATTGTAAGTACATAGTAGCAGGATTTTCAATGTTGGTGGAATGAAAAGCTATTGACTAACTACTGTAGGAACCAATGCCAATGACAAAGAGAGCTTCATTGAAAATCTGGCCATCAGTCAAAGGAATTATTAGGTTGATATTGGGGTAACCAGGATAAACTTAGGTTAATGGAGGAATCTATTGATGCTTAGAGATTTATTTAGTTACAAGGAGATCCTTAAAAACATAGTCATGACATGGTCAACCACCAAGTGTGGTAGCAGTGATGAAAGTCAAGGAGCTCAGTATTAAGGTGAAGGTGACCCCTGGCAGACACACAAGTACTCACTGTACTTACACACATGAACTAACGTTTTTTTCTTTCAGATACACCTTCACAGGAATCTACACTTTCGAGTCCCTCACAAAGATTGTGGCTCGAGGTTTTTGTATAGACGGTTTCACTTTTCTCAGAGACCCCTGGAACTGGTTGGATTTCATGGTCATCTCGATGGCGTAAGTATAATCCTGCTAAAATCAAACATACAGTATTTCTACACTAACATCAGTTTCTGCATGCAGTGATTACAGTTATATACCACTCTTGTGTGCAGCATTAACATGTTTTAGTTTTATAATGTTTTCACTGCAATTTATGAATTGTAGTTAACTGTTTACTTACTGGTGCAAATAGTAGCAAAATAAGAAAGAATGTCTAAGGATTGAATCAATCTTTCTGAGTTTCGTGAATGTGACATTTCTTCAATATTTGGAACAGTCTGAAATTAAATGATAAATCAACAACATGACCTCTATAGAGCACACCAGTACCTTCCCGTTTATTCAACTGTTTTTGTTATGGGAGTTTTTTCTATTGGGACTTAAAAATTATGATTTGTTTATCACAACATTACTGACTTTGATTTGAAGCAAAAAGTATTTGAAACCAGTCAAAAAGTCTAAGGTACAACAATGTACTTAACATCTTTCATGAGGGAATAAACTACAGTCTTATTGCAGAAGCATTTCAAATAATATAATTAAATAAAAACAATTGGAAAATTTTGATTTTTAGTATAGTAACGTATAAAATATTGTATAAAAGTTATGTATAAAATATTCTGTAGTTTTGAAAGTGTGTAGAGACTAACTCAAGTGTGTCATGTGTTGCTGCGTTGCTCATTGGCCACAATTTGTTTGCCACGATTCTCAGTTGTGTTCTATAGAGGTCACAGTTTTGATTGAGCCCTGATGTCACACTTGCACAGAGGAATGTGTGTGTATTTTGTCCAACCTCTAGTAGGTGGTGCTGAATGGAAGTTCAACGCTAAAAAATGACAGTGTCTGTGCTCATCTGTATGGCTGTGTATCATAACTCTTTTTTTTAAACCTTAATTCATCTGTCCATCACTCCTTCTCTCTCCCTATCTGCATTTTGGCATTCCTGTAGGACAGACATTTCCTTTTTATCTAATTATCCTTCTTCTAAAACATACTTTGTCCGCACCCCCAAAGTTACATTTCGCAATGGTAAAATGAGAAATGCTGTGCGTTCAGTTTCCCAGACTCCTTCTAAACAAGCTATTTGCTTGTTGCGTATGTTATAAATTCTGTATAACAGATGTTGTGAGATTCTCTTTTTGCCATTAATATCATTCATATTATATTGCATTTACTTTGACATTAAAGGAATGTTCCGGGTTCAATACAAGTCAAATTCTATGGATACCAACATCTGCCGCCGACTTTAGGGGCATTGTTTTGAAAGTATACGTAGACACATGTATTAAATCTAGTGTTAGTAAAAAGTAGTGTTACAAAATCAACCTTGTCTTTGTAAAGTTATGCATATCAGAGAAAGGATACTTGAAAAGGACTGTTTAGATAGAGATAAATTATGTCTATAACACATAACCAGTTCATCCACCTATCCAAAAGCAGTCCCACTAAAAAAAAAAAAAAAATGGAAGGAATAATTAAAAAAGTGCTTTAACAAAAATACAAGCTCAGGCTTCTGCTTTAAAACCCTTTAGAATCCATTGCCATAGACATCCATTGTAAGTGCATTATTGTAGACATGAAGGGATGAGTCACAATTAATCTATTAATTCTGTTGTAATCAACAGCACATCACTTGTTTTGAACACAGAACATTGCTTTACCGTCATTTATTTTACATTAAGAATTTAGTTATCTTTTTCATAAACTCTCTTCTTCCCTTAATGCTCTGTCCTCCTGTATCTCTTCTCATCTCTTCCTCTTCTCTTCCCACTGTTTTTCTCTCCTTCCCTCCTTCTCTGTCTATGGTAACTGTGTTGCGATCCATTCTGCAGGTATATTACAGAGTTTGTAAACCTAGGCAATGTGTCAGCTCTGCGCACATTCAGGGTGCTGAGGGCTTTGAAAACTGTTGCTGTGATTCCAGGTGAGTCCAGCATCCATCAGGGCCAACAGAGAGCGCCGTTCACTGTCTTACTCTTCATGCTCCTGTCTTTTCCTTCCTCCTCCGTTCGTTATTCTCTCTCTTCTCCCATTAGACAGGCTTTGCGTGATGTCTTCCTCCCAGTTCAGTGGTGGTGCTGGTGGTAGTGGTGTGCCGTACGTGTTGTGGTGGTGTTGTGTGTGTGTTGTGTCATGGTGTTTGTTCTGTGTGTGATCCTCCCTTGTTGCAGATATGTAACAGAATTTGTGGACCTCGGGAATGTGTCAGCCCTGAGAACCTTCAGGGTTCTACGAGCTCTCAAAACTATTTCTGTCATACCAGGTGAGAACGCGTTTAAACACGAAGGCTGAGCTGCTTTCCACGCTGATGCAAACTATTATTATTATTACAAGTATTACTACTACTCTTATTATTTTTCTATTAGTTTATTTATTTATTTTATGCTGCAGGATCAATACTTTTATGTTCTATATATGTTTTAATATCCAAACAATCAAAAATGGTAGCAATACATTTTTGATAGGCTTTGCAGTCTAAAGTCAAATCATTTTTGTCAAAAAATTGATGTCCGTCCAGTATTCTGAGAAAAGGGCCTTTATTTATCAAAACTGCATTTATGCCATTCGTGACTTGTTCCTACTACTTTTCTGTCATAATAACCAAAATCTATAACAAGGGAACATCTAAAATATGCTTCTAGAGCTGCTGGAAAATCTAGCTATTGCACACGTTTGACGCATGCACACTACAGCTACTTTGTGATACTCTTTAAGTAGTCAAAGGGCCGGCGCATGTGCCGACAGTGCACACAGACAAGGACCATCTGGTTATCAGTACATAGATTGAGGTGATCAGTACATAGATTCAGGTAATCAGTACATAGATTCAGAATTCTTCATGCTAAATTTTATTTTAACACAGTTGGCAGTGATTGGATGATGCTGGCCATTAATTTGAATAGGAATTATTTATGCTAATTTCTGATGCAATGCCTGTAACATACCAATAACATGAATAACCAACACTCCTGGAAACATAAACAATTTGATTTAATATAGCTTCATATAGCTTGGTATTATTAAAAATGTCACAACTTCACCCACCGTCCACATATATGCACACAGCAATCACGCTCAGGTCTCAGGAGGCTGCTAAAAATTGCTAATACAAACAGAAATCTATTACATGTATCTAGGACCAAAGAGAGCGCTTCAAAATAAAAACAGGCAAATCCCCGGCATTTTAGGCAATTTAGAAATACCCGTCTGTCTTTTTAAATGACACTCTGGGGAAAAGGATGTGTTGTCATCCTATAACAAGTCGAAATTTCAGCTTTTGGACAGTTTTGGTGATCATTGTGCTGAACACCGGAGCATGTGAATGCTCTCATATCATGATCTGCATATGCCTTCTCCCTCGTAACGAATATTATTCATAACAAGCCAATTTAAAATTAATATTGATTGTTACTAGAGGATGAAATATGACTGTCATATCCGGAGGTCGCAGACAGTGAAACGGCTGCGGTATCGCCTGTAAGTCATTGAGATTTTCTAGAGTCAGTCTCTGTATTTTCTAGTATGAAGATCACATTTCCATTAGAATGCAGATCAGTGCTCTGGTACAGCACATGTAGAACACAGAATTCAGTTGTTTTACACACCCAACAAAGGTTACAAAACTTTAAGTCTACTTGTTTTATATTCTAAATTCAAAGTGTCCCGCCTCATATAGTGCAGTTTAACACAACATAAGACAGATCTTCTCTTTGTTCTGCGTGTTAGGTTTTTGTTACATACCTGGTATCCTAAGCAGATATAAATAAAGCTCTTTAAAGGCATAGAAACACATATATGTGTGATTCATTTTGTCTAAAAAGCTGTCATAGTCATGGAATCGATCACAGATTGTCTGCTGATGAACGTCTCATCAGAGTTTGTTTAAAAGAAGCTAATGTGATGTGTCATGGAGCAAAGGTTTGTGGGTAGCACATTCACTGAGACTGCCAAGCCTAGTTTGACACATTTCTGCTGCATGAAGCTTTTGGAGACACCTGCTTTTTAGTTTGTCTTTGTTTTATTTCCTTTTTTAACTAATGGATTTCTACATCATTTATACACATGTAGATATATTTTTTCCTTTTTTTAAAATTACAGTTTTGTAGCTCCCTTCCTATTCTTATTTTCAATAACTCAGAGTGGAAAGTAAAACAGAGATATCGGAAGATGTGGGAAGATTTGTATGAGAGTGTTTTTGTTACAGTTGAGTTTGGAGGCAAAAGATCAGGATTTGCCAAGTTTACTCATTTATTAAACACCCACCTGCATTAAACATGCCAAGCTAAACACATTCTGGATTGTCAAATTATACCCATTGTTTTAGACTCCACTTTATAACATCTGAGTATTTAGATTAGATTATGACTACTTCATTCACCTGGTTTCTCTCAGCTACCAAGAGATTAGCTGGGAAATAAAGATGGGGTTGCACATTCTCTGAATATTTAAGATTGGTTACACAGACATTGACACCATAGTGATAAAGCAAAGATGATGATGTTGCTGCCTTCAGCCTTGGCGTTTAAATGTCCTGCATGCCCTTCCTCCCCTTGCCTGCCCTCCCCTCTTCCTCTCTCTGTGTTGGCTCTCTGCATACTGTTTGTGTATGGCACCGCTCTCTTTAAGCAGAGTCTATTTTGCTGATATGTGTTTAATATTGTATGTGTGTTTATAAAGAGTTCTCCTCGTGTCTCTTCAAGTTCCCCACACAACCTGTCCTTAGTAAAGTGCAAATGAGAAAATGGAAATGGGCACCTTTCTTGGAAATTTTTCATTTTTTCATTCCATCTATTACATATAGTTCACAATGTTTTTTACTGCTTCATTTAACAGCTCTATCACACATAGGGCAGAATAATCATGAACATATGAATGACAGTATGAAAATGAAGATGGCTGTACAATCATGGCAATCAAACATATTACAAATGTTTTCAATGACTAGTTCACCAAAAAAAAAAAATACAATTCTGTCATTTACTCGCCCTCATGTCATTCCAAACCCATATGACTTTCTTCTAGAGGTAGACTGATATTTTGGTTTTACTGATTAATCAGTACTGATAGTTGCTTTTTGATCAGTTTTCTGCAAAAATCTATGCTGTTAGTTAATTTTATACTGTACAGTTAGAACAGCTTGGTTCTACAGTATTTAAGCAGCCTCTAGAAGGACATAGAAACAATCGCTGACATTTCCTGTGGATTTGCTGTATCTAAATCTTTCATCATTAACTATATTCATCCATATGTTTATCCTCAGTTCAATGCATATTTTGATTAGATAGTCGAGTGTTCTAAATTAGATTGAGGACATGGAAAGAAAAATGTGACAATAATGAAATGACAAGACAAGACATGACAAGAATAATGAATGCCCTGCCAGCTCATATATTGTACCTCTAAATTTACATCTTGGGAATAATAATAAATCTTATTCATTATTAAACCTAATCTGGTGAAATTTATAGGTATATAAAAACCTTAATTTGGATAATACTTAATACAAGGAGTACGGGGAGTTGAGAGAAGGATTTGATACTGATAAAATTAACCATGAAGTAATATTATAGTAACCATGTGTTTTGGTGGAAACTATATAGTTCTGATGTACTAACCATGGTGTTACTACAGTAAAATGTTAATTTTTAAATGTTGCTAATAGTATGTTGTGCGGAGGAGGGCGGGGCCGGGCCGGAATGAGGCACTCCCGGACACCAATCAGCCTGATGAGGCGAGCAAGGGATAAAAGCAACCGGAAATGGCAGTTTGAGAGAGAGAGATTTACGGGAAGCTGCCCTGTATGTGTTTACTCCCCGACCGCCTGGAGCTGTAGGGCCGTTGCCAGGGAAATAAGCATATTTTTTTTGCAAACATTTCACATTTAACATCATATTATCATATCATTATATATATATATATACTGTATATAAAATCATATTGTTGATCAGTTTGGTATAGAAAACTGATGGAATCCAAATGGTTAATTGATTGCAATTATTTCCATTCATTGAAACAGTTTGTGTGCAGTTTCCATGAGGAGATTGGTGACTCTTTAAGCTGTCTGTTCAATATAAAATCTTCATGGTTTTATATGAGCAAACATTATGATATATGTGTGTATATATGAAAGAAAGCTAAGGAAAACAAATACGTGATGATGTGATTGCTTGGGTATTTCAGTACAGATGTTATGGTGTTGCAGATATCCTTATATACTGTTAGTTATACATTAGCGTGTGTTAGATAAGTGAATTAAATCTATTTAATGTAAGACATGAGATATGATATGAGATAGATAAGATATGAGTGATATTTATAAGATATTTCTACATGTTTTCATTAATTGCTATTGTAAATTGGTGAAAACAGTATTAAATAAAAATTCCTGTTGTGGAATTCTTGGGGGACATTTACGTTACAATGTATGTGAATGTGTGTGTGTGTGTGTGTGTGTTAATATTTTTGTATGTTGAATTTTTAGTTTGGTCTTGTAACTGGAGTTCAGTGTACAATATATATATATATATATATATATATATATATATATATATATATATTCTAAATTATATGTGTGTGCTCACATATTCTTCTTTAAATTGCGTGGAGTGTGTGTGAGTGTATGTTCTTGTGCAGGTATGAGCATTATCACATGAAAGCATTGGAGGCAGACTCTATATTACTGGTTGTTTTGTCTCCTCATATTTCCACAGGGCTGAAGACCATTGTGGGTGCACTGATCCAATCAGTGAAAAAGCTGTCAGATGTGATGATTCTGACTGTGTTCTGTCTCAGTGTATTTGCCCTCATCGGCCTACAGCTGTTCATGGGGAATCTCCGGCAAAAGTGTGTCATCTGGCCAGTCAACTCAACTGAAACCTACTTGGCTAATGGGAGCAAGGGCTTTGACTTTGATGAATACATCATGAATGAAAGTAAGTAGTCAAAACGCTGACTACTTCGAGCATTTTATGTTGCTTTTTGCATCAACCAGAGCCAGCTTACTTGTTTAGCTAACTAGCTTACTATCTTGCCTCTAAACTACATTTGGGAAATGAGGCCCTGGTAATTTCAGCAGGGAAGATAAAAAAATGAAAGGAGTTATAAAATGCATTGAAAAACACACAAAACATGATACTTTCTAGAGATGTCTAACATGGATCTCAGGTTTAACAGGTCTCTCTTTTTGTTTCAGCAAACTTCTACTTCCAGCCTGGCATGCTGGATGCACTGATATGTGGAAACAGCTCAGACTCAGGGTGATGAGCACAGACATATACACAAACTTACACACCATTTCCACTATTTAATTAATCATTTAATGCTCTTTTAATTTTAAATCTTACAAACAAAAAATTGTTTCAGATAATTGCACTCTTGATTTGCTTTGTCAATGGCCATGCATTTTAGTCAAGTAGTACATTCTAAGACATTCAGAATCTTTATTAGTAAGTGTGTGCGTTTGTGTAGCCGGTGTCCGGAGGGCTACATTTGCATGAAGGCCGGACGCAACCCAAACTATGGCTACACAAGCTTTGACTCCTTTGGCTGGGCTTTTCTTGCTCTCTTCCGACTCATGACACAAGACTTCTGGGAGAATCTGTACCAACTGGTGTGTACTAATTAGTTGTTGCTTCTTTTCCAGTTTCAGGAATATTCCTTATATTACCTGTTCTTTATGATTGGTATGGGTGTATGTTTTTGTTTCTTTTCGCAATAGTAGCTTTAAACAATTATTGTATTTCACAATATTGAAATATTGTAATAAAATCTCTGATTTAATTATGCTGCATACTGTATAATGCATAGTGCAAAAATACATATTTGGTTAAATTATCTAACACTAGTTAAATAGAGATACTTCGATTGATTTAACAGAGTTGCTCCTAAGACCCTGTGTCTTAGTAAGACCCTGTGTCTGTGAAAACTGAAACGTGTACACAAATATCACATAACAATATTGAAATTGTCGTGTTGCAAAATGATATGCAGATAAATGGTTTTCAGTCCAGTTCACTGGAAAAGGAAGGTCAATTAGAGCACATTGCTTTGAGAGATATAGTATTCTGCAAAGTGTGCTTAATTACAGTATATTCTGTACCTTTTGGTAAATGTAGTAGGTCATCGAGGTGTTCTTTGCATGCAGAATATTTGCATATTTGCACTGTATACAATCTACAGTCTACATGTTATCAATAATAGTATTACTTACAGTAGATTTGAGTCAGTCAGTAAACTGATAATTGTGTCAAAAAGTGATCGTCCCTCTTTCTCCGTTAGACTCTACGAGCTGCGGGGAAGACGTACATGATCTTTTTTGTACTGGTGATATTTGTGGGGTCATTCTACCTGGTAAATCTGATCCTGGCTGTGGTGGCCATGGCTTATGAGGAACAGAACCAGGCCACCATGGAGGAGGCTGAACAGAAAGAGGCAGAGTTTAAAGCCATGCTGGAGCAGCTAAAGAAACAACAGGAGGAGGCACAAGTACACACACACACACACACACACACACACACACACACACACACATATAAAAACACACAGAGCAGTAGTTTTTCCCCCACATTTTCTGGATGTCTTCCCTATTATTTTCTTTCTTAAATTCTCTCTCTTTCTCTATTTCTCTTTCTCTTTGTCCCTCATTGCTAGGCAAATGCTATGGCAACCTCTGCAGGTACAGTAACTGAGGATGCGGTAGAGGATGACGGGGGAGGACATCTGTCCCGCAGTTCCTCTGAAGTGTCCAAGCTGAGCTCCAAGAGTGCCAAGGAGAGACGGAACAGAAAGAAAAAAATGAGGAAAGAACAGGAGGAGAAGTGTGACAGCGAGAAGGTGGTAAAGTCAGAATCTGATGATTGCAGCAAGAGGAGCCGCTTCTTTTTCCGAGACAACAGGCTTGGGAGGAAGGCCTCAATCATAAACCAGGTGAGAGTGGGGTTATTCTTACTCCAGCCCACTTAAACACATACATTTTTTTTGCAGCAGTTGGTCCAAATTGTTCTAAAGACTGTAATGATCTTCCAAAAGGTTGTACATTACTTGGGATAATGGAGTAGGCCTAGGAGTGTAACCAGTGGGAGATTTGTAAAAAAAAAACCTTATACGGCGATGGTGGGGTTAAACTTCTCTTTGTTAGGGGGGAATCACACAAAGAATGCTGGTGGTCTTGCAATCGGTATTGTTTTAATTGAATGCATATTATTCATATACAATTCTTACTTATCCATCCATCCATCTTCAACCGCTTATCTGAAGTCGGGTCGCGGGGGCAGCAGCTCCAGCAGGGGGCCCCAAACTTCCCTATCCCGAGCCACATTAACCAGGTCTGACTGGGGGACCCCGAGGCGTTCCCAGGCCAGTGTGGAGATGTAATCTCTCCACCTAGTTCTGGGTCTTCCCTGAGGCGCCTCCCAGCTGGACGTGCCAGGGGGCATACTTACCAGAAACCCAAACTACCTCAACTGACTCCTTTCCACGCAAAGCTCCTCACGGATGACTGAGCTCCTCACCCTATCTCTAAGTGAGAAGCCCGCCACCTTTCAAGCCCATTTCGGCCGTTTGTACTCGCGACCTAGTTCTTTCGGTCATGACCCAGCCTTCATGACCATAGGTGAGGGTAGGAACAAAAATTGACCGGTAGATCGAGAGCTTTGCCTTCTGGCTCAGCTCTCTTTTCGTGACAACGGTGTGATAGAGCGAGTGCAATACCGCCCCCGCTGCCCCGATTCTCCTGCTCCATTGTCCCCTCACTCATGAACAAGACCCCGAGGTACTTGAACTCCTTCACTTGGGGCAATAACTCCTTCCCTACCCAGAGTACGCACTCCATCGGTTTCCTGCTGGATTTCCTGGATCCGTACTCCTGGATAGGGGGATTCTTATTTAATTGTGACAAAATATTCATCATTAGAAAGGTTCACTCCAGCTTCGATATTCTTACAATTTTACTATATAAACAGGATTTGACATTAACTTTTTGGCTCACCAGCCACTGTGGCTAGTGGTATTCCAAAGTCACTAGCCTCTCAGCATTTTCACCAGCCAAAATCCCCCACCCCACAAAATGTGATAAAACTAACTGGAGACTGTTTTGAATATTTGATTTGAGATATGAGTTCAGCAGGACACAAGCCTAATGATTTAAGTCATCTCTTAGAATATCTGAAAGCAAACATGCCCAGTTAGAACAGGACGAAAACTTTGTTAATAATTTGTCCATTTATCCATGGAAGTCCAGATTTTAACCCCCTTTTACCATTCTAAATTCTACTATACTTGCATATATAAAAGCTTACCATTGTTCTTTCATTTTTTTTAACAGTGGCATTAGTAATAATAAGGCCATGACCACAGGTCAGACCATGGATGACTTCAGATTACTGTGGTTAGGCTAATGTAGACAGTCTTTCTAGAAAATAAACAGTATTTGCTATGAAAAACGAATAGACTAAACACATTAATAATTCCATGGAGTACAAAAGGAGATGTTAGTTAAATTAAACTCAGTCAACATTCACTGTCATTGCAAGTCTTATAGATTCGCCCTAATAGATTTAAGATGCATCTATACCAGTTAGTGTTACTTCAGTAAATAGTTTTACTTTGGATGATGAGGTGTATTTAAAAAAAAAATTGATGATGACGCATAGCACACAGTTGTCTCTTTACCTTTTCAGTTCGAAAGGTTAGATTTCCTCAATATAGCACATTAAAGTAGAACATTCTTAGTAGAATTTAAATGGTTCATATAAGTTTTGTGGTCTTCACCGGCCGCCGTGATATCGAGTAAAGCCCGACTGAATCACGTAAGTTTTACTCTGAGTTGTCCCAGATCTCTGGATGACTGGCTCTATCAGCACGCTTCATTCGACCCACACAGATGTACAAGTAAATTATGATATTTAGTGCTTATAAGGCACTTAACGTGGGATGAATACAATTCAATTTGATTCGGCTGCCGCCACCTGCCAAAGTGGCTAGTAAGGGTAGCAGAGTTACCCGCCACTGCCGATTTCTATCTGAATTTGGCAGGTGGGTGGGTGTTAAGCCCTGTATATAAATGTTACAGTGAGAGTATACTGCGTCAAAATATCAAAACATAATAAAGAGACACATACCATTTTAATGGTGTAAACTCCCATTTATTTGTCTTTAGCATGCTTCTGTGAACAACATCCAATTGAATGTTAAGTCAAAAAGTGTGCACATTTAGAGACATATGTTTACATAACGTTTCTTTAGAAAGAATTGACATTCATGTTCGTTTAATGACAATACTCTTTAAGGCCACATACACACTAATTTCAAGATGTTTTGTCCTACAAGTTACACGGGTCCAGACCAAAGAAATGTCATCATTTAAATATATATATATATATATATATATATATATATATATATATATATATATATATATAATTTCATAATTTGTATTATGAATTACTTATTATTATTACTTATATTTATCTTTTGTTTTAAGTGTTTTTAAAATTTTTAATCTTTATTTTCTTTCTCTTTATTGTTTCTTTGTAAAGCACAATTAATTACCACTTTTTATTACATAAACTTGCCTAAAAAGATCATGCTGGTCGATCAGCTGTACCAGCAAATATTTGTTGGTCAAAAGCATGGCTGTGCTGGTCCACCAGCTAGACCAACCCCAAACTAGCACTGACCAGCCTGAATCAGCATGGAAATTCATGATGGTCTGATGATCCTTTTACAAGCCCTGGAACCAGAATTTGAGTTTTGTGATTTCTGATCGATTAGCTTTGGTCTGATAGTTTTGAGGTCTTTTGAATATGAATGTACTCATAAAAGCTGACAAAACACTTGTACATTCTTTTTCTTACAGTAAAAAACACCATAAAATATTGATGACTCATCTTGCACAAGAGGGCATATACAATGTTTCATCCAATAAAATTAAATTAAAGAAACATTTGGAGTGGTCTTTAAATTTTAGTAGACTGTAGACTGTTGTTGAAATTTGATTGTTGTTTATCATTCAATACAAAAGATGGACATATGAACATATAAAACACTTCATCACTAAATGTATATTCACACTCTTTTGGTAATGACATTAGTGATTAGAGCTAATATTTACACTCTGTAATTACACTGATGCTTTGAAATGTCTGTTGATTCAGAAATATGCATATTCAGAAATGGTATGTGTCTCTTCTGCAATCTCTGTTATGTTGAAATAGCAAGCTGCCATAACCTCTGGTACTTCCTATCCTGGCCCAGTTTAGCCCAGCCCTGTGTTCTGTACTCTGTGCAGTCACTCTCACTTTCCACTGAGTCATCATCTATATCACCAGAGTGATTAGACAAAGTGCTTTAGCTGTACACTCAAAGATCAGAAGACGAGAATGTGCTCTTGCCTACTGCACATCTATCTATCACTGTAATTCTTTCCATGTCATTCATTGTCTTTGGGAGCAGCTTATGGATTTATGATGGTACACTTTGCCTCATGTTTAAAGGTTCAGTTAAATGCAAAACCTAGAGGTCATGAGTTCAGTGTATTTGATCTCTCTCATTTATGAATTAAAGTTTACCATCCTTCTCTGTTTTGACAACTGTGTTTAACGAAGAATGTTTAGCCATTCCAAGGGTACCTGTTTCGTACAAATTCTAGTATCTGTATGTTGTTTTGGAGATATGTGGGTTATGACTGGGGAACTGGTTCCTGTGAATTATTTAACTGCTATAAATCTTTCATTTGATGAGTGCAGTAATAAACTGCGCTTAGGCAGGAAGTTATACTCTTGGGTCTTAGGACCCACCCTGCAAATTCTGCTCATACCAGCCCCACTGTGATAATAGATAAAAGCAACTTATTAAGGAAACACTGCCTTTAATTGGAAGCTGGTTTCATTTATTATGTTGTGACCGAATATTTGACCCCTGATAGTGTTGGGGTTTTCCCCCTGGATTTCTGTAGCTTTTGTGGAAAGCCTCTGTCAGAGGTTGTTATGGCTGTTTAAATAACACTACAAAATCTACTAACTAAGGAGTCCTTAGGAATTGTCTCCTTTGCCAATGCAGCAGTGCGGTCTTACCGCTTTACCAGATCAACCCCCTTCTCCTGAGTGAGTGAGTGATTGGAGTAAAATAATCCCTGCTAAGAACACATTTGGGCCTCTCTCTGCTGTTCATAGTCTACAGTGGTCAACCGCTCCATCATGGCGAAGGCTCTTAGGCGTACCTCAGAGAAATCGCCTGCGCTAACAAATAGAATTCTGCATTATCAGTACATTTCTGAAAACAGTTAGAACTCTGCCATATTAGTGGTTTCATCTAGCATATTGGATCATCTCTGAATTTCAGATGGAAAGTGTATTTTAGCTGGGAGCAAGTATTCTGCAGTCCGATAACTTATTATTTTTGCTATATTAGATATAGTGCCTTAAAGCATGAGTAAGCTTTACAACTTCTCTATATTATACAAAAATAGAAAAAAGTTGGCACTTTGAATTGCGAATACTAGAAGTGTTCGGCAGTTCGTTGTTGAATTATTCACTAAATTACTTTTGCCAGGAAGTGGGCAATATTTTTGTAGGTAGCCTACCTGTATTCAGGGGCTTTTTGAACCATATCAGCTTTATTAATGAGGTGACATAATATTTTGAATGTAGTCTTGAAAGGCAAGTGATAAGATGGCTGGGTGCTAGCCCTGAATTACCTCTTTCCGGTTGCATGTTCGTTCAGTCCACTACCAATGCAAATGTGGCACTTTATTAGGAACTCCTGTACACCTACTTACTCATGCGATTATCTAAGCAGCCAATCATGTGGCAGCAGTGCAATGCATAAAATCAATCAGATACAAGTCAGGAGCTTCAGTTAATGTTCACATCCACCATCAGAATGGGGAAAAAATGTGATCTTAGTGATTTTGACCGTGGCATGATTGTTGGTGCCAGACGGGCTGGTTTGAGTATTTCTGTAACTGCTGATCTCCTGGGTCCTGAGTCTCTAAAGTTTACTCAGAATGTGCCAAAAAAAAAAAACATCCACTGAGCAGCAGTTCTGCAGATGGAAATGCCTTGTTGAGGATAGTGGTCAACTGTAATGGCCAGATTGGTTCAAGCTGACAGAAAGCCTACAGTAACTCAGAAAACAAGTAGGTAAAGCACTTGTATTTAAGTAGGTGCAATTTTCTGTATCTGCACTCTGACACCAAAACATTTGACTTTTCAACAAAAATGTATACACTTTCAATAAATAAAAATAAAATTAAATATACATTAAAAATAAATAACCAAAACCAACTATAACTTAAACCATGTTTAAATTAAAACAATGTGGTCATTGCTTTTGCTGACACTTTTCATCTGTACGATTTGCATATTGGATACCCGTCTTCAACAACTCCTGTGTAATTTTTTAGATAGCCAAAATGCTCCCAAATAGCTGATTTAATTCGCTTCTGGGGTGGAGACAACTCTGGGAGATCGCGTTGTTCCGCCATGTTTTCATTTTGAGAGTTTCACATCCGCTGAAAGTTCACATTATGCATGCGTATTAAATTGACTGCTAACTGTTATATTGCATTTTTAAGCATATTATTTTCATGTTTAATGAAGTATATTTTATCCCCATCATTATTGAATCCTCATTTTATGTTTTTAGTTTACAGTGTTATTGTGTGCATTCATAAACATACTATTATAGTATTACGGTTCACATGCATTATCATCTTAGGCTGTATAATATAAAAATAATAAAGTATTCCATTGAACTCATATCAACCATATCACGAGTATCACCACTTAAATTCACAAGTAGGACATTGAAAACATTAATAGTAAATAAAACACTTGAAACTTGTAATAAAATATACTGGTAGTGGTTGAGTTGAATGAGTCCCATGTTCTTTATGGAAAAGTGCTTTGAGTGTACTGTCAGAAAAGTCCTATACGTGTAAAATTCATTCATTCAAAATATGTGAATAGGAGTGTTATTTATCTTCATCAAAGCAAGTAATACTGCTAGTATTTCAGTTTAAATGTTTAATTATATAACATTATATCAACATGAAAATAACACGTTATGACTCCAGCTCTGAATATGTCCAGTCATGATCAAGTCAAGTCAAGTCAAGTTTATTTGTATAGCGCCTTTCACAACACACATCGTTTCAAAGCAACTTTATAGAAGATCAGCATTAACAGACGATAGAACTGTAATGTCTATAAAGTCGATGAATCATCATTGTGTAATTAGATAAAATATGATTCTTTATCGTGTTTAAAAATAATTAAATAATAATTGTATTAATAACCCCAGTGAGCAAGCTGAAGGCTACTGTGGCAAGGAACACAAAACTCCATAAGATGTTGATTAATGGAGAAAAATAACCTTGGGAGAAACCAGACTCACTGTGGGGGCCAGTTTCCCTCTGGCTAACATCATGAATATAATGTAAATATTACTTATGTATAGTTAAAATCATGGTTTAAAATTATTAAACTTATTAAGTGTTAAGGTTCATTGTTTAAACATTGATTGTGTTTGAACTGCAAGATTAATGACCAATGTCTTTGAAGTTCATCCTTGATTAATTGCAGAAGTTCACATAGATGCAATTGTCCTTGTTAATTGGCTGATGAAGGCTTTTGTTGGCAATAGTTAGTCTATGCATTTCATTTCAAGATCGTAGTCCATCAATAGGTGAAGCAGGTTGGAGTCGGCATCAGTTCATCCTCTGAAGTCCATTGTAACAGAGTGAAGTGATATTTGGCTGGCACCAGCTGCATTTAGTCATCATCATTCAGCGACAAGTAGCAGTGGAGTCCAACACAAAGCAGGAATGGTGCTGGATTCAGCCGATTCTGGTCACCTCAGGATAGGAGTCCCGAGGTTGAGTCATGTAAACAAATAAAATGATATTAGCATAGATGCCATTAAATTTATTGCAGAGTTAGAGATCATGATCAAAGTTTCTGGTTTCTGGTTCTGGCAGACCCAACTAAAGCAGCCTAATTGTGGGTTGGAGGATAAATTAGGTGCATGCCTGGCTAAATAGATGAGTCTTTTGTCTAGACTTAAACTGAGATAGTGTGTCTGCATCTCGAACAGTGTTAGGGAGACTATTCCATAGTTTAGGAGCCAAATATGAAAAGGATCTTCCTCCTTTTGTGGATTTTGATATTCTAGGAACTATTAATAGGTCAGAATTTTGTGATCTTAATGAACGTGTTGGAATATAGCGTGGTAGAAGATCACTTAAGTACTGCGGAGCTAGACCATTCAAAGCTTTGTACGTAGTTAACAGAATTTTAAAGTTAATATGGAATTTAACAGGTAGCCAATGTAACGATGATAAAATGGGGCTATTATGATCATATTTCTTGGTTCTTGTTAGCACTCTGGCTGCTGCATTTTAACCAATTTAAGTTTATTTATTGATCTTGCTGGACATCCTCCCAGTAATGCATTACAATAATCTAGTCTTGAGGTCATGAATGCATGAATTAGTTTTTCGGCATCAGCAACAGAGAGCATATGCCTTAATTTAGCAATATTTCTTAGGTGGAAGAATGCTGTTATACAAACATTGGTGATTTCATTTTCAAAGGACAGATTGGTATCAAATATTACACCTAAGTTCTTCGCTGTCGAAGTTGATGTAATAGTACATCCATCTAGAGTCAAATTATATAAATAAGAGTTTTTTGGTCCAATAATTAGTACCTCTGTTTTGTCAGAATTGAGTAGAAGGAAATTTTTGGCCATCCAATCTTTTATTTCATTGATGCACTCTGCTAATTTTGAGAATTGTGAAATCTCATCAGGTTTTGTAGAAATATAAAGTTGTGTATCGTCAGTATAACAGTGGAAACTTATTCCACGATTCCTTATAATATCTCCCAGAGGAAACATATATAAGGAGAAAAGCAGTGGCCCTAAAACTGATCCCTGTGGCACTCCATATTTTACTTTTGTTTGGTTTGACAATTCCTCATTTACATAGACAAAGTGGTAGCGGTCTGATAAATATGACCTAAACCATGCTAATGCAACTCCACATATGCCAACATAATTCTCCAGCCTATTCAAGAGAATGTCATGATCTATCGTGTCGAATGCAGCACTAAGATCTAAAAGCACTAGAAGTGAAATGCAGCCGCGATTAGATGATAAGAGCAAGTCAACTCTGATAAGTGCAGTCTCTGTACTATGATGAGGCCTAAATCCTGATTGAAATTATTTGTATATACTATTTCTCTGTAGAAATGAACATATTTGGGAGGATACTACCTTTTCTAGTATTTTTGACATAAACGGAAGATTTGAAATCGGTCTATAATTAGCAAGTTCTCCAGGATCATGTTGTGGCTTCTTAATAAGCGGTTTGATAATTGCCATTTTAAAGTTTCTTGGGACATGTCCTAAGCATTGCGAGGAGTTAATGATATTAAGAAGAGGTTCTGAGATTACAGGAGATACGTCCTTTAAGAGCTTAGCTGGTATAGGATCTAACAAACAAGTTGTGGCTTTTGATGTTTTGATAAGTTTTGTTAGCTCTTCATGACTTATGAGAGAGAAAGATTGAAGTTGCACGTGAGGAAAATTATTAGGCACTGTTTTTTGAGGTGCGATGACAGATGATTGCATAATTCCAATTTTATTTCTGATTATTTCAATTTTATCTGTAAAGAAATTCATGAAGTCATTACTCTTGAGCTGTGACGTAATATCTGGTTCTGTTGAGGCTTTATTCCTAACCAATTTAGCCACAGTACTGAATAAACATCTAGGATGGTTGTGGTTATTTTCTATGAGTTTACTAAAATATGCTGACCTGGCAGCTTTTAGTGCCTGTCTGCAGCTACAGACACTATCCTTCCATGCACCACGAAATACCTCTAATTTTGTATTTTTCCACATGTGCTCAATTTTCCGAGCTGCTCTCTTGAGAGCATGAGTGTGATCATTGTACCATGGTGCAGGGCTTATTTCTTTAATTTTCTTTAATCGAAGTGGGGCGACAATATCAAGAGTGCTAGAGAAGACTGCATTTATATTTTTTGTTATTTCATCAAGTTTTTCTGGGCTTTGGGGTTTATTGAGTGTATGAGATAGATCTGGAAGATTATTAGTGAAGCTATCTTTAGTGGTCGAAAGAATAGTTCTACCTGAACGATAGCGTGGTGTAGATTGAGTAACATTAGTTGATTGCTGCATACAAGAGACGAGGTAATGATCCGAGATGTCATCGCTCTGCTGCAGAATTTCTTTATTATCAACATCAACTCCATATGAAAGAATTAAATCTAGTGTATGATTATGGCGATGAGTTGGTCCTGTTACATTTTGTCTGACTCCTAGAGAGTTGAGAATATCAATAAATGCTAATCCCAATGTATCATTTTCATTATCTATGTGAATGTTGAAGTCACCAACAATTAAAGCTCTATCTACAGTAACTACAAGATTTGATAAAAAATTAGCAAATTCACTAAGGAAATCAGAATAAGGCCTGGGTGATCTATACATTGTAGCAAGGGTAAAAGACGACAGAGATTTTTTATTTATATTTGATGGTGTTACATTAAGCATTAGTAGTTCAAAAGACTTACATTTATATCCTGTCTTCTGAGTAACACTGAAAACTTCACTGTAAATTGTAGCAACACCTCCTCCTCGACCCTTCAGACGAGGCTCATGTTTATAACAATAACCTGGGGGAGTAGATTCATTTAAACTAATAATATTCATCCGGTTTAAGCCATGTTTCAGTCAAACAGAGCGCATCCAATCTATGATCTGTAATCATTTCATTAACAATTAGTGCTTTGGTAGAAAGTGATCTAATGTTTAGTAGACCTATTTTTATATGATGTGTATTTTTAATTTGTTTATTTTGTTCAAGTTTGACTTTAATCAGATTTTTTTCTAAATGATTTAGTGAGGGTATTGTGTTTGGTAGTTTGGGGAACAGACACAGTCTCTATGAGATATCTAGGTGATACAGTCTCTATGTGTTGTAGTTTATGTGACCCGTATGACGTCTCAAGGCAGCTAGCAGACGTTCGGATTAACCAGTTTGTCTGCTTCCTGACCTGGGCCCCAGTTAGTCAATTACTATCATTATTAAGACTATGAGCCAAATTACTAGAGAGGAGAGCGGCACCTTCCCTGGAGGGATGGAGTCCGTCTCTCTTTAGCAGGTCAGGTCTACCCCAAAAACTCTTCCAATTGTCTATATATCCTATTTTATTCTTCAGACACCACTCAGACATCCAGCCATTCAGTGACACTAATCTATTATAAACCTCGTCACCACGACGACCAGGGAGGGGATCAGAGCATAATACAGTGTCTGACATCGTTTTTGCAAATTTGCACACCTCTTTAACATTATCTTTAGTGATCTCCGACTGGCGAAGCCGGACATCGTTAGTTTAGCATTAGCCAGCACTTGTAAATTTGATTTGATGTCAGACGTTCTGGCCCCCGAAATGCAATTAACAATAGTGGCTGGAGTCTCTATTTCCACGTTCCTTACAATAGAATCGCCGATAACAAGGGCTCTTTCAACATGATTCTCAGTGGGTGTATCACTGAGTGGGTTGAATTGATTGGAAACCCTAACAGGAACGGGAGAATGGTGTCTCTTTGCTGAGCGAGTATGCCACCTAGACATCACCCAACTGCCCTGCTGCAGGGGCTCTATAGCCGGAACCAAAGTGTGTATGTTGCTCTCTGTACTGCCCGCATCCGAAACAGTATCTACCGGCTTCTCTTTCTCACTAACCTCCACTAGCGTTCGGATGCGAATCTCTAATTCATTAACCTTCTCCGTCAGCCTGACTAATTCCTTACATTTATCACAAGTGAATCCCTCACTGCTGACGGAGGAGGCTATTGTAAACATGTGACATGCAATGCAGGATGAAATAACATAAGCGGATGCCATGAATAACCGCAAATTGTTTGTTGTTGTTGGTTGTTCCTGAGTGGTGAGGGTTTGAGATTGATGTGAATCCCTCACGCAATTGTTTGTTGTTGTTGGTTGTTCTTGATAAGTGGTGCTTTGAAATCAATGCAATAATCTGTGTGCCGCGAAAAAACGGGTGTGCGTCTCGTGCAGCATGCTGCGTGCGTGCGTGCTGTACCGTCAGCAACAGGAAGTGACGTATCTGTGACGTGATCACACACAGGCAATAAGCCCAAATCATGAGCTTCATCTGCCAGAAGAGCAGAGCCGAAATACAAATCACTTTTAGTTTTCTTCTGCAAATTGCTTGCAATTTTAAGTTTTAGTGCACTAATTACAAGGACAATCCTCTCGGAGCAACCTGGAGTTAAGTGCCTTTCTCAAGGACACAATGGTGGTGGCTGTGGGGATCAAACCAGTGACTTTCTTGTGCTTTAGCCCACTACACCACCACCACTCCTATGAATAAAACAGTTAATTTAAATGTAAGCACATGAAAAAAGGTTCCTTTAAGATTAACTAACAAAACATATTTTACAGAATTCTTAGATCTTCTCTCTCTTTTTGTTTGTTTGTTTGTTTGTTGTTCTTTAACAGTCACTCTTAAGTATCCCCGGCTCGCCCTTCATGTCCCGACGGAGCAGTATTTTAAGCTTCAAGGGCTCAGAGAATGAGTTTGCGGATGATGAGCACAGCACAGTGGAGGAGAGCGAAGACCGCCGCGGCTCCCTTTTTGTCCCGTACAGGCGCAGCAGCTACAGCGGCTACAGCCAGGGCTCCACACGCATCAATCCACTGGCCCCCCACCCAGGTTGCAAGAGAAACAGCACGGTGGACTGCAACGGCGTGGTGTCTCTGATCGTGTCTGGGCACGGACGGCTACTGCCGGAGGTGAAAATAGATAAGGCAGCTTCTGATGACAGTGTAAGGACGTCAACAGGGGGCAGGTTCAGGGTATAGGCATGACAAGAGTGGCTGATAATGAATCCAGTTTAGATTCCTTTTTCCTCTCAGTCCTTTCTTTACTTTTAGTCTCTGTATTTTTTCTCTGTCTGTTCTTTCTCCCCCCCTTAATGATTAATTTTCATCATCGTCACTTGTTTCAATAAAATGTTTCCTTTTTCACACAAGTCTTGATCAGCAATCCTACCAGGCCCCACTCCTTGCCATCAGTCTCCCTCTGTGAATGGCATGGCCAGGGTTGGGGAGTAGTGGAATAAATTTAACGGGATTATGTATTTTAAATACCAAATATTAGTAACTGTATTCCACTGCAGTTACAATTTATAGAATTGGTAATTAAAATAAAGTTACATTAAAAAAGTATTTTGATTACTGAAGAGATTACTTTGCATTTTATTGTCACAGACACAATCATATTTTTTATCAAGAAAATTCACTTTGGATCATAATTTCTTTTTTTTCTACTAAGAACTTTGATATTAGGACAAAAATCATATTCTTGGTAATAATTTTTGTATTTGATATATCTTGTTTTAGAAACAACACTGCATAAGATATTTAGGTTTTTTAGAGAATGTATTTTTTTACATGTATTTTGTCTTACTTGTACTGGCAGAGTTTTTATAGACAAAACAAGTGAAAAAAAAATCAGTAATGAAGAAGTAATCTTATGTATTTAGAATACATTACTGACCTTGAGTAATCTAATAGAATTCATTACGAATTCATTTGACAGCATTCTGTATTCTGTAATTTGTAGTGGAATACATTTCAAAAGTAACCCTCCCAACCCTGGGCATGGCCAAACAAACTTTGAAATTGGGAGAGCTTCCAAAGGGTCCCTTGGTGTACATAATGCCTGTTGAACACTAATATCCATATTTAAACTAACTTATCCTATAATAACTCTTTTTTTGCCTTCAACCTAATTTATGGGTTCCCACGTTCTTGGAAAACCTGGAAATATCAGGGATTTTTGCCATTGTTTTCTCCAGGCCTGGAAAAAATTATTAATAGAAATGTCTATAGTTTATGTACATATTCGTAGTTATGGTCTTCTCAAAATAAATTCTTTATTTGATATTGCTTTTGTGTAGAACAAAACATGCTTTCAAGCCATAGCAAATTGTCCTTTAAGTCGATTATTTTTAGTGAATCGGTTAAAGCGGTTCCCAACTTAGTCTGAATGATTCATTAGGGAATCAGTCTGAATTTGAATGATTTAAAAAAAATATTTGTCAAGTAATCGCAAACATCCGGAAAAGGTCATGGAAAAGATAAGGAAATTAATTGGTCAAAAAGTGTGGGAACCCTTATTAAACTGCCACAATGGACATTCATTTTCTCATGAAATAATGTACCAAATAATATTTTTAGGTCACACTTAACAGTATACCATTCCAACCACAACCTCAAATTTTTCCATTTAATTTTTCCCCCAAATATTTATCTTCCACCACATTTATCTGTCATTTCAGAATTTCAGTACCACTCTGCCCACCCCAAAAGAAAAACCTATCCTAACCTTTCCAGTAACAGCATTCTGCATCTTTTTAGTTAGCATGGTGGATTGACATCCTTATACTCTCTTTGCCTTCTCCTCCTGTGTGGGAAGCATGAGTGTGGCCCAGTTTCCACCCAGTGTGCCATTTTAGACATTTAACTGAATATGCAACATTCTTATATTACGTTCTTGATAAGGACTCTTACATTCTTATCTGGTTGTGATGAAAGTGCAACCAGATATTAAAGTGCAATTATTAACGAAAAGAAACATTCAGAAAGAATGCCTGCAATACCTAGTAAAGTTGAGCTCACAATACCAATCATATTGACTACTTGCATTGAGTCTTATGATGCTTTAAAATAAAGCGGCTCACTAGTTTCCGGTTACATGTGTTAAAAATTTGCTGTAGTTGCATAGATCCTAAAGCTGTGCTTAAAATGAATCTTCGGAGGAAGATATTAAAGTATGACAATTTTCAGGGACAGGAGAAGAAATATTCTCAACGTATTCAAAATTTAGTGGAAGAACAGTTTTCAAAGCTTTAATTCAGCCCAAGCCAATCTGAAAAAATAATGGCTGGTATAAGCCAAACGTGTTTTAACTTTTCTCCTCACACGCTTCAAACACTGCAATGCTTCATGTGTTAGGGAGGACAGAGAGTCCTGATCAACCCATGCTTCACCTTGTTTTTATTAAATGCATGTTTTAATCTCTATTTAATGTCATTGTTTCAGTGATAAGTATATCAATATATTTTTAAAAGCATAAGTAGAAGAGCTGCCAAAGATAATGAGTTCTAACCTTTGAAATTGATTAAATATATGTAGTATCGTTAGATATATTTTAGCGCAGTTAATGTTTTATTCAATTTGACATTAAAATGACTTCATTTTGTTCTGAGTGATTTTTCAATCCTTGTCAAAGAGAACGACTTCATCCATCTATGACATTTAACCAAAGTTAAGTCAAAATGTATCATTGAAGCTCAACAGGTATCAAATATCATCAATGAATAACTGTCACGACTGTCAACCAATAAACATAATTTATTGTTTTAATTAACTGACAGCCCTTAAACAATTTTAAATAATCTGCCTTTCTATGAATAAAACTCTGCATGCTGGTGCACTCAACGCTGTAACCGGAAATGCCTGAGTTATACTACTAAGAATGCGGAGCCAGTGGTGCAAGTAGTCTATTGAAAATCCAAAGAGATACCTAAATGTAGTGAAAACTGGGCCATATGTAATGTGTTTCTTCGTGCTTGTTCTTGCATGCTGATATTCTGTGGAGGACAACTAGGCTTTAGAGTTTTAGAGTGACTAGATTTGCAGTGATTAATGTATGGTCTCAAAACTCAAGTAAGTGAATAGGTGTCTTTCATTTAGAATGTTCAAATCATATTGAGTTGTTAAAAGGATATTTCACACAGAAATTTAAATTCTCTCATTATTAACTCACCCTAATTATTTTTTTTTTGTTTGTTTTTTGGATTTTCTCCCCTTTTCTTCCCAATTTAGAATGCCCAATTCCCAATCTATCTAAGTCCTTGTGGTGGCGTAGTGACTCGTCTCAATTTGGGTGGCGGAGGAAGAATCTCTGATGCCTCCACGTCTGAGGCCGTCAATCTGTGCATCTTATCATGTGGCTTGTTGAGCGCATTACCACAGAGACAGTGCATGCGGAAGCTTCACACTATTCTACGCAGCATCCACACACAACTCACCATGCGCCCCACCAAGAGCGAGAACCACACATTATAGCGACCACGAGGAGGTTACCCCATGTGACTCTACCCTCCCTAGCAACTGGGCCAATTTGATTGCTTAGGATACCCAGCTGGAGTCTGCACTCCCTGGATTCGAACTCGTGACTCGTCACACAGGGTAATTTCCTCGTGATCACTATAATGAGGTTTGCGTGGTGAGTTGTGCATAGATGTCGCGGTGGATGGTGTGGGCATCCACACGTGCTATGTCTCCATGGTAATTCGCACAACAAGCCACGTGATACGATGCGTGAATTGATGGTCTCAGACATGGAGGCAGCTGAGATTCATCCTCTGCCACCCAGAGTCACTACGCCACCACGAGGACTTAGAGCAAATGGAATTGGAAATTCCAAATTGTTAGAAAAAGGAGAGAAAATCCCCCACAAAAAATAAAAATAATGGTAGGGGTGTAAAAATGTATCCATGTGATAATCATTTGACACATCGTTGATGGATTTTAATAATCGATTGTAATGACTACTATAATACTCGATGTGTTAGAGTTCATCTAAGATTACATGCAGAATCTTGGAATAGACACACTTGTTTATGCTATACTAAGTTTGGCTTTCTTCATCATTATACATGACAGGGAATAGTACATTTCTAGAATAGTATTTGTAACTTTACGTCCACACTAGCAAAATAAGTTAGTTGCTGTTCTTCTCAATTACAATACATGCATATTATAGAATTCTTGGGGAATACACATGAAAAGGTAGGTTACTGTAATGCTCCTTTTATGTGATGATTTGTTAATAATGTTTTATACGCTATTAAGTTGTAAATACAGTGAAAACGCTTGATGTAATGACGAGTCTTTATCGGCCTATTTAGGTGACAGATTTAATTCAAAGTTAAATTTGTTTAGTTGGATAAATGTTCCCATAAGATGATACGCAAGCAAATCTATTACAGATAATCAACATATACCCTCTGTTTGTTGGCTTGTATTGTCAAACATGGTTCCCTGCCTGTCGCTCACTTCGACATTGTGTCGAAGAAGCGACACTAGGGGTCTCTCTTGAGAGCCTCGCACATTTCTGAACTTGAGAAAAGGCCAATGAGAAATTGGCAGACAGAATTGGCATGTCCCGCCCCTGGACATATGGGTATAAAGGGAAGGAAATGCATCTGTCGATTCAGATTTTTCCTTTGGAGCCGAGCGGTTGTGTGATCAGCAAGCTGTATTCACTGACTGTTCACTAATCTCTACAAGAGCGTATGCTGTTGGATCTACAGCGCACATCAGCGCTTTCTCCTTCTCTGCACAACAGTGCAGCTTTGCCCCTGGGCGCTTTGATAGCGCTGTTAAAAGAGATGATTTTCCTAAAAGAGTTTATTTTCTCTAAAAGAGCAATATAGTGGCGTTGAACGTCTTTTTCAGGACACGTCTTTATGAAGATGCCCTTCTTCCCCTGTATAGTTCCTGTATGTGGTTGAGTTTTCTCCGCTCCTGACGGTCACAGACGCTGCCTCATGGATGGTTCGTGTTCTCACGGCAAGAACCTTACCATGGCAACGTTGCGGTCGCAGCTTTCCTTCCTAAAAAGGAACGCCACTCCAGCCACCCCACGCGTCCCTCCTTCTTCCCACGGGATTGAGGATGACCCGGCTGGTGATGGAGGCGATTTGGGGATGGCAGCGGACTCAGTTTTGCCGGGTAGATCGTGGGGAAACACCCGTCCCCCGACTCGCTCGTTGACCTCTTGCTCGGGTTGACAGTGGCTCGCCTCAACAGACTGGAATCCTCTGTCCTCTCCACAGCTTATCTTCACAGCTAGATGACTGGTTCCTCGGGTCTCTCACCGCCATACCACCAACCCCCCCCCCCCCCCCGATTCCTTTCTTCCCAGTGCATGATGAGCTGACTAGGTCATGGGGGGCACCTTTTACTGCCCTCAACCGACCTCCTCGCTCATCCGCTCTCACTACCCTCGACGGCAGAGTGGCCCACGGGTACTCGGCGGTCCCCCAGGTGGACAGAGCGGTTGCGATCCACCTGTGTCCAGAGCACGCCTCCACCTCCAAGGCCTTTGTAGGAAGATGTCATCACTGACCTCCAAATTCTACATTGCTGCTGGACAGGCCATCTCCGCCCTGCATGCCATGACCCTCCTGCAAGTTCACCAGGCCAAGGCACTCAAAGATCTGCACTTGGGTATTCCTGACCCCGACATGTTGCAGGAACTGCGCTCAGTGACCGACCTCACCCTCAGGGCCATGAAGGTCACAGCGCAGACACTCGGGCAGGCGATGGCCATCCTCGTGGTTCAAGACCGACATCTCTGGCTGAACCTGGTCGCGATGCGGGAAGTGGACAAGGAACACTTCCTCAACACCCCTGTGTCCCAGTTCGGTCTCTTCGGCGACACCATTGAGGACTTCACCCAGCAGTGCTCAGCGGTGAAGAAACAGATGGAGGCCATCTCTCACATCATGCCCCGCCACGCCACTAGCGCAGGCCGTGCTCCGTCTGCTCGCCGAGGGTGTTCTCCTGTGGCTTCCAGAAAATGCTCAGCTCCGCCTCAACCTGGGCCCAGCTCTCAGACCCAGCATCGAGCTCCCCATGGGAAATGCATGCCCCCCATCTCCCGAACGTCCTCGAGGACCCGGAAGGCTCCCAATCGTTCATGAGACGGACGACCCAGGGAATGAGATGTTTGCTCCGGAGCTGGTAAGCAGACCACTCCGTCCCCTGGTGGATGGCTGGGAGGAGAATCTTCAGTTCAGTTTGTTTTCTTTGACGCACCCCTTTGGGCTGTGGTAACCACAATCTCAATAAAAGAGCAATTTCCTCTTTCTCTGGGTCACCTTGGCCCGCAAATGCCATTCTCACGGCAACCCGGTGCCACACCTCAACAATCCTGGCATGCCGGATGCGGACCCCCCGCCTCCGGACCCATGACTGCTGCCCCCTGACCGGCCGGTTCTGTCAAGTCCAGAGGACGCCTACACGGGACCTCCTCCTAGGTCATTAACACACCCCCTGCCGGGTGTGTGGATGTAGGTAAGTGCTTCGAGGCTTCTCTCAGAACCTGTGCCTCGGGGAGCGCTTCTGCCTCCCGATGCCATATTGCCTGCACCACCCTGCTGTGAAGCCTCACCAGGTACGTCAAAAATGATCATCCACTTTGTGCCCCTCGCACGGAGCTTGGACACGTGGCTTTCACTTCCCAACCCGTCACGCTGGTTGGCCAGGACCATCCGACTCGGCTACGTGATTCAGTTCGCCAGGCCACTCCCCCTTTTGGCAGTGTCCGCTTTAACTTGCTGCATGGCAAAGACGCCAACACCCTGCATGCGGAGATCGTGACCCTTCTGCTTAAAGACGCAATAGAGCCTATCCCTCCAGCCAAGATGAAGAAGGGTTTCTACAGCCCTTACTTCATCGTACCCAAGAAAAACAGTGGCTTATGGCCGATCTTGGACTTTCAACCATGCCCTGCACAAACTCCCGTACAAAATGCTCATGCAAAGACGCATTGCATCCGGCATCAAGATTGGTTCGCAGCGGTAGACCTGAAGGACACGTACTTCCACGTCTCTATCTTGCCTCGACACCAACCCTTCCGGTTCGTGTTCAACGGCCAGGCGAATCAGTACAAGGTCCTCCCCATCGGCATGTCCCTGTCCCCTCGCATCTTCACGAAGGTCTCAGAGGCAGCCCTTGCCCACTTAACCTCTCGAGAGCGAGTTACTATGTGCCCACAGGGACCGGGTGCTCAGGCACTTCAGCCGCCTAGGGCTTCAAGTCAACTGGGAAAAGAGCAAGCTTGCCCCGGTTCAGAGCATCTCTTTTCTCGGCATGGAGTTAGACTCAGCCTCAATGACAGTGTGGCTCACCAACGAGCCGGCGCAGTCAGTGCTGAAATGCCTTGCCTTCAAGCCAGGCACGGTGGTCCCTCTAAAACATTTCCAGAGGCTCCTGGGGCATATGGCATCCTCCGCGGTGGTTGCGCCACTGAGGTTGATGCATATGAGACCGCTTCAGCACTTGCTCCAGACTCGTGTCCCGAGATGGGCATTGTGCCGTGGCTTGCACCGTGTGTTGCACGTCTTCATCCGCTCAGACAGCACCGCGACGGTAGCATATATAAATCCCCAAGGCGGCGTGCATTCCCGTCATATGTCACAACTCGCCCGCCATCTCCTCCTTTGGAGCCAGCAGCGACTCAGATCGCTGCATGCCACTCACAACCCGGGCAACCTAAACACGGCAGCGAATGCACTGTCATGACATGGTACACTCAGCGGATAGTGGAGGCTCCACCCACAGACGTCCAGCTGCTGTTTGGGAATGGTTCGGCAAATCACAGGTAGACCTGTTCGCTTCTCAAGAGACCTCCCACACCTGTGCTGTGCAAGGTCAGGGAGGATGAGGAACAAGTCATTTTGGTGGCTCCCTACTGGCCCACTTGGACTTGGTTCTTGGATCTCGTGCTCCTCCCTGGCGAATTCCCCTGAGAGAGGACCTTCTTTCTCAGGGACGGGGCACCCTCTGGCATCCACGCCCAGACCTCTGGATCCTCCATGTCTGGCCCCTGGACGTGATTCGGAAGATCTAAGTGGCCTACCACCTGTCGTCGTAGATACGATCAACCAAGCCAGAGCTCCCTCTACCAGGAAACTTTACGCCCTGAAGTGGCGCTTGTTTGCGAATTGGTGTTCTTCCCGGTCCGAAGACCCGCAGAGGTAAGCAGACGGGTCAGTGCTCTCATTTCTGCAGGAGAGGTTGGAGGGGAGGCTGTCCCATTCCACCGTGAAGGTGTATGTAGCCGCTATTGCAGCCCACCATGTGTCGTCTTGAGCCACTAGAATCAGTTGAGCTTAAAGCCTTCTCCTTGAAGACGGCCCTCCTGATCGCGCTCGATTCAATCAAGAGGGTTGGGGACCTGCAAGCATTCTCTGTTAGTGACACCTGCCTGGAGTTCGGTCAGGCAGACACTCATGACGTCCTAAGACCACAACCGGGCTACATGGCCAAGGTTCCTACGACCATCTTCAGGGACCAAGTAGTGAACATGCAAGCGCTGCCCTGGGAGGAGGCAGACCCAGCCTTTTCATTGCTGTGTCCAGTATGTGCCCTGCGTAATTATATGGACCGCACGCAGAGCTTTAGACTTTCTGAGCAGCTCCTATCACACCCAGGCCATACCTGTCCCCTTGCGGGTTCGAGCACACTCGACGAGAAGTGTGGCATCCTCATGGGCACTGGCCAATGGCACCTCCCTAGCAGACATATGCAGAGCAGCGTGCTTGGCAACACCCAATACCTTTATGAGATTTTACAATCTCAGGGTTGAGTCGGTTTCATCCCATGTTCTCTCAGGTCCGAGCCGGTAGAACTCAGTAACGTGGAACAACTAACCGGATGTACTGCTTGCATCTAGTGCCTTTCCCCCCCACTGAGGCGATCACGTGCGCTCTTAGCTCCACTAACTCGGCTCCCTGGATGACTCCTCACAAGCCCTCTGGTCCGTGAATTCAGCAGAGGAATTCCCCGACCAGACCCACTACGGGTACTGAAACTACTCTGTACTGGAATAGGTGCTCCACAGGACGTGGATTAATCCCCCTGGGTGTATTTTCCATGGTACGATCCCCCTACGGGTGGACCTGTGTCTCCCTTGGGCAGTCCCCCCGGTCGCCGTGTTGTAGCAAGTCCTCCCTCGCAGCAGGTAGGATCTACCACCACAACATTCCCACATGTGGCCTGAAAACCCATGTGATGTATTTTGCCACTCTTTACCTACCCTTAGCCTGAGCAGGTGGTGGTCTCCACGAGGGGTTTTTTCCCCCCTGAAAGAATAGGAGTTGGAAAGGAATGTCTTCACCAATGGGTGTGATAGCGTTAAGATGGCCCCATTTGACTCTATTCGAGAAACATAGAGAGAGAAAAGGCGCGGCTGGCGCGGCCTGCTCCCATGCTTGGTATGTCACCTTGTTCCCCCCTTCGGGGTTCCGGGAACATAAAAGGTTTATGTCGATTTTATGGGGCATTGGTGAAGGGTACGTGCAGTCTGACGCAGCCTGTCACCCGCACCTGCGTCAGCAGCTCACGTACACGGTTCAGCGCATGGCGTGATTGAATATGGACCCCTATTGTCGCTTCTTCAACACAATGTCGAAGTGCACGACAGACAGGGAACGTCTAGGTTACTATTGTAACCTCTGTTCCCTGATGGAGGGAATGAGACTTTGTGTCCTTTCGGCCACGACGCTGAACCGAGCCACTGTTATGGCCACTGTTATGGCTACTCAGGGTAAAAACCTGAATGGACAGATACATTTGCCTCCCTTTATAGGACATCAAACTCTGTCTGCCAATTTCTCATTGGCCTTTTCTCAAGTTCAGAGATGCGCAAGGCTCTCAAGTGAGACCCCTAGTGTTGCTTCTTCGACACAATGTCTCGTTCCCTGGAGATTACAATAGTAACTTAGATGTTATCCTTTATTCGTATTGGCATTTTTTTCTTATTTTCATTTTTACATTCAAGCATAAATCAAATGTCCCTGTGCTCCCTAAATGTAAAAAAAAAATTCAATTAATATTTTGAATCTTCTAAATACATTTCTTCTGTTCCATGATGCATCACACATTAATTTCTTATCCAACATTAAGTGTATATATTATATTATATTATTGGATATATTAAAGGTGCATTCAGTTGTTTTTACCCTTTAATTTAAAAAGTTTTACTTCTAAAGAAATTAATTGTAATTTTGAAACATATGTATAAAATCATGACCATTTGAAGTCATACCAATAAACTTATAAAAGCTCTTTTATTCTACATGGAGCAGAGGGCCCTAATGTGGGCAGCCATGTTAATATCACATGGCCAGCTGAATACTACTCACTTAATCTCAGTATCTGCCCTGTTATTGGACACATTCAGTCATGTGTTAAATTAAACCTGGCTTACTGTGTATAGTGAATTTCTACAATGGCATTGGCAACTGAAAACTACTGTGTTTGAAAGATGCAGCATCCAGACCATTAGGTGTCAGTGTAAACAATACTTTGACATACTTCAAAAAATTACAGAGTGCACCTTTAACAGGCGTACCTACTCCACTGACATAAGTAGTATTAATTTAAAAAATATTTTTAAATAGGCCTACATTTATTCATTATAACGTAACAGGGCTGAAATATCACTTAACTGTGCTTCAGTTTCTTGCACATCCTGCTTTTCCAAGGCACACCTAGTGCCTTGTTTCTGTACTTAATGTTGGATGTTGGTAAGGGAATTATCTATTGCAGATCCATATTCTGTTGTCTTGGCAGGATCAAACTGTGTTCTAGTAAAACCAAAGGAATATGCCAAAGAATTAAGCAATGGCTAAATATATTAAGGTTGAGTTTGAGGTGTAGGTGACATTTTGTGCTTATGTTCTTGTCAGCATGTGCATATATGTTGGCATGAGTTTCTATGTCCCCCCCCCCCCCTAACTGTTCTTTTTCTCTCCTTAGACCACAGAGGTGGAGGGTAAGAGAAAACACTCAGGTTCTCTTATGGTGTCAGTAGACCAGCTGAATACTTCCTTTAGCCGGAAAGAGCGAGCTAACAGTGCGATGACTGTTGTCACCAACACACTGGTGGAAGGTATAGTGTAATATCTGTCACCCTGTATCTCTTGCTACTCATCACTTATATAAACATATTACAGAAATATTTTCAAATTTAAAGAAATAGTTCACCCAAAAATGATTTATTCACCATCCTGTTATACCTGTGTCCTGTTATTTGTTTTATCTTCAATTTGATACACTTCAATTATTGGTATCTTCACTTATCCATACAAAAGTTTAAAGTGACAAAAGGACAAAAAGCACTTTTTAGATTATTGTTATTTTTTTAAACTTATTCTTCTTCTTATTAAAATGTCCGATGTAGCATAACCTGAGTTACATTCGCTTATTTGTCTACTTTGACAACCATCATGAGGCTACCAGCATTGGTCCACTATAGTCCGCTATTAAATGCCCCACCATTCTTAGTTACTGTTGGTAGGCATGCCCTGTAAAATACCGTAAGCTATTTACACCTGGAATGTAGGCTAATGGTGTTTATGTTAACAGTGAGAGATATTCCAAAGGAAATGATAGCACATTTCTCATATAATAGTTCTGAAATATCAGAAGTAGGAACAAAAAAATTATTTTGAGAGTAGTAGATTATTAACAATATAATTCCACCGGTCTCAATCAGTAAGCACCATCGACAATTCATGTAAATTACATGTATGCTAGACTACAGGAAAAACAATGTCCTTACACAACAGGGTAAGTCAATACATTGTTTTATTTTAAGATAACGTTTAGTTATGCCTTCCTATAGCTTTCATTATATTTGGCTTGGTTTAGACATTTGTTTAGCATGCCAGGATTTCTCTCACATCGATCTGAATCTCATACTAGCAAGCGCACAACAGGAAAGCCCAAACAAAAAAAGAGAATAATAACAGAGGTAAAGGTAATTACGGCTTATGAGCCAGATTTGGAAGCTCAGACACATAGCCAATTACAGATGACATTGAGGCAGGCCCAAGTCAGGTTGAAAGAGTCCTATATCACAGTGTGGATCAGCTGGAGGGCAGTAGAAAAGACAACATGAAGAAGGAGAGACAGAAGGAGAAAAAGGAGAGACAGAAGGAGAAAAAGTAGAGATAGAAGGAGAAAAAGGAGAGATAGAAGGAGAGACAGAAGGAGAAGAAGTTGACACATTAATAACATATACATGTCCAAATCAACCTGACCCTGTAGTTATTCAAAAGCAAGTGCTTGGTGAGTGGATATTAACATTCCAAAAAACATGGTATGATAAGTTCCCCTGGCTGCATGTCAGTCAGGGTATTGATGGTGTTCTGTGTTTTCACTGCTCTAAGTACTTTAAGAAAGGGAAACCAACACAGGCAAAGAGTACAGAGACAGCTTTTGTCAGTGCCGGTTTTAAAAACTGGAAAAAAGCTCTGGAGAAATTTAGCAAACATGAGAAGACAGAGGGCCACAAACTTGCTCTTACAACCGCAGCGTATGAAAAGCAATAAGTCAGTGCACAGCTGAGCTAATCTGTTAAAAGTTATTGGTGGTGAGATGTTTCTAGTGAGACAGGGTTTGGCTTTTAGAGGACATGATCATCGAAAAGGGAACCTAGAGCAGCTTTTAAGATACAAAGCTTCTTTAACAAGGTGGTTGTCTGCCAAGAGGGAGGTGTACACTTCTTGGGATTATCAGAATGAGCTGATCAATTTGATGAGCTCATCAATTGTCAGGGCAATCACAGATGAAATCCGGGCCATGCCTGTTTTACAGTTTTCTGTAATAATGGATGGGACACAGGACATGTCAGGTGCTGAGCAAGAGGCCCTGTGCCTACACTATGTTGACTTTGATTTGGTGGTGCATGAAGAGTTCATTGGGTTGTATGAGACAACATCAACAACAGGTGCAAATCTTGCCAAAATTATTTTGGATGTACTGTTGAGACTGAATTTGCCCATATCAGGCCTTAGGGGCCAGGCATATCATGGTGCAGCAAATATGGCTGGGAAATACTTGGGTGCACATGCAGTCATTTGCCAAACACAGCCACTAGCACCGTATGTACATTGTGGAGCCCATTGTGTAAACTTGGTGACACAACAGGTATGCTCAGCCTCGCCTGTTGTTAGAAATGCACTTCAGTGGATACATGAGCTTGGCACATTCTTTGCACGGTCAGGTAAACTAAAAAATACCTTTAAATCTATTGCTGCAGCTGCTGGAGAAGGACCAGTTCTGCCAATAAGGCCTTTATGTCCCACCAGGTGGACTGTGAGTTCACCTGCCATTCGTGCTGTTCTGACCCAAAACGAAATGGTGCTAAATGCACTAGAGGTGATGGCTGCAAGTAACTGCAGTTCTGAATTGGCAAGCCAGACACAGGGCTTGCATGATCGACCTCAACAAGGTAATGTTTTGCTTGGCCTTGTACTTGCACTTGATGTTATAAGTGAACTAGAGATACTAAATGTATCACTCCAGAAAAACAGCCAGACAGTAGAAAGCATGCTTTCCCTGGTCCGAGACAGCTTGAGGGCAAAAAGAGACACTGAACACTTTCAAATGATCTTTAGTAAAGCATAAGACCAGTGTGACAATCTGTCTATACAGCCGATTGTACTACCACGTACTCATAGGCCCCCAAAAAGATATTCTGGGCAGGCTACTGCTTACACCCCTAGATCAGCCTTTCCGCGATTTCTACAGAACAGTGTTCTACCATGTTTTAGAATAAATCAGTCTTTTATGCAACAAGGCATAGAAATAATAAAGCAACTGGAGAACACACTACTGACTGGCATTACGAATGATGCTGTCCTTAGGTATCCTGAACTAGAGAACTTTAAAGTTCAGTTATCCATGTTTAAAAACAAGTACAAAATCAAGACATCTGCTGGTGCTGTACAAGCATTAAAAGATACGCCCCCTGAAGTTCGTGGCCTATTCGAACAAGTAGAGACACTAGTTAGATTGCTGATTGTGGTCCCCATATCGTCTGCTGAGGCAGAGCGCAGCTTTAGCGGATTGCGTAGATTGAAAACATGGTTGCGATCTACCATGAGTCAAAAAAAGGCTAAATGGCATTGCTGTGTGCCATATTCAAAAAGAGAGGCTTGACAGGTTGGACAAAACACAGATTGCACAGCAATTTGTGCAGGTTAATGAAAGGAGGAGAGCAGTTTTTGGTTCCTTTTGAGCGTACCTCTGGATAGTACATGTTCTTGAATGCACTATACATGAACAGTATACAGTAGACCTAGAAGTAATTCCTGATAGGTCTACTTTTTGTAATTTGAAAAGTTATTGGTATCTGTATACAGTAAACTATTTAATTTATTACTTAAAATCTGAAGGAAAATACTTTATTAATATTTTACATTTTTTTGTATTTTATGTTAATGCTTAAAGCCTAGATAGGGCACAGTGAATTTGTAAACATTGTATGTTTTTTGTGATAGTTCTTTATAGTTCTTATGTAAAAAATAGCCATAAAAATATCTCTGTCCTAATAATTTGTAACATTACAGTAGGCTACTGGAAATTAGTTATGTAAATGTAACATATTATTGAGAAGGCTTGCTGATTTTTAGATGGCTGATTGATTGGCAACTACCGTGCCAGGCAACTAATGTAAGTAATTTGATAATATAGGCTTCTGCCCATGTTAACCAGTGTTTATTCTTGTTCATCCATGGTTTAAAAAAAATTCATCAGTTACTTTTTGAATGTTAATCCAAACACATATTATGTAAATAACTCGTCAATAATAGTTGTATGAGCCTAAAAGTTGAGAATTTTTGCTCACAGTTTGGTCCCCCCCACTTAATAAATCTCTCCTGCGCCACTGACAAAAAGTACTTTAAAGGTGCACTCAGTAAATTTTTGTTCATGCCATCTTGGACTTACAGTGACACATTGTGGCATGGATGCAGCATCATTCAGTCGCAATAGTTTTCAGTTAAAGATGCTATTGTTGAAAATCACTATTCACAGTCAGCCATGATTCATTTAATTCACGAGTGAAAGTGTCCAATAACAGGGTGGTAACTGAGATTAAGTGAGTTGCATTCGGCTGGTCATGTGATCCTAACATGGCTGCTCTCATGAGGGGACCCTCTCTCCATTTGGAATAAATCCGCTTTTATAAGGTTACTCATATGACTTGAGTCTTCATCATAATCGTGTTATCAGGATTATATACATATGTTTCAAAAGACCAATTCATTTCTATAGGAGAAATTAAGAAAAAACAAAAGAAAAGTTGTCTGTAAGACACTATTTGATTGCTTTGAGTGATGAACTGACCAAAATTTAAGTTGTTAATCACTGATAATCTTCCCTGTCTGCCACAGCTCTCAAATCAGATATGGCACCCTATGCTGCAGGTTGGATGCCAAACGTTCTCACCTGTCATGTAACCAAACCTCATGATGTCAGACCTGCGCCATATTTGATTTGACAGCTTAATTTGATCGGTCACTTTAATGTGTCATTGTATGGAAAAGATCTAGGTGAAGATTGTTATAAAAAGTATAGAAATTAAGAAATAAATTACAGCATATTCATTTGAAATGACGTGAGGTGAGTAAATAATGGGTGGACATTTTTGAGTGAACTATCTCTTTAAAATATCAGCCTCAAAATGTTTTCCCTTTTTCTTCATCAGAACTGGAGGATTCTCAGAGAAAATGTCCGCCATGTTGGTATAAGTTTGCCAACATGTTCTTAATATGGGAGTGTTGTCCACTCTGGATAAAAATAAAAGAGATTGTGAACTTGATAGTGATGGATCCATTTGTAGACCTGGCCATCACAATATGTATTGTGCTGAACACAGTCTTCATGGCAATGGAGCATTATCCAATGACACCACACTTTGAAGAGGTGCTTTATGTGGGAAATCTGGTAAGAATATTTTTTTTCTTGTCTGTTGTCAAAAAGACCAAAGTAGTTGTACCTAATGTACATAATGTACTTGTGATGTTCATAATACTTACATAATTAATGTAATACATAAGCATTAGACATTGGAGATCCAGATGCAACTGAATGAATTGGCTGCCTAAGTTCCATAATGCCCAAAATTGCTATACTCTACTGCAGGGGTGCTCACACTTCTATGGCATGAGATGCACTTTTTCACAGTGCCATTATAGTAAGATCTACCATGTATTGTTGGCAGTGTTGTCACGATACCAAAATTTCAGTAATCGATACATGTGTACCTAATTTCTGAAATAATGCTTCAGGACAAGGAAACAGCAGTAATAATGTATGAAAACAGTGCTTACATTTTCAAACAGCAGTATCTATATATTCAAATATACGTTCAAATATACGCAATTCTAATTTACCATAAAACTTAATAAATCACAGGTTTTCACTGCATGATAATAATAATATTTTTAAAGCTACTAAAATTTATCCAGCCAAGAGCAATAAATTGTTAATGTTGTTTAATTAATATTAAAGTCTAATATTATTAATACGGGCAGGTAAATCACACTTGTACGTTTACTTTAGACATAACTGACTGTGTTTTAATTAATACCTCACGCTAAGACATGGTACACTGTAAAGCATTTTACAGTGTACCATCACACAGTCACACTGGCACATATCTGCATTACCATGAGCACTTTTACCACGCGCGCACACACACACACACACACACACACACACACAAACACACACACACACACACACAGCATGCACAGAGAAAAAAGGCATTTGACAGTCAGACAGTGCTCTCGCGAGACTTTAGGTAACTGGGGGGGTTACCTTTTAGAGACTTTTAGTTTACCTTTAGTGAATTTCCAAGTTTAGTTCTCTGTGGAACAATATTGGGTGTTTGTTCTGCAGAGACATAAGTCTCAGAATTTCCAAAATGTAGGATGACAAGTGGATGGGTACTTTTATATTCATGAGGAAAGTGATACCTGATTGGTCAAAGGAAATCTAAATCTAACCCTACCCATAAACCTTACGCTATTCAATCAGGTATTGTTTTGCTCAAAAATATGAATGAGTCTTCCCCTGCCATACTGCGTTTTGGAAATCCATGTGTGGTGAACACGAAATAAGGAAATAAAATATGATCTTTAAGATTATCGTTATTTGTGTAGTTTATATCCCTTTCCCTTTTGACCTGTTAAATGAACTGTTTGATTTACGTATTGAGCACCCATGCTATTCTGTATATATATATATGCACATGTTCTATAATGCTAAGTTACTCTCCTTTGATGCCATTCAAACCAAATAATTGAAAATCAGATCTATTGTTCAAGTATGACAAATGACATATGTCATGAAGGACAATCCTTACATCAAACCTCCTAATGATATTGCTTTTCTTCTGTCTTTGTACTTCAGGTGTTCACAGGGATCTTTACAGCTGAAATGTTCGCAAAGCTGGTAGCCATGGATCCATACTATTACTTCCAAGAGGGCTGGAATATCTTTGATAGCTTCATTGTAAGCCTTAGTTTGGTGGAGCTGGGGCTGGCTGATGTAGAGGGGCTGTCTGTGCTCAGATCCTTCAGATTGGTTCGTTTTGACTGACCATTCCTTCTTTATGTGTGTCGTGTACTGTACAGGTATTTACAGTATTGTATACTTCTGTTCTTCTCTCTCATACAGCTGAGGGTGTTTAAGCTGGCTAAATCATGGCCCACTCTGAACATGCTAATAAAGATCATTGGTAACTCAGTAGGAGCTTTGGGGAACCTGACCTTGGTGCTGGCCATCATCGTCTTCATCTTTGCCGTTGTGGGCATGCAGCTGTTTGGGAAAAGCTATAAAGACTGTGTGTGTAAGATCGCTGAGAGCTGTGAGCTGCCCCGCTGGCACATGAATGACTTTTTTCACTCCTTCCTCATTGTGTTCCGGGTGCTGTGCGGAGAGTGGATTGAAACAATGTGGGATTGTATGGAGGTGGCTGGACAATCAATGTGTCTTATTGTCTTCATGATGGTGATGGTCATTGGAAACTTAGTGGTGAGTTTTAAAATTCCTTTTCTCATGCTGGTCCAGGCTGGTTTATGTTGATAAGTGTTGCTGGTGTTCATGCTGGTTGAGTGGCATAGTTTTCTTATGTTGCTTGTTGACCAAAAAAATTGGTTGGTTAGGCTCTTAAAGAGCCCTGACCAGCAACCAAAACACAACACATGCTGGTACCAGCATTTATTTATTTATTTATTTTTAATTATCTTCTCTGGCAATTTGTTTTCCCCTGTTGTAGTTCTTCATCCTATTTTGTTGTTGTTTCTTCTAGCTTTTTAGAATATTTTATTTCCATTTAAAAAAAAATTATTTGCCACCCTCAGCCCTTGCGATGCTCCTCCAAGTCTACACTTTGTTGTAGGGCTGAGCGATATGGCTTCAGAATTTATATCTCAATATTTTTCAGCAAATTGACAATATATCTCGATAATTATGTTTTTGTTCTGAAAAAGCATAGCAAATAGTCATTTTTTTTAAATAAGAGGAGCCATAATTTCTTCTAAACAGCCATTGTAGCCATGTAGAATTATTTTTCAAAGGAATGAAATATCTATTTAAAAATGAAGGCATGTTTCCCACAGTTTTTCAATCAATTAACACAATGGAGAGTAAGATGTTTTAATTTTCATTGATTTGCACATTTATACTTATACTTAACATACAATCATATATGGAAACTTAGTAAAAATCTTATTTACCTTGGTATATTTTTACTAAAATGCTTTTTTTTGTGAATGAATAAGGTGTGCAAAAGCAACTTTTTTGGAAATCAGATGAATATTGCATAATACTAAATGATTACGTTGGAGCCCAGTCAAGTTTATTATTGTATTATAAAAATTAATTATTATTATTTTCAGGATAAGATTTGTTAAAGGTAAATTAAAATATTTCTGTACTACTTACTTCACCCTAAACTGTGGTTTTTATTTTGACACTGTACAGTCATGTTAATTTCACCTTCACCAGGAGCTTTTAGAATGAAAAAATAAGGGCAATGTTTGTTTGACAGTTATGAGTTTCGCATCTTGTGAACCGCTGCCAAACTCTTCTTTACTGTTCCGCGTTTGTAGATTTGTATAATAACAAATTCTGAAGCAGCCTTTGGCAGTTAAATAATTATACAGCCCTGAAGGATCATGAAATCAGTCTACTGTTGCACTTATTGGCCAAATAAAAGGCTCGTTAAAATCATTGCGATATTCACAATATTGTTGAATTTTACATCTTCATCAAAATAATCTTGAATATATCGTGGGTATTCGATGTATCACCCAGCCCACTTTGGTGATGTAATGTGGCTTGGACTGCGAAGTCTGCTTCAGAGCAGGCTTTGCAAAAGAGTACAGGGAGGGGGATATCTTGAGGTCTTGAACCACGAAAGGACAAATGGGACACCTTAAGGTCTTGTGGAGTTCACAGACATTCAAAAGCAAAGACCATGAGACCACAAGGACAGGGCCCATTATTGTAAATCGATATTAATATTAAGCTAAAACAGTGACATTTCTCTTGATCAGGTGCTGAACCTGTTCTTGGCCTTGCTGCTCAGCTCTTTCAGTGCTGATAATCTGGCAGCCACAGATGATGATGGTGAGATGAACAACCTGCAGATCTCAGTGATTCGCATTAAGAAGGGTATCGCTTGGCTGAAAATTAATGTACCGCTCCTGGTGGCCCACATACTGAAGAAGAAGTCTCTGAAAGACGAAGACAAACCTCTTGATGACATGTATGAAAAGAAACTCAACATCATGGGTAACCACACTGGAGTGGACATCAGATGTGACCTGAACTACCCCAAGAACGGTAATGGCACCACAAGTGGCATTGGCAGTAGCGTAGGAAAGTACATAATTGATGAGGAGCCCATGTCCTTCATACACAACCCCAACCTAACAGTACGGGTTCCAATCGCTATGGGAGAGTCAGACTTCGAGAATCTCAACACAGAGGACTTCAGCAGCGAGTCGGATGTGGAAAATAGCAAAGATGTGAGTATTGAGCACATGATGAATGAGGGAAGGGTATGGAGGTAGAGAATGATGAAAAGGGTGGAGGTAGTGATTCAGTGACAAAGATGAGTCAGAAAGTTGTGTGTAAGAATGAGTATCAAGTAATGAGTAAATGGATGATATGTGGATGTAAAGAGGTAAATAGTTTGAGGTTTGTGTTTAACTCACAGCACAAGAAAACTTTGAAGCAAAAGCTGAACGTGCCACAATTTTTTGGTTTGTTCTACACTCTCAGAGTAATAATGTATTATCCCAATTTAATGTACAGTACTGTGCAAATGTTTTAGGCATTTGAGAAAAATGTTGCATCGTGAGGATGTCTTCAAAAATAATGACATAAATAGTTTTCATTTATCACTTAATGTCATACAAAGTCCAGTAAACAAAAAAGCTAAATCAATATTTGGTGTGACCACATTTACAGCCCCAATTCTCCTTGGTACACCTGGATACAATTTTTCTTGGTTGTTGGCAGATAGGATGTTCCAAGCTTCTTGGAGTATTCGCCACATCTTCTATCTATTTAGGCTCTCTCAATTGCTTCTGTCTCTTTATGTACTTTACATGCTGTTGTATGTAATTCCAATTTTGTTTCTGATAATTTAGATTTTATTAGTAAAGAAATTCATAAAGTCATTACTACTATGCTGCGATGGAATATCTGGTTAGAAGTTAGAAGTTTTATTCCTAACCATTTTAGCCACAGTAAAGTGTAATAAAAAAAACTCCTAGGACAGTTGTGGTTATTTACTATGAGTTTGCTTGAATATGCAGACCTGCCTGTTTTTAGAACATGTCTGTAGTTAGAGACACTATTCCTCCATGCACTGCAAAATACCTCTAATTTCTCTTATGCTCCATTTTCCAAGCTGCTCTCAGTATACAGGAGACGAGGTAATGATCTGAGATATCATTGCTCTGTGGCAGAATTTCTATAATATTAGCATCAATTCCATATGCCAATATTAAAACAAGCGTATGACCTGTCACTTTTTGTCTAATCCCAACAGAGCTGAGAATATCGATAAATGCTAATCCCAGTGTATTAATTTCATTATCTATGTGGATGTTGAATACACCGGCAATTAAAACGCTATCCACAGCAACCACTAGATCAGACAAACCATCAGCAAATTTTCGAAGGAATTCAGAATATGGCTCTGGTGGTCTAGATAGAGTTGCAAGAACAAAAGACAACAAAGAAATGAATTTATATCCAGACTTTTGAGTAACACTGAAAATAATAACCGTAAATTGTAGCAACACCTCCTCAACTACATTTTTGATGAGGCTCATGTTTATAACAATAACCTGAGGGAGTAGACTCATTTAAACTAATATATTTATTTGTTTGAATCCAGGTTTCAGTCAAACAAAGCAAATCCAATCTATGATCTGTAATAATTTAATTTACAATTAGTGATTTGGATGAAAGCGATCTAATGTTTAGTAGTCCTACCTTTAACATTAACATCCTACCTTTATATGATTTTATCTTAATTTTATTTTTATTTTCAAGCTTGACATCAATCAAATTTTTTCTAAATGACAAATGAGGGTTTTATGTTTGACTGACTAATTCTTTACATTTATCACACGTGAATCCCTCACTGCTGACGGAAGAAGCTATAGTAAACATGTGGCATGTAATGCACGAAGCGATAATATGAGCGATGCCATGACTTAGCGAAAATTTTTGTTGTTGTTGTGGTGGTGTTTTTTGATCAATGGGGGTTTGAGATCGATGTGAATCCCTCACACAATTGTTGTTGATATGGTTCCTAATCACCAGCGGTTTGAGTTTGATGCAATGATCCGTGTAAAATAAAATGTGTGTGGTAAAGCACGCAGTTTAATCGCAATAAAAGTGGAAATGCGTGTGTGTGTGCTGTAAAATGCACATAGTTGTATCGTGTTAAAAAGTATAAAAGCAGAAAAAAGAATGTGCATGATGAAATGGGAGAGATTAAAGATTAAATGCTGAAAATAGAAATATAAGCAGTGTTAAGCAGGCTAGCAGGCTACAAACACTAGCGCTAGCAGGAACTGGAAACAGCGTCACCAACAGGATGAACACCACATTATGTATTTTTTGAGGCTGTATTAGGGATTCTTGATCAAAGGTTACTTATTTATAAAAAGACAAACAAAAGAGGCTGCATAAGTCTGTAGTATACAGCCTCCCAAATATGAGATAAGCAGATTGTATTGACCAGTACACACAAACCGAGGAATTCTTTTTGTGTGACATTTTGGCAACTAAAAGCACAGTATTCTCAAATGTATACATTTTTATTACAGTAATCAACTTTTTTTTTTTTTTATCAAGACACATTAAAAAAGCAAAAGTGGAGAGGGAATGATTCAATTATGGCAATACATGTCTATTGACATGTAACTTGATAAAGACAGATCATAGGAGCGCAGGTGGATTAAGGCTGTGCAGGCAGTAAAGGAATGTTGAGTTGTACTATTCCTGTGATTTATTGCCTTGCTTCTGCTGAGTGTTGAGCCACTGTGCCAAAGAATAGATGCACTCTACAGAATGATGGAATGTTTTTCCTTTGTGTTTGTGTTTCTACATGTGTAAAGTATTTAGAGCTGGGCAATATATCTCTTAATAATTACTACTTTTGGCTAAATTTGACATAGTTATAGATATTTATGCATTTGCTCTGAAATGGCGAAAGAGTGGAACCATATTTCCTCCAAACAGCCATTGTAATATCGTGGGTTCAATACAAGTTAAGCTCAGTATAAAGTATTTTTGTATTGATGTTTCAAAAATTATTTCAACTCATCCCTCCTTTTCTTTTAAAAAAAAGCAAAAATCAATTTGACAGTGAGGCACTTACAATGGAAGTGAATTGGGCCAATTTTCAAAGGGTTTAAAGGCAGCAACGTGAAGCGATTGCAATTTTATAAAAACATTAATTAACATTATTTTTTTCTGTTAAAACTTGTTTATTATTTGAGCTGTTAGCGGTTGCTAGGGAGGGTAGTGCCACATGTTGTAACCTCCTTGTGGTCGTGATTAGTGTTTTTCGCTCTCAATGGGGTATGTGGTAAGTTGTGCTTGGATCGCAGAGAGTAGCATGAGACTCCAAATGCAGAGTCTCTGCGGTGTCATGCACGACGAGCCACGTGATAAGATGCGTGGACTTGTCCTCCACAACCAGGATTGAGGTGAGTATCCACGCCACCATGAGGACCTACTAATTAGTGGAAATTGGGCATTCCATATTGGGAGAAATAATAAAAAAAATAATACAATAAATATATATATATATATATATATATATATATATATATATATAAATGTATAATAAAGCTGGGATTCTCCCTCCAACTCAACAGCATAGCTAGCATGCAAAAATGTATTCAGTTGAGTGCTAATGATGTACGTGACCAGTTGACCAGATTATCCAGAAAACTAGATATATTTACCTCTGTCTGGAAAATCATCCTTCAGATTAAATTAGCTAATGCACAAGCAGGAACCAGTGAGTAATGACAGATATGCAAAGAAAGTGAGGAAGGAAAATTATGCACTTTTATAATATTTGTCACAGAGATGCGCATGCACTTACATTAATAAAAACTCTCCTGACATAGTCCTAGTCTCTGTGAAAAGACTAGGTCACCTTGACCCAGTTTAGACGTAACAGATATATTACTGCTGAAATACACGTGCTGAACAGCCAGCCAGTGGCATCGCAGTAGATCTTGTTGGCCAATCAGAGCATTGCTGGGTGCGTCTACATTTTTTATTGGTCAGGCTGGGTCATAGAGGACTGCAGTGGTGGTGTGTAAGGCATCTTTTATCCTTTTGATGCTAGTTTGTGTGTATGGGCATTGACAGTTGTGGTTTTATAAAACTGCTGTGTCATCCTGGCCTGCTGTGACCAGGGTCAGGCCTTTCCAGTACAGATAGGAATATGTTTGTGTGTGTGTGTGTGTTCGTGTGTGTTTGTGTGTGTATGGGTATATGTATGTGTGTGCATTCTTATTAGATTTATATTACATTAGTTGCTAGCAGTAATAAAGAATCTGATAACACCTCACATTAAAAGTTGCTTCCCTTGTGAAAATAGAATAATAGAATTATATGAATAATTATATATATTTGGGCTGTAAATCACTAAAAAATTTGTAACTAATAAATCACACATTTTTCTGCAATTAATCGAAATTAATCAGGGTACATTGTACTTATGTACCTAAGTACTTATATACAACAGTTCAATGTACAAGTAAATTTAAAAAAAAATATTTTATATATACAGTATATATATATACAAATAATATAAAAGATGCAGTGTATATATTATTTGTATATTATTTGTATATATATATATATATATATATATATATATATATATATATATACAAATAATATAAAAGATGCAGTGTTTTCAGACCGCAAATAATGCAAAGAAATCAAGTTCATATTAATTTATAAACAGCACAATACTAATGTTTTTACTTAGGAAGAGTTCAGAAATCAATATTTAGCATCTTGGCATGCTTTCTACCAGACTTTCACATTGCTGTTGGGTGACTTTGTGCCACTCCTGCCACAAAAATTCAAGCAGCTCAGCTTTGTTTGATGGCTAGATGGCATGCCAAGACTCATGAAAGCGATATATATATAACTCTAATCTGTTTGTTTTATTAAGTATTTATGTCTTTATTATTCATTTCAATAAGTAGTAGTAATGCAACAATACTACATTATATATCAAGTTCAAGGGTGTATTAAATAAACATGCATAATTTGTAAAAACTGATCTTGTATCACACCTGTATTCAAATTAATTTTAGATAAAAATTTGAATGACTGTGGCCTAGTTTATTTTGCCCTTTTAGTTGTAGCTGTACTTAAAAGTAAATACGTGTATGATCAGATGTGCAATAACATAATATGCAACAAAAGTAAATCAATAAGACAACATAATTTGCATAAAATGCAGCAATAAGTAATTCATCACTGTCTGATTTGCATATGTAGATGATAGATTTCAACCTTATTAATTCAGTGAGTGTCGAGTCACTTATGTCTTGGGTAGAGTGAATGCCAGAAGAAAAATTAAGGTTAGTGCTAGGACGCATCTGGCTTATAACTTTCTAGTGGGTAAGTCTATGATATTGCTGATACTCATGTGCTGATATCATCTTACAGTGCATCTTACATTTGGGGAGTTCTGTGGACTAACAGACCCATATAATTCTCTCACTTAAGGTGGGAGGTTTTATGGAGACTATTTAGAAGTGATTGGAGAGCTCATGCATTTCACCTTGTGTTGACCTTGTTGTAACCCTCTGAATTTTATGGAAAGCTCCCATTAAATGTAATGAATAAAATAGGAGTGCAAGGCCAAATTAAACGCACACACACACACACACACACACACACACACACACACACACACACACACACACATATATATATATATATATATATATATATATGTATTTTTCCTTGCAGTTGGATGACACCAGCTCTTCAGAGGGAAGTACCATTGACGTAAAGCCTGATGAGGAAGAAATGGCTGTAGTGGAGGTGGTGGAGGAGTACTTGGATCCAGAAGCCTGCTGGACTGATGGTAAGCAATCACCAAGCGATGGTGTTTGTTTTAGATACAAGTGTTTGTTCTTGCATGCAATCTCCCTCTGTTAAATTCCAGTATCCCAGCGCTTGCATGAGTAGTCAGTGTAATGTACATGTTATGGTTCATTGGTATAATTGTATATTAGTTTTATCTTAAATGCATAATCTATAGTACATGATACCAACATTTTAGTTGGCCATAAAAGTGAAATTTCATGATTTGCTCTACCTATTTAGATACAACAGGCAAGTAAGCATATCATAGCAAGTAAACAGTCAGTAATATAATAATAATAATAATAATAATAATAATAATAAAAAAAAAAAGGAATTACAAGAACAAATAAAGACAACAGAATAAATATTTAAATGTATAAAGTATACAGTGATTTTTCTTTTTTCAGGAATCCAACCGATGTATCAAGTAAACATGCAAAAACTGAACAAACTACTTAAATAAGTGGTATAGTCTTCACTGTGTGATTATTAGAATTATAATTAATAATGGTACTGTTATTGAGCCAAGAGCACCGCTGCACAGTAGTCGGTGCTGTTGCTGTTCTACAAACAGTGCTCTGACCCTTCAGCATTCAGCTGTCAATGCTAGAGATGAATATATTGGTCGCTGTTAAAACATTTATTAACCTAATTTGGCATAACTGTTTCATTATGTTCTTTCAATGGTGTTGATGCATTTTGAGGAGTAAAATCCAAATGTATTCTGAATGGACTTCCAAACCCAACTTCTCTTTTTATAATGCCTGGATAATATAACAGTGAAGGGACAATGATATAAATACACATTGAATAATGTACATTAAGAATAACAGATATAGTATCAAATATGATGCATCACATTAAAAAGTAATATAAAAGAAAACACTGACGCAGTCTTGTTTTTGTTTAAATTATTGCATATCTGTATTGAATTCAAGGTTTCTTTTGCATGGTTAGAAAAGAGAACTATCCTTGCTATAAAAATAGCAGTGTGGCTCTGCAATTAATTTGTCTCCAGTAAAATATTGCATATAAAGATTGCATATAAATTTTATGGGATATTTTACTGCGAACTTAGTGCAAATTAATTACCAAGACTTTCTGCTATTTTAAATGCCATGAGAACATAACAGGCACATTGATATACATATTAAAAAATGTACATTAAGACAAAACACCAGGTCTTTATGTTTATGAACATTTATTACACTATATGATATAGGCCTAATAGTAATACTGCTTATAATACAGTATTATAAGCAGACTTTTAAAAACAGACCGGGTATTTTTGTAGTACAAAGGGTTCATGAACTGGAACTGATTAGTTCCACCAACGCTCTGGATTGAGCAGCTGCAGTGACTCTGGAAAAATGACAAAAGCCTCTTATCTCATTGGTCAGTCAAGTTTTCATTGCAGTCCGACGAAAAAGAAAATTTTACTTCTCTCCTTAAAATAATAGCTGCATGGGAACCCATTGTTCAAAAGCTTTTTCAGAATGAACATTCGCACCAAAAAAGTAGAAAAGTAGTAGATAGCCCTTAACACAGTAGTTTAAGCTTACATAAATAACTCTACATTAATAAAATTACTGCGAGGTGCGAGTGCTCTTCACGGAACACATGTGCACTGAAAGCAGCCGCTAGTAAAAAAGCATGTTGGTACTGAATTGAGTTGGTACTCAGTACTACCATTACTGTAGAAAGACTTGTATTGTTTTCAAAAGTGTACTTAGTCATTTTTTATGCCTATTCTCTTGGCCTTACACTGACACCTAGGTGCCTGGATGCAGCATCATTCAAACACAAAGAAATCAGGGGTGGTTCTGAGGTCAGTGTGGATATTCAGGGCTTAGCCCTGACCTCTGTAGATACAAATGAACATTAGAATATAATACAAAAGTTTTACAGTATATAAAATGTAATAAAATAAAATGTTTTAGTATCAACTTTATACCTAAGCAGTGGTACCTCTGACATCACAACAAGATTATAAAAACATTCACAGGTTTACAGAAAACATTTGTGGCTAAAGCCCTGGTAGCCAAGCCCTAGAGCCGCCCATGGTAAAAATGTATTAATTTAATCCATGAGTGAAAGTGTCTAATAACAGTGTGGTTACTGAGATTAAGTGAGTTGTATTTGGCAGATCATGTGGTCATAACATGTCAGCCACCATGAGGGGACTCTCTCCAACATGACATTAACAGCTTTTAAAAGGTTACTAATATGACTGTCTTCACCCCATGTCAGTACTCATGATTTTATACGTTTCAAAATTAAGATTAATTTCTTAAGAAGTACAACTTTTTAAATGAGGAAAAAAGACCTGCACCTTTAATTTTAGTATCCACTTGGTACCACCAGCGCTTTTGATATCCCTACAGTACACATTTCATAGTGTATGTGTAATGTGTTTTTCAGGTTGTGTGGCACGCTACAAATGTTGTGATGTGCCCATTACTGAGGGCTGGGGAAAGTACTGGTGGTTTTTGAGGAAAACCTGCTACCTTATTGTTGAGCACAACTGGTTTGAGACCCTCATCATTTTTATGATTCTGCTCAGCTCTGGAGCTTTGGTGAGGACACACACACACACACAAACACACAGACACACAGACACACACACACACACACAGACACACACACACACACACACACACACACACACACACTAGATCAGATTTTTTACTCAGTTCACAATTTAAAATTTTATGCATTTATTGCATTTTCAAAAAAGTACTTGGTTTTTGACCATTAAATTACACTTACAAATGTCTGAACATCACAGCAATATATACAAAATATCAAACCAAGTGACAGCTGCAAAAAGTGTGGCTAGAATTTTTTGTAATTTTTTTTTTTAGTTTCACTTTGTGAAACATTTTAGCAATTTCTTTTAACAAGTTTGTGTCAAGGTGATTTTAGTGGTTGTATGAAGTCAGATTCTACCTTACAAACTTATTTTTGTGAAATGCTTTGCTTGAAAAGCGTGTTTGTGCTATATTTCTTTGACATAAATGCCACTTTGTTTGATATTTTGTTATATAATGCAAAGGCATTCACACATTTTTATGTGCCTTAAGTGTCCAAATATCTTTAAGGCCATTGTATATGTAGGTGCTGTGAGAATTAAGACAGCAGAGAGATTCAGACAGTTTATAAGTACACAGTTTTCTCATTCATACAATTATTGTTGTATTAGTGCAACACTAAACACTACAACATTGTTCTACTGGTGCAGGTAGACTTAAATGTGATTTAGGCTGCACAGCTTGCTGTGTGGCATATGATCTATGTAAGTAGCTAATGGCTATCTCTATATTGCACTGTACTGGCCCCTCTACCTCAGCAGTCTGTATTGGGGCTGCAGTATCTCATGTCTGCTTTTAGGGACCATAACCAAATGCTGTAGAAAAGGCCCCACATGCAGAAGATGCTGCTGTCTCCCTCACTGCTACTGTTAGAGACTGTGGCCAAACTCCCACTAAATTTTAAGTGTGAGCCAGTGAAAATGGGGTTGCAGTGCCACACTTTGGTGATGTCAGGGACTGAAAGTGAAGCGCTATAGTAAGACAGCAGATAAAATTAAAAGACATACATATTTGATTCACAAAGCATAACAACATTTGTTTACCTAATTCTTAATAAAACAGTTAATTGCATTGAATTATGCTACCATCAATGACTATTATATGGCATAATAATAGATATTATACATGGCTTAATATAAATCTTATATGTTTACATATTAAAATTTGTCAGTACAAAACATATATTCTGTCATGATTGACAAATTTTTATATTGTTTAAAACCCCTAATTTATGTCTTCTGTGCGATGAACCACTTTTATAATAATTTTGTTGTGATTTATCGCTAAAGTTTTAGGTGTTCCTATAAGATTAGATGGGAATTCTGAAATTCAGATATTACTGTTAAAAATCCCTCTCTGTTTTTGTGACTAGGCATTTGAGGACGTGTACATTGAACAGAGGAAAACCATCCAGGTCGTTCTAGAATATGCAGATCGAGTCTTTACTTACATCTTCATCCTGGAAATGTTACTGAAGTGGGTGGCCTATGGCTTCGTCAAGTACTTCACCAATGCATGGTGCTGGCTGGACTTCTTCATTGTGGATGTAAGTAACTTTCTATTTACATAATATCCATTTTTCACTGTCTTTATCCTTTACAATACACTAAATGTAACACTACACTAATGATGGACTTATGAATGATGTAGTAGTTTTGAATAAGTCATTGTGCATTTTCAAGTTTTTTTGTCTATCAGTTATTTTATTTGTCAATGTAATCAATGCAAAATGTTCTTCTATTCTATTCCATTTGGCCCTTATGGTCAGTTCCAAGGTGGTCAATGTCTGAAGGAAGGTCTTAAATCATTCATTAGTCATGTTCATAAAGTTTGGTAATGCAGAAATAGTTTTACTCTAGGTATATATTTTATGTAAATGTACTGAAACAATTTTTATCAGCATTTATGTTGTATTTTGTTTGGTATTTATGTAAATCTTTTCTAATGGTAATTCTAGTTCCCCTTCTGTCAATCACTCGACGTTGTGTCGAATGAAGTGACACAAGGGGTCTTCCTGGGACGCCAAACGTACCACTGACAGAATTTGCATGCCCCGCCCCGGACATACGAGTATAAAGTGAAGCGGGGCAGCGAGTACCAGTCAGAATTTACAATGTTTCACTCACCTCTGTCAGCGAGAATCATTGCTGTTGGATCTACGGCGCGTTTCCAGCTGGTATTCTCTCTCTCTGCACGCTGTGCAGTCTACGCCTGGGCACTTCGACAGCGCTTTTCACTGCCAAAAGAATGTTCTCCTCCTAAAAGAGTTTAATTTCTCTAAAAGAGTTTGAGTTTTCCACTCACAAAAGAGCAATACACAGTGGTGTTGAACGTCCTTTTCAGGACACGTCTTTTTCAAGAAGCCTTTCCGCCCGTGGATTGTTCCTGGATGCGGTCGATTTCTCTCCAAGACAGACGGCCACAGACGTGCCTCGATGCGACAGACTGAGGCAGCGTTCGTGGATGGCTAATGTACTAATTGCGAGAACATGACCATGGCAGCGTTGCAGTCGCGATACACAAAGCAATACACAGCGGCGTTGAACGTCCTTTTCAGGATGCGTCTTTTTCAAGATGCCCTTCCGCCCATGTGTTGTTCCTGGATGCGGTTGATTTGTCTCCAAGACCGACGGCCACAGACGCTGCCACAGACTGGCTACTCAACTACCTCGACAACTGGCTCATCCTATGCACTCACAGGGACCAGGTGCTCAGGCACCTCAGCCGTCTAGGGCTTCAGGTCAACTGGGAAAAGAGCAAGCTCATACCGGTTCAGAGCATCTCTTTTCTTGGCATGGAGTTAAACTCAATGGCAGTGCGTCTCACCAACGAGCGCATTCAGTCAGTGCTCAGGTGCCTCGCTCTCTTTGAGCCCGGCACAGCGGTTCCTCTAAATCAATTCCATAGGCTCCTGTGGCATATGGCATCCTCAGCCACAGCCGTGCCTCTTGGGTTGATGCATATGAGACCGCTTCAGCACTGGCTACAGACTCGAGTCCCGAGATGAGCATGGCGCCACGGCACATAACGTGTGACAATCACCCCTTCTTGCGATCAGACTTTCAACCCTTGGACAGCCCTTTGCTTTCTGCAGACCGGAGTCCACTTGCAGCAGGTGTCCAGACGTGTCGTGGTGACCACAAACGCCTTTCGTCAGGGTTGGGAGGCCGTGTGCAATGGGCACGCTGCTGCTGGCCTCTGGAGAGGACCCCGGCAGCGTTGGTACATCAACTGCCTAGAGTTGTTGGCTTTATCTCTTCCCCTACAGAGTTTCTCCCACTGATCCGGAGCAAGCATGTCTTGAACCATTCAGACAGCACCGTGACGGTAGCGTACATAAATCGCCAAGGCGGCGTGCGCTCTTGTCATATGTCACGACTTGCCAGCCATCATCTCCTTTGGAGTCAGCCACAACTCAGGTCACTGCGCGCCACTCACATCCCTGGCAACCGCAACACGACGGCGGACGCGCTGTCATGACAGGTTTTGCCCAGCGGAGAGTGGAGGCTTCACCCCCAGGTGGTCCAGCTGATTTGGGACCAATTCGGCAAGGCACAGATAGATCTCTTTGCCTCCCAAGACAACTCCCACTGCCCGCTCTGGTACTCCCTGACAGGAGCTCCTCTTGGGACAGACACGCTGGCACACAGTTGGCCCCAGTGGCTGCGCAAGTACGCATTTACCCCAGTGAGCCTTCTTGCACCGGTGCTGTGCAAGTTAGGGAGGACGAGGAACAGGTCATCCTGGTGGCCCCTTATTGGCCCACCCGGGCCTGGTTCTCGGATCTTACGCTCCTCGTGACAGCACCTCCCTGGAAAATTTCCCTGAGGATGGACCTTCTTTCTCAGGGATGGGACACCCTCTGGCACCTGTGCCCAGACCTCTGGAACCTCCACGTCTGACCCCTGGACGGGATGTGGAAGATCTAGTGGATCTACCACCTGCAGTCGCAGACACGATCAACCAAGCCAGAGCTCCCTCCACCAGGCAACTTTACGCCCTAAAGTGGCGCTTGTTCACGAATTGGTGTTCTTCCCGAGCCGAAGACCCGCATGACTGTCACTCGCTGGCGGGGCATGCAAATTCTGTCTGCCAACTTGACATTGGCCTTTTCTCAGATTCAGAGGTACGTTTGGCATCCCAGGAAGACCCCTTGTGTCACTTCGACACAACGTCTCGTTCCTTCCCACAGGGAACGGAGGTTACAACAGTAGCCATGACGATATATTATAGATCATTTCCCCTTTAATAACAGACATCAGAATCAGCAAAAACGACTTACTTTGAATCTTAGATATTTGAACGTATTCACCCAGAAATCATCAAACTTACAGTCAGAAAATGTTTTTCCACATTTTTCAATTAGAGCTGTCAAAATAATGGATTTAATTAATTAAAAGTTTAATATGTTAATTTGTATTCATCTTTATTCATGAATTTAGCGTTAATACAACATAAACCAGCATAAACACTGGAGCTTTTAATTCTATTTGTTGTACAAAACAAGCTGTGGCAGCGGGGGGCGTGGTCAAGCGCCCGTCCGGAGAGGGGGAGCGGTAAGGGCGCTTACAGCTGAGCTAAAATATGTCTAACACCTGTCTCTAATTTCAGTGAGCACGGGGAGAGCGGCATAAAAAGAGCCACAGCACCGCCAGTAAGGGACAGAACGCCAGTCCAGTGTTGGCTACCGCAGTTTAAGCCTGAAAAGTTTATGTTACCTTCAGTTGTAAATTAAGTTTATGTGACCCTTACCCTCTGGATAATTAAAGTAAACCCTTACCTTTGTGTTGGAAAGCTTGTCGCCGTGTCCTTCTTCCCTGCCCAGTCAAGACTCTTTTGTTACACTGAAATTAGAGACAGGTGTTAGACATATTTTAGCTCAGGTGTAAGCGCCCTTACCGCTCCCCCTCTCCAGACGGGCGCTTGACCACGCCCCCGCTGCCACACAAGCCTAGATGGAACTTGTGACAGAAACAAGTATTTTTCAGCCTATGTAAGGCACATTTAAATAACCACAGAAGCACGCCAATTCTTAACTTTCACCAAAACGCAGAATGAGACGTTTAACGATTGCTGTATCAAAGCGGATAGCCACAGTCTGTTACCCAGGGATGGATTACTGACCGGGCCAATGGGGCTAGTGCCCAGGGGCCCTTGACTGCCTGGGGGGGGGGGGGGGGGGGTCCTTTTTTTTGCAATTCCCCCACTTGAAAACCCATCAACAATGGGTCAACAATTTTTAGAAGGGGGCCCTTGGAGATAATTGGGCCTTTGCAAGTCACAATCCGTCCCTGCTGCTTCCTGATTAATATTGTGGAGGATGAGAGTTTAAGAGATTTAATACCCATTGCAATGAATATGCAACCTATGTAGGGACTAGTTCTTTCAATTAGTCAAATTCCCACTTAGACTTTGGGAAATGTTTAATGTTACTTGAATTGGTGCTATTTTAGTGCATTTCTGTATTTATACATTGAAAGGCTTTTATAAAATAAATTAATAAAGCATTATTTTGTTACAGATTTTTTTGTTTTCTTTCCTAAGAAGGAATAAATGCATTTTGACAGGAAAATAATTATATTAAGAGAAAAAGTTCAGCACTTTTAGAATATGTGATTAATCACAATTAACTACAAAATAATTTGATTAATCATGAATATAAATGTAATCGACTCACAGTACTAAATTAAATATATACTTTTATATCAATCAATCAATTCAGTCATTTGAATTTATTTATTTAATATGGCTCATTAATTGTGCTTCAAGATTAAAGTAACTAAATTCAGTGTAAAATTCAGATTCAAAATCCAAGGAAAACTCTGTGGGTTTGCATAAAGAGATAAAACAGAATTCTCCTTGCTCTTTTGAAATGACAGATATAAAAGTGATGTTGAAAAGTAGTGCAAGAAACCTTAAATATTATTGCTACATAAGTATCTATTGGCCCTTTATTGCATCTATCAAACAGAAGTTTTCAGTCACTCAGAAATACAAAAGTGTGTTTGATTTCATACTGTAGTTGTATGTGGGACAAAGAGTGTATTAAATTTCTTAAACGTATGTGTTTTCAAATTTATAGTTTATTGTCCCTGACAGGCACTATAACCTTGTCTCTCTATAGTGCTGATGGACACAGAGGGGGCCTGAGGGGGCATAAGAGAGGCCAGGAAGTGAGGGGCCTGGGTAAGGTCTCTGTTAGGAATCTCTTGTTCTTTTACAGGAGTTCCTCCCTCTCTGCTTCCTTACTCTCCCAAACCGCCCTGTTAACCTAACGGCTCTCGAATGGTAATGTGTGTACCGTATGCGGTTTGTGTTTGTATGTATTGTGCATATTTTGTGTGTACACAGTACAGTGAATGTGCTTGTAAGTTTGTGCGCACCTCTTCTCTAAATGTGTCCCTTCACCTCTCTTTTTTTGTAACTCAATCTCAACCACAAGTTTCCTTCCAGGTTTGCTGTAAGCTGCTTTCCAAGCTTCATCTGCCTGCAATACCAAAAACCAATCACATACTAAGAATAAAAATGCAAACATTTGGGTCGCCCAACATACCTATAACTCTGACTGGTTAACCCCATGTTTAACCTTAATCTCTCTCCTCTCTCTTTTTTTGAATACACATATGCATACATACATGGGCATACCCTTGTATATGTATGTTTATATTTGTTATTATATACTGCCTGTCCAGCTCAGTGTCAACATAGGGTCCTCTCTCTTTCTCCCTGGCTTCCTCCTTGACTCTAACACTTTGGCCCGTCTCTTTCTCTCTTTCTCCCTTTCTCTTTCTCTCTTTGTATAGGTGTCTATAGTCAGCCTTATAGCTAATGCGCTGGGCTACTCAGACTTGGGCCCCATAAAGTCCCTGAGGACTTTGAGGGCTCTCAGGCCCTTGAGAGCTTTGTCCCGGTTTGAGGGCATGAGGGTAAGGTCCAGGGCTGCCCTATGCATGCCAGTAACTCTGTGAGAACACGGCTGCATGCTGAGAAAACACCATTGTGCAGAAAGCAATACCACAGCTACAGAGGAATAAGCAAACCTATTGGGATTCTGGAAATCCAAATTACATTGTATTGGCTAAATGTACTTTTCAAGTGCATGTATTTAAAAACATATCCGCATGAAAATACGTTTTCAACATTGCGTCATGATGCAGCTGAAATAGCACGATTTGTCTTCATTTTAACTATTTGGTAGATTTCAGGATATTAAAAAACAATCCCTACCCTTTCAACTGACACCGCAACTAATCTTATAGCAACTTTTGGGGAAACTTATGGTTTTAGAATAAAGAGAAGATGAAAATATCAGGGGATATGTAAAGCTGCCTCATCACAACCATGTTTTGTTCTGTTTTAATTTTTTTATTGGGCCAAGATCATTGCCATTCATGCAACAGCATTAGTTCAAGGCCTGTTTGTGATGTTTCTAGCATCCAAATGCCTCAGAGGTTCACTGTTTCTCCCAAAGTATCTCTGCCATTTGCTCAAGTCTTTCTTCATCCTGAACTGAAGTTTCCATGCTTTGTCTTTACCATGCTCTGTTGTGCACCCCAAAACTTATCCACCAATTCCTGCATCCTTACTCCACTGCACTGACCTACTCCAAACATTACAAAATAATGTAGAAAAAGGCAAGAAACAGCTTTCTTTATGGTGTGTTTATCATGTGGGTAAGCTATTTTCCTTCAGGTTCATCACATTTATTGTGAGCTAGTTTAGCAAAAAACCTTTCCCTTATTTTAAAGATGGTTCAACGCTTTAGATGGCAATATGTTAGGATTGAATATCAAGAATACAAACCAGGTAATTTGAGCAGATATAGAGACAGCATGGTCCAAAATGTCATACAATTCTTATGTATCAGTCTGTGTTATTATACAATAGTTGAGTTTTTATTTGTCAAAATAAGACATTATTTTGTAGTCTGCTAAGCAATATTAATGACTAATAATAACTAATACAATGAAAACATCATAGCAAGACATTAATATAACTCTTTCTAAGTTGTTTTTAATGGAACACTTACAAAATCATGTTTTTAAAGCTTTACATTGAAACACTAGACTATTGTGGCTTGACACTGTCTTTTCACTCAATTAAAATGTTACCGTTCTTTGTTTCCACTCAGTTGTTCATAATCTGGTTTCATCTGCTCTTTCACATTTCATATCACATAGAAAGCATGTTCTTAAAGGTGCAAGCAAAAAGCCATGTTCCCCTCTTGGTTCTATGTTATAGGCAGACACTGAGATTGCATAAACAACTCAATGACTCATTGAGGAAATACTAATTGCACAGTAGATATCCCAAATTTGTTGAACAAGCTTGTCTGATTATCATGTCCTGGTTAAGAGTATATATCATAGATATGTAGTACTATAAATAAGTTACATTAATTTCTGAAGGTCTTTGTAAACCTGACATTGATTTGTGTAACTAAAATGTTAAATTTCAGGATCATTTATGAATGAGTTAGTAAAATTGTTAACATGGTTAACATCTAGGTTACGTATGTAACCTCCGTTCCCTGATGGAGGGAACGAGACGTTGTGTCGAAGAAGCGACACTGCGGTCTCTCTTGAGTGCCGAATATGCCTCTGATCTATGAAAAATGGCCAATGAGAAGTTGGCAGACAGTATTTGCATACCCCGCCCCTGGACATAAGGGTATAAAGGCGGGGAAATACGTCTGTTTCATTCAAGATTTTTCTGAGGAGCCAGAAATGGTCCGGCCACAACAGTGACTCTGCTGGCTCAGCTCAGTGGCTGGGAGGACACAACGTCTCGTTCCCTCCATCACGGAACGGAGGTTACATACGTAACCTAGACGTTCCCCGTCTGTCGCTTACTTCGACATTGTCTCGAAGAAGCGACACTAGGGGTCCAATTTAAATCACGCCATGCGCTGAGCCATGTATGTGTACTGCTGACACAGGAGCGGGCAGGTATTTTACGTGCAAAGGCGACCAGCTGTGTCAGGCTGAATGTACCCTTCCCCAATGCCCCAAAAACGTTATCGGAATCCTTCTGGTTACCCTAGACAGGGGAACAAGGTGACGCTTGCCAGCCTGGGAATGGGCCAAGCCTGGCTGGGCCTCTTTTCTCTCTATGTTTCTCTGCATAGAGCAAGAACGGCCGGGGCCCTTACACACATCGAGGGAAGGGAGTCTTACCCAGTTTCCTATACTTTCAGGGGGAAAAGACCCTGCAGAGACCACACCTGCCTGGAGGGGAGGTAAGCGTGGCGAATACATCACATGGGTTTTTGACGACATGTGGAAAATGGCGCAGTGGTAGATCCAGCCTCAAGGAGGGGAGAGTTGCTACTGGAGGGCAGCTGGAATTGCCTAAGGGAGACATGGGTCCACTTCGTAAGGGGACCGCACCGCGGACGAAACACACAGGGGGAGTCTACGTAGGAGTCCTGACCTGTGGAGCACCTATTCCAGTACAAGGTAGATTAAGTACCCGCAGTGGATCGGGTCAGCGAGTTCCTCCACTGAACTGCGGACCCACAGGGCTAGGGAGGAACCATGCAGGGATCCAAATGAGTAGGCTCTCTTGGGAGAGAAAGCGCACAATTTTACCTCGGCCGAGGGAAAGGGCGCTAGGTGCAAGCGGTCCACCCGGTCAATCTGTCAGCGTGTTACCAAGTTCTACCGGCTCGGACCTGAGAAAACACAGGATGAAACTGACTCTACCCTGAAATTGTAAAATCTCACAAGGGTGACGCCCAACCCGCTGCTCTGCATATGTCTGCCAGGGAGATGCCTCTGACCAGTGCCCATGAGGATGCAACACTCCTTGTCGAGTGTGCTCGGACCCGTAAGGGGAGGGGCACAGCCTGGGTGTGATAAGCCAATGTACTGGTGTCAACTACCCAGTGGGAAGGCCTCTGTTTGGAGACAGCGTTCCCTTTCCGCTGTCCACCAAGGCAGACAAAGAGCTGCTCAGAACATCTAGAGCTCTGCATGTGGTCCAAGTAGGTACAAAAAGCACGTACCGGAAATAGCAATGAAAGGGCTGGGCCTGCCTCCTCCCGGGTTGCAGGTTCACTACCTGGTCTATAAAGGGTGGAGTAGGAACCTTGGGCACGTAGCCTGGTCGTGGCCTTAGGATCACATATGCGTCTGCTGGACCGAAATCCAGGCAAGTGTCGCTAACAGAGAACGCTTGCAGGTCCCCGACCCTCTTGATGGAGGCAAACGCGATCAGCAGGGCCGTCTTTAGAGAGAGGGCCCTGAGTCCAACTGATTCTAGTGGTCCGAAGGGGGGTCTCTGGAGGGCCGCGAGGACCACTGAGAGATCCCAGGAGGGGGACAGGCTTGGCCGGGAGGGATTCAACTTCCGGGCGCCTCTTAGGAAACTGATGATTAAGTGGTGCTTACCCAAAGTCTTGCTGTCTACTGCATCATGGTGGGCCATGATAGTGGTGACATAAACCTTCAGGGTGGAAGGGGACAGCCTCCCCTCCAACCTCACCTGCAGAAATAAGAGCATCGACCTAACTGCGCACCTCTGTGGGTATTCAGCCCAGGAAGAACATCAATTTGCGAACAAGTGCCACTTCAGGTAGAAGGGGCTCTGGCTTGGTTGATCATGGCTAAGATGGCAGGTGGTAGACCAGCTAGATCTTCTGCGTCCCATCCAGGGGCCAGACGTGGAGGTTCCAAAGGTCTGGGTGCGGATGCCAGAGCGTCCCCCTTCTCTGAGAAAGAGGGTCTTTCCTCAGGGGAATTTGTCAGGGAGGGGCTGTCGCGAGGAGTACGGTGTCCGAGAACCAGGCCCGGGTAGGCCAACAGGGAGCCACTTGGGTGACTTGTTCCTCGTCCTCCTTGACCTTGCACAGCATCTATGCAAGAAGGCTCACTGGGGAAAATGCGTACTTGCGCAGCCCTGCAGGCCAGCTGTATGCCAGTGCATCTGCCCCGATGGGAGCCTCTGTTCGGGCATACCAGAGCAGGCAGTGAGAGGTCTCTCGGGAGGCAAACAGGTCTACCTGAGCCTTGCCAAACCGTTCCCAAATTAGATGGATCGACTGGGGGTGAAGCTTCCACTCTCCACCGGGCAAGCGTTATCATGACAGCGTGTCCGCTACCACATTGAGGTTGCTGGGGATGTGAGTGGCATGTAGCGAGTTGTGTCACTGCTGGCTCCAAAGGAGGAGATGACGGGCGAGTAGTGACATGTGGCGGGAGCGTATGCTGCCTTGGTGATTTATGTACACTACCATGGTGGTGCTGTCTGACCTGACTAGGACACGTTTGTCTCGAACTAACAGGAGAAACTTCCACAGGGCAGAGAAACAGTCAGCAACTCTAGGCCATTGATGTTCCAGCGCAGCGGGGCCGCTTTCCAACGGCCCACAGCTGCGTGCCCCTTGCACGTGGTGCCTGAACCCAATTTGGAGGCGTTGGTCGTGGCCAGAACGCGTCGGGACACCTGCTGCAAGGGTACTCTTGTCCGTAGAAGGCAGAGGTCTGTCCAAGGTTTTGACGTTTAGCGGCAGGTGAGGGTGATGGTCACACTCATCTCGTCTCGTGACTCGAGTCTTGGGCCAGTGCTGAGGAGGTCTCATATGCATCAACCCCAGCGGTGCGGCCGCCGCGGAGGATGTCATATGCCCCAGGAGCTTCCGAAAAGGTTTTAAAGGGACCGCTGTGCCCGGTCTGAGGACGGGGAGGCATTTTAGCACTGACTGTGCACGCTTGTTGATGAGGCGTACTGAAATTGAGACTGAGTCTGTCTCCATGCCGAGAAGAGAGATGCTCTGAACTGGGGCAAGCTAGGTTTTTTCTCAGTAGACCTGAAGCACTAAATGGCTGCAGGGCCTGAGCGCCTAGTCACTGTGAGCGCATAGTAACTCTCGGGAGTGGGCCACAATGGGCCAGTCATCGAGGTAATTGAGTATGCGAATGCCGGCTTCTCAGAGAGGGGCAAGGGCAGCCTCTGCAACTTTCGTGAAGCCATGAGGGGACAGAGACGTGCTGAAGGGGGGGACTTTGTACTGATACGCCTGGCTATTGAACACAAGCCGTAGGAAAGGTCGGTGTTGAGGCAGAATTGAGACGTGAAGGTACGCATCCTTCAGGTCTGCCGCTGCGGACCAATCTAGATGCCAGACGCAAGTTAAGATATGTTTTTGTGTGAGCATTCTGAACAGGAGTTTGAACGGAGCCACTCGCAAGTCCAAGATTGGTCGTAAGCTGCCGCCTTTCTTGAGTACAATGAAGTAAGTTCTTGGGTACGAATCACCGTGTACCCAGGGGCGGCTCCGTCGTTGAGGGTAGCGAGAGCGGATGAGCGATTGGCTTTGTGAAAAGATGTCAGCTCATCATGCACTTCCGGGAAAAATGGGACCAGGGGGAGGCGAGGCTGTGAGCGGTGTGCAGACCCCAGGAACCAGTCATCCAACTGTGATGGCTGTGGAGAGGATGGAGGGTTCCAGTCCAGCCCCACACTGGCGGCGGCCCGGGAAAGCATGTCGGTCATCTGCGCGTCAGCCTCAGCCTGGGCGTGCTGGCCTGAAAGCGGCAGCCCAGGGGAGTCATCTGCGTCAGACGCCGCGCTCTCCAATGCAGCGGCGTGCTCATCCACCTCGAGCTCTAGAGGATAAGCGGGCTGGCCCTGAGGCGAGCCGCCGTTGCCTCGAGCCCGGACGGGAGTCAACAAGCGTGCTGGGGGGGCGGGTGGTCCGAGGGGGCGTACCCAGCGGAGCTGCACCCGCTGCCGTCCCCAGATCGCCTCCATCGCCAGCCGCATCGTCCTCAATCCCGTGGGAAGAAGGAGCAATGCGGGGGGCGGCTGGAGTGGCAAGCTTTTTATTGAAAGCGAGCAGAGACGTTGCCATTGTCATGATCTCACAGTGAGAACATGAACCATCCACAAACGCTGCCTCGGTGTGATCGCTGCCCAGACACACGAGACAACGCTTGTGGCCGACTGAAGCAGAGAGCACTCTACCGCATCCAGGAACTACACAGGGGCGGAATGGCATCTTTATAAAGAGGCGTCCTGAAAAGGACGTTCAACGCCGCTATGTAAATGCTCTTTTAGAGGAAAATACTATTTTATAGAGAAAATCACTCATTTAATAAACTCTTTTAGCTTTCTGCGCTAAAAGGGGTATGCAAATACTGTCTGCCAACTTCTCATTGGCATTTTTTCATAGATCAGAGGCATATTCGGCACTCAAGAGACACCCCTAGTGTCGCTTCTTCGACACAACGTCGAAGTGAGTGACAGACGGGGAACTATACATATAACTGAATAAAGGGGGACCATGGCTGCTGCAAGGACTCAGGCCTGCATGTGCCGTTACTATCTGAGCTTCACCAAACCAGACAGTGCTCTCGCGTCACCTCTTCTATGTGTACCGTGAGAGAGGAGGGCAAGAGTCTTCCTCTACAATGTCTCCCTTTACATTTCAACCACTGGGTGGGGATTTTTCTCTTAATATTTGGCTTTCATAACACTAAGCAGCATACTGGTAAGGCAGGAGGAAAAAACATGTTCAGCTATACCCACTAAAATAAATTTCTTTTTAATCACAGAAATTATGACAAACCAGGGGAATTTATGTGACACATGTAAAGTGGCAATGGTCTACATATTTAACTGAAATTCCAGTTTTTCTCTGGATATGGCCGGTTTGCTATTGCTTTTTCCCTCATAACATGATACAACTTTGTCCAGTGCAAAATTGCTACCCATTCAAACAATTTTTGAAGATTAAAGTGCCCATTTTAACAGAATTCTGGATTCTTTGGATTTTACATTAAACTATTTTAAAATAACTACACAGAATTACTAGTCAATCATATGGTCCTATATAACATTTACATACATTTTAGCCAATCATCTGAATGGGGAACAATATGAGACTTCCACATGTAGCAAATGAGTGTCGAGAAACAGACAAAAGCAGAGTGTGTGATATCCAGTGTTTAATTCACAGAGAGAAATCAGTGCTGCTATTGTACTTTAATCTCAGCAAAAATATTTTATTTGTATTTTTTGTTACCATGTTAAAATATGTTACCTTCCAGTTTGCCAAACATTTTATACTAGCCATTTAAAACAGAAAGAGTTTTCTTGAAGTTTGTCTTTATATCCATTGCCACTTTCGTGTTCAGTTATTTTTCAACATCTATAATGTGACAAACTTAAAAACATTGAATTTCCATTTGAGGTTCAGTTTAGCTTCTTACAATTTATTTATGATGCCATACCAGTTTACATCTTAGTGTTATTTTATGATATGTTAAGTTACAATATATTTGTATATTTATTTCTATGCTCTTGTATTAAAATATCCATCATTAGGAGTTGAAAATGAAAGAAAAATAAATGCATGAAAATCTACTTTCTCAACTTTTTTGGACACTCATATTCATGATACAATTTTTGTATGCATACATCCATAGATAATGATCTACAAATGGCCATATGTTTAAAACTCTGAAAGGATTACTGTAATTCGTCCGTAGTCATTTAACCTTTAAAAACAAAACTTCTAGATATTGTATTTAAAGAGATTCAAATTAATTGGAAAAGTACCAAGAAGCAAAAACATTTCATATAATGACAACATGAGTAGATGCCTTCATGGGTGGAGAATTTGAGTGTTTCAAAAATAGTTTGGCGATATGCGTATTAAATGTTTAGCATTTGAACATCAAAATAGCTTTGTTTTGTTATAGTTTGAAATAGTTAATCCAAAAATGTACTCTCCCTCATGCCATCTCAGATGTGTATGACTGACTTTCTTCTGCTGAACCTAAAGATTTTTAGAAGAATATTTCAGCTCTGTAGGTCCATACAATGCAAGTGAATTGTGACCAACATTTTGAAGCTCAAAAAAGCACATAAAGGCAGCATAAAGGTAATCCATACAACTCCAGTGGTTTAATCCATGTCTTCTGAAGTGATCCCATATGTTTTGGGAGAAAACAGACCAAAATATAACTCCCTTTTCTCTATAAATGTTGACATCAACAATAGCCCTGTCAATCATGATTTCATGCTTGATTACACACCCTAGCGTAATCTAGTTCTCTGCGCATGCATCAAGAACTGGAAGTGTAATTGAGCTTGAAATCATGATTGTGTCTAGGGACCACAATGGCAAGTGGTACAGTGAAAAAGAAGATTACATTTCGGTCTGTTCTCTCTCAAGTTAGATCACTTCAAAAGACATTAATTAAACCATTGGAGTCAAATGGAATACTTTTATGCTGCCTTTATGTTCTTTTTGCATTATATGTAGCTGAGATATTATTTTACAAATCTTTGTTTTCATTCTGTATTAGAGAGAAAGTCATATACATCTGGAATGGCATCAGGGAGAATATATGATTTTTGAGAATTTTCCTTTTTGGGTGAACTATTCCTTGAATATACCAGTCTCTTGATGTAATAGACTCTAACACCTCTCTCTCTCTCTCTCTCTCTCTCTCTCTCTCTCCCTCTCAAACACTCTCTTTTTGAAAACCTTCCATCTCCGTTCCCCCTCCCCCAATCTGGGTTTTCCTGTAGGTTGTTGTGAACGCTCTGGTGGGTGCCATTCCCTCCATTATGAATGTGCTGTTGGTGTGTTTGATCTTCTGGCTGATCTTCAGTATTATGGGTGTCAACCTGTTTGCTGGAAAGTACTACTACTGCTTCAATGAGACTGAAGGAGATTATTTTAAAGTTGACGTGGTCAACAACAAGACAGAATGCTTTGCACTCATTGAAGCAAACCACACAGAAGTGCGATGGAAGAACGTGAAGATAAATTTTGATAATGTGGGCGCAGGATACCTGGCACTTTTGCAAGTGGTGCGTACATTTCTTTGTCATATTTTGTCTGGAAGCTGTTTAATACCTACAACAGTGCTTTATGCTTTGGAGAACAGTGATCCAAATGCTAACTACTTGTTCAATAAATCCAAATCTCTATTAATCTGTTCAAATACAAGGTACCCTAAGATAATTTAACTTAGTAACCATGTAAACACCCAAGTGTATAGCAAGCATAAAGCAGACTGAATTCTGTTACATTTCATACTGAAGCTGTGGTCAACTCTGATTTTCACTCTTTGTCTGACTTAGGCCACATTCAAAGGGTGGATGGACATCATGTATGCGGCTGTGGATTCTAGAAGGGTGTGCATGTTTATCACAGTTTTTTGGATCTTTTTGAACAATGTGTTACCATATTATATTTGATGTGTCACTTTTTGCTAACTGCTATTTGCAGGTTGAGGACCAGCCTGTCTATGAGGGCAACATCTACATGTATATATACTTTGTCATCTTCATTATCTTTGGATCCTTCTTCACTCTGAATCTCTTCATTGGTGTCATCATTGACAACTTTAACCAACAGAAGAAAAAGATAAGTGTCTAGACTCTTCTTGTTGTTAGTCTATCTTTGGTTCTTTCACACTTTACCTTGTTCTCTACATATTATAGTCCACTTTTTCACTCATTTTTGTAAAAACAAAATTAAAGGGATTGTTCACCCCATAATGTAAATTCTGTTATCATTTACTCATCTCATGTTGGTCCAAACCTGAATGGCTTTCCTTTTTTGATAGAATTTGTTGTGAACTATCTCTTTAAAATGTATCCTTTCAATTTGGCCTTAATGCTCTATATTACAGTGTTTTCATTTGGAAATCTGGCCCTTTATGTGAGCATATAAAATGAGGTTAAGTAAGATATCAGGTTGTAACCAGTCCTGTTTTGTCCCTATACTTTGGAGGTCAGGATATATTCATGACAGAAGAACAGAAAAAGTACTACAATGCAATGAAGAAGCTGGGCTCTAAGAAGCCACAGAAACCCATTCCTAGACCACTGGTAAGCATACAGATAAAGCTGGCTCTACACATGTCACACATACAGACACTTTTGCTGAGATCTCACTCTCTTTGGTCAGAGGTATGACAAACTTGCCAATTAAAAATGGTGGAGGGGTGACACACATAACAACTCACTGCAACTATCTCTAACGTGGAGCTTGGCAAAAATAACATGAGCAATAGCAATAGAGTGATTTGGGGCATTTTCAGACCTGTAGCTTACTTGATTGTTCTGAAATAGGGAAATTATTATAGTGTTGCATTTCCTTCATGGTTCGTTTGGCTTTCACAAGGTTATATTTTAAAATGCACCAAAACTGTGAAATGTCCACCAAGTTTATTTTTATCCGTCATTAGTTGCTTTTGCATTATTTCTGCAGAATGAAAGAATAACTATGGATTGTCATCAGCGTTTGTTATGATATGCAGCTGATTGTGATAAAAAAAGTTCCAGTCAGCTTGTCATCTTGTCAGATCTTCTGAGTGACAGAAGGATTTTTTCAAACAAATCAGATGTGTTTTTTCAGTGCTTGAAACCATTGACTCAGCAGGGAGTCCCAAGGGTCAAGTGATTAACACCTGGCTGGTGATTATGTTAATAAGGCTTACACCCGAAAATCATAGGAAAAATCAGCTAGTGTAGAGTCAGCTTAGGGCATTAGGCCATGTCACTACCTTGGTACTGAATATCTTTGTAAAGTCAATGCCTTTTAAGAGTCTTTTCTTCAATCTCTCTTCCTCTGCAATTCTTTCTCTTCTCCTTTTCTTACAGAACAGTATCCAGGGGATGGTATTTGACTTTGTCACACAGCAGGCCTTTGACATTTCCATCATGATACTCATCTGTCTTAACATGGTAACAATGATGGTAGAGACAGATGACCAGTCAGCTGAGACGGAAAATATCCTGTACTGGGTCAACTTCATATTCATTGTAGCCTTTACTGGCGAGTTTGTTCTGAAACTCTTTGCTCTGCGACACTACTATTTCACCAATGGCTGGAATGTCTTTGACTCTGTTGTTGTCATTCTGTCCATTGTTGGTGAGTGCTATGTTTAAATGGGATTTCATCAATAAACTGGTGTTTTTAATGGGGTGTTAAAGGAATAGTAAACCCAAATGAAACTCACTTCTTATGTTGTTTCGAACCTGTATAAATTTCTTTATTTCGTGAAACACAACAGGCAAAATGTTAGGTACTGACAGCCTCATTCACAATTAGAGATGGGAATCGTAAGGAATTTAATGATTTCATTTTAGATTCCTCTAAAAGATTTAGATTCTGAGTGGTCGTATGAATGATTCTTACCTTTGAGGAAGAATTACATTTATAACATTTAGTTTTTTATTGCCTTCAGCATTCTGTTTCCAAATGATAAGATCACTTCAGATTTTCAACAGGGCAGATATGGCAAATCAGAGACTTTTAAATTACTTTTCAAAGACTTTTTTAAACAAACAAAAATGTGCTAAAAAAAATTAATCTTTAATTTATTTATTATATGTTTTAAATGAAATTCTACTAATTGAAACAAAACTTGTAAGGTGTGGGCCTATCTTTAACTACACATTGTCAAGTATACAACCATACAGCAACTGCACAACCCTTGATTGAAGTTTATTTAAATCACTAAGAAGAACTGGGAACCACACTACACTGGTCACACTGTATGTTTCGTTTATAGATTTAACAGGGAGGCAGCGCTGTTGCTGAATAGTGCAGCAGGAAACACTGTAAGAGTATTTTAGCAAAGTGTTCCATCCACATCGGCAGAAAATGCACTTTCAATAACTGTTAATGGAACCAAAATTCACAAAACCCATACAGTTTAGGTATTTTTTTAAGAAATGGAACCGGTTCACTTTTATTGCATTTTAATTATCCATACATTGAAAGTGAAAGGTGACCGGGACTGAATATTCTGGCTAACATCTGCTCTTGTGTTCCACGGAAGAATGAAAGTCATACAGTTTTGGAACAAAACAAAACTAAACAAGACTATACCAATGATTTACATTTTCTGGCCTCTGGACAATATTGTATTTCTATTTTATTTTTTTGCTTCGTTTTTTCAGGTATGTTCTTGGCAGACTTGATTGAGAAGTACTTTGTGTCACCTACCTTGTTCAGGGTAATCCGTCTTGCTCGAATTGGCCGCATTCTGCGTCTCATCAAAGGAGCTAAAGGCATCCGGACATTGCTGTTTGCGTTGATGATGTCTCTTCCTGCTCTGTTCAATATTGGCCTGCTGCTTTTCCTAGTCATGTTCATCTTCTCTATCTTTGGAATGTCTAACTTTGCCTATGTGAAGCGGGAAGTGGGAATTGATGACATGTACAACTTTGAAACCTTCGGCAACAGCATGATCTGTCTCTTTATGATCACTACATCAGCTGGGTGGGATGGTCTCTTAGCCCCTATCCTGAACTATCCTCCTGACTGCGACCCTGAGAAGGAGAACCCAGGAACCACAGTTAAGGGCAACTGTGGCAATCCCTCAGTAGGAATCTTCTTCTTTGTGATGTACATCATTGTGTCCTTCCTGATTGTGGTAAACATGTACATCGCCATTATCTTGGAGAACTTCAGCGTTGCCACTGAGGAGAGTGCTGATCCATTGTGCGAAGATGACTTTGAGTCATTCTATGAAATCTGGGAGAAGTTTGACCCAGATGCTTCGCAGTTCATCACGTTTGCCAAGCTGCCAGACTTTGCAGATACATTAGAACATCCTCTCCGTGTGCCAAAGCCGAACATCATTGAGCTGATCGCTATGGACCTGCCCATGGTGAGTGGCGACCGCATTCATTGCTTGGACATTCTGTTCGCTTTTACCAAGCGTGTGCTTGGTGACAGTGGCGACCTAGACATGATGCGGCAGCAGATGGAGGAGCGCTTTGTGGCAGCAAATCCCTCCAAAGTGTCATACGAGCCTATCACCACCACACTGCGCCGTAAGCAGGAGGAAGTGTCGGCACGTGTGATCCAGAGAGCGTACCGCGCCCACCTGGCTCGTCGAGGCTTCATCTGCAAACGTAGGCCTGCCAACAACAAACTTGAGAACGGAGGGGCCAATCAGGAGAAGAAAGAGGGAACACCTTCCACTGCATCCCTGCCATCTTATGACAGTGTAACCAAGCCCGAGAAAGAGAAGCAAGATGGCAACAATGAAGGAAAGGGCCGTAAGGAGAAAGGCAGAAAACAAAAAGATGTCAAGGAGTCCAAGTGTTAAGACTGCTGCGGTAATGCTCATGGACAGTAATAACAAACATGATAATATAATAACACAACTGTTACTTCAAGCGAATGGAAACCCTGAATCAAACTATACTGATGTACAGATTAATTTCATTTAAGGGAAAAGTAAGGAACAAAAAAATGTGTTTACAAACATCACAGGTGTATTGATGCGAAGAAAAGCATTGTGGTTCCTCAAAGCTTGAAGACTCTTCAGAGTTAAACCAAACATAATCAGCTTCCTGTGTGACACTGCTGTATCAAGACTTGATTTAAACAGAATCAAATATGAATTTAAAAAGACTAATACTTGATCACGTGTATTTTAGAGGGCTATATTGCGCTTCAGTATGGAACTCTTCACCAAGCAGGAATGTGATAATCCAAGGGAACACTAGGATCCACAGTGTGGTGCTCACCCTCCACCCTTAGGATCCCATGCTTACGAACTGTGGCTGAAAATTTTACATACAGAAAATAAAAACTGCTATTCACAAAAGAATTAACTTTCTAAAGTGGATGGTGAAGGAGTCTGCACCTTTTCATTTCTGAAATATGTGTTAGAACTCATATTAGAATTGTTGTGAGAGTAAGCATGATAGAGATGAGTGTGAACAAAACTAAGAGTCTGGTTGATTCCAACGGTCTCTTTGCGTTTGTTAGTGTCGAATATATTTTACATGGTCTTTACATTATTTGAGCGGCAAAAAAAAAGGAGTAACAGGAGAATTTAATGAAATAACATTCAAAATTTTGCCCATGTCACCCTCAGTAACTGTGTCATGATAACTTTGTTATACCTGGATCAAAAGGCTTTTTCTACATGGGCGTTCACTGATAGGACTGGGGGCCCCAATACACATCTCCAAATGAATTATAAATTATTGTGCTTGTTCAGTGCATAGAAATGACTTGCATGATGGCATGTTTTGATCAGACATTTTGCATGAGTAATCCTCGTCCACAAAATACTTATACAGACCTCCACAGTGGCTTGACAATGTTTTAGGCTGTCCACTGGCTAAATTTACTACCAGAAATGTAATAGAATTTGATACTGACAACAAACTGAATTGGCCTAAGATGATAAATTACAACTTTTCCTCTATTTACCATTATGAAGTACATTATAGAACAGACTTTGAATTTGGGATTGGCTTCAGATAGTGCAAAATGCCTGTGACTAATCAGTGGCTTACGTTGACACAAGTACGAGCATTGTGGCACATTACTGGAGAAAAAGGGAAATCCCATTTTTTGCTGCTCAGGAGATAGTGAAAGGGAAATATAAATGCTGGATTGTTGTGTGTGTGTGTATGGAAATGAAAGGAAAATGGTACAAAAATTAACACTGTAATTTCTAAAGCTTCTTATTTCATTTGTATGCAGCAATATTGCTTACCTCACCTACACCACTGCGGGTCATTTGGTAGGAGGGTCCTACCATGGGGGTGTAGTAAGTTGGCATTTTTGAGATGAGCTATAACCGTCTCTGTGAAAGTGGCAGTTTTTATTTTCAAAAAATAGAACTATGATCTATTTGTTTCTTGTTCTTTCTTGTTCGTTTGTTTTTTGTTTTTTTTACATGTGATTACTTTATAGTTTTGTAATATGACTTTAATGTGTATATTACCATCCTAGTTTGGCCCTTGGCGATTAACAACTTTTTTTTAAAATCTGTGTATAAAGCCATCACATCTTCAGCAATGGTTTGATTGTAGCCAGGGCAAGGAGATATGTCAACAGAGACAGATTGATGGTCACATCTGTTATAGGAGAGGTCAAAGATGTTATGTTATCATCTGATGTGTGCAATTTATGTCTGGAAGTTTCTGGAAGGAGCGGGACAATCCTCTCCTGTTTAATGCTTTCAGACAGACTGATACTTTTTTCTCAGGATACAACACAAGATGTATCATTGTGACTCTGATGTCATCAACGCGGGCCTTAGTGTTGGGCTCAGAGAATGTTTGTAATAAGGCATGGGGCAACAGTAGGAGTGCTCCCATCACATTGAACTCTCATGTAGAGAGACGAGCAGGGCTGTCTGACACAGAGCCGACATCAAGCAACTTTGAAAAATTGAAAATCTAAGAATCGAGCTACAGATATTTCAAGCAGTAATAGAAATAAGCAAAGTACTGTTGTTGGAGGAATCTGGATAGTGAATATTGCCTTTGTTTTTCAATGTGCAGTCAATCAACCCCTGGCTAGCCTTATTTTTCATAGGTAAACTACTACACTAATGCCAAATAACCATTAGACACTGGTCCCACAGCAGCTAACTGTGAGCCGGGCAACTCCCATATTAGAGCTACTACATTTTCAGTATTTTAGTGATGTCAGCAGTTTACCCTTACACTCCATTGGGTGTTGATGGTCCAGTTGCTGCATATGAATATGTTGACCTGAACCAAAAGAAAAAACTCTCCTCAGCAAAGTTCAAACCATTCTCATTTATACAGCCATGCAGGCTAGAGTGTAAAAAAAAAATGAAATAAATAAATACATAAAAATAAGACAAAATTAACAAATGACAGACCTTACATTCATTTAGAAACAAAAATTAATGAAACGTGAATTAAAAAAAATATATTGTACAGTACAGGCTATGTTATAAACAGCACAAAATGCTGAAATTTAAGAATGAACTTTTTAAGAGACTATAAATAATGTAATATATGATTTGATTTTAACAGCATGTATAGTTTTTTGTAAATAGAGAAATACATACAAAAAAAACAAAACAATAAATAATAAAACAAAAAAAAACTACTGCTATTAATCTAATACTGAAAAATTATTTGAACCTTATTAGAATGGCTTCACTCATTGCCCTGGTCTCACTTGGAAGACTGACATATTTATTAGAAGGTGTAGATTTTTGAGACACTTTTCACATTAAAGAGGGGAATCCAATGTGTGTTAAAAGCTAAAAGTATATATAAATCTATACATAAATCAAGGCATATATATATAGCGTTATACTACATATGTATCTATGTATACATGTATATGAACATATGTGTATATATATGCACACATATGTATGTATATATGATTTGAGAGCAATGTCCTCCTCCATGATGACCTCTGCTTGGAGTGGAGGGGATGCACTACTGGCTGTCATTTGCTCACACTCTTTTATTTCTTTCTTGCAGTGCGTTCACTGAATGACCAAAACTCTGGCCTGGCCCGCACAGTGAGCTTGCGAGAAAGGGTGCATATCTATGTGGTAGTGTTTGAGTGGGTGATGTGTGTTTGCGGGACCAGTTTTCAATGTAAGGTGATGTACTGACTGCTTGCTATGGCTTATGTTGCCTGTATTTGGGAGGGGAATGCGCTACAAGCAATTAATTTACACCTCGTGAAAATATGTCTTACCAACTCAGAACCCTTCCACCAAACAAGAACTGACTCACATAATTGCACCAGATGGCACGTTCTTCCCCCATAAACCCTGTTTTCATCCTCTGGCATAATAGCCAAATGCAATGATCTTTCAGTCCTAGTCTGAGAGAGAGAGAGCGAGTGTGAGTGTGTGTGTGTGAGGTGGGGTAGGGGGAGTGTGTGTAAAGGTTTGGTCACTTTAAATGTGTGTATTGCAGCTTGACTTAAGCTTAGCTTGTTCTTCATCTCTTAGATACACAACAATGCAATTTGAAATCTTAGGTTTGGTTAGGCTTTATATTCTGCTTTTCTTGTCTTTGTTTGTTTAAGGTGCCTTTTGCTGCCAATTTTGTTTGTTGAAAATACAGATGATGTTGCATAAAATTATCCTAAACAAGTGGAGCTTGTTTCAAATGAGCACTGGGAGAAAGAACTGAACTAAAGAATGTCTGTGACATTTATAAAAGCAAAAAATGAACAAAAAAACATTTACAAAAAAAAAAAAAAAAAAAAAAAAAAAAAAACACAAAAAAGAAAAGAAAAAAAGAAAACTTAACTGGCATCAGCCTGACTTTATCATCAGAGATTGTCCAATAGCATGGGGTGGAAAACTGGAGTGCCGATCTCTTAAAGGTTGAGTCTGTAGAGAGAAACAGTTTGCCTTCTGTGCTCAGCTTCTGTTCCTTTTCAGCCACTTCTTTTATTTTTCTAAAAATAATTATTTCTGTCTATCCTTTTGTAGCATGACTAAGATGCTATTTCCTTAATTTGCTGACAATAATTCAAGTGTTTTTTTGGTTCATAATGTTGCTCTTATCTCTTCCCACTAATGGTGGAGAGGAGAGGGTGTGTTGCACAACCACTTGACTTAGTGAGAATCAGTGAAAGATTGTCTTCATTTGAGCACGAAACCTTTTCCAAACAATAAAGCAGCCATCCAGTTACTCCAGAGTGCTTGTGCTTTCCTTCTTTTGTTGTAGACATGGAACAATATGAATGTAATTAATGAGGGGAGTTAAGGGGGCCTGGGTAACTCAGCGAATAAAGACTTTGACTATCACCCCTGGAGTCACGAGTTCGAAATCCAGGGTGTGCTTAGTGACTCCAGCCAGGTCTCCTAAGCAACCCAATTGGCTTGGTTGCTAGGGAGGGTAGAGTCACATGGGGTAACCTCCTTGTGGTCGCTATTATGTAGTAATGGGAAGATCGGATCATTTTAATGACTTGGATCTTTAAGTCTCATTCAGCAAAAATAACTAATCTTTGTTCAAGAAATGTTGTTAATTTGAGCAGAATTAAATTCAAATGTTACATTTTCAATAGCCAAATCCCGTTCCAACACATCTACTTATGCAAACTTTGATTATAGTTCTAATAAGGAAAAAATGATAATGCAGCCAAGGAAAAATTATGAGAAACAGAAAGATTAGTTCACCTCTGTATTAAATCTGGTCCGAGTTGTTTGTTCTTTTGTCACGTGACAGCCGTATACCCAATGCGCATAGCATATATGGCTGTCACAAGACAAAAGAAAGAACGACTCTGACCAAAAAGAATTGGACAAGAAGAACTTTACAGCTGTTTAATAGGTATAAGATTTTTCTGTGAAATGCCTTTCTTTATTTTATTTATTTATTTTTTTAACCCATGATATGTATGGTTATATGTTCTCTTGTATGTAAATTATGTTTTGTTCTTGTTAAAATGCAATAAAAAAACAACAAATAAATAAAAAAAAAAAACCGAAAAAAAGAAGACTCCAGAGGTGAACTAACAATTTATGTTTCCTGTGTGAGCAATGAATAAGCTATTCGGCTATCACATGACAAAAGAACGAACGACTCTGACCAAACAGTTGAAATGCGAACTAATAATTTATTTTCTTCAAGTACAGCGCCTATGCGGTTTTCAAGTAACAAATGAACGGAGGTTGCGCAATGCGCGGCCAACACAAAATGAACGAATCACGCTCTGAGACTACAAGTTCTTCTGAGTCACATAAAAGATTCGCTCAAAATGAACGAATCACTCAAAAACGAACCATCACTACTATAATGTGCTCTCAGTGGTGTGCATGCTGAGTTGTGCTTGGATGCCACGGATAATGGCGTGAAGCCTCCACGCGCTATGTTTCCGCGGTAACGCGCTCAACAAACCACTTGATAAGAACCGCCACCGGATTGAGACGAGTCACTACGCCACCACGAGGACCTAGAGCGCATTGGGAAATGGGCATTCCAAATTGGAAAAGGGGAGAAGAAAAAAAATAATTAGTGGGTTTAAAGAGCATTCAGGGACCCATTTTATATTAGGGGTCTTTATCTACTATGTACTTAGCATGTGAGAGAATGTACTTATTATGTATATGTGTTGTTGCATTTTACTTATGATAAAAGTACCTGGATTTAATTACGTCTAATTATTATATCAACCTTAACCCCTAATCCTAAACCTAACCCTACCCCAATTTTTACCCTAAACTCTAATCTAAACCCTACCTGTATACCGCAACCTGTTTGAGTAGCAGCAAATGTGAATCATGTGAGATTTTTGCAGAACAATAGTTACACAATAAGTACATTGTATTTTATGCAAGGGAGTAATGGTATGACATTTTCACGGTATGATAACCGCCACAAAAATGACCATGGTATTACGGTATCACGGTATTGAGGTGCATTGATAATATTAAAAGCAGTTCAATATTTGGTTATGAAATAGGCTATTTCTGATAAACATAGGTAAATATTTCAGTTATAACAAATTCTTGAAATTAAGTTTGTATTTCTTCAATTTGAATCCTTTAACTTTTGATCTTGAACATCTGGACTCTCTAAATCTGACAAGATAAAACAAAAAGAAAAAAGAAATCACAAACAGGTCAAACATTAATAAAAAAAAGTTGCAATATGTGCTGCAATCAGATGATTATAACATAAAATATTTTGTTATTGTTATTTTATGATTTATGAAATTTAATTTTAATCATTTGTAATGATTATTGCCCAGATTAACATTTAAAATATGCATTTGCATGCGTTCGGTAATTTGTTGCATTTGTGATTTAGTTTAATTCTACAATACCTATACTGAAAATATATTATAAATGTGCAGTTTATTTATTGGCATTTTGTCCAATACTGTCTATTTTCTGCCACAGATTCACTATCAATTTCTTGCATGCATGACAATTTCCTGAACACCAAAAGCCATGCACTTTGTAAACCCTATTTAGACCTATGTTTTACAAATAAAACATATTATTAGTATTATCAAACACAATGGCCTACTGATGCGCTGGAACATTGTGATGAGCGAAATCTTAAATCCATTTGCTGCATTTGTGAATGTGACAGAAAGTATAAACATAACTTTAACCTACCTAATCATTACAAACATGTAAAACTACATTGAATCTGGTATTTTTATGAAACAGAGGCTATAATTTATTATCATGTATACTGTTTTTGCACTTGCATTCATCTCCAAAAATTCCGTGGGTGGTGCTTACGTACGTGGTGCTTTAGGTTTGAAGTGTTTCCCGCCTGAACCGATATTGTAAGAAACTCCTGCACTGACTAACAATGCATTTTGCCAAAGTCACCTCAACTTGCTCATAGCACACACAAGAAGGTCTTTTGTCGCCACACGCTGGTTCAAATCTTTAATGTCACAAGGATGAATGAAAATGCACATATCTAGCTGCTCATACACATCTGTACTGCTCTAACACATTAGTTTGGATGCCATAAACACAAGCGGAGTGATACAAACAGTTGTTACCTTCACAGCTTTCACGCTCACAACCGTGGTTAAGAGCGAGCTGGTATCAATATAATTACTTGGCTCGTAGCAGGTAACTTGCTTATGGTGGTCCGGTCTAACAGAGCTTCCAAACACACACTGTAGTCGTCGGTTGGTTTCAACCATGAACTCGGCTTTATTATTCTCAGCAGTAATGTTACACATTCGCGGGCATATAAGGCACTTTTCTTCACAGCATTCAACTGGAGTACAACCTGCGTCACTGCTACGTTTCACACCGTAAAACTCAGACTGCTTCTGCTATACTTTTTGTTTTTACTTCCCCCGCATCCCCTCGCTCATTACGTCACACATACACACCATTCCATAAAAACCTTAAAGGGGAAGCAGAGATGATAACACTACCCCCACTCTGGAGAATGATTAAACCTTTAACATCTCTCCAGCATCATTACCCTGTACACAGAAAGATAGTAATGAGACAGTCACTATACAAACATCCCCAACCATGACCCATGTTTCCGGTGCGGGAAGAGTTGCAAAGATAAAGGAGGTCTTAACCCTTAAATACATCATAACTCACACTTATGCTCCATACAATTCTAAGCAGTAAACACACCCAGGATGCTATAACAAAACTATGCGGCCCACTAGTCTCCAAATTACCGACTGTCAATAGTAAACAATTATACTAACCCCATAACAACTTTTTTTTTTTTTTTTTTTTTTTTTTAACAATACAGGAACTCTTTTGGTTTTTGACAATTCAGGAACTCTTTTGGTTTTCACAATACAGGAACTCTTTTTTTTTATTTGAGGAGGGCAGCGATCCGCCTACACCCAACCTCAAACAGATATGCTCAGTGAACAACCCAATCACCAAACATGTCAGGAGCTCGGCGGACCCTCCGGGGTCGATGCCGAGGGGTGGAGCTCAAAAGAGGATGAGCAGCTTGTCCCCTGACCTCATCCAGCGAGGGCTCAGCCATGTGGCAAGGTAGCTGGCTGCTGCTCGGTGGAACTGCCGACGATGGTGGTAAAGAGAAAAGGCCTGAGAAGTCAAGAGGGCCTATATCAATTTCTGAAGAGCTGATGTCTGATAATGGGGTTGGCGCCTCCACTGGTGCCCAAATTTCAGCCTCTTGCAAAACCCAGTCGTTGTCTAGTGCTGTCCTGGAGTGGTAAGCTTTGAGTTTGTCGTGATGAACGACTTTCATCTTCATTCTCAGGCCCCTTTTTATTCGGTAGACCAAATCGTCCAGTACACCCACCACGAAGTACGGACCCTCGTAAGAAGGGAGGAACTTCCGCACTCTATTCTTCACTCTTTTTGTGCCTTTAACCAGGAGCCATACTGCATCACCGACTTTGTATTGGACTCTGCAAACATTTTTGTCATACTGTCGTTTGGCATGCTCGACAGATTTCCCCAGCGCCTCCCGGGCCAACTGGTGAGACAGCTCGAGCCGTTCCCTTAGCTGTACAACATAGGTTGACGGGGTAGCAGTGTGGTCTGAGTCAGGTGGCAACCCAGCAACAAGATCCACTGGCTCTGTAATTTCCCGTCCGAACAACATCATATTAGGTGTCAGGCCTGTGGAGCTGTGTTTGGTTGCACGGTAAGCCATGACTGCATATGGGGTCATAATGTCCCAGTCCCAATGACATCGTTCTGCAGTGGTGGCTAGAATTTTCTGCAGGGTGGCATTGAAACGTTCCACTTGACCATCTGACTGTGGCCGAAATGGCGTGGTTCGTGTCTTATCGATTCCCAGCAGCTCACACATCCCCTGGAACACAGCTGACTCAAAATTGCTACCTTGGTCGCTGTGCAGGCACTGTGGAACTCCGTACCTACACACCCACTCGGAAACAATCTTTTCAGCCACTGTCATTGCTTGTTCATTTGGAACAGGATAGGCTTCCACCCATTTGGTGAAGTAGTCCTGTACCACTATTATGTAGCGGTTGCACCTTTCAGTTTCATTTAATGGTCCCATTAAATCAACTGCGATACGTTCGAAGGGGGCACCAACTCGCACTGTGCTCATGGCGGCTTGAGGTGTTTTCTTGGGCCGGGCTTTCGCAGCACAACGGGTGCAAGTGCGACACCACAGAATGACGTCATCCCTCATATTGTACCAGTAATACCGGGCCTTGAGACGTGCTAGGGTTCTTTCTCCTCCAAAATGGCCACCGACTGGACCATCATGCAATTGTTCTATCACTGAGGCGCGGTACTCTCGAGGCAGCAAGATCTGTGGATAGAACACCCTTCCCGTCGTGCAGTAAAATTTCCTTAGCAAAACTCCATCTTTCTGGTAGAGCCTTTTCCACTGGGACCAGTAGGCTTTGGTGGCAGGGCTGTAGGGTGCTATGTCAACCCAGGGTGGCCTGCCCCTCCCGTCATCCATCCACTTCCTCACTGGTGCTATACCTGGGTCAGCTTCTTGGGCACTGATTAACTGCTCTCGGGTCCAACCACCGAACAGGTTGACTTGGGCTGACTCGCTCACCCTGAAGACACTTGGACGGAAAGCAAAACCAGCTTGATTGCCACTGAAAATGTTCACTACCCCCACTGGTAGATGCTTAGGCTCGACTGCAAGGCTATCCCCATAGCCACCTTCGGGCAACACTACCCCCACTGGAGGTTGCTCTGCAGGAGTTTCCCCAGCATTCTCTGAAACTGGACTCTCTGCCATGTTGCACTGAATCCCTTTGTGTTGAAACTGGTTACTGAAGCTAGGCTCTGGCACTCTGCATGAGCACGACGTTCCGCAGGGTCTCCTGGAGAGCGCGTCCGCATTTTGGTGATGTCTCCCCGGACGATGGATCACCTGGAAGTCATACTCTGCCAGTTTCCCCAGCCAGCGAGCAAGCTGGCCCTCAGGCTCCCTCATCCGAGTCAACCAGCGTAGACTGCTGTGGTCAGTCCGTATGATGAATGTTCTCCCTAGCAGATACTGCCGGAAATGAGAGGTGAACTCGACAGCTGCCAGAAGTTCTCGTCTGGTGGTGCAGTAATTTTGCTCGGTGGCTGACAATCTCCTGCTCCCATAGGCGAGTACTCTCTCCTCACCTCCTTGCACTTGGGAAAGGACCGCTCCAATTCCCCAATCACTGGCGTCCGTGTCGAGGAGCAACTGGCCACTGTCAAGGGGATAACCCAGCACGGGTGCTGATGTCAGCCGGCTTTTCAGCTGTTCAAACGCCTCCTGGCACTCGTTCGTCCAGTTAAAGCGTGCATACTTTTTGGTCAGCTCGTGAAGGGGCTTGGCAACAGAGGCAAAATCTTTGACAAAGCGTCGGTAATACGAAGCCAGGCCGACAAACTGACGCACTTCAGCTACATTTTGTGGTGTGGGCCACCCAGCCACCTTTTGGATCTTTTGGGGGTCGGTGGCAACACCTTTGGCAGAGACGATATGCCCCAAATAAGCCACTTGCTCTCGGAACAGGACACACTTTGAAGGTTTAAGTTTCAGATTGGCTGTGCGTAGTCTGCCAAACACTTGACTAAGCCGCTCCAACATTTCAGTTCCGTTCCGCCCCAGGACAATGATGTCATCGAGGTAGACCAAGCAGGTCTCCCACTGCAACCCGGCCAGGACACGGTCCATGAGTCTCTGGAACGTGGCTGGCGCATTGCACAGTCCGAACGGCATCACATTCCATTCGAACAGGCCCTTACGGGTGCAGAACGCAGCGGCTTTTCGGGCTCTTGGTGTCAACTCCACCTGCCAGTACCCTGATGTTAAATCTAGTGTGCTGAAGTACCTGGCTGTGGACAGTGTGTCTAAAGTGTCCTGGATGCGGGGCAGTGGATAAGCATCCTTTATGGTTCTCTCATTTAGGGGCCTGTAATCGACACATAATCGCAATGTCTGATCCTTCTTCCTCACCATGACTATAGGTGCAGCCCAGCTGCTGTTGCTAGGTCGAGCCACACCAGTGTCCAGGCTCTGCTGCACCTGCTGGTCTGCTGCAGTCTGTTTGTCCCTAGCCATTCGGCGCGGTTGCTGTTTCACAGGCGGACCAACGGTGGTGAGGATATCATGCTGCACAAGACCAGTACATCCAAGGTCAGTGGGCCCCGTAGAGAATACGTCACTGTAAGACCGTAGCAGATTGGCCAACCTCACCTGGTCGCCCTCGGGCAGACTAGCACAGCTCTCGTCGTACAGGACCTGCAGGTGGCTGGGTAAAGAAGCACAAACAGAGTTAATAGGTTCAGGGGCTAATGAGGCCAGAGGCGGCTGGGACTCCACCTTCACCACCACCGCGGCTGGCTGTAGAATCCCTGCTACAGCGCCCCTCTTCAAAGTGACAGGTAAGGCACCAAGGTTGAAAACTCTGATGGGAACGTTGGTGGATCGTTGTGCCTGTACGATGATACGAGCCACTAGGACATGGTGCTTTTCTATGAAACCCCTGGTTGGACTCAGCATTAGGTCTCCCTCACTAGTATGGCGCAGGCGGGCAGTGCCAGGCACTACATACTCGCACCCAGACTCCAATACTGTTGTGCGGGCCACTCTGACAATATGTACCCGGGGCTGATGGTTTTGGTTAAAACGAGGTACCTTTTCTCCGAAGAGGGTTATCTCATGGCGCCCATAGTCTAGCTGGGCACTTGTCTGATGTAGGAAAGGGTGCCCCAGGATAACCTCAGTGTTCTCTGCTGTGTCGGCCATAATAAAGTTCACATTGGTAGCCCCGCTCCCAACTTGTACTGGTAAGTTAACCTCCCCCAGAACTGCCAGACCACTGGGCCCGATGCCCTGCAGTACCTGTGCGACAGATGGCTCTATTGGGGGTCTGGACTCTGCAGGGATAGAGTTAAAGAGATGGAGGGGCAACACATTCCTCCGTGCACCAGAATCAAGCAGAGCACACATTTCCAGTCCATATATTAATATTTTAACACACATGTCTTCTCCCTGACTCGCAGTACAGGTGACCACTTTACCTGTGTCGGGTGCTGTGTTCTTGTTGACTGTCCGGCCTTGCTGCCTAGGTCGTCGGGGGGAAGGGCAGTTTCTCTGGATATGCCCTAGACCGGAACAGTTGTGGCATTGAACATCCCCCATAGGCATTTTGACATTTGTGTCTCTCTTCTGGCGCCACTGCTGATTAAATCCTGGAGCCCTCCCTGGCGAGTTGATGGACCAAACCTCAACCCCCACTGGCTCCACAAAAGTTGGCCTGCTGTTATTTTCACGTACTATGGTGGCCCTGGCTTTCTGATTTACAAGACCTCGCTGGCCAGGCTGCATGAACTGTGTGACTGTTCTGGCGGCCCTCTTGGTGGTCTCGTAGCTGTGCGCGATGTCATATGCTCTGGATAGGGTGTGCGGCTGCTTTTCCAGTAGTTTCTGCACCACCTCGGCGTCGGCCAGGGCATTGGTGAAAACCTCCACACTGATAGCGTCCTGCTCCAGCTCGGTACGGTCAGCATACACAATGGACACTTTCTCATAGATGTCATCCCTTAATAGGTGCAGGGCTTCGTTCTGCCCCCTAACCCTCTGCCTAAGTTCAATACCGATGGCTGCCGCATGTTCGGACCGAGGCCCGTAGGCGGTCTCTATTTCAGTCACAATCCGCCGGTAGCTCCAACGGTCAGACCTGGGGTTTTTATGAATGATAGCTCCGGCCGCGCCAGTCAGGCTGAATCTCAGTTGAATTGCCATTGTCATTTCCGACCAATGGTTTGCCTTTGCACAGCTTTCAAACCGGTGAACAAAGTCTTTCCAGGAGCCCGTTCCATCAAAATGGCCCGGCTTTAATATTGGAATTCTCTCTTGATATCCATAATGTTCATCGTCACTAACGTCCACTATTTCAACATCTGGCGTGGTGCGTGATGACCGTGGGGCTGACTTGGCCCTTTCCACCACTGATTGACCGTATTGGTATCGATCACGGTGTGGGGCATAGTTATTATTGTAGCACGTTGCTCCACAACATTCCACTGGCCGGGGCGTGCAGATTGGAAAAGGTGTCGAAGTGAACTGGGAGGGCAATGCATGGGGCTGGGAGAAAGGGTTTTGTACCGTACAGTTCATGGAAGTGAATGGGTTAGCTAGCTGAGTAATGGTGCGTTGGGCAACAGTTGGGGCGGGGCTATTTTTAACCCTGTGCGGTAAAACTGCAGTGGGGCTGGCTGTCATATGCTTTGAACAGTCACAGGTTTGCTGATAAAAGTATGTGGACTCACCATCTGTTGTATTATGTGGTTCCACGGACATTAGGAACGGGTTAGTCAACCCTGATGGCGGTGGTGTGGGGGGCAAATCTAGGTTGAAGAACGGCATCCGGTTTTTAGCTCCATCCGCGGCAAACGTTCGCTCCATGCCAGCCGCGAATGGGTTAATGCCGTCGGCATATCGGCCATCCCCGTGATTATCTTGGTCCGTATTAGTGTCTCTTAATTCCATTAAAAATGGGTTGGTGCTTACGTTAGGGGTTTCCATTTCGACAGCTTTCTTCCTCAACGCGCTATTTTTAGCTCCAGCCCCGAGCGCCGTAATTCTGCGTCCGACGAAACTTTTTTTTTTTTCCTTTTAAATCCCGGACGAAGCCCCCAGTGTTACCTTCACAGCTTTCACGCTCACAACCGTGGTTAAGAGCGAGCTGGTATCAATATAATTACTTGGCTCGTAGCAGGTAACTTGCTTATGGTGGTCCGGTCTAACAGAGCTTCCAAACACACACTGTAGTCGTCGGTTGGTTTCAACCATGAACTCGGCTTTATTATTCTCAGCAGTAATGTTACACATTCGCGGGCATATAAGGCACTTTTCTTCACAGCATTCAACTGGAGTACAACCTGCGTCACTGCTACGTTTCACACCGTAAAACTCAGACTGCTTCTGCTATACTTTTTGTTTTTACTTCCCCCGCATCCCCTCGCTCATTACGTCACACATACACACCATTCCATAAAAACCTTAAAGGGGAAGCAGAGATGATAACACAGTGAAGTGTCCCCGTGCTTATGGTCTGAGCTATTAGCACACTTGGAATACCGTTTGTCCAATTTAATTGGTTGGAACTAACTATTGTATAATGTTGAATAACTTACATTTAAGACAAAAAAATAAAAAAATAAAAAAAAAATAAAAATAAAAAAAATTACCAGTTAGTTTGTACATTTCTTCTCTGCCAGCTAAATTACTTCCACAAGAAGCCAAAGCATTAGAGTAACTCCACTCACTGCACTGTAGTTTTCAAACTAGTGGTGTTTCGTTCGAGAATAAATCATTGTTTTGAATGACTCTTTTAAGTAGGCCTAAACATATTGTACTTGTTTACTTCCATTGTTTTGGTGCTGAATGTCCTTGGTATTTTTTTTTACCTATCAGTGGTCTATGACTCAATTATTCATATAACATTAAAAAAAAACGAATTTGTCGCCACCTGTTGGCCTAAAGATGTCATCTGCAGAAATGATCACTGAACGAATCAGGTAAAGAAACAAAAAATAACTACATTTATTTTACTGTTTTCATCATAAATTCTAAGGCGATTACTTAAGTATTTAATTTTGAAAAATGTTTTACACTGTTGTCATACACAAGAAGATACATTGCAAAAAGATTTTAGATTATAATCCACATCTATCTATAGCATGTGAGCATATTGATATTTTAAATGTTTATTTTTCATTTACTTTCATCCAATAGCCTTTTCATCTTTGGTGTTGGTGGATCCACGCAGCATTGAATTTGTAAGGACTGCTGACGTACACATCCTTAGGTTTTTTGTATTGTGTTTTAGGTGCCATTGATGGTACTGTGTATCTTTCCTTACTGTGCTCTTATCATGATGAATTGATGGCAGTGTTGCCTGTTGAACAGCATTCCTCTACTCCATCCATTTCAACTCTGAACCAAACAAAGAATTCAGTGAAAACAAAAGTCCAAATGTCCCTATCTGATTGGCTGATAAAAAGAAACAGAGGCAACAATTTTCTGGTGTTCAAAGCACTTTGAAGTTAAACATCTTTAATTATACTGAATTACTGAGATTATATCCTAAACCACAAGAGACTCTAGTTTCTAGTCAATGTATACGTTTTCTGTAAAGCCAGTCTGGTGCATTTACCCTTCACCGCACCGAATTCCTGGTCTTGAATATGTCAACATAAATCCAATCAACATTTGTGTTTAAAGTCTTTGGAATGGAGGGATTAATAAGGGATGATAGAGTAGAGTTGTGATCACCATAATTGTAATCTAACTGATCATTTCACAATGCTCTGAAATTCTTAAGGTGAGAAGCTGTTTTTTTTCAAAATGTTACAAATGAACTGATGTGTGTTATACAGTATTTCATCACAATAATGAAGAGATGGAGAATCAAAAGTCAGCATCTATGTTTAGTTTGAGCATTTAAATTCAGAACAGTCAAAAAGATGAGGTTATTGCCTCATTGAGTACATTGCACACATTCTAGCTGAAATCAGATAAAAATTGTAGGTAATTTATCTGCAATATCTTTAAGGCCTTGCAAAATAACTATGTTCTATTATATTATCTCCCTGAACAAGATTCTGTGATTTTAATGTGTAAAACTAGCCTATATATAATATGGTTGTCCACTGGAGGGCAATGCACATACAGTATAATCCTGCTTTATAACTGTCAATATCACTAATGCATAAAAATGGACAAAGAGAAAATACAATTCTTGATAGTGTACAAATGCACATACAAAATATCCAAGTAATAAAAAATGAACACAGATTCACCTTGTCCTTTTCCTTGAGAGAAGATCAAAAAGATTGGAAGGCATAAACAGAGACACAGCCATAAGGTTAAGATTGCTGTTGGGAGTTAAGGATCATGACCTCTGAATGTCATCCTGAACAGCGTACAAGTTGATCTGGCAGCACCAGCTGTCACTCAAGCATACTGTTTACTTTTATTAAAAGAGCGGTAAAAGTCTTTTAATTCTTCCAGATTGTGGAATAATGAAACCTCATTGATTTGAGAAGCATTACAGAAGCTTTTTTTTTTAATTTATTTATTTATTTTTTTTATCTCATATTAATGTCATTACACCCTAATTATATATTTTCCAATAATTTACCTAAAAAGTCAAAACAAAAATTGCATAAATGTATTCCTAGCAAGCATTTCTTGGTAACACATTGATTAAACCACTGGAGTCTTATGGATTACTTTTATGCTTAATTGATCTCCTTTTTTTGAGTTTTTGAATTCTGGTCACCATTCATTAGCATTGTATAGACCTACAGAGCTGAGATATTCTTCTAAAAATCTTTGTGTTAAGCAGAACAACAACAAAAAAAGTCATACACATCTGTAATGGCATGAGGATGAGTAAATGATGAGAGAATGTACATTTTTGGGTGAACTATTCCTTTAATCGAGATTTGTAAACATTGAATGAATGATTGTTAATTTTATCTAATGCAAGGTTTAATCCATGTCGTCAAAAGTGATATGATATGTGTGGGTGAGAAACAGAACAATATATAAATCCATTTTTACAATAAATTCTCCTCCCTGCCCAGTCAATCTCAACTTTAACTTTAACTTTCACATTCTTTTTTTTTTTTTTTGTGATTTTGGTGATTCGCATTCATCATGCATAAGCCCCCTACTTGGCAAGGAGAAGAATTTCTAGCAAAAATGGTCTGTTTCTCAACCACAACTATCATAACTTCTGAAGATACGGATTTATCCACTGGAGTCATATGGATTACTTTTATGCTGCCTTTATGTTCAATTCTGGTACCCATTCACTTGCACTGTATGGACCTACAGAGCCGAAATATTCTTCTAAAAATCTTAATTTGTGTTCTGCAGAAGAAAGAAAGTCATACACATCTGGGATGGCATGACGAGAGAATTTTCCAATTTGGGTGAAATAGTCATTTAAGGAATGTACAGCTCTATCAAAGAAGCTACTTTAGTTTTTGTCAAAAACAAAAATACAACAAGTGTACAATAATTTTTATTTGTCATTTTTTTGGAGGTAGACATTCAGACAAATAATACACAGACGTAATAAACAATTGCATAATCTAGACAGCATGGCAAAAATTTGAGGTAGATCTGGTTTTTAACATGTTGTCCCACAACTTTTCAGATTTAAATATTAACTGGACTGTTATTTGCAGTTTTGTTTGCACATTTCAGTGTATGCCTTGCTTTCCTCACCATAACAAAAGCTCTCTTCTCTGTCACAGGTCACATTAAACAAAAAAAAAAATGGTTCGAGGTCAGAGGGTCAGAAAAAAACACATCCAGTGATCAGCTTAGGGGGCTGGAACAGTTCTGTACGTTTCCATAGTAAAATTCACAATAGGGGAATAGTGGAAAAGACTGCTAAGCTCATTTCTTTTAGCCTTTTCGCAGCCCACATAACACAATAAATGTTGATGCTAGACATATTAATGTGCATTCTGTAATAACATGCATAACATTTTTATATTTGAAAAAGGAGTGTATGTATTGGCCAACATTTACAAATACAGTTAAGGTATAACATTATAAAGTCATAATAATTTTGTTACTTTATGCATGTCACATAATGGTAAATAATCTTTTATTATACAATAAAAAGATGAAAATGTCTGTCAAACTTAAAAAATAGGTATGGCTTCATTCACAATTCCTGAGGAAATCTGATTTACATTCAAAGTATATAGAGGAATCTTACCTTATATTCCTTAAGTAAGTATTCCTTGAGTATTTCAAACATCACAGTGTTACAGACCACTGGTTTACATGTCCATTACACTGCTGTATTAAAACTGCCACTGACACGTTAACTATCAACATGTATGAAAACAGTATATGTCATGTGAAACTTTCATATCTGCAATCTGATTTAAAATGTAGACTATTTTTGAGTATTTTAAGGAGAAATTAAGAAAATAGTAAATAAGCTTGAGATTAATTCTAAAACCTTATTTCTATTTCCCTTTTTATACACAATCCTCTCTTTCTGTCTTTCTTTGGCTTGAATCTCATTGATTGAAGCGGTGGATTAGTGCGAGAGCGAGAGCATAAATGGAAAGGAAGAGAGAAAAAAGAAACAGTGGTTTAAGTATCAACGAAATGTGCTAAATGCAAATAGCATCTATGCTACAGGCCTCATTAAAGGTGATGTGTGTAATTTTTTTCGACATTAAAATACTTTCTCCTATCCCAGTTTCTTGTGCAGACATTTGTAGGTTGTTTTCACCCCCAAAACTGTGGCGCTTTTAAAAACATTTCTCTGTTTAGACTGAAACATATTAGACACAAGTACCTGAATGTGGATGTATCTAGCTACATAAGCTTGATTTTGTGCATTGTTCTTTTCCAAAAGTTCTCATGTGAACGGTCTGCTTCTACAGTGAGTTTTATGGAGTATTTGAGAGAAATCTGTCTGTGCAATTCCACTTGGGTGCCATTAGTGGCGCTGAAATTACACACTTCACCTTTAAAGCTGCAGTCAGTTTAGTCATCAGAGGAATAACGATTACAATGTGCATTAAAAAGGTATGTACTCAGCTTAGTCCACAGCTAGTAGAGCAGTGTCATGAAATCATAGAACTTTGAATATATATAATCTGATATAATAATCGTTATGTTTATCATTTGAAATAGTTGATATGTTCAAATATTGCAATAAACACGTAAAAATGTATTGTTTTTTTGGGAAGCTGTCTTAATCAAGTAGATTTAGGGATATGTGTACTGTCCTGGAGCTCCAAAAGACTGTGTCTCTACATGCTGTAGATGACTGGTCTTACCCACTGAATCTGTCTCAAGATCGGACTGAGTGGAAAGACTTTCTGGCTTGTAGCTTTGGATGTCTGTCCCACAGCTTTCATTGACACTTCCACCATCGCTGGTCGGCCGATCGTCCTTTTCTCTGATTGTGTATGGTGACACTCTGGCAGTTTTGGGTTGGTCGAAGCCAAACTTCCTGTTGCGTGGAAGTTCAGCCGAACTGTGGCTGCTGACAGTAGGATTCAGAGGAGTCGGTGTGTGTAGGACTGAGGGCAGCAGAGAAGGGGTGCTATGGGGGTAACTGGCAGTCAGACTGCATTGTTGAGGATAAGCATAGCCTGGTGTGGGGGGCAAGTATGCAGATGGCAAGGCAAATGCTGGAGAAGGAAGGTAGCATGGTTTGGGGAGCAGATGTTGATTAGTGTAAGACGAAGGGTAATCTTGAGATGTGGGACCACCGCTGTACTGCTGTTCTGGAAGATCACTTCCATTCCCCAAAGTCCCTTTAAATGCATCTAAACCAGGGGGTCCTTCCACGCTGTATCCCAAAGGCCATGTCTCTTGGTGCTGCTCACCTCTCAGGAAAGTCCCATGCTCTGGTATGGCAGAGGTAAAGGAATACCTCTCAGCATAGCGCTTCAGCAAGCTAGAGGCACTGAGAGCACTGATGTCATCATTGTAGCCTGAGAACCCAGGACGGCTAGGCTGGGGATACGCAAGGGGCTTAGGGTGAACCGGAGGTGATGTGGAAGAGGAGACATCATAGTGTTGCTCCGCCCACTCAGATGACCACTGCATCATTATCACACCTGAAAAGCCAAGAATGTAACATTTTGCAATTTGTTTCAATACATACAGTATATTGTTTCTCCACCACAATGCACTTGTTTTCAAGCTTGATGTACCACCTCCATATTTTGCGAGACGCAGTCATCAGGGCCAGTAAGCACACCTCGAGCTGTTCAGGTAATGCACAGCTGTTTGAAGACAGCTGGACGGAGCAGAATGCAGGGGTCCCAAGATGCATTTTTTTTAAAGATTCAAATTACATTTAACTTGACATAACGCCCTAAAAACACGGCATTTATGGCGTTAGAAGTAAAAAAAAACAAAAAAACAGTCAAACGCGACACTCTAAAAGCGATGGCTATGGACTGTAGGCCAATAATAGGTTTACGTCAATAATATAGACATAACCAAACAATACTTTTGACTTCTTAATTGCTTTACTTGAATGCCACAATAATATAATATTTTGAATTATCTGAATAATTATATTTATATGTATGTATGTATTATATGTATTATTTTTTTTAATTATTGTGATTATTTTTTATAAAATTATGTTTATTTGTGGCCCTTTAAGCAATAATTTATATATGAGATTCATTGCGATTGATTAATCGGCATCCCATGTAATTAATTTGAGTTAAAAATTTAATCAATTGACAGACATATACATTTTGGACTTAAAGACTTAAAGTTGAAGTTTGTAATTTCTGCAAAATGAACATGGGAAAAGTTACACTCTTCAGCTTTAATACATTATATAATTTTTCTTTTCAATTAAATCTGTTTAAAGTATGTTTAGATGCACTGAAAAGATTAAATTGAAAATTAAATTAAATAAAATTTTATCCAGCTTATGGGGATTTTTGAGTCACAGATATGATGTGAATTACTTTCGTCTACATAAAAACACATGTTAGACCAACAATATTCCCCCCAATGTTTTCCCAACTAGCCTAAAAGAGTTGTTTGAACAAACAATTTAATGTTTTTAATGATTTGCAAGTTCCCAGCATGCATTGCAACTAGGGCTATCAGTTTAACGCGTTAATAACGTGCGATTAATTTTACAAAAAAATTATGCGTTAAAAAAATTAATGCAAATAATCGCATGCTTTCCTGAGAAATTCCTGAGAAATGCAAGATTGTAGTTCCACCTGTTTACTCCAGAGGGCAGTAAGTAAAATTTCAGCTGTATGAGCAACACACAGTTTATACAGTGAAGAAAACACTTCAGTAGGCAGAACAATGCACATGCGTTACGTTCTTGCATTCAATTTTTCATTTTAATTTGATTAAAAATTTTAATTGATTGACAGCCCTAATTGCAACATAAATAAATTATGTAGTTAGTGTTATAGGCTTATTTTTAGCTGTTTATTTACTTTTTTGTGTAAAAATAATTTAAATGGTGACAAAATGAAAGTTCTCGTATTGTGAATTGATAGTTGGCTGAACAAGAAATGAGTAGTTCTCTCAACAAGAAATTTAGCATTTAGTGAACAAACAAATTCACATTGACTAATCAAAGCAATGTTACTGAAGACAATTATTAAACAGTTGTTGAGAGAACTCAACAATCTTTCTGCTCCGGGTTGCCTTGATTTTGCGCAAGTTTGCGCAACAATAATTTTTTTACAGTGTATTTTTACTTGAAAATAAGATAAATATTCTTTAAGAAAATTACATTTGCAGTGGATTAAAGAAGTAGGTATTATCATGCAGTTTTAATTAGTTAGATAGTTAAAAAATATCATTAAATTGTTTCGAAAAATTCTATATGCTTTATATACCTTAAATATCCACGGACCCACCAACAGAACCTTTACAAACCCCTGGTTGAAAACCTTAGATCCTTGAACTCCACAACTGGACTGCAACCAGCATTCACCATATGGAACCTTTTAGTAATCTGGACAAGATGTGATCTATTCTTTGCATCTTAATCTGTGCAAGTGTAATCTCAGTAATGCTGCACAGCTCACATCATCCTTACACATTTTGAGGAATGTGTACGAGACAAATTATAATAAGTTGGATTTGCAACCAGCATATATTTGTATATTTGAATGCGTGTGTCTAATTTTGCCTCCTGGAAGATGAAGGCAGATTAGAACAGACAGATTAGAGCGAAGTTCTAGAGCGAGTGGAAGATTGTCAACACACTAAGAGTATTAGAGCATTTTAAACAAATTTACATTATAATTGAGAAATTTGTCAGGGTTTTAGAAAGTTGAGAGTCCTCACTAATCCCAACAAATCTTTTCTAAACACAAATTGTCTTGTTCATTTAAAAAAATATTTAATGCATGAACATCAAGTGCCGGTTTTTATATAAATCTATTTGACTTTCACTGTCTTTGTGCTGTTTTTGTATATCTTTTAGATTGCTTCCCTCCAATTCACACACATAGAAGATACAGGATCCCATTCTCCATAAATATGGCTACACCCGGGAATGCCAAGAATTCAGCCTGGGATATATTTACAAAGACCACATCCTCTGCACTCACACGTTCATATTCACACATGCTGCTGGTTAGACTTCAAAAGCAGACTTACTTATTGCCAAATCAAATTAACAATGATCTGCAAAACTAGGATGTCAAATAGTAGTGATATTACATAATTAATTCTGTGAACTACAACTAACCTTTGCTAAAATGTTGGCCACTCTATAGCCCAAAATCTAACTGAACCGCAATACAAGGTCAGTATAATCAAGACTTAAGAGGCATTACTCTCCGGATAGGCTTTTTGAGAGTAGAAAAACAGCTGTTAAAGTCATTATGGTACTCTGTCTCTCTGTCCTGCTGCAGAATACATACACATCGAACTATATTCTTATGCAATTTGCATTAACTCACCATGCTGTTTTAGCCTGAAATCTGATTCAACCTGTTGATTTTTTTTAGTTGATTGTAGTATATGTTATAGGTGTGCAAAAATCTTTTCACCATTGTTTATCCTCACACATGCCTAAAATAGAAAGAAAGAAAAAAAGAGAGGCAAGTTGTTACCACCTTGCATAGAGTATCTCCCACAAACTCACAGAATTTCACATACCGACACTAACTTCACAAACCCATAGGAACAGTAAGGTATGTGATTATAATGCACAAACACAGAATGCATGTACAGCAAAATCAGGAATTCTCTTTATCACTTTCAATAATATATCTCTTTTGCTGTTCTATCAAGACATGCATACGTTTTGTAAAATTATTGGTTTTTAAACAGATCCTTAGAGGCATTATTTTTTAAATATCCTGTAATTATTATGGGTAAATATTGTGGTCAAATTGCACATCCATTAAGAAACATACCTGTCCCTCTCTGTGTATCTCCATTGTGCTGTAGCAGTTCTAAGTACATTCGCTGACATGCCTTCAGTCACACACAATTTTTTTGTCTCTTGTCTGTTCTTTTCTTCTTCTCTGCAACTCTGCACAACCTCCCTCTGTCCCTGTGACAACAGCCCACATGCACGGCCCCTCCCCCACCCAAATCCTACCCTCCCCCGCCCTCTCTTTTTGTTCAAAGTATTTAAGCAGAGAGAAAGGGAATCTCTTTAAAATGTTATTAAGGTTAAATAACAGTGTTTTTTATGCCACTGTTTATGTAAGTGCAACAAATGGCTGGTGTCTTGAACAGTAAACCATGCACTCAAATGCTATTTGTATTATAATGTTATACAGTACCATAAAAATTTTATTAATTTCTAAATAGTTTATTATATGTTCATGCTTTTGTTACATGTGTGGGGTTGTACTAAGAAACCTTGGTGACGTCTGTATATCAGAATAAATAATGTCAAGTAAACAGTTGGACGTGCTGTTGGCTTTTTATACTGCTGAACTGTTCAAGTACCCTGGAAAATGGAGGGAAATTCTTCCACAATGACCAATGAAGAACTCCTCATACAAAATTCCTATGGATAATCAAAAATAAATACATTTGCCTATTCTCTGATCATTTCAAAATGGTACTTTACACCAGTGAATTCAAAATAGATTTATTTTTGTGGCCCTAGAAGCATGTACCATACACATACCCCGTACAATTATGCACCAAAACCAGAAAACCAGAGAGAGAGAGAGAGAGAGAGAGAGAGAGAGAGATAGAAAGAGAGAGAGAGAGAGAGAGAGAGAGGGAGGGAGAGAGAGAGAGAGAGAGCGAGAGAGAGAGCTCAAAGTGGAATAATAGAACACTTTTTTGGGGGCCAAGCACCGAAGGGCTGAAACTCAATTTTATTTGTCAGGATATTTATTAGGGCCCAAGACCCTATTGTTCTTCTAAAAATTATTGTTCAGGGGCTTTTGGGGCACTTAATATGCTCAAAGTTTTTTGTACAAGAATCAAAGTTGTCGGCCATTAGGGCATGGTAAATGTTCATACATGGGCATGTAGAGGGGGCTCTGTTATGCTACCTAGAAGATGGGCATGTTTGGGGGGCACATAACGTTTTAGCTACATTCACCAAACTTTGTACATACACTCACCTAAAGGATTATTAGGAACACCTGTTCAATTTCTCATTAATGCAATTATCTAATCAACCAATCACATGGCAGTTGCTTCAATGCATTTAGGGGTGTGGTCCTGGTCAAGACAATCTCCTGAACTCCAAACTGAATGTCAGAATGGGAAAGAAAGGTGATTTAAGCAATTTTGAGCGTGGCATGGTTGTTGGTGCCAGACGGGCCGGTCTGAGTATTTCACAATCTGCTCAGTTACTGGGATTTTCACGCACAACCGTTTCTAGGGTTTACAAAGAATGGTGTGAAAAGGGAAAAACATCCAGTATGCGGCAGTCCTGTGGGCGAAAATGCCTTGTTGATGCTAGAGGTCAGAGGAGAATGGGCCGACTGATTCAAGCTGATAGAAGAGCAACTTTGACTGAAATAACCACTCGTTACAACCGAGGTATGCAGCAAAGCATTTGTGAAGCCACAACACGCACAACCTTGAGGCGGATGGGCTATAACAGCAGAAGACCCCACCGGGTAACACTCATCTCCACTACAAATAGGAAAAAGTGGCTACAATTTGCAAGAGCTCACCAAATTGGACAGTTGAAGACTGGAAAAATGTTGTCTGGTCTGATGAGTCTCGATTTCTGTTGAGACATTCAGATGGTAGAGTCAGAATTTGGCGTAAACAGAATGAGAACATGGATCCATCATGCCTTGTTACCACTGTGCATGCTGGTGGTGGTGGTGTAATGGTGTGGGGGATGTTTTCTTGGCACACTTTAGGCCCCTTAGTGCCAATTGGGCATCGTTTAAATGCCACGGCCTACCTGAGCATTGTTTCTGACCATGTCCATCCCTTTATGGCCACCATGTACCCATCCTCTGATGGCTACTTCCAGCAGGATAATGCACCATGTCACAAAGCACGAATCATTTCAAATTGGTTTCTTGAACATGACAATGAGTTCACTGTACTAAAATGGCCCCCACAGTCACCAGATCTCAACCCAATAGAGCATCTTTGGGATGTGGTGGAACAGGAGCTTCGTGCCCTGGATGTGCATCCCACAAATCTCCATCAACTGCAAGATGCTATCCTATCAATATGGGCCAACATTTCTAAAGAATGCTTTCAGCACCTTGTTGAATCAATGCCACGTAGAATTAAGGCAGTTCTGAAGGCGAAAGGGGGTCAAACACAGTATTAGTATGGTGTTCCTAATAATCCTTTAGGTGAGTGTATATAGATCTCATCAAGCCAGACAACTTTCACGCTGACAGTCATAAGCTCCACCCAACAGGAATTTGGCCTTTTTGGATTGTTTGAAAATGCATGCTCTGGAATTTGAAATACTCCTCCTAGGGGATTCATGTTAGAAGTTCCAAATGTGTCCAACATCATACCAAGACACTGACGATGCTAAATTGCAAACAGATTTTTTGATATATTGAACAGTGTTGCATGGCGATGCGATAAAGTAACATCAGAAAATAAGAAACAGGAAGTTTCTCATATCTTCTGTGCACATCATGTGATTTATATCAAAATGGTCATAGCGCCAACAACTGACACCAGGAAGTAAGGCAATTTTATCAGACTTTAAAATAGCCCTCTTATGTTTACATGAATTGCTTAAAAATTCTTTCGAATAATGCCAAGACACTGCAGATGTAAAATTGTAAAGGGATATATGATATCTTAATTACTGTTGCCATGGCAACACATTCATTGTTTTATTGCTTTCTTCATTTATTTGGGTGCTTTTGATACTTTTGTCATTCTTTTTTTGTTTTTGGATTTTCTCCCCTTTTCTCCCCAATATGGCATGCCCAATTCCCAATGCACTCTAGGTCCTCATGGTGGTGTAGTGACTCGCCTCAATCCGGGTGGCGGATGACGAATCTCAGTTGCCTCCGCGTCTGAGACAGTCAATCCGTGCATCTTATCACATGGTTTGTTGAGTGCGTTACTGGGGATACCTAGCGCGTGTGGAGGCTTCACGCTATTCTCTGCGGCATCCATGCACATCTCACCACGCACCCCACAGAAAGCAAGAACCACATTATAGCGACCACAAGGTTAACCCAACATGACTCTACCTGCCCAACGAAGCAAGCCAATTGGTTGGCTGACTGTAGTCACTCTGCACGCCCTGAATTTGAACTTGTGCCTCCAGGTGAGGTAGTCAGCATCTTTACTGCTGAGCTACCCAGACCCCCGGCATTTGTCATGCTTAAAATTTCATGAAATTTTGCACACACATCAGAGTCTTCAGCCATTAGGGCTGGGCAAAAGTTGCAGGGGAGGAGAAAGGCATGCAGTAGGGGCACTATAGTGCCCCCATGAAAATGGACATGTAAGATAGTCTCTGAAGCATCCCTATTTTTACCTACAGTCACCAAACTTGGTACATATATTGTTTTCATCAAGCCATTAGGTCCACCCAACAGGAAGTCGGCTATTTTGGATTATTTCTGTTGGGGATTGCCCACTGAAAACTGGTGGATTATATTATTGACCGCTGCAGAACTCTGGTCAGAGAGTCGGAGTCATCAGATAGAGTTTAGTCGTTTATTGCACAAGAGTGACCATATACATTGTACTTGGTAGTTTCTGAAATAAATGATATAACAGAAATAAATAGTCACTGTCTAAATTATTCAACAACTTAATAGATTGCAAACTCAAATATAAACATCTCTGTAAAGTGCACTGATACATGAAATATAAATCAAGAAACATTAAGTATGTAATAAACTGCATAATGCAATTATATTGACAAAACACCAAAATGTAGATTACAGAAATCGGACTGTCTTCATTATTACCGGCAGTATTAAATGACAACCAGTGAAAGATATTATCCACAGAGATATTCACTTCAAGGTAATAACTAGTAAATATGAACAATACGAGCCGTGATGCTAGCGGGATAATCCGCTCGTTAAGCAGGATCAAATTACACTAAGAAAGATCGCTAAACATCAACTACACCACAAGCATGGTCTAACTCAACGCAGTTGGGATACAATAACAATCTGTGTTATTAACAATATACAGAAGGAAACTTACTTTGTCACAAACTTTCTCTTGCACATAAACACTGCACATGAATGCGTGCACGCGATATGATCACTCCACTCCAGTCCTTAGTGAATAGGTAATTACACTGAGTCCGTACGTGCTGAGAACGCTGCACTACGTTATTTGCGTACAAAGCAACTTAAAATGTCCCACACATATCCAACTTAGTATTTAAAGGGAGAGAATTCACAACAATTTCAATATTGCAGTTTTAAATACTCCTCCTAGGTGATTCATGAGACTGTCACTACATTTAGACAACATTATGCCAAGTCATTGAAGATGTGTAAATTGTGAACAGATTTTAATACATCAAACAGTGTTGCTATAGCGAGGCAATAAATTAATGGTGATAAATGGGAAACAGGAAGTGTCCATTTCTTCTGTGTGAAATGCGTAATTTAGATAAAAATTGAGATGTATGTTTAGTCCTGGGGGCTAATCAAATGGATATGACTATTTTGGGTCACAGTCAAAGCATCATCACCTGGCAGCAGGAAGTATACCTCTTGCAACAGACTTTAAAATATCCTCTTATATTTACTCAAATTGCAAACAACAAACAAACTAAATTGTTTAGAATAATGTCAAATGCCAAATAAGTACGTGTGTCCACTTTGCATTGTTTTCCGAAAGCCACTGGGTGGAAATAGACCTGTTGTGCTTGGGCCCCATCATCGCTGCTTGCAGCTATATTTATTATTATTTTTCTACCATAAAACTGATTGTGTAGACCGAATCGTAAGAGATAGAAACATGAAACTTTGAGGAATGGTAGTACCCCAGCAGTCTACACATACACATAGACTCACCCTGATTGGTCAATGGGGGGGCGCTACAGTGAACAAAACAAAAATGCTTCACATGTTGAGCCATAACTCCTAAACTGTTGTCCTTGTGTCCATTGTGCCTTATATCATTGGAATCAATTGGAATTGCTCAAGATGAACGAAATGGCTATCTTCGTAATTTGCTAATTTTCATAAAACCTAATTTTGCAAACTATTCCTAGACTGTTCACCTGGTTGGACCCAAACCAATGCATCACTATTTTCTCCCTCCTTCTAATTATAAAAAAAGTAGTAACTTTCTATTATTCATCGCAACAGTATACCAAAACGTATGAAGCTTGGATGGCCACTTTTATGCAAATGCCTATAACTCTTGAATGGTATAATAGATATATATCACAAAACTTTGGAAACTTATGAATGGTGTCATTCTGAGGACACTTGATAAATATTGCACAAAAATTAAAAACCTAAAAATGGCTGTAACTAAGGAGCCATTGGTCCACTCGACCTATAATCTTGCATGCAGTGTCTTTGTCCAAGGTTCCATCAAGGTCTTTGAGGACAGCTGTATATCACGAAAACATGGTTGCCATCGACCAATCAAGTTTCAGCAGTTTTTTGACAAGGTTAACAAAGGCCAATCAAAACAAAATGCAGTGGGCATATTTGACTCTTGGTCCTAGAGGTCTGTGAAAAATGTGAAAAAAAGGTCCCTGGGTAATGCTATCTCATTTTACATGCATGTAAATCACTGAATATTATTAGGTGTGTCACACAGACACATGTTAGACATACCATATGATTGATCTCCACTTTCCAAAACACCTTTGCCTCAAGGACCATTAGTGTCAATCAAATTGTTTGTTACATATTTTAAATTATTTAAAAAACCTACTTTTGAAAACTAGTCCTAGGTTTTTTATGTGACATCAACAAAACATGTACAGGAAGAATCTTTGGACAGCCTAGATCAATAATGATCAAAAAAGATGACATTTGTATTTGTCATGGCTATAACAAGGTAAATTTAAATGTATGTGTGTGGCCTAGATCATGCAAATCCAATAACTCTGATTTTCATCAAACTTAGTACACATATATTTAAATATTTAGTGCAATTCTCTGGACTCCCTAGATCAAAAATTATATAAAACAACTTTTTTTATTTGGAACGGCTATACTAGGGAAATGTAAACATATGGGTGGGGCTTAGTTTACCCAAAAGCCAATAACTCCTAAACAACGGCTCTGATTGGAATCAAATTTAGATCACAAATGAAACATGATTCCAAATAAGCGTGCACAATTTGGTGTGAATCGGACAATAGGTGGTGCTATAATAGTCAGACATGTTAAATACACTATATCTTTATTGTTATTAAATTGAGACTACTAAAAATGATATTGCTTTTTCTCTATTTTAAGTGCTTACAGGCTATCAGAATTAGTAAAATCTTGTAGCACATGTACTTAAAGGCCCTATGCCGCTTGAACCCCTGTAATTGCTGCTTGCAGCTATATTTCTTATTATTGTTTTTCTGCCCTTAAAAGCGTAAGTCCTAGAGATACCAAACTTAACAGGTTGGCTCTAATTTCCCCCACTATTCAGGTGCACACATACACACCCATCTGCCCCAAGGTGGTGCTATAAAAAGCACTGTTGTGTTTTCGGTCATATCTCCGCAACTGTATGGGCTAAAATCTAATTTTTTCTTCTGATTCCTTAAGTCAAGCCCTTCAAAATGTATATTTCATTTGAGTTTGTTTTGTGGTTGCATGCAAAGTTTTGTACAATTCTGCCAATAGGGGGTGTTTCAACTAAAAATTGTCATAACTCCAACATCGTTTGATAGTTTAAAATATAAGTGTTAAAAAAATTTAATATCAAGTTGACAATTCAACAAAAATGACCGCCAGCAGCCAATCAAATTTAGCTTTTGAATGGCTGATTTAGCTGATCATGAAAATTATTATTCAGCCTCACAGTGGGGCTATAATAAGCTAATTCACATTTTTGCTAATAACTCCAGAACTGTATAGGCTAGAATAACATTTTATAGTTTTTCTTGAATCCTTCAGTGCCCCTCACATGGATGTTCATTTCTGCAATAATATTTTTTATCATGAACATTTAAAAAACCCCAAAAAAAAACTACTTTTCAAACTTGTCCTAGGCCTTTACCCAATTCACAAAAATGTTCCCTTTACAAAAAGCTTCACTTATGATGCTGCACTGAGAAAAGTGTTTTGGGAACATCTTATAGTTGTGACCAGCTGTGAATATGTGTGCAACACATCAATGAACATTGACCGAAATTTATGGCCTCTGCCGGTGTAATCATTGGACGCACCTGTGGCAGGGCTATAAATAGATGCATCACCAGAGCATCGTCAGATCTTTTTTCTTTAGATCACTCTGTGTTTGTATGCTATCATGAGCCTGTCAAACTTTCTTTTCTCTGTTAGGAGAAAGAATCTGTTCGGCAGTGCACAGTGAACCTTTTCTCTTTTCTCTTTCTTGCTTTCAAAAAGAAAAAAAGGGGTGAAAACGGAAAAAAAAAATTCATTCGTGGGGCTCTCGCATAGATCTGGCTGAGGAGCGAGAGACGGGTTCATCCCTTTCGCTCGCTCTCTCCCCAGACCCAGCTGGTCCTTACCGTGATCTCGAAGTGCACTCCGGCACCTCTTCGGTTCATGAGGAGGATGAATCTCTACCCACCTCTGAGCATTCCGTCCATAAAAGTAAATCAGAGTAGGAATTGCTCGATGTGGTTACTCGTGCAGTGGCCAGGCTTCAGTTAGACTGGCCACGCCAACAAGAAACCCCCAAACGCTCCAAGTTGGAGGATAGATTTCTGTCTGGTGGCCAGGGAAAGGGAACGCCTAATGAGTCCCTTCCTTTCTTTAATGACCTCCATGACGAGCTCTCTTGCTCATGGAGGATGCCTTATACTTCCCGTGTCCATGTGCCCTCGACATCAATATATTCGACTATCGTGGGTGCTGATACACGGGGGTATTCAATGATGACGCCGGTTGAGGAGACACTTGCTGGTTATCTATCGCCAGATTTGGCATCATCGAATACATCATCATGAAAAAACCCTCTCTCCCCACGAAGCTGTTTAGGACCACCTCCATACTAGTGAGGAGGGCTTATCAGGCAGCGGGTTAGGCTGGTGCTGCTCTGCACACTATGGCGGTGTTACAGGCATACCAGGCTGATCTGCTTAAGGACATGAGTACAGGTATCGCGCTCGACAAGGAAGCGTTTTCTGAACTTTGTCGAGCCACGGACCTATCTCTCCGTGCGACCAAGCAGACAGCCCGTGCCATTGGCTGGTCTATGTCCGCTTCGGTCAGAACGGAAAGACACCTATGGCTCAACCTATCGGGCATCAAGGACAAAGATAAGATTTCCTCCTTGATGCCCGGTTTCACCTTCTGGCCTATTTTGAGATGCTAAGAATGCGGTTATCTCTAGGTTCCAGGAGACGAAAAGTCACGAGGAAGCATTTGGGCAGTTTTTGTCGGCCATCCAGTCCCGCCCCGGTCCTGCTAGAAGGGAGGCTCAGAAGCAGAGCGTGGCGAATCATGCTCCCCCTCGTAAAGACTGGGGACAGGCTCGTCACCCTCGACAGCCTCCAAAGCAAGACAAAGAAGAGTAATTTCTAAAAGAAAAAAGCCCAGACGGTTTTGCGCCCAGCCCTGTGGGGGCAGCTCCCCTCGGGACAGGGCGCGTGTACCATCCACTTTGCCCCTCCCGGTACCCCCATGAATCCTCTCCTTTCTCGCCGCCTCTGGTGTTTCGGGAGGCAGAGGCTTCCAACAAAAAAGTTGGGTGTACCGCTGCTTCCTGCCTTATTCCAGGACGTGGAACACTCGACATCCCCTCAACAGGAAGTGTCGAAATGAATACCCATCACAGAGAACCTGGCAGCATGGAAACTTCTGCCTGGTATTTCTATGTGGGTTCTAAGAACAGTAGAAAAAGGCTACAGAATTCAATTCGCTCACCGCCCTCCGTGTTTTCAACAGCGTGGTCCCCACTACCGTGAAACCGGAGCAGGCGACTGTGGAAAGAACTGCAAAATCTCTTGGTCAAAGGGGCCATAGAACGTGTTCCCCTTCCAGAGAAAGAGTCAGGCAATTACAGCAAATACTTCCTGGTCCCCAAGAAGGGTGGGGGGTTGCATCCGATCTTAGATCCTCGAGGCTTGAGTCAGGGTGTTCAAGTTCAAGATGCTAACTATCAAGACGGTCTTGTCACAAGCCCAACATCACATTTTGGCTGGTCACGATCGATCTCATGGATGCATATTTTCATATAGAAATTCTGTTACAGCACAGGAAGTTCCTGATGTTCGCTTTCAGGGGCGAAGCCTTCCAGTATCGGGTTCTTCCATTCGGCCTAGCCCTATTACCCCGCACATTCACAAAATGCACAGATACAGCACTGGCTCCTTTGCGACTCCGGGGTAGCCGCATTCTGAATTACATAGACGAATGGCTGATACTAGCGCAGTTCCAACAACTGGCAGATCAGCACAGGGATATCATCTTAGCTCATCTGGTTTCTCCGGGACCAAGACTCAACGTCAAAAGAGCGTTCTCTCTCCCACCCAGGGAATTACCTATCTGGGAATTATATGGAATTCGATCACGATGTGGGCACAATTGTCTCCCGCTCGAATCATTTCCATTCAGAACACCCTGAGCAAAGTCAGTCTAGATCAAGGTTACACTGCTCGTCAATATCAACGAATACTAGGTCTCATGGCGTCTGCGTCCACAGTGATCCCTTTGGGCCTTCTGCACATGAGACCATTCCAGCTGTGGCTAAAAGCCAGGGGGTTTTTAATCCAAGGGCCAGTCCCCTAAGGCAAATAAGGGTTATGCGCCGTGGGCTTCGTTCCCTTTCTATGTGGTACAGACCCCGGTTTCTTACTGGGTAGCGGTCTTAAGTGGTCGTCCAGATCAAGGGGAATGGGACGGTCGTAAGCTCGATTGTCACATTAAATGTCAGAGTTGATGGCTGTATTTCTGGCCCTGAAATATCTTGGTGCGGGTGGACAAAACAGCGGTAGTCTCTTACGTAAACCATCAAGGAGGTCCACGTTCACGTTAGCTGAATATCTGGTACGTTGGATTCTCCTTGGGGTCCAGGGCAAGCTCCTGTCACTCAGGGCAGTTTATATCCCTGGATGCCCATATGTGGGAGCAGATTTACTGTCCAGACAGAAAATACCGATGGGGGAGTGGAAACTCCACCCTGAGGTAGTGGAACAAATCTGGGTGAGATATTACAGGGCAGAAGTGGACCTCTTCGCCTCTTCTCAGACAGTGCAATGTCCCCTCTACTTCACTCTGAGTCACCCAGCCCCCCTGGGTCTGTATGCGATGGCGCATACATGGCCCAGAATTCGTCTGTATGCGTTTCCCCTGGTTTCTATGCTCCCGGGAGTCTTGGCCAGAGTTCGCCAGCAAGAGTCTTGCCTCTTACTGATAGTGCCGTGCTGGCCAAACAGGGTATGGTTCTCGGAGATAATGTCTCTCCTTGACAGCTCGCCTTGGTGATTCCGAACAGGAGGGACCTTCTGTCTTTCACCTGCCATTCACCTTCTGAGGGCATAGGGGACAATATTTCATCCCTGGCCCGAGCTGTGGAACCTTCATTTTGGCTCCTGAGGGGTACCAACTGAGGGACACAGGGATTTCACCTGAGGTTATCGAGACCATTTTAAGTGCTAGGGCTCCCTCCACTTGGAACAAATCTGGGTGAGATTTTACAGGGCAGTAGAGGACTGCTTTGCCTCTATGAACAACGCAATGTCTCCTCTACTTCTCCCTGAGTTTGCCCCAGGAATGACCAAAGCAATTTTGCACTCTCATCCTGACTACCTGCCTAAGGTGCCTTTCTCCACCTTAAACCCGGTCACTCTTGAAGCCTTCTGCTCCCCGCCATTCACTATGCCGGAGCAGGAAAGACTTCACAGACTTTGTCCAGTCCGTGCCCTTCAGACTTATGTCCACCGCACTAGCCAGTGGCGTAAGTCAGGGCAACTATTCGTTTGCCATGGGGGCTGCAACAGGGGGCAGCCGCCACCAAGCAGACTATGTCGCATTGGGTAAGGGACGCTATTGCCCTGGCCTACGAGGCGCGCGGTCAAGCTTCGCCTGTAGGCATCAGGGCTCACTCTACCAGAGGGGTCACCTCCTCTGAAGCCTTGGCCAGAGGGGTCCCTCTGCAGCATGTTTGTGATGTGGCAGGCTGGTCCTCTCTGCACACATTCATTAGATTCTACAGTTTGGATGTTCATGGCACTCCGGGCTCTTATGTCCTTGAGTCGACATCTGAAGCTCATGTCTAAGCCCTTTCACGTTCTTGTGAGCACACTACACAACCGTAGGGACAGCCACAGTGCGGCGACGTGGGTATTCTCGTTCCCAAAGCGCTTTTCTCAGCGCAGCATCATAAGTGAAGCTTTTTGTAAAGGGAACGTCTTAGGTTACTTAAGTGTAACCCTTGTTCCCTGAACAAGATGCTGCGCTTCACTGCCGCACTGGGATGCCCCAGGACTGATATTCAGAAAAAATACCTGACGATGCTCTGGTGACGCATCTATTTATAGCCCTGCCACAGGTGTGTCCAATGACTACACTGGCAGAGGCTATACATTTCGGTCAATGTTCATTGACGTGTTGAACATATATTCACAGCTGGTCACAACTATAAGATGTTCCCAAAGCGCTTTTCTCAGCGCAGCATCTCGTTCCGCTTTTTTCAGGGAACAAGGGTTACACTTAAGTAACCCGAGACGTTTTATACATCATCTAGAGACATCAAAATATTTGTGATAGCGTAAATAGTTCAGAAGATATAAGCAAAGATGTTTTTGGGTGCAGCCTATAATGACTAATTGGCCTGTTTCTTGTGAATGAAATTCTAAAACTTTAAAACACATGGACAACAGAACAGTCTGTGGCATGTGAAACATTTAATCAATTTGTGGTGCTAGGTGGAGCTATAACTTAAAAATATCCTATTTGTGCTACTGTTAAGGCAGTTAGGGTTAGGGTTTTTTCCTCACTAATTTGTGATGCTAGTGGATGATGCAACTTAAAAAAATCCTCTTTGTCCTACTGTTTAAGGCTGTTTGGGTTTGAGTTAAGGCCTGGGTATACCTAGTTTTCTTTTGGACCAGTCCATTATGTGCAAAATTTGATCAATATGTGATGCTAGGAGTCACTATAAAAAGCATTTAAATTTGACTCCAGAACAAGTGTCCATGGCATCCACAAGATCTATTCTGTCAAATTTCATCATATTTGTCATGCTTTTTGTTTGACAAAAAATAATGCATTAAAAAAATTAACGCAATTAATCGCACCATAATAAGGAAGATTCCTGAGAAATGCAAGCTTGTAGAACCACCTGTTTACTCCAGAGGGCAGTAAGTGAAATTTCAGCTGTATGAGCAACGCACAGTTTATACAGTGAAGAAAACACAGTTTTCTTCACTGTATAACTCTTCTGCAACAAGAATGTAAAGCATTGTAATTATCTGAATATTTTTTATTTTTATATATATATATATATATATATATATATATATATATATATATATATATATATATATATATATATATATATATATATATATTTTTAATATTTAAAGATAACTATGTATAATTATATATTGATATAAATATATATAATCTTTATATATTGAATTATTGTTATATGAGGGGCTTTCTCAGCAAATATTTGTATATGCGATTAATCACGATTAATTCATCGGGACACCCGATTACTGATTAAAATTTTTAATCGATTGACAGCCCTAATTATTATTGTTATTAGACCAGTGTGTATTGATAGGGTACTATATTCCTACAGTACCTGTGTGTGAAATGGAGGGAGCGGGGTGCGGTGACTATACTTTATTATTGGTCAATCAGACCAATAAAATCTTCAAAGTTTTATACCTTATTTGACATTTTAAATATGTAGTGGCAGGGCAAATTGCACTTAAATGCCGCAAATGATTTGACTAACTATTTTATTTGGTAATATTCAAAGTACTTGAAGATATCAGAACATGTGGAAAATAAACCTGTGTAGACACTGTAAATAGAGTTTGATTTTTTACTGTATACAGAGCTCAATCTGCAATTTTGGGGTTTCCAGACAGACACATTTCACACACTGATTTTGTACCCAATTTAACAACTTTTCTGCTGGATAGTGCAGTTAGAGCTAATAAATGAATGAATAATTGATTGAATGATTGACTGAATTGCATTTCCCCCAGGATAACTGCTATGAAGAGAACCAAAGATATTCAAATCCTTTTCTTAAAAAAAGAAAAGAGTCAAAACCAACCTCAGCTTCTTACAGCAGCAGTGATCCGTCAGCTCCCCCTGCACAGCATGGAAAGTCATGTTTAGATATTCTCTGTGACTTCTGGTTGAACATATATGAATTTGTCATGTACTCTTACATTCAAGTTGTCACTCAGGTACAATCATATGATCAAATATCGCTGCAGCAAAGATTAGTTAAAAATGACACACACACACATACACACACACACACACACAAATATCATCCTCACTCCACCGGCAATGCAGAGACAGAGAGAGAGTGTACAAAGCAAAAGACATCGAGAAAAGCGTCCAACCTCATGTCTCTTTGTATTCAGACACTGCATCTTCAACTTCAGTTGACTGGCCACATTCACAACAGAAAGTTGTGGGAGATGAGTGTGATCCAGGAGTGTCTGGAGCAGCACCTGCCTCACCTCACAATAGTATGTCAAATTCAGTTGCTTGCTTTTCTGAGTTCCATGAATTTGCTAATACAGCACAAACCCACACTTTAGCATACACAATATTAATATCTCAATACAGAACATAAAAAGATACAGGAAGAAAAGTCACATCAATGTGTCCATGAGTAAACTTTGAATGTGATGGTTATTATTTTTATCACTTCAGGTTCTTCATCTAGTGGGGAAAGTGATTCTAATGACATTACAAGAGCTGATGTTAACACCATTGATGAAGAGGCTCTTCAGGCTATAAAAGCACATGCTGCCCCACCCAGACCTCACGGTATGTTTTGACATTTAATCTTTCAGTCTAAACAACATTATTATTATTATTATTAGCATTGAGGCTAGAAGAGCTAAGTCACTTGACATGGACATGTTTATCCAACTTTTTGCTAGCGATCACCAAAACAGGAGACTTAATCTGATTTAAAAATGGACTTGTGGATTATGGTTCTTGTAAAAGCATTTAAGAAGGAAAATTAAGCAAGAGCTTATTATAAACCTCATATTGTTCATGAGAGTTTAAAAGTTTACAGAACATTGTTTTATTGTACGTACTGTTTTATCCTCTTATTGTTCTTGAGATTAAAGTTTGCAGAACATGACTTGCAAGTCCATTCTTTATAAGATTTCCTCACAAGGTTATCTGGTATTAAATATAAAATGAATTATTAGATTAAGATATAAGATTAAGGTTAAGATAAGAGAAGCAATTTGGTGAAAATGTTGTTCCTTTGACTGGATTGATTTATTTTAATTTAACCATAAGAAGGCGCCTCAATCAGTTATCACCTGTACTTTTGACGTATCTTTTTATGATTATACAGTATACCTGATGTTATACGCAGAATCATTCTCTACAATGAGAATAGCTCTTAAAAATGTGTAACTGACTTTTCCTATACAATTACTGATTTAAAAATGGATGTTATGTTAAAATAACCAGAGATTCCCATTAACTGTAATAGGTTGAAATAGAACAGGAATCGAAAAGTGTCAAATGTCAAAACAACAGTCTGATATTGAATACAAACAATTCAGTGAATGCTAACATGAGTTTTAGAATTAATTTATAATACATGTGTAGATGTTGAAGCAAAGCAATGCAATATTTACACATTTTGATCATGAGCCATTCATAAAGTTTCTCCCAGTATCGCCACCCCACACTAGGTCTGTGCCCCATCTTGGCCACCCCAGTAAAAAGTTCCTGGATACGCCACTGCTGAACACACAAAATCAATCCACCTAAGCTTTTCAGCTAATCTGTTTAGTTGGAGGCTTACACTGCCCAAGCAATGGATCTCCAGCAAGCTAATTAGCTATCATGGCATTAGCTCATTGCACACAAGACATATCAAATCCCAGTGACTTCTGATTAATCAATTGCTTTAACATTGTCTTATGTTGACTTAGCTAATATCTACAGCCTATACCAATACTGTAACTGTTTAATTTTTAATTGATAAACTCTGACTAGTATACAAGTGGATTTGTATTAAGAGGTTTTTACTGGCATAAAAACAGATGGTCCTTGGCAGCTATTCAAATGGCTAACATGAAATGCTATTACAAGCTTGAGTATCTTGTTAGTGGAAGCTAACAGCATTGGCCAGTAAAAACAGCTAGGCCTGATACATTTCCGTTTATCATTCAAGAGTTATCACCATGGAGAAAAATTTAAATGGCAGTGTGCTTTTATCTATCAAACGTGCTATTAATTTTATCTATCAAACGTCTTCATTTTGTATGCTGACTTGGCTCTCTTATACATGGTCTAACATCTGACTTATTTAACCCTTTATTGCAAACCTCGGGTCTTTAGTGAACCGGGACCTCATCCATTTTTTGGAGTTATGCCCACACTTGTTTAGAATTCCTCAACCTATCTCTTTTAAATAGTGTAAAAAAAGAATATATATATATATATATATATATATATATATATATGAAGCATATATACACTCACCTAAAGTATTATTAGGAACACCATACTAATACTGTGTTTGACCCCCTTTCGCCTTCAGAACTGCCTTAATTCTACGTGGCATTGATTCAACAAGGTGCTGAAAGCATTCTTTAGAAATGTTGGCCCATATTGATAGGATAGCATCTTGCAGTTGATGGAGATTTGTGGGATGCACATCCAGGGCACGAAGCCCCTGTTCCACCACATCCCAAAGATGCTCTATTGGGTTGAGATCTGGTGACTGTGGGGGCCATTTTAGTACAGTGAACTCACTGTCATGTTCAAGAAACCAATTTGAAATGATTCGAGCTTTGTGACATGGTGCATTATCCTGCTGGAAGTAGCCATCAGAGGATGGGTACATGGTGGCCATAAAGGGATGGACATGGTCAGAAACAATGCTCAGGTAGGCCGTGGCATTTAAACGATGCCCAATTGGCACTAAGGGGCCTAAAGTGTGCCAAGAAAACATCCCCCACACCATTACACCACCACCACCAGCCTGCACAGTGGTAACAAGGCATGATGGATCCATGTTCTCATTCTGTTTACGCCAAATTCTGACTCTACCATCTGAATGTCTCAACAGAAATCGAGACTCATCAGACCAGGCAACATTTTTCCAGTCTTCAACTGTCAAATTTTGGTGAGCTCTTGCAAATTGTAGCCTCTTTTTCCTATTTGTAGTGGAGATGAGTGGTACCCGGTGGGGTCTTCTGCTGTTGTAGCCCATCCGCCTCAAGGTTGTGCGTGTTGTGGCTTCACAAATGCTTTGCTGCATACCTCGGTTGTAACGAGTGGTTATTTCAGTCAAAGTTGCTCTTCTATCAGCTTGAATCAGTCGGCCCATTCTCCTCTGACCTCTAGCATCAACAAGGCATTTTCGCCCACAGGACTGCCGCATACTGGATGTTTTTCCCTTTTCACACCATTCTTTGTAACCCTAGAAACGGTTGTGCGTGAAAATCCCAGTAACTGAGCAGATTGTGAAATACTCAGACCGGCCCGTCTGGCACCAACAACCATGCCACGCTCAGAATTGCTTAAATCACCTTTCTTTCCCATTCTGACATTCAGTTTGGAGTTCAGGAGATTGTCTTGACCAGGACCACACCCCTAAATGCATTGAAGCAACTGCCATGTGATTGGTTGATTAGATAATTGCATTAATGAGAAATTGAACAGGTGTTCCTAATAATCCTTTAGGTGAGTGTATATATATGCTTAGTTACTGTAGAATGTTCGTGTATGTTGGTACGAGTCAACAATGATCACACCGTATGTACATAAGACTGTTTAATCAGAACATTCTATATAACTGCTCGTGAGTGACTTACAGAGCAGAGAGTGCGAAAACATAACTCCACCCCCGGGCATTCTGATTGGCCGAACAACCCAGTACGGTGGCTCATAATAAACAAACTGCATAATCATTTACCAAACGACCTACAGTTACCAAAACTGCATTTTATCTATATAAGTTCACTATCACATAATATATATTTCTTTGGTTATTTCAAGACAAATGAGTTTTATATTCGTACAAATGACTACCATATCACGTTGATTTTCTGTGTGACAGTGGTGAATTATCCGTATTCCATATACATGTACACATACATATTATATATGGTATTTCTTACTCAAGGTGGCACTGATGTGTCAGTGTTTGACATTTCTATTTGACGAAGTAGCAATGTGGAAGTAAACTATAACAAGTTTAATACAGGAACAGTATGATTTGTCCATTGTCATTTGTTTGGAATACTGAAATGAAGTTGTGTGTCTATTTAGACTGAGAATGTAATCATTTTTGGCAAAACACCCATGCATTTAACCTCGTACGACCCCGCGAACACATGCATGTACGTCGTATAATAAAAATTTATTGAAATTGACTGGTCTCAGTTCAGGAGACTCTGTGCTGTCAGTAAAGAGATAAACTTTCAACACACGGAGTCATGTGAGAAAACATCATGGCGCTGACCACAGCAGATTTTGTCTATGGGATAAACTAAATCTGGTAAGCAACTTAATTACATTTTTACACTGAAACCTGTTTGAGTCAAAAGATTAGAGTCTCTAGTTTCATCTGATATGCCATTTTAAATATTTGAGTGATATATCGCGAAACCCCACGCTGCTAAACACAATGTAAACTAATGTTTTCTTTAGTGCATTTTTTCCTAAGAAAATTTTTTTTTGCTTTCAGTGGCTTTTTATGGAGTTAGGATGAAAATAAGGTGCATTTCAAACTTTTCTGAGACCCCGTCCTTCGGATAAGACGTTAAACTTAGGTCCTGACTCTCTGTGGTCACTAAAAATCCAAGGCACATCTTGCAAAGATGGCCCTTATCAATCATGGCCTCCTAATAATACCCATCCCTGAATTGGTTATATAACTGTACTCTCTCCTATCCACCAACAGTTGGTGTGTGTTGAGCATAGTGGAGCACTATGGCTGCCATCGCAAAATCCAGGTGGATGCTGCACACTGATTGTGGGTGATGAGAGTCCCCTGTTGTATGTAAAGCACTTTGACTGTAGTGTCAGAAAAGCACTATATAAATATAACATTAATTAATTAATTCATTCGTTCATTCATTCATTCAGTGCAGACAGACAGCACACTGGAGGTAAGTCATTCACTAATTAGGGAGCAAGGGCACATCCTTAAGCTCTCAATGCAGCAAAGTGCCATAATCCAAACTTTTTATCAAAAGTTCAGTTTATTCAGTTCACAGTATGTAATCAGTACATAGATTAAGAATTTATAATGTATAATTTTATTTTAAACTGGTTGGCAGTGATTGGATGATGCTGGCTATTACTTTAAATCAGAACTAATTTTGATCATTTCTGATGTAATGTCTGTAACGTCTTAAAAACATGAATAACTAACACTTCTAAATTACCGAAATTACTTCTAAATTACCCAATTAAATAATCTGACTTTCTATAGCTTTGTATTATTTAACATTTCTCAACTTAGTCCCTCTGTCCACATAATTGCCATCCATTTTTTGCTCTAGAAATATTTTTTGGCATGTTTATGAGGTGCAAATAGATACAAATAATAAAGGGAAATAGAAAATTCACACAGTATTCATTCTCTTGTCTCAGGGAAATCAGTGTAATACACTGTGCTTTCATTTGAAAATGGCCAAGGATCCTGGAATGTAAATGCTCAGTATTTAGACACAGTGAATGATGGTCATTAGCATGTCTAATACTGTTAGCCAAAAAGGGGCTTGTGATTGAGTTTTTTTAAGATACTCCATCCAATTTGACCCTCATATGTGCACCAACTGCCTTTACATCTTTTGGACAAAAAGTGCAACTTTTAAATAGGAAACAGTCTACGTTATGTACTGATGATTTGATATGTTTAAATGTTTGCTTAATTTAAACATCAGGGTGTAGGTTCTATTTACTGAATACTTCCCAAGTAACTATGTTTTTTAATATAATGATATGCCCAACATTTTATAAACAGAGAGAAAAAAACAAACACTACCAATAAAGCTTTTTTCTTCAGAAATGACTTTCATCTTTACTTTAGAAAGCATGTGTTTTTATTTTTTTTTTCTTATTGCTTCGGCTTGTAGAGTAGTTAACATTTCTATTCACATTTTCATATTCAGCCTCTCTTATAAGACTGTATAATTGTACAATGACATGGCATTCTAACATGTGATGTTTAAAAACCTGCCTATAAAGTTGTTGTTCTGCCAAACTGTAAAAGAGATTAAAAATACCCAGAAACCAATGTGACTCACTTGTGCTGTGTCTTTCTGGGGAAAAAGTGGATGGGAATTTTGATTGGAAAAAATTATGATAAATATTTGCCACAGGTTCCATGTGAATGCTATCTAAAATGTCAAGTGTGATCTGAAGAGTTGTTTCTTTTAAGCCCATTATATGGTCAAAATTGGCACATGTAGTATCACTCTCTGTCATCTAGTGCATCCAAGAGCCTGAACAACAAAGAGAAAGTACATTCAGTAAGTTTTTCCTACATTATGTTACAGGTAGATGTATATGATTGCTCTTCATTGTAAAATATAAAAAAGTATTTCTAAGAGAGGTTTTTATAGAATATTTCGTACGTACTTGAAGTCTCCTCCATCAAGGAGGTCCTTGTAGGCACTGATTTCTGCTTCCAGTTTCATCTTCATATTAAGCAAGGCTTCATATTCCTGACCCTGCTCTGTGATCTTTGACCTCAGCTGTGTCAGCTCAGCTTCAAGCTGCATTAAGATGGCATTGTGCTTCTCTGTCTCTGTATTCGAATGTAGCTCTGTATTCCGCAGTGTACCCTCAAGTGATGCTTTCTAGAGAGGAAGTATTAGATTATTAGATTCATTAAGAATGGAGACAGGAAACAGATGCAAGTTTCAACAGACTTCTTCTTGATGAACTCCTTATTATAACTTGATATCTGAAAATGTAAACAATGTGTTTGTATGCGCATGTTCGATTACCAGGTTTTGTTGGGATGCAAGCTCTATTTCTAGCGTCTGAATCTGTCTGCGAAGGTCATTTGTCTCCATTTGAGCACCCTGTAATGCCTCTGTGTTCTGTGCTACCTGCACCTGAACTTCTGACATCTGAGGAAAGGGAAAAAGATTTGGTTAGATTTTTGAGCTTATGGTTTTGTATCTATGTCATAGTAAAATTAGTGTCACTTGGTGGCCAAGGGTTTGTGGGAGATGCATTTCTCCTTCATAAGTTAAGAACCTGGGATTCATGCCACATTTTGAGTTCCTCTGTATTTTTGAGAGCCTGTTTTTCATAGTTAGCCCTCATTTCCTCCATCACTTGAGACAAATCCTGCCCCTTGGGTGCGTCAACATCAACCTGAACACCTGAGTGGGCAATCAGGTTTCGCAGCTCTCCAGCTTCCTGTGGAAGTTGAACAGAGGAAGTTTGAGATATGGAAAAGTATGAAGAGTTGAAACAATTTATCTGTTCAGTATTAGTGAATTCAGTTTTTGCCTGCATTTTATTATATATACACATGTCTACAGATTAATGTTAAAGTATTAGTCCACACATATGATGATCACATTAAGCTTCTCAAGAAATGTGGCAAACAGAGGAACATTCAGTGTTCAGCAGTTCTTAAGCAAAAGAGGACAACAGTTCCTTACATTTTCATGGTTTTTATTGAGGAAGGCAAGCTCTTCTTTTAAGGCCTCAATTTCACCCTCCACATTCAGGCGACCAACATTGGTGTCATCAATTACCCTCTTCAGACTTCCAATATCTGCTTCCACAGACTGCCTAATGGCCATCTCATTCTCAAACCTATAACACACAATAATAATATACCAAAATGTTTCTCTAATTAATTTTTCTGAACATCTAAAAATTCCAGACACTCCAGACAAGCTTTTTAATCACATCGTGTATGTGTAGTATGTAATTTTATACATGTTTAAGATGTTTTAAGCAGTGATATTGTACTATGATAGACTACTGACTTTACTCTGAAGTCATCTGCAGCCAGACGAGCATTGTCGATTTGAAGAACAAAGCGAGCATTGTCCACAGTGGCATCAAACACCTACAGGCAAAACAGCACATATTTTCACCTAACTTTAATTTCAGAAGAACATCTCTTTTTGACACTAGTGATGGGATGCATTTTAAATACATTGTGGTTAAGGTAGAGTATGATATCATTTAATAATTTAATTTGAATTGTTTTAACACCAATTATTGTCAAACTATCGCAAACAGTTTGACTTGAAAAAATACTAAACATATTTTTTTAAAGAGCCGTTTGGGAGCCAAAAGAGCCGGCTCTTTTTGGTGAGCTGAGCCGAATGAGCCAGCTCACGGAAAAGACCCGAAATGCCTATCACTATTTGACACTTATATAAAACCTATTTCCTGCAAAGATTGTAAAAAAAATTCAGATTACTTATAAAACTCTCGACATAAATAATAATAGTGATAAAAAGCAGAATTGTTTTTCACCCAAACCCAGCTTTGAAGGAGTGGTTCATTTATTGCTACAGTATTTTTTTAATATTTCAATGGAAGAAATTATTCTTAATTCCTCCATGTGTCACATCCTGCAGTGTTATGCTACATTACCACAAGCATCTGCTGATCAGAACTGCCAATCTGAAATTTCATTATCACTGGAAATCTGAATATTTGTGGTAAAATCTTATCTTTATGTAAGTATAGTAAGATTTTTTTCTGAGTTAGTTTATTCAGCTTGTTTGACTTGTAGTTTTACAAGTGGAATTGCATGGAGCATGTACATTTCTGTTCTCTAAATGTTATTTAATGGCACGACCACATCTGATGCAAATTCTGCAGCAGTTTTCTTTTAGATTCTTGTTGTGCTCTAGACAGCTTTGACTCTTTGTGTGTGTAATTGCTAATCCCACATCTGTTTGAGAATCTATGATTCTTAGTCAGAGACTGTAGGAAGTTTCAGTTGGTAGAAGTCTGTCAAACATTCTTCTAATGCTTTAGAAATTATTTATGTGTTGTCCGTCTCCATGGTTACCAGTTTAAATTTGTGAAAATGTGGAAGGTTTTGAGGAATTCCCTCGTAGTAAACAGAATACATATAGGGAAAAGCAGAACAAGCACAAAGAAAGAAGAGAGAGAAGGGTGTGTGCCACACCCTCTATTGAGATGTAAGGAAATTAGATAAACCATTTTTTCTAGACTGAAAGGTTCTCGTGAACAATACTAAAAAGTAAAAAAAAAAAAAATGGACCTTTTTTAAATATATCTGAGACATTGGGCTTAAAATGTCACCAAAGTTTTTTTTTAACAGTTTTCATGAGTAACACATTATAAATGTCATAAATAACTTTAGCACTTTTTCGCAGCACAATACTTTTCAAAAGAATTTGCTTACTGAGTATTTGCTGTTTTAATTGTGTGCTATTGCATAAATACCTAGACTTGATTTTTCTACTTGTGCAAAAATGTATCTTTCTCTCCAAATTCAGCTTCATAATTTAAGCCAGATTTCTGTAATGTAAAACATCTGGTACCTCCTTTTAACATGAAAACCTACCAGGTCCCTTCAACTTTCAAATGCCTCCATTTGCAGCTTCAGCGGCCTTACGAAGCAAAACCCACACCCATAAACACATGCAAAGCTTGCATGCCCAAAAGTGTCTCTCACCTTTCTCCTCATTTCATCCAGGATGTCGTTGAACTTGCTGTAGTCGCGTGTCTCTGGTCCGCCTTTCTCCAGGGCCTCTCTGATCTGCATTTCCAGTTTGCCATTCTCCTGTTCCAGCCTGCGCACTGTCTCCAGATAAGTAGCCAAACGGTCATTCAAATTCTGCATCTGGCCTCTTTCATTGCCTAGGACGGGCCCTGTAGAGCCCACACTCGCCCTGAAGGACCCCCCGGCAGCACCAGCGCCCATACCTGCTGAGCTCACCCTATAAGCAGAAGATGAAGTAATGCCCCCAATTCTAGGGGTAGAACGGAGAGACATGGCAGAGACAGAGGAGATCCTTGTGCCCTGTCCACCAGCCCCACCATACGTACTGGCGGCACGGTGTACTGGCACAGAGCGTGTGAATGAGATATGAGAGGCCTGAGGTGCGTAGAAGCTCATGGTGGTGGAGGATTACAGACTGAACGAGAAAATGAGTGCACGCTGGGGGATGTCAACCCTTGAGAGGCGCTCAAAGAGAACTATGTGCTTTTATACCCCCACAAAACTCTTTCTGTTCCTCCTTTTCTCTCTCTGACTCACAAACAAGCACCATGACCAGCTAAGACCCTGCCCACATGGTCTGTTTTTTCCCTTATTTGTTTTCTGAGTTCTCTGATGCTCTACCCACATCCTCTCTCCCTCCCCTTCTGCCCTAGTCTCACCCCACTCTGCCTCCCTCCGTATAAACACAATTTCTGAGCTCATCTTACTCTGGCCACATATATATGCACACACAGCGAGCAACCAGATACAGAAATGAATTGAGGCTCATTTTATTCTTTTAATCCCACAATGCATCAGTGAAATTTTAAATAACAAGACCAACTGAGGAGAACAGAGGATGAGAAAGAAAACAATGGTTTATGATTCTGATCAAGCTCCTTCGGGACAGGCTGAGGCTACACCCATGTATGCATTTCTTTGCAATTCTTTCAAAGACATGTGGGCCAAACAATGGCTGTCATTCAAACTTTTAATATGTCAAATGTATCAAAGTTTGTTATTTCTGCACCAATAGCAGCAACAAACATAATTGCAACTGAGCTGCATTTCCATTATTTGGCTAGTGCGAGCTAGTGCTATCAACTGGCCAGCCTGGTCCAATAGCCTCTGACCTCGAGCCAAAAGACCAAAATCGATCTGCGTTCCCACCATCGGGCCAATAGCCTTGCAGCATTGCCCTAAAACCTGTCCGTAATACACCACCCTGGTGCAAACATCACACACCCCACTTATTTTACAAGAAAGAGGGAAGTTGAAGCTGAGGTATCATGCTATGTAATTATCTAGAATATCGAGTTTATTTCGTTTGTAAACATTACCTAGCTAGCAAGATAAGTTTGCATTGAAAACTCACGACTGTACCTGACATGGTGTCCCAATTGGTCTCTCTACTAACTGCGGGACGATGTTTCAGCACACTATCCATGATAAATGGAAAGTTCTTCCTTTGGGCAACACTTTGTCCATTGTTAATTTTAACAGATTTATACTGTACCCGCAATTTTTTAATTTGACTGAAACTGTACTGTTGTGCACTTGATACACAAACTGGAAGATTAGGTGAAACTCCACCTTTGAAACTGATTCTGCCTCAGTCCCCAGTTGGCCTTGTTGTGCCCAAGAGTAATTGGCGGGCCAAAGGTCATTAGCCCTGAGAAAGCCCAGAGAAGGCACGATGAAGCCCCGGAAATGACAGTGGGAACGCAACTGGCCCTGGCAAGCACAAGCACGTCCTTATTTGGCCCGATAGTGGAAACGCAGCGATGATTATGATAATGATTTTCAAACAGGTTTCCCCAACACTTTATCCATCTTCCATTGGTGGAACAAACAGATACTAGTCTGGAATCAGGATGCTGAAACAGAACAATGTTTTGATAACACCACAGTGTTTATACTATTTTGGGAAATCAACCTACAAATAGATCACATATAGCTGTCCTCAAAATTAAGATAGATGAAAGTATTTTAACATCAAAAATTTTTTTACTTCATCCTTAAAGCCTCTAAAAATAAAAACACATCAACTTTTCTGCAAACTGCAGCTCTACAAATTCTCACTTACTTTTGACCTTTTAAGGTATCCTCCTCAAAGTTACATAACTGTGCAAATATTTGATGTGCTATGTTTAAGAACATACTCAGAATTGATAAAAGTTCAACACTCAAAATAGAATGAGAACTAAAACAACAAGGTTGTTAAAGGCAAAGACTCAAGATCATCCCTTAATGTTTGGAATCGAGGGAATGGCGAACAGTGGGAACCTCAATGTTTTGTTGTCTGATTAATGACAAAGAGAAAACAATAATGAATAGTAAATTGTTGTGATGCATCTTTGAAATACCTGATTCAGTAGTGTACCCAGAGGCCTAACACACCCAGAGGTTAACAGAAACTTGAGGAGTTTCAACAAAGCCTTTTTAAAAGTTGATATCGCTTGTCTTTCTCAAACTTAATGTTTATCCAAACTCCAAGAGTTTTTATGAGAGCTTTCATTAGGTGTACAGTGCTTTTAGCAGTTCTTAAATTGTAACAAACTTTATTTATTTACAATTTTACATATTTTTTCCCCCATAATGTTGTTAAAAGAGGTTAAAAATACAAATATCAAGCAGCAGGTTGCCAATTAAAAGAGTGAAAAAGTCCCCACTGACTTTTTCAGCTGTCTGGGTTATGGAAATAATTTTCCCATTCAGACTTTTCATAAAATCCTTCATAGAAGAGTTCTAAGCCATGAACCAAACCAACCAGCTCCGAGATGAATCTTAACATTACAAACATTGTTTGAAGCAAAAAATTATTAGAAAGTCTGAAAAAAAAGTTCAAGACTGTGTATTACCGTCATTCAAAGGGGCACGAATAATAAACCCATTAAGCATAGCAAATTACATAATGGACTATAAAATTATAGAAATATATAAATCTATTAATTTTTGTTTTTTGATTATAAATACAATACAGCTTACGTTTATTGCTAAATATTCTGATCTATTCAAAAACATAACTAGTTTTAGGGTGAAGAACGACATTTACAGTGCGTCATGGGAGTAGATGGTCGCTTTTGGGGTTGTTTGGCAGGCTTTCTTGGCTGTTGTTCTCTGATTGGTGGTGCTTTAAATGCTGGAATATGGGTAATACACAGGGTTACTTTTGAAATGTACATACTTTAGAATACATGCTGTAAAAATTTAATTTGTATTGTATTCCGTTAGATAACTCAAGGTCAGTTACGTATTCTAAATACTTTGGATTACTTCTTCAGCACTGGTAGATTTTTTTACTTATTCTGACTATAAAAACTCTGCCAGTACAGTAAGACAAAATTCACATGCTAAAAAAAATGTGGCAGGTAGGAGGGCGGGGCCGTCAAGAGGTATAAAGGCGACCAGAGGTGGCAGTTCCAGAGAGAGAGAGAGAGAGAGAGAGAGAGAGAGAGAGAGAGAGAGAGAGAGAGAGAGAGAGAGAGAGAGAGAGAGAGAGAGAGAGAGAGAGTGTTACGGGCAGCTGCCCGGCATGTGTTTATCTTTTATGTTTAAGTTTGTTATTAAACTATTATTTATATTGTTATGCTGGTTCTCACCTTCTTTTCCATTGAACTTTTCCATTGAAAAACCTGAATACCTTATGCAGTGTTGATTCTAAAACAAGATAAATCTTGTTTTAAGGATTTTTAGATATTTTTACAAAATAATACAAAAATGATTATCAAGAATATGATTTTAGCCCTAATATCAAAGGTCTTGCTAGAAAAAAAAAACAATTATGATCCAACGTGAATTTTCTTGTTAAAAACATGATCATGTCTGGTAACGTGCATGTAAAATAGCTAAAAATAGCATTTTAGCTTAGTGTAAAGCTGACAGATTACACAAGGTTTATTTCTATTTCTTCTACTCCAAACTTCAAACTTACTTCTCTGTCTGCTTGTATGAATGTAACACATCATAAGAAACTGCTGTTCAAATGCACTTTGGATTACATCATTCATATGTAATCCAAATGTTTTACATCTGAAAGGACTCAATATTAAATGAAACAAATTACAATAAAATGCAAAGTAATCTCTTCAGTAATCAAAATCATTTTTTAATACAACTGTATTCTAATTACCAGTTTTTTAAATCGTAACTGTTTTGGAATACAGTTACTCATATTTTGTATTTTAATTACGTAATCCTGTTACATGTATTCCGTTACTCCCCAACCCTGGTAATATAGTTGTTCACCAGGAACTCTGCTATTAAACATGATTTTTAAACAATGAAGTTGAAATAACGTGGACTAAAGGCTTCAACAGAAGCATAAACTATCAATGAACAACTTCAGTGCGCACGATAGGCCTGTCTTGATTTTTGTAAATTATCGGTAGTAATCAGTTTGTCTGTGGAAAATTTTTTATGGGATTTTTACTTCTGGAACCGACTGTTGCGCTCTATTGTTTTCTCATGAAACTCTGACTTTTTAGAGTTTAGACCTACGTTTTACAAATAAAACATATTATTAGTATTATCAAACACAATGGCCTACTGATGCGCTGGAACATTGTGATGAGCGAAATCTTAAATCCATTTGCTGCATTTGTGAATGTGACAGAAAGCATAAACATAACTTTAGCCTACCTAATCATTACAAACATGTAAAACTACATTGAATCTGGTGTTTTTATGAAACAGAGGCTATAATTTATTATCATGTATACTGTTTTTCCACTTGCATTCATCTCATCACCATCAATTATGGTGCCTCCTGGGTCTTTTAACCAAGTAATCCCAGACAGCGGACTTCAACCTCTGTGGTGGCGGAAACAAAGGTTCAGGCTCGGAAATGCCTGTAACCTGCACCCAATCTATAAAGTTAAGTGACAGTCAAATGCAACACGAGGAAGGCGCAATTTAAAGAGTTATTTGATCTTGCCAAGTTTATATGATGCTGTGTAAATGTCGCAGATTCTGTCTTAATTAAAGTGATTTCGATTTTAGAAAAGTTCAGAAAAAAAATCTGTCGTTATATTCATGCAATACCGTCAACGAGAAGATTTCAATGGTATGATAAAACCGAGATATACTGTGCAACCTTGAATCCATTACATCCCTGGTGTCCACTAGTGGAAAAAAATCAGCTCAGTGACATTTACAAAGCTCGAGAGTTGCAGTTGAGTGTTTGCAATTAGTAAAGCGAGTGTGTATTTTCTATCAATGTTTTTAGTGCACGAGCAATAATATAAATTAATAGCCTATATATGCGAATACAGTTGTAAATGTAAAGCAGTGTTGATTTATTGCACTTTTGCTTACACAGCCACACTATTGCCACAATGAATGCATGCAATCCCCATTTGAGGTCTGTTTGAAGTCTGAATTAAATATAATGTTTGGATTAAAGCACTGAATCTAGCAAAAACCTCAGCATATCATCAGATTTTAAAGTATTAGATGTCACTGATTTCAGTTTACTGTGATTGGCTGACAGCAACCGGTTTCCACTACTCATTTGCATAATGTAGATCGTTTCTTAATTTTTTTTGTCTTCAATCTACTTAAATGGGAAAATCTTGAAATCAACATATTTCAAATCAATATTAAAATCTGACAACACTGTTATCATAAATTGTGCTCCTTTACCTCAGATTACGCTAAAAAAGAAAAGCTATATACGCATGCTATATTTTATAGATAATGTGTTTGCCCGTTCTCAAGTTGATTGACATGCAATGTCTGTACCTAAAAGGTAATTGGCTCTTTTACTTTTAATGCAGGACTTTCTTTCTATATCTGTTGACGATTAGGCATTCTAATTAAGTCTCTGCTTTTGCTCAGCAGGCTAACTAGCTAACTCATTCATGAAGCTATAGTGAAATCAGAGATTAGATGGGTAGCTTGCAGCACCTCAGTTAATTAACAACTTTGCCCAAATCAGTATAAATAATATTTTCAGATGTGAAGACATGCAGAAAATAACTAAATTTTTCAGAAAACGGCCAGTCAGGAGGAGATCGGGAGCCCAAGAGGTATGACATGACCCATAACAAATCAGTAAATAATGAGTAGATTAATACACTTTATCATGTCCAATCCTAGCAATGCCCCTTTTTGTCACCCAAACTGATCTTTATTGTTGTTGTTTTTTTGTGGAAGAAGATACTGTACATAACCTCCTGCTGTAATTATAAATCATAATATTTGATAGGTATGTATTTAGAAAAGATATTGCCTTCTTAAATAACTTAAATGCAGTTAGTTACTTTTTGTTAGTACATTTTAGTGTTGCTAACATCTTTTGAAAAAGAAGTGTGACTGTAGTTTAACTATGAGTAGTTTAGCAAATCTATGCTATTGGTCTAAACCGCTGCCTTAGTAGTTTCACTGTATCAGGGGTACAATCTGTAGTTTGTCTTTGTTTGGATGATAAATTACAGAGGGCTTTGGTTGCTAGGTGAGTCAACCATCCCATGATTTCCGGGAGCTCTGAACAATGATCCAAATCACAAACTGGCTTGAGGGAAAAAGTGTATGTTTGATCAAACCTCTCTTCTGTCCTTGCTTTCTTTTCTATCTTCTCTCTACTTTTCTCTGCTTGATGAAGTCCTGCATGTTGTCCAACAGTAGTGAAGCAGTTATGTATATATTTGTTTTCAAGACCCTGAAGAATCATACTGAGTGTTTGTTACAATCATACACATGGCAACCTTATGTGTATGTGTTCATTTATTGCATTGTTGCCAAGCAACAGTTTCAGTTCCTTTTTGCGGCTACGAAAAGCTGCACTGTGCACATTAGTAATAGTTTAATGGCATAGAAATGAAATAAGTATTATGAAAGTCTGATCAGAATAAATTACATTTACAGACACTTCTCACTTCATAAAATGATTTTGTTTCCTGGTCAACAGTCAGTTACTAAGTGGGAATGTCACAATTCTAGATAAAGATCTGTCTTGTATGATAAGGTCTGCTAACACAGACAAGCCAATGAATAGCCTATAAAAAACTGTGGACACATTGGCAGAGAGAAAATAGTGTTAGAAAGGAAAAGAGTGGCAAAATAGCAGGAAAGTGAAGGGACAGTGAGTCACACACCAGATTAAAGGAATATGCACCACCCCACCCCTTCTACTGCCCGTCACCACCCTGTCCCCAACTCACTTTCTCTTGCCTGCACAGTCATGCACACTTTATTTCTCAGTTACGTGACATTCAATGTTTTAAACTAGTAAGTTTAGAGGGTTTTAAAAAAAGTCTGACAGTATGTTTTAAAGGACAGAATGCCATACATACTAGAGGGCGTTTGGGTAGAAGCCTTTTTATAACACTTGTGTTAGTCTGTTTTTAACTCATGTTTCCACACAGTTACCCTCTCTGTTGCCTAGTCAGTAACTTAAATAAACTCCAGCAGCCTTCCGTGAATAATAAAGAATAATGGAGTCCTAAAAGAACAAGGAAGAAAATCTGAATCCTTCAACAAAGGGAAACTGGATGCCATTTATTTTCTACCTTTTTTTTCTTATTTTTTTTTAACAAGCAGTGTTGGTTAATTAGCATATGTTGTATGTATTTTCTCAGCAGAAAAAAATGCTTCAAAGAATCTTCAGCAGATAGGAAAAGGCAAAAGAAAGTTATGGAGGGTTAATGTCTGCTTGTCTAGTTTAAATTGAATTTGGCAATGTTTCAAGGTGTGAAACTGAGACTAGTATAAGCAGTGGTGGGAAGTAACGAAATACATGCAATCTGATTACATAATAAAATTAGAAAAATAATTTTTTATTTGATTAGATTATATTTTATAATGTAAGTAGTCAGTTTACAGTTACATTACAGTTAAAACTGGTTTACATTCTTGATTGCCAAAGGCAATGACTAGTGTGTAATTTATTGATTATGCTACTAAATTTTAAAAGAGCAGTCTGAGCCAAGCTCTGAAATATGTGTGACAGGCCTAACCAGATAGTACTATATACTTTGAAGACTCAACATTGGAAAAGACTCCACATCCTTTCTAAAGAAGCAGGTTTGGATGTTCTGTATGTTCTCTATATTTATAAATTCTCTATATATGTTTTCTGAACATAAAATATTTGACTAATTATTCTATGTATGTAGCCATGTGTGCCTGAAGCTGCTGAAATTGATACACTGCATTGAAAGTGCATTGCATTATTACAATCCACAAATACACACCTAAAAAGTGTAATCTAAAAGATTACTTAACGGATTAGAATTTAAATTCTGTAATGTTTAATCAGTAACCAATTTCATTTCATAAGTAATCTACCCAGCACTGGGTATAAGTACAAAGTAGGTGAAAATCAATATTGATTCTACTGTCAGTGTATTGGAACATTATGCAATTCCAAACTCAGCCACAAGGGGGCTTACAACCATTACAAATTGGGGAAATGTAAAACAAATGTACCCTTAGTTAATTAGCTAAAGCCTAGCACGTTCACACTTCAAATTTCTTCCTCATCAGCTCTACATTTTTCTCTCTTGAGTCATTGGCTCAAAGCATTTAGCATTGCATTTGTCAGCAGAAATTTAATTATATAACTTTTGCATATACTCTGCCACTAAAAATGCATGCTGGTTAAAGTAAAACTGCTGCCATGTAACTTTTAGTGTAAATAATAAACTGATTATTTACATACATTTTCTTTTCAGATCCTTGCTTAAATAAAGTGCATGTATTCAGAGTAATGTGTAACAGCTGAGATTGTTGGTTGAATATGTGCTGAGCAGCTGCATTTTGGAGCACTTGAAGAATTCTATACAACATAGGGCAAAAAGTCTCAAATGGTCAAGTCACTGATTCTTTTAAACATACAAGATTCGCAAGAAATAACTTTTGCCAGAACTGAGGCTGTACCTGCCTTTAGGACACCACACCGTTTTATCTTATGACAATAATACATGCAATGTTAATGAAGAGTAGACAGCAAGCACTCTTGAACATTCTTGCTCAACAATCTGAAAAAAATTGTCTATCTCCAAGTCATGCCCCAAGTCAGCAACAACAGATTCCCATTGATCACTTTTTTGGATTTGTTTGTAGATATGCTCCTCACATTCTACTCTTGGTAAACGTAAATGGTTAAAAGCTCCCAAGTGGAATTATAGTTCAGATGGTCTGATCTTGCAACAGTGCAAACTTTCACTCATAGGTTTATTACTTTAACCTTTTTGTACAAGGATGGATTATGAACCAGGCCAATGGGGCCAGTGGCATGGCGAATGGAGTCCAGCCTCTGGAGATGTCTGAACCAATTATTGGATTATTGATCCAAGATGGCGGCGCGGTAGCATGCAGCGGCCTCTCCAGATCCAAAATGGTGCTATTTTTGTCACTTAGCCTAACTTTTACGGCACATGGACATCGGAGCAACCGATGTTCGTGTCTACCATCGCCAGACACTGTTAAAATATAAGATTCATGCAACAACCAAACTGCATGATGATCTGCAGGAGTTGCTATGCAAACTCTGCTTGCTGCGGAGACCAGGCCTCCAATCCTCGGCGTCGCCTGATGCCGGTGCCCGGGGGAAGGGACATCGTAAGCGGTGTGCGAGGAAGTGAAAGCACGGCAAAAGGGCGGGGGTCCATGCTAGGCTAAAAACAAACCCTAGCCGGCCGGCTCTCCCGTCTATCCTGCTCTCAAGTGCTTGCTCCCTGGACAATAAACTGGACTAGACTACGCAGCGTGAGCTTAGAGACTGCTGCGTCTTTGTTTTCACAAAAACATGGCTCAGTGACAGAGTTCCGGACGCCACCATTCAGCTAGACGGGCTTTCCTCGTTTCGTGCCGATAGAAATGCAGCTCTGTGCGGTAAGACTCATGGTGGTGGCTTGTGTGTTTTCATCAACACGGAATGGTGCAATAACTCTATGCTAGTCTCTAGTTACTGCTCATTGCTGGTGGAGATTGTGACTGTTAGATGCAGACCTTTACCGGAGTTCACGTTCCCCCCAGCGCTAACGCTAAGGAAGCGCCCTGTGAACTGTATGGGGCTATGAGTGAACTGCAGAAAGTTCACCTTGATGGACTGTTTATTGTCACTGGAGATTTCAACCATGCGAATCTCAAGACAGTGCTCCCTAAGTTCCATCAGTATGTGGACTTTGCAATGAGAGGGGCGAACACGCTTGAAATTGTTTACACAAACATCCCAGGCACGTACCATGTGGAGCCCCGTCCCCACCTTGGCTACTCAGACCACATCTCTGTTATGCTAATTCCAGCATACAGACCGCTCGTCAGATGCACAAAACCGCTCCAGAAGCAGGTGAAAACCTGGTCAGCAGGAGCCATCTCTGCTCTTCAAGACTGTTTTGAATGTACTGACTGGCACATGTTCAGGGAGGCTGCAGCAAATGGTGACTCTACCAACTTGGAGGAATACACAGCATCAGTGACCAGCAACATCAGCAAGTGCATTGATGTCACCTTCTCCAAGACCTTCACCACACTCTCCAACCAGAAGCCGTGGATGACTGCGGAGGTGCGTGCACTGCTGAGGACCCGAGACTCTGCCTTCAGAGCAGGCAACAAGGCTGCCCTAAGAACAGCGAGGGCCAAACTGTCCCAGGCCATCAGAGAGACAAAGCACACACAAGCCCAGAGAATCCACAGTCACTTCCAGGACAGCGGCGCATGTGGCAGGGCATCCAGGCCATCACCAACTATAAGCCAACATCAGTTGCCTGTGACAAAGATGCCTCCCTTCCAGATGCGCTGAATGACTTCTACGCTAGGTTTGAAGCACAGAACGACGTGGTGGCGAGGAAGACCTGCCCTCCTCCCAACAACCAGGTGCTCTGTCTTACCACAGCTGATGTGAGGAAATCTCTACGTAGAGTCAACCCACGGAAGGCTGCTGGACCAGACAACATTCCTGACAGAGTGCTCAGAGGATGTGCAGACCAGCTGGCAGATGTTCTTACCGACATCTTCAACATCTCTCTGAGCAGCCCCATCATTCCAATTTGCTTCAAGGCCACCACCATCGTCCCCATGCCAAATAAGTCTTCAGTGTCCTGCCTCAACAACTACATCCCGTTGCACTCACACCCATCATCATGAAGTCCTTCGAGAGGCTCGTCATGACGCACATTAAGACCCAGCTAACCCCCACACTAGACCCACTGCAGTTTGCGTATCATCCAAACCATTCAACAGACGACGCCATCGCCACCACCGTCTATCTGGCCCTCACCCACCTAGATAAAAAGGACTCATACGTTCGAATGCTGTTCATAGACTTCAGCCCAGCATTCAACACAATAATTCCTCAGCACCTGATTGGAAAGCTGAACCTGCTGGGCCTGGACACCTCCCTCTGCAACTGGATCCTGGACTTCCTGACTGGGAGACCTCTGTCAGTCCGGATCAGGAACAGCATCTCCACCACCAACACACTGAGCACTGGGGCCCCCAAGGGCTGTGTGCTCAGTCCACTGCTGTTCACTCTGCTGACTCATGACTGTGCAGCCATGCACAGCTCGAACCACATCGTTAAGTTCGCCAATGACACGACCGTGGTGGGTCTCATCAGCAAGAACGACGAGTCAGTATAAAGAGAGGAGGTGTAGCGGCTAACAGACTGGTGTAGAGCCAACAACCTGTCTCCGAATGTGGACAAAACAAAAGAGATGGTTGTTGACTTTAGGAGAGCACAGAGTGACCGCTCTCTGCTGAACATCGACGGCTCCTCTGTGGAGATCGTCAAGAGCACCAAATTCCTTGGTGTTCACCTGGCGGAGAACCTCACCTGGTCCCTCAACACCAGCTCTATTACCAAGAAAGCACAGCAGCGTCCAGGACAACTGATTACCCTTATCTGTCACTATAATTAACTATTATAGTTAAACAGTTTGCGATAGTTTGACTATAATTGGTGTTACAACAATAATTAAATTATTAAATGAAATCATACTCTACCTTAACCACAATGTATTGGTTTGTTATGAAAAAGAATGCTTTTAAACATTTGCATTTTAAAGTATAACTTTTTATTGTATATAAACAGAGTGTATATAAATCTAACCATTCAAAATGAATACAATATTAACAGCATAATAGAATATTGCACCATATCAAAGAAAAATAAATAACAATTTGCAAAAATGCAGCATCCCACAAATTGAAATATATGTAAAAAAGGATGCAAATACGCATGTGCATTTAAAGTATAACTTTTTTTTTTAACGTGTATATAAACAAAGTGCATATAAATGTAACAATTCAAAATGAATACAATCTGAACAACATAATAAGTTGGCCCCACTCTCCCTCACACATCTTTGGTTCATATGTTGACACTGCATGTCTGATTAACAGGAACAACAGTCTTGTCACCTGTAACTGAGTACAATTTTGTATTGATACTACAAAGCAAGCAAAATTTATAACATTTACACAATAATTTATCCAGATAAAATAATTTAGGGTGTCCAAAAACATATCCAAGTGTCCAAAAGCCTCTCCAAACAAATAAATATAATACTTGTACATAAGACCTAATTACACATGCAAATACAACAATGACTAAAGGCATGCTCTTTCTCCAAGCATGCAGGCATGAGTAATTAGATCTCATTCAGTTCCATTTTGTGTCATGTACTTGGTGCCATCTCCTGGTGGCCAAATGTAATTAGAGTGAACGATCCTCTCTGCCCATATTTGTATGACTTCTAATACCATCAGTTTAGCATTCCACAATGCTACAACATGCTACATAATTTCTGATGAAGTCATTTGGTCCTGGAAAACTAGTGTGTTTTTAGCCAGATGGCACATTATGTGCTCTGTGCATATTGTGCTTTGTATAGATTAACTAATGATCCATGCATCAAGTTGTGTGTGGGCTCCTCTAAGTAAGGGTACATGATATTTTATTTCCTGTTTATTTTTCATGAAGTTAAAAGCAAAAACATGGCTTATAAAAACACTTAGCAAGTACTTGCTATATTTTTGTCTGTGAATAAAACAAATAGGCAGGTTGTATTCTACAATGACAAATGACACATGGCTATTTGATCAGTTTGATGTTTTTACCAATGACAATAATATGTAAAGTGCAAAATTATTTATAAATTATCAAAATGAAACAATTCTGATTTGTCTGCAAATTTCAAAGCACTTTTTTAATTTTGCCTACATGCAAAACATTTTTGAATTTTGCCTTCTCATAATGCCTACATGCATTGTAAAGTAGATCTTCTAAGCTTTAAAATGATACCTATTTTGTGTTGGTCAAGACTGTAGTTATTCATATTTGATAATGATTTTTTTTTCTCGGCAGGGCTGCTTACATGCCAAACCAAGCTTAAAGGGGTTAAATGAATATAAATTCAGGTACAATGGGACAGACAGCCTATGCATCTTATCACGTAGCTTGCCGAGTGCGTTATTGCGGAGACCTAGTGTGTGTGGAGGCTAATGTTATTCACAGTGGCATCCATGCACAACTCCACGTGCCCCACCAAGAACGAGAACCACCTTATAGCGACCATGAGGAAGGTAATCTATGTGACCAGCTGCAGGGCCAATTGGTTGCTTAGGAAGCCTGAATGGAGTCATTCAGCACACCCTAGATTTGAACTCGTGACTCCATGGGTGGTAGTCAGCGTCTTTAACAAATAAATGACTAAGTTCACCAATACATGTCAGTTTTCCCTCAGAAAGAGATGTAGAGATGTAGACTAGAACAAACATTTTGTTACTTTTTATTTTTTAATCTTTTGAATGTTAACTCCGTGCCAGTAGACCTTTATGATGAAGTAGAACAAAAGATTACTTATTATGGTGAAAGTATACCAACCTCTCACATGACACACCTACATAATGAATATAAACACCACATAATTTCTCATAGTTTTGCAGAAGAGGCCTCCTGTGCCATCTCTTTAAATGTTTTCATTTTAAAAAAATTTTTTGGCTTGTATTGCTTATATTATTGCACCTCTGATGAAGTTGCTGATTATAATTGGAACTATAAACCTGTCTGTCCTTTTTATGGTTAATAATTTTCCAATCATTTATCTTGAAGAAAACAGAAGTGATTTTCCTGTAGGTTGACATCTTTATGTTCATATAATATGTAAGATAATTGGGCACAGTGTGCAATTTACATTTTATGTAAGGAGAGCACAATGGCCTTCTCCTTTTCAAAATTCAGCACACAACACTAAAGAAAAGATCTGTAAATAAAACTAGATTGAGTGTGCCTTGTAGATTCTGTGCATCAATAACTTATAATTGTGAACTTTAAACATAAATTCCCCACATTCCCTTATTAATAAAAAGTAAGATGTTTATAGGTCTCAGTTCCTTTTTAAATTGCTTTCAAATACAAGTATGTTTTTTGCAACTTTTAATCTAAGAGATTTTGAGCAAATGTGGTATGCCCTGTTTTGAACAGTGAAGTGTATTCAGCGTATTAGGTAATGGATAATGTGGAATAAACCCTGACAGGGTGATCAGGACCCCAACACAGTTGTTATAATATAACAATATATGAATATTCATGAATTAATACCTGAAATAATGGATTTCAGTCTTTGACCAAGATGCTTAAAATGAATTGAATCTTTTTTGAAACATATACAGACACAAAATAAAAATCAACACACCTGCTAAGACATAGAAGACACTTATAAATGATTTATAAAGTGCGTTCACCGTCTGTCGCTCACTTCGACATTGTGTCGAAGAAGCAACACTAGGGGTCTCTCTTGAGTGCCGAATATGCCTCTGATCTATGAAAAACGGCCAATGAGAAGTTGGCAGACAGTATTTGCATACCCCACCCCGGACATACAGGTATAAAAGCGGGGAAATACTATGAGTCCATTCAGAAATTTTCTTCGGAGCCGATGGTCGTGTATGCAGCCAGCTGCGAGTCACACACCAGATTCCTGCTTCTGTTCCTCTGACGCTCTGTCTGCTGTTGGATCTATGGGGCACTTCAGCGGCTTTCTCCTTCTCTGCAAGGCAGTGCAGTTTGCCCCTGGGCGCTTTGACAGCGCAGAGAATTGAAAGAGTTATATTTGAAAGAGTGATTTTCTCTGTAAAAGAGCATTACACAGCGGCGTTGAACGTCCTTTTCACGGCGCGTCTTTATAAAGATGCCATTTCCGCCCCTGTGTAGTTTCTGGATGCAGTGATTTCTCCCCACCTCTCACGGTCATAAAAGCTGCCTTGCGGGCCTGGGCTACGATCACATGCAGGCAGCGTTTTATGAATGGTTCATTCATGCTCAGTGCGAGAACATAGCCATTGCAACATTGCGGTCGCGACTTTCTTTTGTCATGAGAGAAAACCACTTCAGCCGCCCCCCGCACCTCACCTCCTTCCTACGGGATTGGGGCAGGCGCCATGGGCAATGAAGGCGATTTGGGGATAATGACGGGCTCTGTTGCTGGGTAAACCCCCTCGAACCACCTGCCTCCCCGGCACGCTTGCTTGCTTCAGAATTGGATGACATCACCACTGCATTACAGCGTTACAGCGGCGTCTGATGCTGATGACTCACCTGGGACGCCATCTTCGGGTCTGCTCGCCCAGCCTGAGCCTGACGCACGGAGGTCCGCTATGCTTTCCCGGGCTACTTGATTGGTCCCGCGCCACTCACGGCCGTGCCCCCCCCGGTTCATTTCTTCCCGGATGTGCATGTCGAATTGAGTAAGCCGTGGCTTACTCGCTCCTCCACTCTCACAACCCTCGCGGTAGACGCTCGACCCAGGGACCAAGACGTTAGCTCCGGAGATGGTAAGACCGCTCCATCCCCCGGTGGAGGGCCGGGAGGAGAATTTTTTTGTTGAATTTATTTTCACATTCTCAGTAACAGAGCTATTTCCTTTGTCTCTGTGTCACCTGGCCCGCAAATGCCATTCTCACGGCACTCTGCCTCCAGATCTCAACAGTCCCGACATCCTGGATGCGGACCACCCGCCTCAATCCCCATGACTGTTCCCCGACCAGCCGTTCCGACGAGTCTAGAGGACGCCTACCCTGGACCTCCTCCTCAGTCGCTAACCCACCCCCTGCCGGGTGTGCGGAGCAAGGTAAGTGCTTTGAGTATTTTCTCAGCACCAGAGCCTTGGGACACGTCGTCACCTCCCGACGCCGCATTGCGAGTTTTCAACCAAGTGTTGCACAAACTCCCATTCAAAATGCTCACGCAGAAACACATCTAATTTAATTTAATCTGCGTTCGACATCTAGATTTGTCCGCAGCAGTAGACCTGAAGGACGCGTACTTCCACGTCTCAATTCTGCCTCGGCACCGACCCTTCTTACGGTTCGTGTTCGACGGCCAGGCATATCAGTACAAATTCCTCCCCTTCGGCATGTCTCTGTCCCCTCGCATCTTCACGAAAGTCGCAGAGGCAGCTCTTGCCCTGCTCCGAGAAGCTGGCATCTGCATACTCAATTACCTCGACGACTGGCTCATTCTGGCCCACTCACGAGAGTTACTATGTGCTCACAGAGACCAGGTGCTCAGGCACCTCAGCCATCTGGGGCTTCAGGTCAATTGGGAAAAGAGCGAGCTCACCCCGGTCCAGAGCATCTCATCATCAATGTCAGCACATCTCACCAACGAGAGTGCGCAGTCAGTGTTGAGGTGCCTCGCCGCTTTCAGGCCGGGCACAACGGTCCCCTTAGAACTTTCCCAGAGGCTCCTGGGGCATATGGCGGTGGCACCGCTGGGGTTGATGCATATGAGACCGCTTCAGCAGTCTCATATGACTTGAGTCCCGAGACGAGCATGGCGCCACGGCACGCACATTGTGACGATCACCCCCGCCTGCCGCCAAACACTCAATCCCTGGACAGACTTCTACGTGCAGGAGTACCCTTGCAGCAGGTGTCCCGATGCGTCTTGGTCACGACTGACGCATCCAGATTGGGTTGGGGTGCCATGTGCAATGGGCACGCAGTAGCAGGCCATTGGAAAGGGGCCCTGCTGCGCTGGCACATCAACTGCCTGGAGTTGTTGACTATTTTCTTTGCCCTGCGGAAGTTTCTCCTGTTAATTCCAGACAAACATATCCTGATCAGGTCAGACAGCACCACTGCGGTGGCGTACATAAATGGTGTACGCTCCCGCCACATGTCACGACTCGCCCGTTGTCTCCTCCTTTGGAGCCAGCAGCGACTCAAGTCTAGGCTACCCTGTACTGGAATAGGTGCTCCACAGGTCCTCCTGTGTGTATTTCCGCGGTGCAAGCTGACCCGCGTCTCCCTTAGGCAGTTTTCGGTGCCCTCCGGTCGCCGTGTTGTAGCAACTCCCCCCTCCTTGAGGCTGGATCTACCACTGCGCCATTCTTTCCCACATGTGACCGAAGAGGCCATGTGATGTATTTCGCCACCTCTACCTCCCCTTTCGGGCAGGTGTGGCCTCCGCAGGGTTTTTTCCCCCTGAAAGAATAGGAAACTAGGTAAGACCCCCTTCCCACGATGCGGTAAGGGCCCCGGCTGCTCTTGCTTGATGCTGAGAAACATAAGCATGAGAAAAGATGCCCAGCCAGGCAAGGTTTGCAAGCGTCGCCTTGTTCCCCTCTAGGGTAACCAGAAGGAATCCGACAACTCTTTTCGGGCATTGGGGAAGGGAACGTACAGTCTGAAACACAGTTGGTCGCTTGTGCATGTGAAATACCTGCCCGCTCCTGTGTAAGCAGTACACGTACATGGCTCAGCGCATGGTGTGATTTAAAGTGGACCCCTAGTGTCGCTTCTTCGACACAACGTCGAAGTGAACGACAGACAGGGAACGTCTCGGTTACATATGTAACCTCCGTTCCCTGATGGAGGGAACGAGACGTTGTGTCCTCTCGGCCACATTGCTGAGCCGAGCCACTGCAGTGGCCGGACCATTTACGGCTCCTCAGAATAATCCTGAATGGACTCATAGTATTTCCCCGCTTTTATACCCGTATGTCGGGAGCGGGGTATGCAAATACTGTCTGCCAACTTCTCATTGGCCTTTTTTCATAGATCAGAGGCATATTCGGCGCTCAAGAGAGACCCCTAGTGTGGCTTCTTCCATCAGGGAATGGAGGTTACATATGTAACCGAGACGTGGAAATGCCAATAAATTGGAAATTGGAAATGCCAATAAATTACATTTTAAAATTAAAACAACCAATAATTTTAGATTAAAAATGTCAGCATTACCAATACAATAGGAAACAGAGGCAAGCAACCATTCAACACCTAGAGAACGGCGCTTATAACTGTACCCTTCTAGAAGCAAACTCTCCACATACTGTAGTTCCGGGCAGAAATGTAGTGGACTATCTGCACTTGAAATGGAGTTCACACAACAAATGTTTGAATGTTTGCCTGCACAAATGTCCACGGAAAAATTAACAAAACAAATTACTGTTATTAACAGTGATGATAATGGTGATGATCCAAAAGGGGGAGGGGGGAATGCACACACATCCAACACTTCTACAACAGGTGCTGGATCAAGGCAAAAAGCATTGAAATAAGACTGAAGTGGATCCACACATTGTTTAATTATTCCCTTTTATTAATTTAAAAACCACAGCAAAGTTTTGATCATGATGATCGTTTTCAATATGATGATCCAATCAATATCATCATTTTGAATTTTAAGATCTGATGAAACTCACAAAGTAACCACGAAAAATATGGAGAAATATATATAACAAAATCAAATGTTGATCCTGCAACATAAACCTTTCCTATTTCTATGGTCTGGCTGACAATTTAATTGAGTGGTTGGGTGAGTATAAAATGAAAGGGAGGAGAAAAAAATTGGTTGAGATCAAATTATTAGGGCTCATTATTATTTGTGTTTTTCTTTATGTCCATTTAAAAAAAATGGAAGAATTATGGTGTGTTATTCAATGACGTTTGTGGTGAAACTGCAGACAGCTAAATGTATAAAATATTTGAATTATGAATTATTAAAAATGAACATTTAATTCAAAGTAAACCCTTTTTTTTTATAAAGCCTGTTTGATTTATTTCATTCCCTAATGTTAATTAGTGCATTAACCATCAAACATGTACTAACATGTAATTAAGGTGGCTGTTGAATTCATATTCACATTGTAGTAAATGTTAGCACTTCATTAGTTCCTGATTAGTCCATTCCTCATCATCATTAATTAATACAAATGTAACTATTAAGGTAATAATTCATGATTATTTATGTACTGTTATTATACTGTTACCAGGCATCTGGAATCACCCAGAAGGGGTTTATTCTGTGATAGCAACTGGCATTACCCCGATTATTACACTGCTACTGACCAAATAAATACATACATGGAAATAACATTTTGATTTGTGTTGAAATTATTTAATTTGAGAAGAAAGAAATGGTTGAACTGCTAAAATCCACCTCCAGTTTGTGTCGGATTTCTGTTGGTATATATTTTGTGAAAATGACCATCTGACTTCTCATTATTCAGCCTATTAGAAGACTACTTGCCAAATAAACAAATAGATGGACATGACACTTTGATTTGCACTGAAATTGTGTAATTATGTGAAAAGAAATAAATCACTGAACAGCTGAAATTCCACCTCCGGTTTGCATCGGAGTTTGGGTTTTATTTTTTTTTATGAATATCTGACTGCTTAGTGGGCGGCTGTGGCTCAGGTGGTAGAGCGGGTTTTCCTCTAATCGCAAGGTTAGAGGTTCGATTCCTGGCCAACATTACTCCAAATGCCGAAGTGTCCTTGGGCAAGACACTGAACCCCAAGTTACTCCCAATGGCAGGCTAGTGCCTTGCATGGCAGCTCTGTCATCATTTGTGTGTGTGTGTGTGTGTGTGTGTATGTGTGTGTGTGTGTGTGTGTGTGTGTGTCTATGAATGGGTGAATAAGTCACAGTGTTAAGTACTTTGAAAACCGCTAAGGTTAAAAAAGCTCTATATAAGTGTGGACCATTTACCATTAGTATGTATCTTATTACAAGACTACTTGCCAAATAAATAAACATGAAACAGTGATTTGAGTTTAAATGATTTTATTAACTTATAGAGATCGCAGAGTGATACAAGAAGCAGGAAAGAGGGCTCAGATACCCTGATCAGTGGTCTGATACTTCAAAGTGCGGTGGTAAAAGTAATATCAGACTGCTAGACGGTTCCATTGACCAGTCACGATCGAGTATTCAGGCAGCCGTGTAATAAATTTAAGTACCGAACACTAAGGTGTGTCTTGACAGGTTTGGCTGCAATAGAATGACAGCAACTCAGCCAGCAATAAGAGCACAGCTGTTAAAAGTCTTGGGCTGTTATCTTTACAACAATGCGGGGGTTGGGATTAACCAATAATAACTTTTGCCTTCAGAGAAGAACAATTAACACTTACCTTGTTGAACACAAACCAAAGGGATGTTTGAATAGGGAGAGATTGTTTTACCATTTGTAAATGGTTGGAGAATGTCAATCAGTGAGCTGGGAACGGTTTAATCTGCAATGCAGGGCCTATCATGAGTGGGTGGATATGAAACTGAAGTTGTGAAATCTCATATACAAACACTTTTAAGTACATGGACGCAAACATGAAACAAAGAACCTCTTTATGTTCTTCAATTATAGGATTTTGACTCTGTTTTTTATTCTTTCATTGCACTTTTTCTTGAGTATCCAAACCAGCCCAACACAGCACATTGGCCAAACCAGTGGGTGAGTTTGTGGCATGACTGTCTGACCATTTTTTGTCATTGTGTCTGACCAATATGGAAGTGTTTAGGAAACCTATTCGACCTATTCACTTTTTGGTGACACTTGTGGCTTAGAAATTACACACTTTGCATTTAATTTCTGACATCATAACGTTTTATGACCGATCTTTGATTTCACTCATTGGTAGGTCTTGATGCATCAAAAAGCCTTGACATGGATCTAGTGCACACATATTAATTAATTATACCAAGTAATAGCAGATTTGCTTCATGATCTCTAAACATGTTCTAACTTAATCATGAAAGAAATTAAATAAGTTTTGGAGTATTCTAAGTATGTGCAGTGTGTTCTGTGATCGAAGAGAGACAGTTAATGTATAACACTGGGATTGTTCTCCAACATTCCCTATAACCGCTATACATATCTTGAAAATTGTTTCTCGACCAATAAGCTGGACCTGAGCCACTCCCTACCATCGATATAAGAGTTTAAAAGACTGTCTCTCATCCCATCGCATTTGAGTATCCAACCTCTCAACTTTATGTTAGTTCTGTTATCCAGAGATGCTAAACATGAAGAAAACCGTGAGGTCCTATAGCAGGCAGTCCTCAGTGGGTGTGAACAACAAGAGCAGCTCCTCTGGGAGCATCTTCAGTGGAGCATGGGGTGCTGTTGGGGGGTTTAAGATTGCTGGGGAGTATAAATCAAGTTCTGGGATTTATGGAGGTTCTCTGGAGTTTGGGTATGGGATGAGGATGGTGTCAAGTGAGGGTTGGGGCTCTGCTCCATCTGTTTGCCCTCCAATTATAGCTTTGAAAGTCAATGAAAGTCTCCTAGCAACTCTGAATCTGGAGATTGACCCTAACATCCAGGACATTAGGACTCAAGAGAACTAACAGATCAAGATACTCAACAATCGCTTTGCTTCATTCATTGACAGAGTAAGTTACTGTGAATCTTTTGCTTATTTCTTGTCTTCTCTAGAATATTGTGCATTCTTTGTTATGTATGAAGATGAAATTAACAAGCGGAATGACTGTGACCACGACTTTGCGCTCCTTAAAGTGTGTATGTTAGGATGCTGATAGTGCATACCTAAATAAAGTGGAGTTGGAATGTAAACTGGACAACCTAACATATCTTTCTCCATTTCTTAACAGAAATGTGAGTTCCTTTATGCATTTTGAACCATTTGTCACTTTAAATATTTTTACTACATGACATGTTTTAATCAACATCAAGATTTTAGGTTAAAAGTTATAAGAATGTATAATGGAAACATTTTAATTGCTGTAACTGACCACATTTGATTTGATTTGATTTGATTTGATTTCTCTTAAGTTTCTCACAGTTTTTCATCACCTACTTGCAGGGGCCTAGACTCCAGGGTTATTATATATATTATATATACATGCATATTATACTTCAACAATCAAAAATCTGCGCCCTTGCCTTTTTGCCTTAACTTGTTCACTTGATTCACTTGACGGGGTACGGGACCTTGAACCGCACTGGGGGCAGGATGTGTTGGATGACTTTGGGGTCAGGACTACCCACATGCAGCTCTTTCAATGCCTTGGCCTGGTGTACTTGCAGGAGGGCCATGGCATGCAGGGTGGAGGCAGCCTGTCCAGCCGCACTGTAAGCTTTGGCCGCCAGAGACAACATAGACTTACAGGCCCTGGACGGGAGTCTCGGATGATTTTCCCCAAGTGCACCACAACCGCCTTATCCACCTGAGGAGTCTCCTTATACCCCTGGCCGCCCCACTGTCAAGGGTAGTGTGAGCGGAAGAACTCAGAAGTGGGGTCTGGGCAGTAAAAGGTGTCCGCCATGACTTTGTCAGTTCTTTGTGCACTTCTGGGAAGAATGGGACCGAGGCAGGACACTCACTGCAGCCTGGGCAAGTGTGGTGACCAGCTTTTTCAGATTTTTGCCTAATATTTACTGCAAATCTTCTCAGTTTGCAAGACAGCTTGGCAAGAGATTACTCTGAAACACTCCAACTCCCCATCTCCACTTGTCTAGATCTGTTACATTGGGATTGTATTTATGTGTAATTATGCAGCTGCATGTCATACATGCTTAATGCCACATGTCTTGTGATTTTCTAATTGTGCAGCAGCAGCATGTCCACATGATTGACTCAGTATGTCTGTGTATGTTCTCACAGTAGCAAATCTCCATACTTGCTCTGTAGCCACAGTAGCAGGAACGTAGCGGGTCTAGTCAGCCAAGACCAATATCCTATCGATATGACATATACCCACATTAACATTAAATATTTCAGAGAGTTGTCATGACTAAAATATATTTGTAGTAACTTACCTGAAAAATAACACCAGTTTAATTGCACCAAAGTTTGAAGGTAAGTCTATAGCCCGTTGAGTACTGAGGTTTATGTCAGCCATGTAAAGCAAGAAAGCACATTTTAGCACATTCAACTGGACCACACATTGACAATAATAATAGTAATAATAATAATACATTTTATTTGTGAGCACTTTTCTGAATACTCAAAGACACTTTACATAAAATCATAAAAGCAGCAAAAACAACATCAAATGGAAGATACACTAAAAACACAGCAATCTTTGCTAAACATTAAAAGCAATTTTCAAAAAGTAAGTTTTAGTCAATGATTTGAATGCTAGAAGGTCGGTGCAGTCACAGATTTGTTTTGGAAGTGAGTTCCAAAGTGAGGGGGCAGCTATAGAGAAGGCTCTGTCGCCCCAGGTTCGATGCTTGGTCCTGAGAGGTGGAGTCAGGAGGTTGGCGTCAGATGAGTGAAGGCTACGGGATGGGTTGTGGCGGTGGAGCAGGTCAGTGAGGTAGGAAGGGGCCTGGTTATGAAGGGCTTTATGTTTGAGGAGGAGGATTTTGCAGTGCAAAATCAATACAGTACCATTTACAATGTAAGTGGTAAAGGTTTTGCACCTGGGTTGACGTACTTGAGTAGAGAATGTTTCAGCCTTAAATGCCAGTGCTATAGACGATATTCTCATGGGAATTAAAACAAGGCTGCCAGGGATAGACTTACTATCTCTTCAATGACATGCATTGAATAAAGCTTTTAAAAATCTCCCATATCACATCTAATAGTCACATCTCATGTTGTGTGGAGCATTTTTTTTTTTTTTTTGCTACTGAAATTTCTTGAAAATATATTTTTTTCAATGTTTCATCAGTGGAAGGATCCAAAACACTTTCAAATCAATTCAAATCAAATCACTTTATTGTCACACTACTGTGTACACGAGTGCAACAGTAGGTGAAAGTCTTGTGTGCAGTTCCGAGCAACATTGCAGTAATGACAGTGACGAGACATAAACCACTTTACAATAAACAACATATTTACGCAACACAATTTACATAACAAATTTACATATCAAATGTACACAATACACACAATGTAGAATACACACACTAGATAAGGGTATATATATATATATATATATATATATATATATATATATACACACATACATATACACACTAATTGAATTGGGAGTGAGAATATATTTGACAGAATGAAGATTAATAAAGTGCAGTGCTGACTGTTGATCGTGAGAGATCATGTGTTCAAAAGTCTTATTGCTCGTGGGAAGAAGCTGTCATGTAGTCGGGTGGTGCGGGTCCTGATGCTGCGCACCACCCTTTGCAGGTCTTTGTGGTTGTGGGCGGCAGGATGCTCTCTACAGTACTGGTGTAGAACCGTGTGAGGATGTGGTGGTTCATTCCAAACTTCCTCAGCCGTCTCAGGAAGAAGAGTACTTTAAACATCTGTACAAACCATTGAAGAGACTGTACATCTATCAACTCACATCCTTGTTGTCATTCCTGTCAAAAATCAAAGATGGCACAGCGGTGAATAAGGTAAATTCCTTTGTTTCTCTCAGCCTTGAACTACAACATTGAAAGCAACTGCCTTACAAGTGTCTCATCCCAATGTGCTGGGAAAGATGTCCTTGATGCAGGCCTGGTGAAGAAAGAACTCATAATTGCTGAGGGCGACAGTGGCATTGTGGCAAATGAGAGTTATAAAGCTGCCACTTTCACCATCAGCACTGCCAAGGCATCACTAAAAGCATAAAGACCATGAACGTCACCAGCGAGACGGATATCAAATTGGTAGCCACAGAGGGAAATGTAGAAGTGATGGAAAAGTCTGCAAAAGAAGAGGTTTTTGAATGAATGACTGGTAAATAGATTAATAGATTGTCCTGTGCACAGGGCATTTGCTTGAAATCACAGGGCACTGGACAGCATTTCAATGGGTTATCCTCAACCCCTTCCCCTGGGCCAGTGTGTATAGTGTCCTTTGCTAAGGCTTGGCAGATCAAATAGTTTTACATAATATGTGAGTAGTAAACTTCCAACAAAATATGTTTTTTAGCTTTAGTTTACATATACATGAAATATTATATTAGTGGTTCAATACTGTTATATCTGGTTGTAGCAGGGCGGAGGGCAGGGTCAGGTCGTGATCCTACACACCCATGACAGACATATCCGTAAGGATCTCTCTCTCTCACACTGCCCTCCGCGATGGGCCTTTATCCCTCTTGGTGGCTTGATTAGCCTAATATGGGACCGGGTGTGTAGGATCACGACCCGGCCCCGCCCTCCACCCTGCCACACTGGTTGTCCTCCCCTGTTGATAGCCCTATTTGTGCACAGCATAATCTCTTATTTATTCCCTGTCAGTAAAGCCTTTCTACTTAAACCCAGTCAAAAAGTAGGAGAAAAATCTTTGTGCATGTTGATTACTGTTATTTTCACTACATAATATATTAAAATGAACAATGCAAAAACAGATTACCATGATTTTTTTTTTAAATATTTATTTTTAAAGGACCAAGCGTAAGCTATGTTAAAGGATGTAAACTATGTAATATGCACTCATTAAAACAGGTGCAACAGAAATAGACTAAAAATGTATGAACAAATATAATTATATATTAGGACATAATATGTGACTTTACACTTTACTATTTATTTATTTATTTCGGTTTTTATTTTTGACAGTCAGTGATTATTTAGGGCTTTTTCACACTTGGTTCATTTCAGGGGTCTGAGTGCTTCGAGGGTTTTTTGGCCCATATGTGAACCCATATTGCTTCTGTCAAACAATCTCAGACCCCTTTAAAGTGAACCGAATCGAGACTATCTCACGAGGTGGTCTGAGTATGGTTCGGTTGTAGCCTGCTGTTCAGTTCACTAATAACATGCATGGTAATGATGTAATGCAGAGAAGAGATGCGATGTATCCAAGTTTCTTCATCAAAACAGAATTTAAGATTTTTAAGATTTAATTTCAGCCCAACTTCTTTAAACAATGCAAGTGAATGTACAGGACTGAGCTTGTCCACAGTGGACAAAGTTCTTCTGAACCCAAACGATTGATTATTTTTAGAAACAAAACAATACTCCTATACTTTTTAACTACAAATGTTTGCTTCTGTACATCTCTGTGACGCGTGCTCATGAGAGGGATAACATAAGCTCGTTGGTAAGGTCACGCATCATGTGGAGGAGGAGGCAGGAAGCATGTCATTGTTTACAACTGGCTTGTCGCTCTGAACCTGGGTATCAGTACACCCCTACATTCTCTCAAATACTGGAAGGTGTGCTCTGAGCATTTTACTCCTGAGGATTTCAGACCATCGAAAGAAACAAAAGGTCGATATCTGAATTCATCGGCTGTGCCTGTGCTGTTTTTGCAGCAAACTCAGGTATGTGTGAAAACTTTGTCATTGTCACGCCTCCCACAGCACTCCGCTTCTCATCACCTGATTTCTAATTCACCGCACCTGCACTCAATTCACTCGCTCACCACAGCCTTAATAAATAAATTGCCTTCACACAACTTCACTCTCAAGTCTCACACAAAGTGTTTATTTTCCTGTCTGTATTGGCCCTTGATTTTCATCGATATCTGTTTAGAGCTTACTCTGCTGTTTTGCCTGTTACCTCTTCTTCAGTTGTGAAGCTTCTCTTATGTGTAATATCACCTGTACATTGATCTCACTGTGTAAACCCTGTAAATCTCAGTAAAAGCTCTTCCACTTGGTTTCACTAACTGTAACTTGTGTGGCTTGATTTCCTAACAGTCACATAGCCTATATATTACTGCTAATGTAAAAGCACAAGTAGATAATGCACTGGCATTGCTCTGAAATAAATGATGGTTATTTACTGCAGTAATGTTATTATTTAGAAATTTAGAAATCCATTTTTTTATTGGTTTTCCCCTGATTGTCTCCCATTCCCTGATTGTTTCCCCAGGTGTTCCTAGTTTTTCCCTTGTATATTTAAGCCCTTGTTTCCCCCTGTCTATTTGTCTGTTATTGCATGTTTTGTGCCTAGTTCTCTGTGGATTTTGTTATCCCAAGTTTTCTTGTTTTTTGGTTTTAAAATTATTTACATTATTAACATATTTAAAATTACACAGTTATGATTGTTTTACTCCAAACTTTGAGACTGTATATTATATTTGACTCTCCAGTGCTGGAACAGGGCTAAAACAAAGTGTGGATATTGATCTGATTATACAAGACTGTAGTTTGAAGAAATCTCTTTTCTTTGCATGATACATTGACTGCATTTATGCGATAGCCAATCTGGCGTTAGCTAGCCAGATTTATCAATAGATGTTAGCTAAATTTAGTGGATGATGACAGTAGCTATTTATAAAATAGACTGGACATGTTGTCACGGTTCAGAATCGATGTATTGATGTGAAACATCACAAATGTCATTTTGATATATCGATGCACTATTGTTTTATAATAATATAATGTATATATTTTCTGTATAACCAAGTTATGTTACACTAATGAATGGGTATTTTTGCATTATCTTGAACATTGTCTAGCATTCATTTCATGTGTTATTGTAGTTTACCTTGCTGAATAATTACAGATTAACATTGATTATGACAGTTACTGTGCAGGCATGATCAAGTTTACACAGATCAATACTTATGGCACTGTATTTCACATGCTTTGCCGTTATGGAAACTTACCTGTCCAATAAGAAGAATGCCAATTTAGGGTTGGTTTTGATCCCCAAAACCGAACGAAGTTCCCTTCAGGAATCAAATGCCCTGCCGATGTTCACTCTAGTTTTCACTTAACCACGAACACATTCCAACTTAGCCAGATGGGATTCAGTAGATTTTTGTATTTTTTATTTTTTTGGCTTAATCTGAGTTTGTGGAGTCGGTGTTGTGCTGGGATCCGGATGTTTGGTGGATTCCATCTCTAAGATAATGTTACCTAGTGTTGCAGTTTGTTGTCACTGTTAAATAGTGGAAGAGAAGCACTGTGGCACGGGTCTCAGGAGTCCGCATAAACGTCACATCCTTTGGATTTTCCTGGCAAAATTGACCTGCACCATTTGCATGTAAATCAGTATACAGGCTTTAATAGGCAACTTAGGAAGTCCAGGAAGGGCTAATTTTTTAAGTTGCGTTACAAGCCGTTCACACATTGGCAAAAAAGGTGATTATTACATGAAAATTGTTACATACTGCAGCTGTAAGTAGCTTTTTTGAACATAAATCTTGGTTGTACTTTCATTTTAAAACAACAGAGGGGGTTGTGCTTAGACAAACCACAAAATTCAATGGTAACTTGCTCACTTTTCACTTTAAATTTAAAGCTGTTTCTGTTTTTGTTTAATCAGCAGATTAGAAACCTTAGTACAATATATCTATAGCAGTCTTTGAATTTTGAAGGTGCAAGTGCACATTTTATTTATTTTAGTTTTAATATTTGTGTAGACTATAGAGGCTTAAGACAATAAAACGGCCATGAAAATTATAAAAAAAAAGCATGGCAACATGACAAGAATTATTATATTTAAAAAAATTAAAGACTACCTTAAATTAACACACTTATTCACTTGCTTGTCTTAACTCATGATTAAAAAAACACATGGTCATACACAAGCAAGCAAACATTTATATTGACAATAGTCTTAAATAGAGTGTGATATCTGCAACAAGCGTTTCCTAAATAAATACGCCAAAGATACATATAAAAGGATACTGCCAAGTATGCAGGTGTAACATATCACCTTAAGGAGATTTGTATTAATCCTCCACTGGCAGACACTGCTGTGGAAGGTTAGGGTATCTGCACTAAAATACACACCTATCAACTGTAGTAAAACACAAACTGCACAGACCGGTTAACACAACCACACATAATTACTTGGCATTCACCTTGAAGCACATGGAACAAATTACTCAACTGAACTTTTATATATAGAGCACATTCAAAACAACAAAAATCGACCAAAGAGCTGCATAGAGATTCCCATTTCAACAGCAAACACACTACATACCATGTCAACAAAAATACTTATACAAAGACATACAAATAAAAACTTGAGAAATAAAAGCAAGTGCAAAGATACAAATGTGCATCATACACTATAATAAATACTACTCACAAAGTTAAAACTTGTTCAAAGGCCAAAGTAAATAAATAAGTCTTTAGGCCAGTTTTGAAATCATCAATACACAATGCTGATTTTATAGATGGGGCAAATAATTTCATAGTCTAGGGGCTACCACTGAAAAAGTATGGTCGCCTTTGCACTTCAAGTGGGACCGTGGAACTGTAAATCACAACTAGTCAGTAGAGTGCAATAATCTTTGGGAGTGATGAGGGATGATCAAATCTCTGATATACAGTGGCACCAATCCATTTAAAAGGGATCCATTTAAAATAAACATTAACACCTTATTTTGGATCCTAAACTTCACCGGAAGCCAGTGAAGAGCTTACATTTCAGGTGTTATATGGTCCCTCTTCCTGGTATTAGTTAAAAGCCTCACTGGGGCATTCTGCACAAGCTCGAGGTGAGAAACCGTGGATTGTCAAATGCCTAAATATAAGGCATTACAATAGTCCAAATAGGTAGAAATAAAAGCATGCATAACTTTTCCAAATCTCTAACAGAGAGGATATATTTTAGATTGAAATACATCTTAACTGAAATAAACTGGTTTTCACAAAAGCATTTATCTGACAATCAAATCTAAGCTCAGAGTCAAAAAATAACTCAAATGAGAGTGCATGTTACCAGTTCTGGTTTACTGTCTATTAACATGCACTCCCATTTGAAGAATCTAGGAGTTATTTTTTGACTCTGAGCTTAGATTTGATCTGTCGTATACCTATCACGTTGATTCTGACCAAAAACAATAAACTGTGTCTTATCCTTATTTAATTGGGAAAAGTTATTCGCAAACCAACCTTTGACCTCAGCCAGACAATAATAAAAAAGTGTAATAGAAGAATAATCATCATGCTTTAAGGGTAGGTACAGTTGTAGGTCATCAGCATAAAAATGATAACAGATTAAATTTATTTTTTTAATTTATACCAGAGGCAACATATATTATGAGAATAAAACCGGACCAAGGATTGAACCATGTGGAACCCCACAAGAAATGGTGAACAAGTTCTGTCCTGCGAGTATGATGAAAACTGTATCTCCAAACATACTTGTTTCAGCATTGAAGGAGGCAGCCCAGGGGAGGCATCAGCGTCAGACGCCGCGCTCTCCGATGCAGCAGCGAGCTCATCCACCTCGAGCTCTAGAGGATAGGCAGGCTGGCCGTGAGGCAAGCCGCTGTTGCCTCAAGCATGGATGGGAGTCAACGAGCGTGCTGGGGGGCGGGTGGTCCGAGGGTGCGTACCCGGCGGAGCTGCACCTGTTGCCGTCCCCAGATCGCCTCCAGCGCCAGCCGCATCATCCTCAATCCTGTGGGAAGAAGGAGCGACGCGGGGGGAGGCTGGAGTGGCATGCTTTCTATTGAAAGCAAGCCGCGACCGAAATGTTTCCATGGTCATGCCCTCGCATTGAGAGCATGAACCATCCATAAACGCTGCCTCGGTGTGATCGCTGCCCAGACACACGAGACAAGGCCTGTGGCCGTCTGAAGCGGAGAGCAATCTACCGTATCCAGGAACTACACAGGGGCGGAATGGCATCTTTAAAAAGACGCGTCCTGAAAAGGACGTTCAACGCTGCTGTGTAAACCTCTTTTAGAGGAAAATACTCTTTTATAGAGAAAATCACTCTTTTATATATATATATAACTCTTTTAACTCTCTTGCGCTGTCGAAGTGCCCAGGGGCAAGCTGCACTGCCATGCAGAGAAGGAGAAAAGCCGCTGAAGTGCGCCGTAGATCCAACAGCAAGCAGAGCGTCAGAAGAACAGTGTAGGAAGTGGTGTGTGACTCGCAGCTGGCTGCATACACGACCATCGGCTCCGAAGAAAATTTCTGAATGAACTCGACATATTTCCCCGCTTTTATACCCGTATGTCCGGGGCGGGGTATGCAAATACTGTCTGCCAACTTCTCATTGGCCTTTTTTCATAGACCAGAGGCATATTCGGTGCTCAAGAGAGACCCCTAGTGTCTAGTGTCGTCTAAACCCCGAAGTGAGCGACAGACGGGGAAATATAATTGTGCCACTATATTAATTTATTTAATTATAAAACAAAAATTTTATTAAAAGAAAAAAAAAAAAAAAAGTGATTTTGAAATTGATGACTTGGACCAAATAAGAAAAGCAGCCAGTAAGTGTGCAACAGAGATGGGAACTCCTTCAAAACTGTTTAAAAAGCATCTCAGGGTGATACCTCAAGAAGTTGAATGTCTGCAAATTCTAGGCAAAGGGTGACTACTTTGAAGATGCTAAAATATAACACAGTTTTGATTTATTTTGGATTTTGTTTAGTCTCAACATAATTCCCATAGTTCCATTTATGCTATTCCATAATTTTGATGACTTTACTATTGTTCTAAATGTGAAAAAAAAACTTTTGACTGGTAGTGTATGTCCCCATGTTATGCAGTTAACCAACTCTATCCAAAGACTCAGACATAGAGATAAAAGTCGCAAGTCCTTGCATTGGGGACATGTCAGTCACATTAGGTTAGTGCACTGGAATTTCTCAAGTCCTGCCACAACATGTGTACAGTGGGGCTATTCTGTTTTACTTTGCATGCTCCTACTGATTCCAGCTGTGGTGCAATTAATTAAAAGTACAGTAAGTCTAAACAGCAGTTATGGCATTGTTTTCTAGGACTTGTTATACAATAGGTACAGTAGAGTGAGCTTAAATGTAGGCTATGAGAAAGAAATTTACCCTTGTGAATACCACACATGGAAACAGCTGGGTTGATGTTTTTTTGTTGTGACAAATGTTGACATGTTTGCCTCAGGTATTTAACACATTTGCCTCATGACCACACCTTAAACATGCCAAATTAACCCGTCCCTTAAGTTTCATATCTTCCCTCCCCAACCCCATTTGATACACATATAATTGTATTCTCTCTTACTTTCTGGAATCAGTTATATTGGTCTGTTTTCTATTTTCTCAATTGACCCTTTAATCCTCCCTGTTATAAATTTATCTAAGTAATGTTTCTATAATCTCCTGTCAAGCAGTTAAATCTCTCTCTCTCTCTCTCTCTCTCTCTCTCTCTCTCTCTCTCAGTCTGTTTCTCTCTACAGGCCTCAACATGTCAATTTTACTGGATATAGAAACTCAGGGGATTAACCTATAGAGATGATGCTCAGGTCTCTTTAAAACCCTCCTAACTCTACTTCTCTTGTACAAGGTCACATATTCCTCCTGAATACCAAGATATGTAATTTTCGAGGTTTTGAGTTGCCACAGGTCTCTAATACATTTGCAGTTACACAGAATTTCGCAAACAACTATTGAGTAAGAATGTTAAGTAAAATGTTTTTCAGTATCATTTTTGGGTAACACTTTACAATAAAGTTCTATTTGCTAACCAGATTAAAAATTGCTTTAAAAGTATTGTTCATTGTTTTTTAATGTTAAATAATGTGGTGAACTACTGTAAATTAATACAGTGTTACCAATTTTTGCACAAAGCTCTGCTTTTGTAATTTATCTGTAATAATGAATACCTCTTAGTTACACTAACTGTAAGTGTAGTTCAGTTATGGCAACTCGTGGAACAAGGTTTTATAATGGATATGACAAGATGTAGATTTGGTCTTAGTGGACTAGACCTGCTTACACTGCTGCTGCACAGCAAGTATGATAAAAAATACTAGAAATACTAGATTTTCATGACGAAACATAGAATCAGTTTAACTATACATGTATTAGAGAGACTCAATATGAAGGTGGACCAAAAAAACTATAAAGATTTTCAGTTCATTAAGACATTTTGAATTCACAATTCACATTCACATTTTAGACGCATGTTAATGTTTTGATAAGTAATTAATTAGTAGTTATTTTAAATTAGCCATAGTTAGATCTCAATGAGGAAAATCAAATTCAGTAATTATTGATTACCTAAGAGTGAACTTCCTCAGTTATCAGCTCACTATTACTTACTGATTGGTTAATCGTGTTTCCATATTAGTTAATAGTTGTAACTAAAGTGTTAATGTAGTACTACTCATTAATCCTGCATAAATTCCTGCATAGTTACCTATTAATGATGGACCATTATTATAAAATGTTACCGAAATGTTCTCATAAACAACATTTATGGCATGTACCATTTGTAACCTAAAAAAAAATTCCACATAAACCACCCACCCACACACACACACACACACACACACACACACACACACACACACACACACACACAGTCTGTTTGTAAGCACTTCTGTTCAGTAGAGGCATGCTTATTTAAACCAAACCAATCAGAGTGCAGAAAATGTTTGAGCTGCAGCTTTCCTCAATCCTTCAACAATTCTTGTGGCTTCCCCAGATACCTCCTCCATACCCACTCCATCTTTATTTCCATAATAATTTCCAGGTGGAAACTTGGTTTGTGTCTCATGCTGGAGGCCTTCTATTGTGGACAGCAAGCCAAACCTGTTCACCTCTCTATCGCTCTGATAGATTATCTGTGAAACATAAACACACACAAACAAAAGAGTTAAACAAGCCAGATCTAGGGCAGCAGTGCTGTAAGAAGATGAATAAAAGTGAGGGAAACCTACTGTGCTGTTCACTTCATTTATATGTCATGTCAATTGTTACATTGCACACTATTAGCACTTGAAACAGTAAATATGTTTGTGTGATGTCCCACAGCTCTCTATAGAATGTGTGTGCGTTTGCATGTGTGTGTGTGTGTGTGTGTGAGAGAGAGAGAGAAAGGTGTGGTGGGGAGGTGTGTTCAGTGTGAGGGGCCCTCATCAAAGTTTTGGCAAAACCTGTTTCTCAGTGTGCAGCAAACACCTTTATAAATGTTCTTCAGCCCCCTCTTTAAAGGACTTATTTTGCCACATGAGTGCGTAGAGAGTACTCTTTGACTTTGATACAATTTCAAAGTCTAAATAAATAAATGAAATAAAGTGCTTGTAACAGAAATAACAAAATAAATATACAATATAATAAAATAATTAAAAACACTCATGGCATGAATAAACAATAAGAAAATGTAAATACAATACACATTTTCAAATGCAGTTTGAAAATGCATTCAGAACACTTGACTAAAAATTAAATGGGTTTATGTGCAGAACGGGTAGCTTGCAATTTCACATGCATGCATTGCGTTCATCATTCTTCATGAATATTTAAAAAATAATCCATTGTTAATTTTCTTAATGAAGCTTAATGAATATGTTAATATAGTATTTCTCTTTTTGCTCACTTGCACCATCTTTGCCATGTTAAAGGTTCTTGAGAAACAGGTTTTTAGGGTTCAACCCCAGCCCCCCCCTTTCTGTATTTTCATAAGCTGATGGATGTTTTTGACAGGTGTGTCTCATTCTTAAGCTGTGGTTAACAATACAAGCAGCTATTTCAGCTATTCTGCTCTTTTACTCAGTCAATCGCTCATAAGCTGTTAAAGGTCCACTTGATACTGGAATGAAACCAGAGAAACCAACAAACCACAAGAGCTGACAAGACTGGTTAAACATAAGGATTTCATTTGTTCAGTTGCACTAGATTTGTCTTATCCTGCATATTTAATTGTAAATCTTAACCTGATTAATATTACAAGTAATCCTGCAAAATTAATTGATGTGGATGCAAAAATATATATATTGAATAATTTGTGATATTTCAGGTTGCATAACACAAATAATATACAGGCTACATATACTGTACAATATATGTCATCATATATTATCTCCAGAAAACTCAATGGAGTCCTTAAAGAAAGCATCAGGTGGGGCACATTCATAAAATGCCATTTCTTAAGTTGTATACAAAGCCTTTTACTGCATTCCAGGCATCAGGTTAATATTGTTCACTGTGAGAGAAGCATTGTGGGTGCAGGTAGATGTTTGTTAAACATGAATATGGCTAGTGGTGTGTGTTTACTCTATAGTGTAGGGTAACAGGAATATTACTTTGAACATAAATGTGTTTATAAGGTCAGTGTGTTTTGCAACCATCTTGTTAGAACTGTGAGTGTGTGTGTGTGTGCGCGCGTGCGGGTTTGGGTGGTTTACGAGGACAATTTTTTTTAGGTTACAAACTGGTAATTACAAGGGTATTATGATATAATTTTGGTTAGGGTTAGGGTTAGGGTTAGGGGATAGAATCTATAGTTTGTACAGTATAAAAATCATATGGAGAGTCCTCATAAGGATAGCCATACCAACGTGTGTGTGTGTGTGTGTGTGTGTGTGTGTGTGTGTGTGTGTACATTCAAGAGTTCAAGAGTTCGGGAGATCAATGGGCACAGAAGGGAGCACTTATACAGACTACTCCCAGCATAATCCATATTACTCTTCTCTTATGACTACAATAAAACCTGTCTGACTTTTTCCCCTCTTTTTTTGTACAATGGTGCAAGTGAGTATCCATACTTTGATCTGCAGCTCACTAGCTTGTCAAAAGTGTATTTCTTGGTCTTATCTTCTAAAACAACATTCTCACAGTTCATGTATACTATACCTCTGTTTTGTGTACTCCCAAGTTACACACATCACCTTCTGACTGTTATTGTATGCACTTCTTGCTGTGATGTATGCACAGAATTGGTGACTTAAGTTCACTTAGTTTTCTTGGTTGTGAAAATTTCAGTTTATTCTGTGACAGTTTGTGCTGCCAAAGTTGGAAAATCCTCACACTGTGCTGTTTTCAAATAGTGTGGGCTTTGTTCAAGACTTAACAGCAAATCAAACTTCCACTGCCCATGAAGGCATGTATAACATGTGTGGGTGTTGATGTGTGTGGAAGGAGTGTTCAACTGTATTTACACATACCATCAACATAAGTATTGTTCCCCTTCTGTCACTTTCTCGACGTTGTGTCAAAGGAAGTGACACAAGGGGTCTTCTCGGATGCCGAATCGTACCTCTGAACCTGAGAAAAGGCCAATGTCAAGTTCGCAGACAGAATTTGCATGCCCCGCCCTGGACATACGGGTATAAAGGGGAACCCTCCCTGGCAGGCCAGCGCACCTCAAGGACGCGATTGAGCCCGTCCCTCCAGCCGAGATGAAGAAGGGTTTCTACAGCTCTTACTTCATCGTACCCAAGAAAAGCGGCGGGTTGTGACCAATCTTGGACTTGCAAGTTCTCAACTGGGCTCTGCACAAACTCCCTTTCAAAATGCTCATGCAGAAACAGATTCTCATCTGTATTCAACAGCTAGATTGGTTTGCGGCAGTAGACCTGAAGGACGCGTACTTCCACGTCTCCATTTTTCCGTTCGGCCTGTCCCTGTTCCCTCGCGTCTTCACGAAGGTTGCAGAGGCCACTCTTGCCCCCCTAAGGGAAGTGGGCATCCGCATACTCAATTACCTCGACGACTAGCTCATCCTGGCCTACTCTTGAGAGTTACTATGTGCTCACAGGGACCAGGTGCTCAAGCACCTCAGCCGTCTAGGACTTCAACTGGGAAAAGAGCAAGCTCGATCCAGTGCAGAGCATCTCTTTTCTCGGCATGAGTTAGACTCAGTCTCAATGACAGCGCGGCTCACCAACGAGCGCGCACAGTCAGTGCTCAGGTGCCTTGCTCGCTTCGAGCCCGGCACAGCAGTTCCTCTAAATCAATTCCAGAGGCTCCCTGGGCATATGGCATCCTCAGCCGCAGTCACTCTGCTCGGGTTGATGCATATGAGACCGCTGCAGCACTGGCAATGATGACTGTCTAACTGTCCATGACCTCTTACATATTGTATTATCTTCTGAACAAAATAAATCTATGAACAAACAGATGTCAAGTCAAGTCAAGTCAATTTTATTTGTATAGCGCCTTTCACAACACACATCGTTTCAAAGCAGCTTTACAGAAGTTCAGCGTGTGTCTGTGTGAAGGACTCACAGATGTGTCTGTGTGAAGGACTCAACATGAAGAGGAAAGAGATAAACTAGATTATGGCTCTGTCTGGCATGATCCACACCCACAAGGCCCTGTGGATTAAACATTCACTAACCTGTCTCTCTAAGACTGTGTAATTACACACATAAACTAGGGTAGACTAGTAATATTCAAAGAAATTATTCAGTTAATCTGAAAAATTTGTAAACTCAAGGGAAAATTCAAATATGAAATAGTGAGGTGACAATAATCTGAGATATATATTATGTTCAAAATGTGGGTTGGCCCTGACACATGTACCTGTTAAAAGATTACAAAATGTGTGATTGGCTGGACTTAGTGCAATGGTTAGCAGTGTTACTACAAAGACTTACAACAAAGAGTACCGCCATTGTAGGCCTAATTATATCATTATCTCATGTAAAGGGACAGTTTTTTATTGAATTTCATGTTTACAGGTTAATCTTTAAGAATTACTGGCTCTGTGAAGACTTGAATGCTTTATACAAATTGGAATCTGGTAATTCTCATCAACATACTGTTAATCTACAAATTTATTTTAGGTTTTTTTTCAAAATCCCTAAACTGAGACCAATATTTTTAACCAACTTCTCTTAGAGCTTTCAAGCTACAGCCACTAAATTCGGCACAGAGTTTGAGACCATTATGGATTTGTGTGCTGTGTCTTTCCTAACCGATCAGACTTAATGTTTTGACACAGCAGACGATCAATAATTGGAAAGACTTATATTGAATAGTTGGAATAGATTGTAGTAATTATGCCCAATGGAATGTGTAAAATTTTTGTATTTGGATCAAAAGGAGGAAGCGGGACACTGCAACATCCAACTCGAAAGGGCTTTACTTCCCACAGCTTCACAGTCTATATATATGTTCCACTTTTGAGTGGTCACACTCAAATGAATGCTTTTCAGCGCAATACAAATCGCACTCAGGAACACTCTGCTCCATGCAGATCTCTCTCTCTGTCTCTTTCGGTGGACTGGGCCATCTTTTACCTCCCCCTGACTATAAATGTGAACATGAAACTGGTAATTAGTAACAATTAATCACAGGTGGATGTCCTTACCACTTTCTCTATCTCCAGATGGGAGCTTGACCACACCCTCACCTCCACATACCTCCAACGCCCAACTCGGGCCGGGGGAACTGTCCGGACTGCCCACTCCCTCCACTTTCTGGAGAGGAAGTCCACCCACGGTCTGTGGATCACCTCAAAGTTAAATGGCTGGAGTGCCAGATACCAATGGGTGATACGGGCATTGGCATCATTCATGCGGTGGAGCCAATGGATTGGGGCTTGGTCTGAACAGAGGGTGAATGCTTGTCCCAACAAATAGTAGTGGAGAGTGAGGACTGCCCACTTGATGGACAAACACTCCCCCTCTATGGTGCTGTACTTCATCTCTCATAGAGAGCTTTCGACTAATGTACAGTATGGGGTGCTCCTCCACCACTTGTGACAGAACAGCACCCAGCCCCATCTGATGCGTCTGTCTGTAAAACAAAAGGGAGAGAGAAATCAGGGGAATGCAGAAGCAGCTTCCACAAAGTACAGCTTTTACCTGTGTGAAAGCTTGTTGGCATGACTCTGTCCACTGGACCGGGTCTGGGGTTCCCTTTTTTAGTGAGATTAGACAGGGGGCTGATGATGTCAGAAAAATTAGACACTGAAATGTAGCCGGGGCCCCAAACAAACTGAATGGAAGGGTCACAAATTGGTGTAATCCAAACAGTGTGGAGAAGGCCGTTTTCTCACAGCATTAAGGGGATCTTTCAATATCCCTTTGTCAAATCCAGTGTCGAATAAAAGCGAGCTGAGCCCAACTGATCGAGCAGTTTGTCAATACAAAGCATTGGATGAGCATAAAATTGACCTTTCTATAATCCACACAGAAGCGGATGTAGCCATCGCTCTTAGGCACCAGAACCACCAGGCTGGCCCAATCGCTGTGGGTGTCTTTTATTACACCCATATCGAGCATGGCCTTTAATTCTTCCCATATTACTTGTTTCTTGTGTTTGGGTAAGCGGTAGGGACAACTACATACCACTACCCATGGGGATGTGGTGTTTTATGAGATAAGTGTGGCCAGAGAGAGGCGAGAGCACGTTAGATAAATTATTATGCAACCTGGCAACCACCATACATTGTGATGGTGAGAGGTGGTCTCCACAAAGGACCGGGGTGAACTGATTGGCTTTTAGGCTCACCTCCATGCTGAGCTCCTCCAGAACTACTGTTGCCAAGGATAGGGGACCTCCTCTCTCCATGGTTTTATTAGGTTGAGGTGATACATTTTTCTACTTCCCCAACTCGCCATGTGACCACAAAGGGCCCTTGCCACTTTGAGAGTAATTTAAAGCTCGATGTGGGCAGTAATACAAGTACTTTATCTCCTGGTAAAAATTCCTGTAGATTTATTATCATTTATAATTGAGAAATATGGATATTTTCACTTGGTCAAACATGTGCTTAAGAGTCTCATCTCGTGTCTGCTCCAGAGAGATATTCCCAGTGGGAATTCCCCAAAGGGCTGGAGAAGCCTAGGTTTCCACTCCCTGATGTCATCCTGATGCGGAGCTGATGTAGATGGCCCCGGCTCCGCCTCCCCTGTCAGTGCATTGCACAACCCAGACCGTACCACTGACTGACAGGACCCATCCACACAAACCTTTTAACAATTCAGGAAAAGCTGGCCAATTAGTACCCAAAATTAGTGTATGGGTGAGGCGGGAACTAAACACAGCCTCAATGTTATGCGTTTGACCCCTTAATAGAATTGTGACAATCACTGCAGGAAATAGCTGTGTAGCTTAATCGCAAATATCCCAGTGCACACACCTCACTTTCACCCAGTTATTTGTATCCAATGCCCAATTTTTAACCAAGCATTGATAAATGGAGGTTTGGTTACAACCTGAATCCACCAAGGCTTAGTATGTTCTTATCATTCAGTTTGTGCAGTTACACCAATTTAAGCACACTAACTCTGTTCACTGCAAACTCATCAACATCTGCTTTGAGTTGCTCGCTCTTTTTCTCTCTCTCTCTCTCACTCTCTCTCTCTCTCTCTCTCTCTCTCTCTCTCTTTCTCTATCTCTCTTTCTTTCTTTCTGTTTTTCTGTCTATCTATGTAGAAGTCTGACTGTCTAGCTAAAAGTTTGTCTTAAAGCGGTCACACACCAAACATGAAACGCCATGCCATGTCGAGGCTAGGACACGGTACAGGTATCAATCAGAAGATTGATGCTATTCTCGTGGCAGACAGTACACACACAAGTTAACAAGGTTTTTCCCTTCTTCAATAAATGAACAAAGTGATATTGATGAGTTTGCCGTGAACAGAGTTAGTGTACAAGCTGAACGATTAGAAATTGCAACACTTATTATGCAATTTCTCTATCTGTAGGATTGAATGGGCTTTATTCAAGCTGTCAAATCACAACTAGACATACTTGTTAATAAAAGCACATTGTGTAGGCTATATGAGAGAAACATATACACAATATATGATCCAGTGCTAGAATAAATAATATTTGTCCTTTGACTATGATTTGGGTCGGATTTTATGGAAACTATGTGAGTGTGGCGCAGCAGAAATTTGAGCAGTCCCCAGAGTCATAGCTGGGCAGCGCCAACCGACGGTGAGTAGCTTAAATTAAAAAAAAAAAAAGATCTATTTCGAATTTTAGAGTGCACCATGTCATCCGCCAGAAGCATCCTCTGTGTGATCACCTTTACTGTTATGTCTGTTTAACCATCAAACTTCAAACTTTAAAAATGTGTTAAAACTTTTAGACAAGGCTTTGTCAAGCCAACATTAAAGTTTGTTGTGACAGACTTTACCTATCTAGTTCTAATATAAATCACACCAGCCCTGACATGGGCCCAAAGTAAAGACAAAAAAAAAATAAGGCAGTATGGGGTCATTGAATCACAAGTTGCAACATATGTAAAAGTTTCTCTGACAGCAGTCAAATGAAGTCCAAACACAATTATGAGTACACATATTTAGGATTCTTGTATTTGTGTGCTGATTGACAGATTCATTGTGTACCCCATCAGCCTTTAACAATAATGGACACACTGTTACACAAATACTACTGCATATAAACAATGGCATCTTCAAACACAAATAAATAAAATATGTATGCAAATTCAAGTACTAGACGGAGTGGAGCAGAGCACCAGGATATGGTTGAATGGCATTAGGCAGGAATAGCAAGAATTTGTATAGCTACTGTGAAGTTGCTATGGTAAAAGTGCTTGGTTTGGGTTGGCATATTTTACAATGGACAGAACGTATCACTTCTGTGAATTATGACTGTATGTTGCCATGGATATTTTGTATATCCTTCAAAATGCCTCGTACACAAATGTTCTCTCACTGTTTTTTGGGCCTTGCATAGTTTTAGCATGAACCCCATCCCCTTTAACAAAAAGGTGGAGCTATAAAATCACAGACTGGTGTTACATAACTGCAGTATTGCAGCTACACTTAAACATCTCCATATGTAAATTTGTTACAATAATGGAAACATATGGCACATTTCTTTATCTAGAAAAGAAAGTGAAAGAAATATTGGAACATGATGGGAAAAGTTTGTTTTACAGTTTTTCAGTGCAGAGTGTTATTGGCATGTACTGTATGACATTCATTAAAAAGAGAGTAGATCTGGACCAAAGCTCACTCTGTTACTGTGCAGGAAAACTATGTCACAAACTTGGTGGTTGCTAGGCACTGTAAAATAAAAAATAGCAACAATAGCAAAGAACTACAGGAATACCAGCTTCTGACTGTTGGGACATGTCTGATCTTAGATATTTTATCCTTTGTAAACAAAATTGTTCTGACTGGTTTTGGAAAAATGTATTTCTGTTCATATCTCCTAACTGGATCCAAAGCAAAGTTTAGAACTGAGAAGCAATTCCACAGAAATATAATTCTGTTGTCATCACACTGTAAGCTGCGCCCTTACGAAAGAAAAATATATTTACCAATATATTGTAATATATTGCAAAATATACAAATGATAGCCACTTTCAATATATTGGAATATATTGGAAAATATCAATATTAAATCCTATATATGGGAATATATTGCCTAATATATCACATGATATTTTCCAGTATATTGTAATATATTTTTGTTTTGTGCGCTGGACTATAGGGACATTAATATATGAGAAAATATAATAACCAGTGTTGGGCAAGTTACTCCAAGTTACTGAAAAAGTTATTAATTACTAACTACTAATTACATCTACAATATAATTAGATTACTGTACTAATTACTCTGTCTGAAAAGTAATTGCATTACTTATTACTAATTACTTTCTAAAACAATTATCAATCTCAACCAGATGAAAAATATAAGGATAGACATTAAATTGTTCTTTTAATTCTTTCAAATAAATCATATAAAATCAAATAAATTATTAATGAACTGGTGCAGCATTAAATTAGAAAACATACATTTTAACATTAGATGTTCAATTTTTATTTTGAATTCAATATTGTTTTATATAGAATTGTTTTATGGTCTATACAGTATTTAACACAATTACATAAGAAGTAACAAATTAAATGAATGATAAATGTATCCCTTTCTTTACTTTTTTCAATGAAAAATAATTTAATTACAGTAATTAATTACTCAGTAATGCATTACACCCAACATTGATAATTGTTTCTGATACAGAAATAAACAATCGTAATAGAAAGCAGCACCCACCCCACCCTTCCCTGAATTCATCAATGCATAACTACAAAGTCCCCTTGATTCTAGGGGTGTGCCTCAATCAGCTCCCTAATTCAGCTTCCCTAAATCAGCTTCCTAGTTCTGACTCCAGAGAAGGAGATGGCGGGCGAATTGCGACGTGCAACGAGAATGTAAGCTGCCTTCTGTCTGGACCAACATGTGCTTGCTCTGGATCAACTGCAATAGTCTCCGCAGGAAGAGCTGTACTGCCAGCAACTCGAGGCAGTTGATGTGCCAAGACATCCGTGGTCCTGTTCAGGAGCCGGCAGCTGCATGCCCATTGCACACGTGCCCCAGCCCAGCTGGGAGGCATCTGTCATAATCTCAAAGTGCCTGGACACTTGCTATAGGGGGACTCCTGACCGCAAAAACGCAAGATCTGTCCAAGGGCTTAAGAAGTGGCGGCAGACCGACGTGATGGCCATGCGATGTGTGCTGCGGCGCCATGCCCATCTCGGGACTCAAGTCTGAAGCCAGTGCTGAAGCGGTCTCATATGCATCAACCGGTGTGGTGTGGCTGCCGCCAAGGACACAATTTAACCCAGTAGCCTCTGAATGTACTTCAGTGGAACCGCTGTCCACTGCCTGAATGACCTCAAGCAGTTCAGTACCGACTGCGCGTGCGCGCGTGCGCTTGTGAGGGGCGCCATCATTGAAAGTGAGTCTAACTCCATGCTGAGAAAAGAGAGGCTCTGAACCGGGGAGAGCTTTCTCTTTTCCCAGTTTCGCCCTAGATGGCTGAGGTGCGTGAGCACCAGGTCCCTGTGTGCATACAGCAACTCTTGAGAGTGTGCCAGAATTAGCCAGTTGTCGAGGTAGTCGAGTAAGCAGATGCCCACTTCCCTTAACGAGGCAAGAGCTGCCTCTGCAACCTTCGTGAAGATGAGAGGGGGTAGGGACAGGCCGAAAGGGTGGAACTTGTACTGATATGCCCGGCCGTTGAAAGCAAATCTTAGGAAGGGTCTGTGTCTAGGTAAAACCGAGATGTGAAAGTACGCGTCCCTCAGGTCTACCACCACGAACCAATCTTGATGCCAGACGCATGCCAAAATGCGCTTCTGCATCAGCATCTTGAATGGGAGTCTGTGCAAGGCCCGGTTCAGAACTCGCAGGTCCAATATTAGCCACAACCCACTGCCTCCGGTATGATGAAGGGCTGTAGAGCCCTTTCTTCATCTCGGCTGGAGGGACAGACTCTATAGTGTCATTCTGCAGAAGGACAGTGATTTCTGCGTGCAGGCCGGTGGCATTCTCGCCCTTCGCCGATGTGAAGTGGATTCTGCGGAACCGGGGCGGTCCCCTGGCAAACTGAATTGTGTAGCCGAGTCAGATGGTCCTGGCCAACCACCGCGACAGGTTGGCTAACTCCGCATCCAAACTCCGGGCGCTAAAGGAACGATCGCATTTGACGTACCTGGCGGTGGGGCCTTGTGGCAGTGGGGAGCTGGAAATGCCATGGCGAGGAGCGACGCTATGACCAGGGGTAGCTGCGCAGAGGGAAGCCTCGAAGCACTTACCTCGCTCAGAGTACCCAGTGTAGGGTGGGTCGGCGACTGAGGAGAAGGGCCTTTTGGTCTGTCTTTGAAATTCTTCACTGCCAGTTGGCAGCCGCAACCACAATGTGAGCTGTCAGAGTTGGAGAGGACCTAAACTCAAACTACAGAGAAAATACACAGAGATTGAAGTGCATCTTTAAAAAAACGCGTCTTTAAAAAGATGTTCATGTCAAAGTGTTTGCTCAAATAGGTGTAAATGTACTCTTGCTCAGAATATATACACTTTTTCAGTGCTGTAGAAGTGCCCAGGGGCGTAGTCTGCACTAGACGTGCAGATGGAGAGAAAGCCGCTGGAATGCACCCTATATCGAAAAGCATAAACTTCTTGAGTGGTGAATGAACCGGCAGTAGTATTCAGCTCGCTGACACACAACCGCTCTGCTCTGAAGAAAAAATCTGAATGAATGGATGCATTCCATCTCCTTTTATACCTTATATATATGTCCCGGGGAGTGGCATGCAGATTCCACTCGCCAATTCTCATTGTCCTTTTCTCAAAGATCTGAGGTGTTTTGGGGCTCCCAAGAGCGACCCCTGGTGTCACTACAATGACACAACATCGAGTGAGTGACAGAAGGGGAACATCCACATATCGCAATTAATGTTATGACAGATTTTTTTTGTATAAAAGTTGAAAAACCCCATTATAAAAACTCTTCGGAAAATCCAGAGGGAACCCACGGCAAATTAGATTTACAGGTTTGCCTACAAATTGACATCATGGGAACACCCTTTCAGCCTGAAGGCCCCAATATGCTTTTGAAGAAGTTCTTCTTCATTCTGCATTCAGAGGTAAAATGAACTTCGAAACAGCCGATCAATGGCATACTGTTTGTGAACATTCAGACACCCTCCAGTGGAGGGCCTCCACACTGCTGTGGGAAGTGTTCAGAAATGCATTAAAATATGAAGACGTGACATGTAAACCTTAACTATTGTGACATTAAAATGTATAATCAATGACATAATGCCTCATTCTATGAGTACAATTCACATGAGGTCAGTAAAAGAAGTTTTAACCACTTGATGATGATTTAAAATTATACATATGCAGTAGAATTTTTTTCATTTGTCTTATTTACATTGTGAATTTATGGCACAAATTCGCTAACACGCTACATGAGTCCATAAAATCCGGTTATACCCTGTTATTGTCATTTATGATGATACTAATACTACTGAAAATGTGCTAAATGTGCAGAATAAAGACAAAAGAATGATGATGGGCATATCTTACTGTGGGCAGAATTGTGAATGGTTTTATCTGCAGACGGCACATTAACAAATAGGCACTTGAGAGTATTTGAGAACATTCGATTTCTTTTGTAGACCAATAAAACAAAACAAAAAAATCACATGTAAACAATGGTTGACTTAAAAAACTAATAAGAAAAATATGTATGCAAATTTGGAGCAGAGCACTAACGAACACAAAAAGCACCTTTTTTTTGCCCAGTTTTTGTTCAAAATGACGTCATCTGTTTGTTCTTCAATTTTGTATGAAGTATATCAGAGCATTTAGTCTACCGAGAGTCTTGTTCACTGGTACAGATTAAGGGTTAGAATTAGTTGTAGGGTTAAGGTTAGGTTTAGGGGTTGGGGTAAGTTTAGGGTTTCTGTGTGACTCCAAATAAACACAATAAACATAGTGTGTGAACATCACATGTGGCCCTTGCAACACTTTCCACAACTGGTGCGTAGGTATGACCTCTGTGACCTCGTAATCACGTTGCAGGTAATTGAGTAATAAGTGTACCAATGTTTAGTGGATCAATACCCTTGCCAGTGCCTGAATTCGTGTTCACGAAATACTGATTCACAACATGTGAACTGGGGAGTGGAGAAACAACCAGGTGAGAAATCATAAATGTTACACAATGGTTGGCTGTGTTCCAATGTCTTGAGCTTTGCACTCTGTGTTTATATGTGCTTTATATCAATTGACCACACCTGTTGTCGAATTCACTGTAAAGGCCCTCAGTCCAAATGTTTAAGCATTATTACTTGTCTAAATTATTTAATACACCTTCACTGTCCTCATCAATCATAAAAGAAACAGCTAAGGACTTGTTTTATTTGAAGAAGAAAAAAAATTATAAGAGTAATTGCTCAACATCATGTTGAACAAGGTAATTGCTGTCTTTAGTAATGATATTCCAGTGATTTGTAAATGGCCATGAGCTACTGGCAGTGATCCGATGTGTCTGCCGTGCTACAGCAAATCTTCCCATTCATAAATTCTTCACAACCTGCCTGGAGCAGCAATACAATTCAAAAAGCCATAAATATCCATTTTGCACTTTTTATTTCTGATCTCTTTCTTATACATTTTACACAGGAATCACATGGTGAAAAAAAGTTTTGTCATGCAATGTCTTTTGTTCAGATTTCATTGCCTAATCATGCCAGCTGTTTTTAATTCAATGGTCTGGTGAAACAGTGTATAAAAGTCACAAATGCCCATAAAATAAAGAAAAAGTTTATTTCAATTTCTAAAGAGAACATTTTATTTGTATTTTCATATATAGACACACAACTTAAAAAAAATAATGACTAAACATTTCCACTGTTATTATTCTACTGTTAAGATGCTATTCAACATTGTGACTTGCTGTCACACCATACGGGGTAAGTTGTCACATGGAACATGCTGTTTATTGGAACTGATTTGAGAAGAATGTATTTTGTTTTATTACACTGGCTAATGTTTTTGTAATATAGGGAATATATTTTTTAGAAGATGGTTTTATTAAGTCATCTTCCAAAACATTTTTGTATTTATGATGTATTATATGCTATTTAATGGCTTTTCAGCAATATTGAAATGGTAACACTTTACAATAAGTTTGCATTCATTTACTTAAGTAAAATACATTAACATGAACTAACAATGAACAATACTTCTACAACACATAATCATGATTAATTTCAACATAAACTAATACATATAAAAATTGGTATCATATGTTATCATTAGTTAATGCATTACTAACTAACATAAAGTAATAATAAACAATGTATTTTCATAACTTTACATTAACTTAAGATTAATAAATATTGTAAGCAGCGCCAAAACTGAGTGTTTCTGACAGAGGGTGGAAAATAATCATGTTTTACAAATGCTTTACTTTTTTCTGTGTGTGCAAAAACTTTGCTAATCTTATAAATGAACATCAAGGAACATACTAAATAAAATTAAAAAAGGCATGTCATGACCCCTTTAACTAATGTTATAAAATTCAAACTCTGTAAATATGGTAGGATAAGAGGTATGATTGTGGCTCTTTATATGAGTATCCTCTTTATTTAAAGGTATTCTTCTCGAAGGTGGTGCAGAATAGCTCTAGAATTTGGCAGCTCTTTCTGACAGAGTAATGAGATAGTCTAGAATGATTTCCTTTAAAAGTTCTCCAAGACAACACCCATTTACAAGCCTAAAAGAAGGCATACACATGTCATGAGGTAGGAGAGAGGGGAGAGACATGTTCAGACAGAGACACCTACATTTCTTGTCCCCTGAAACAAAACCCAGATAAAATATGTAAAAACAAAAGATGCCAAAGCATTGTGGCCCAGTGATGCACACATGTACACATTATAATTAATAGAGTTCTCCATACCATCTCTGCATCCGTTTTTAATGACATCTGATAAAATTGTTTGATTGATGAAGCCAGCCAAGGACAAAAACAATTATTTTTATGTGTGTGCATCCATTGTGCATGTCTAAAGGCTTTGCATGTTGTTTGTACTGTGTGTCTTTGTATTAGTCTCATCTTTTTTAACATTATTGCTGATGCATAGGCCATGAGAAGCCTTGAGCAACTCATGATTACCTTAAGAAGACAAAAGCATCATTGGGTGGATGGAATGTGTCTGAGTAAGTAAGATAACCTTTCAGTTGTTTTGAATAGATATAAAATATATCTTCTTCACAAGTGGACAACCAGCAATGAATAATGTATGAGTAATGAATTTCAACAGAATTGACTGATTCACTAATATTGAGCTAGGAAGGGTGTAGTAGTGGATCATGGGAGTGGGCTTCAGTCAGGAAATACAGACCCGACTGGTTTCAATCGTCTGACTGTCATGTCTTAGAATTAATTGAGTTTGTGCTATGGAAACCTAAGATCTGAATCTTTCATTTAGATTTTTGCTTTCGCATATTGGGTACAAACTTGAAATCAATTACTTTACAATAAATTTGGAATCAATTTACAAGAATATTTACTCTCTGTTAAAGCTGAACTCTTTCTAGTCTTGAACAAGTCTTTGCAAAACAATCTTTCGTGTAGCATAGCATCTTTGAAAAAAAGTCTAAATTGTATTTCAATAAACCTCAGTGTACACATAATTTACTTTTCAAAAGACTTCCTTAAACTGTTGTTCTTTGAAATAGAGATAAAACCAGCTAGCGTCTTCATCCATGCAGGTTTTTACAGTCTCAGTTTACTAAATACAAAATAAAATAAATAACCTTCTCACTATATTGTCTAACAGTAAGGCATTCTTACTGTTATGCAAAAAACACACAAGTGTAAAGAAGACACAACTCATGGTGTGCAACATTTAACACTAGAAGTGGTTTGAAATGGAAATGTTGACTGTATTGTGCATGAACAGACAGTGACAATGTAACAAGCTCTCCTCCACCCATGAATTATTAAAAATTTAAATAAATTTGTTCAGTTCAGTTTTGTTTTTGTTGTTCCATTGACATGTGATTTGCACACATTCAAGACAGACAGGTGTTTTTTTTTTTTTGTTGTTTTTTTTTTTTTAGTCTTGTTAATCCCCAATGGTGAAACCAATGAGACAACTTGAATGGACTAAAAATCAGAATCTGTTTGGAATGATCTCATTTCATCAGATCTATTCTATTGGGTGTGCCATTAAAGTAGGTATCTGAAGATGTTCTGTTCTGAGGAATGTGATGATAGTGTTGCTTTGTGACCTGCAAAAATGGTGCACATCTGAAAATGATTCCACCATACTCGTGACTGACAGGTGGCCTGGCCAGATGCCTTGCGCTCTTTTCATGATTGATATAACACAACACATCTAAACTGGTCTCAGACTAAAATGCTCTCATTAAAATAAAATTGCATTGAAAAGTATAAAGTGTTGCTTTTGTCTTATGCATGCATCTAGATGTTATGACTTAAATCTAGACATTTTTTTTTTATATTTTAAAGTATCATTTAAATAATTTGTTCAAATTTATATTGCAATTTTAATTCAGATGATGGAAAGAGGGTGTGTTCTTTCTTGTCAACTATCCAGTTCTTGCCCAAGGAATGTGCTACCTGCATCAGATCTTTATCTCTCATTATCAAACTTGTCCCTTCAGTGCATAGATAATTGCTTATCTTGTATATCTGTTTATCTGTTAATCAGTTGGGTCCAGACATCCATATCAAATCTGGTATTCAACATCTAATTACTAAAAAGAGTGTTTTAGAATTTGGACATTTTAAAGCATGGAATATTTAAGATTCTGCACTTTTGACAGTGATCATATTAACTTATTTGTTTACATGGTCAGATTTCCTTACTTCCACTGAAGCACAACAGATGTTCTTTAGAACGTTTTCAAATCATGCTGAGATAACATGGATCATCAAGTTTTGCATAAACTTGTGGAGTCAACTTTTTTCTTTAATTGTTATGTTGATAATATAATTTGCAATAATCATATTTTAGGTAATAATATATTATTTCTAAATGATTAATTAGTAGCACAAAAATCACTGTCTCTTCAATACATACAAATGCGTAATTCTTTTCCCACAGTGAATTATTGCAATGCAAATATTTGTGGTTACTGCATTGCATTAATGCCAAGGAGCCAAACCCTGTTACGTTACCAAGAGCAGATAACGTAAGTGATGGAAATATGCATAACACACCTAAACTTTAGATATACACAAATAAATCCATGCACACTTATCCAAGCAATACATGCTCATGAATAATACCCAAAATGTAATGGATGAGTCCACACACCCTCCTACAGATACTTAAATGCAGTCTATGCACTCTAGCCAAACCCCTATTACACACATCTGGTTTAGTAGTTTGCCATTACAGTCAGCCTTCCCCCACAATGTCCCGGAGATCCAGCCCGGACATGCATTTTCCTGCCGTCCATCCCTTGTGTCTTTGAATTCAAATTACCTAGAGCTTATTACTCACAACAAACACTCTTACAAAGAAGTTATTCACATACCATGATCTCACACTTTTCACACCTGCAGTGCACTGTCATATTGACATGATTTGTAGTTGCAGAGGATGGTGTAATGCTATTTAATGTTTATCAATGGCGGCTGTACACCCAAAAGGTTTGGCTGTGAAATGGTCTAGATATGCAGGGTGTATTGTGTGTGAGAATGAGAGAATTTGTGTGGAGTGATTGACATTGGTTGGTTAAGAAGTATAAAGGGATAACTGACCCCAAAATTCTATCACCATTTACTCACCTCCATCATGTTATTTCATAATTCATAATACTTTCTTTCTTCTGTGGAATACAAAAAGAGATTTTAGGGACTTTAAGATTGTTAGAGACTGTTCTTTTTCATTATATGGAAAATTATACAAACTTCTCTTGTGTTTAACAAGGAAAGAACGTTGAATGAGTTTGGAACAACATGAGGTGGTAAATGATGGCTCAATTTTCAGTTTAGCTTGACTATTCCTTTAACCGTTACAGTGAAGTAAAGTTTTTCTGTTAGGTGTGTTTGACAAACTATTTTAACACAACTAGTTCAGGAATTACATGCTGTGCCCTTTCACACCACTCTGCTCCACCTCAAGCACACACAAATATGTGTGTACATGCACACAATCACACACATACAGTGTAGTTTAAAGCCATAAAATACTTGAATCAGACCATTGTGCAGAGCTGTGTGCACTTTTTCCTTTATGGAATATGTTACGGAATGAGAATCAGTATGAACGGAAACTCTGTTCACTGTTCTTTTCCCTGTAAATCTCAACAGTGCAACTCTACAGCTCTAGACACTGGCAAGTAGATGGAAAAAAGCCATTCATAGATATGAAAGTAGCTGCTGTGTGCCCCACCCTGCTGAAAAGAGCAGAGGTTAAATCATACTCTACGTCTGCCCAGCCAACCAGATACAGAGGCAGAAACACTCCCGCTGGCAGGCTGTGAGAGCTACACTGTCACATTTTCAATAGAAAGTTTCAACTGGAATGTCTATCCTCAAGTCTTTGCCTCTCCTCCTCTCATTTTCTCACTCCTCCTGAGGCAAAGCCTTAGGCTGGGTGTGACCTGTCTAACAGGTAGGGTGTGTGTGAGAGAGAAATTGTGTGTGAGTAGGTAGCTCCGCCCCTTTTTGTGCATATAAAAATAGTCAGCCAGCAGCAGAGAGACACACAGAGGGACTTTGACTCTCCTTTGTGAGAAAACCTACTCCACTCCACTCCTTTCTCAGAGAGCACTCTCTTACCTCCTTCACAGCAACTCCAAGACCAAACCCTCACACAGACACCATGACAAGCACAAAGTCTATCAGCTACAGCATCGGTGGTGGTGGCAGCAGTGGTGGCTCCATCAGGAAGAGCTACTCCAGTCAGTCAGCCTACGCTGTTCCTGCTGGCTCCAGCAGGGTCAGCAGTGTGACCAGCATCAGGCGATCCGGTGTGGGTGCTGGCCTAGGTTTTGGTTCTGGGTTTGGGAGTGCAGGCGGCAGCTACGGCTTCAGCAGCAGCAGCATGGGTGGAGGACATGCTGGTGGATATGCTGGAGGATATGGTGGAGGCATGGGCTTTGTCCCAGCACCCATCACTGCTGTCACCGTCAACCAGAGCCTGTTGGCACCCCTCAACTTGGAAATTGACCCCACAATTCAGGCTGTCCGCACTCAGGAGAAGGAGCAGATTAAGACACTCAACAACCGTTTCGCCTCCTTCATTGATAAAGTGAGTATTGGTGCATCCAGTTTTTCTTAAAATGACTCTGTAATCAACATTTCATGCAAATATATAAATTGGTACTGCTCGGCAGATGCTGGTCTAATCTTGGTGGGTTTAGTACATTTAAATAACCACAAATGCAGAATTGTACTTTTATTACACAATGTATGACCTTTGAACGAGTGACTCCACACTTAATGCCTGAAGTTATTTCACACTATAATAGTGCCTGAAGCTATAATATAAGAGTGACAGTTAAATATGTCTAATCTTGCGGAACATTTCTTTAGAATATTTGCAAACTAAGAATTTCCTTAGTAAAGAAAAGGTGAGATCGGCTATTTAGTGAAAAGTTTAATTTCATCCACTTACATAAGAGGCATTACCACTTTGGTACTATCTTTACTAACTTGGGATGTAGAGGTCAAGCGTATCAGCTTCAATATGTCTGCAGATGTCATGGTACCATTTGTACTAAATCTTTGAATTAGTACTGATTTGGCTGGTAAAAAAAAGCTCTAAAAAAAACTCCTGACTGAGGTTATACAAATATGGGTGGAGTTTAGGGAATAACCTAGCAACCGTGTGAGTCATAGTTATACACACATACACATATCTAGAGAGCGCTAGAAGAAAGCAATGTTGTTAAGTCCAAAGTCTAGACTTTATTACACCAAAAAAAAAAAAAAACTTAATGAATATTGAAATACTTATTGTCATTGTGTTCTTTCATATTAGCCTATCCCTGTTTCCACTTGACAATGTGATGTGTTCATTTTTGTATTTGAATCATTTAGAATAGTTAGAAAAGTATACTTTTTGCATAAGTGTGGATTTTTTATTTTTTTCATCAGAGCTAAAGTTAACTCTGTTACACCCATATTTGGCAACAAATAAATACTTCACAACTTTCTGAGCAAATGTGGACAGAGGATACACCCTAAAGGGCATGCAGTCAGCATACACACACACACTCACACCTTTATTTTTTAGTGCCTGTGCAGTAAATAGTGTGTGACCAGGATGACTCATCTCTACTGTAGACACTAGACACCCCAAACGAATACTCCGCTCTATAAGAATTCAGGGAAAGTAGTCTAAGGCACTTCTTTTGGTAGAAAATTTAAAAAGCCTTTATTGTCAGTTAGCTAGTCACATCAGGACATTAAAATTGTAAAAAAACAGTAACTCCACACTGATGCATTTTGGCAAACAGCCTTCCTCAGAAGGCTATCATTTACTCAGCTTTATAACTTTGCTTTTCACTGTCAGCAGGTTAAAGGTTAAAGACTATGCTTCTAAAACCCTTTGAACCTTATTTAAAAAGATTTAAGACTTTTCATTTAATCATTGTTAATGTAACATACATACAGTAAATCAAGAAAGCACTTGAGGGAAAAGCACTAATACTTCCCAAGTATATTCATTACTCAGACATCTAGAAAAAAGAAAAAGAAACAAAAATGACTTAAGTAGATTAGTAGCTAGACATATGCTGTAAGATCTGGTTGATCTCCAACGACCACACACATTCTGCATTAGGGTGTGGCAGGTATGTCTTGTTTCTGTGATGTTACTGCTCAACTTTATTGGTGAAGCAATGCAGGTTGGGGCGAAGCCATTACTAGGTTTTTATTTTTTTTGCATTAAAGGAGTTCATAGCTTGTGCGTGACTGCCACACCCAGTGAGTCCACTTTCACCTTCCCCTCCCCCCTTCTCTCACTCCACCCTGCAGAAAAATGCTTGCAAAAGTGACTCATGAGCATTTGTATTCACTTAAACAATGCTAGCAGAGAGCTTGCACAAAGAGACTTAAAGAGCCATAACTACAAATGAGTCATGCAAGCCAGACAAATCCATCAATCCACTTATACATTCAGTCAGTCCTTAATTTTTTTTAATGCAATGTTTCTTCACTTTCTTTATTAGTTAAAATAATGTAATTCATCAGACCAACAAAACTGATTACTTTTTCTGTATCCCCAGGTGCGTTTCCTGGAGCAGCAGAACAAGATGCTGGAGACCAAATGGAGTCTCCTCCAGGAACAAACCACCACCCGCTCCAACATCGACGCCATGTTTGAGGCTTACATTGCTAACCTGCGCAGACAGCTTGATGGCCTGGGTAATGAGAAGATGAAGCTGGAAGGAGAGTTGAAGAACATGCAGGGAATGGTTGAGGACTTTAAGAACAAGTGAGTGAAGTTGTTATGCAAACTATGTTAAAACCAATTGTGCTGAACTATTTTGATGGTTAAACACACAAAAATACAAGGGATTTATTCACATATTTCTGTCTGTGCAACAGGTACGAGGATGAGATCAACAAGCGTGCTTCTGTCGAGAATGAGTTTGTCCTGCTTAAGAAGGTAATGACCATGATAACATTTCTTTTTAACAGTATTGAGGCTTTGTTTTTTAAATACCTATGGGCTATAATTTCCTCTTCCTACTCCCTCTTATATTCTCTTTTAGGATGTTGATGCTGCCTATATGAACAAGGTTGAGCTGGAGGCCAAGGTTGATGCTCTTCAGGATGAGATCAACTTCCTCAGGGCAGTCTACGAGGCTGTAAGTTCAGTTCTGTTGTGTTTGGCCAACCAATGAGAACTACTATAGGATTGGTAATTTATTGATTGCTTTGTCTATGTTGGCAGGAGCTGCGTGAACTCCAGTCTCAGATCAAGGACACATCCGTTATTGTGGAGATGGATAATAGCAGAAATCTCGACATGGACTCCATTGTGGCTGAAGTTCGTGCTCAGTATGAGGACATTGCCAATCGCAGCCGTGCCGAGGCCGAGAGCTGGTACAAACAGAAGGTGGGTGGAGCACACAAATACTGATAACCCGTTAACATTTGATATTAATTAAACTCTCCAGACATTGAAGCGCATCTCATCCGTGGATACACAAGTGCTTAATTATGTCTATATATGTTACAGTTCGAAGAGATGCAGTCCTCTGCTGGTCAGTATGGTGAGGACCTCCGCTCAACCAAGGCTGAGATTGCTGAACTCAACCGCATGATCGCCCGCCTGCAGAATGAGATTGATGCCGTCAAAGGACAGGTAATGATGAATCAATGTTGATACATACATTTTTCACATTTCAAGTTTCTTTTACAAAAAGCCTGACTTTGTTCCTTTTTTGTGTTACTAGCGTGCCAACCTTGAGGCTCAGATCGCTGAGGCTGAGGAGCGTGGAGAGATTGCAGTGAAGGATGCCAAGCTCCGCATCAAGGACCTCGAAGATGCCCTTCAGAGAGCCAAGCAAGACATGGCCCGCCAAGTGCGTGAGTACCAGGAGCTCATGAATGTCAAACTGGCATTGGACATTGAAATCGCCACATACAGGAAGCTGTTGGAGGGAGAGGAGAACAGGTAAGAGGAGTTGAAAGACAGTTCCTTGACATTTACACCCTCAAACATATTGTACAAGCATCTGGTTGTTAGACCATATTATTAAGCAGATCTGCTTTCTTCTTTACTCAGACTGACCAGTGGTGGAGCTTCAGCCACCATTCATGTGCAGCAGACATCTGGAGGTGGAGGAAGTAAGTCCTCTCTCTCTCTCTCTCTCTCTCTCTCTCTCTCTCTCTCTCTCACTGTATTATTCTCTTCCCTTATTCTCACTGTATTATTAACTCTTTCTCCATTTCATGTTGGATGTACAGTATATTTTAACCTTTTTTTTTTGTCTTGCAGGTTACTCAGGAAGCAGCTCTGGATTCGGCTATGGTGGTATGGGAGGTGGATACAGTGGTGGTATGGGAGGTGGATTCAGCAGTGGCATGGGAGGTGGATTCAGTGGTGGCTCCATCACCAAGTCCAGTGTCTCAACCATCAGCAGTAAACGCTATTAAAAAGAAGCAGCCCCCCACCGTCTGCCCCAACCCAACCCTATCCATGTACCTTCTTTACTTACCTGCAACTAGATCACTCTGAAACATCTTGCAACTCAAACCAACTATGTTGCTATGTTGCTATTCTAGTAAAACCGCTATCACCTGTTGAAGAGGAGATGAGGACATAATTTCTTAAACAAAAAGTTTTAGGTTGTTCTGTGCCTTGATGGTAGTTACCGATAACATCTCTTATCTGGTGGTGTCACTGCCATTTTGAATTATCCACTCAACTCTGCTAAAAATAACACTAGGAAGAATGTAATGGGAAAATATTTCTCCCATCCAATTAATTGTTTTTATTTCTGCACTGATAAGTCTGGGAAAATAGAGAGTTTATAGAAATGTATACACATAGAGACCATTGAAGCATATTAGACCCTTACAAGTCTCATTATCATGACCACAAGCAGTACCATGGGTCAGAGATTTGCTATAAATGTCCTGATTGAATGTTTTGTGCTGTTACAAACTCACTGGTATATTTAAACTGTTAATTAGATGACTACTATGAGTTTTGGCATTATGTAATGTCTGTTAATGTCAGCTTACTTTTTTGCTTAAAAAAAGTACATGACTGTCAGCCTTTCACTGATGACAATGAATATAGTTGTGGGCTACCAATGTCCAGTTATCTCACATACCAGGCTGGAACAGCATAAAAACACACAAAGTGACTATATCACCTAAACCTTTAGGTACTCGCTGAGTTGGAAGCTGAGAGCTCCATTTACTATTCCAGAGAATATTTTACCATCCCTCTCTTTTTTCACTTGAAAAACAAAACAGAAAGCATGTTCAACAAGAGATATTTTGTATTGATTGACTTTACACCAAACTAAATTCTGAATACAATAAATCTGAGACCACAAGTTTTGTCTTGCATTGCCTTCATTGCTTTGAAATATTTTCACCAACTACAGCAGTATATACAGTATACAGTAGTATATATATTATATACAGTAATATACAAAATTAGACAGTGGGAGCAGCAATAATATACAAAGAAAAAGATAAAAAAAATAAGTTTGAAAGAAGTAGAACATTTCAAAAATAAATAATTAAACTGAATAATTATGTTGCTTGACTGTATAATTTCCCCCATTATTCATTAATTTTCTGTATGTTGAGCATATTGTAAGGTTGAACGCCCATATTACAAGCATTACAAATTATTTACACAGTATATACCAATTCCCAGGGTGGCACGGTGGTGCAGCGGTTAGCACTGTCGCCTCACAGCAAGAAGGTTGTGGGTTCAAACCCCGGTTGCCCCGGCCATTCTGTGTGGAGTTTGCATGTTCTCCCCGTGTCTGCGTGGGTTCTCTCTGGGTGCTCTGGCTTCCTCCCACCGTCCAAAGACATGCAGGATAGGTTAATTGACGTCTCCCAAAAAAATTGCCCTAGGTGTGAGTGTGAGTGATTGTTCGTATATGTGTGGCCCTGCGATGGACTGGTGACCTGTCCAGGGTGTACCCCGCCTTTCGCCCAATGTTAGCTGGGATAGGCTCCAGCCCCCCGCGACCCTGTACAGGATAAGCGGTTGACGATGGATGGATGGATGGATACCCATTCCCTTATAACAATAGATACATTTGTAAAAAAATAAATTCAAGATGCAGCTTAACTGCATTGAAATCTACACAAAATGTGTCTTGCTTTGGAAAACATTTTCCTTATTAAGCTAAATTCTGATGAGCAAATATTTTCTTGAACCTCTTGAATTCTCATGTGAAAATAATTTTACCTTCAATTCAACATTCATCAGAGTAATACACGAGGAAGGCTATTTCCATGCCGCGCTAATATTTCAAAGATTGAAACCTTAAGCTAAATTCTTTTGGCCTACTTTTGCTGAGGTAAGTAGTTGCTTTCTGGCTTTGCTGTGCCAATGTGTGTTGCCTCTAGGTCCTGAAAGTGTGTCAGAGTTTTATTGGCCTTCCATCTATGCACTGGACTTATATACACAAATATACATCATAATTGCTAGCCCAACTGCAGTTGTGAGAACACCTGCAACAACTGGCACCAGACCCAGAGGATTGTACACTGCAAAGGCAAACAGGAGGGAACATTAATCCAGTATGGAGAGATGCATATTACTGTTATAGGCAAACAATCTTGGGTAGACTGTGAAGTACTAGACCAAGACTTAAAGGGGTCATTCACCCAAACATGAAAATTATGTGATATTTTAGGAAAACTATTGATAGTAGGGGGTGTGTCATCTTCAGCATGTCATCATCTGACAGGTGGGGTCCCCCTTGAGCATTTTGATGCTTCAATTAGGGACACGATATTGTCCAATATTGAATCAACATTATTCCACAAATGCTGTCAACTGAGCTTAACTTGTATTGACCTGGGCCATTCGTTTAAACATGGTCATCATGTTAATTTGTAGGGCAACCCTGAAGGCTAATTCACCATGTTCTTAGGCTAGATTCTAAAAATCTAAAGGAAAATCCAGACAGAATCTATGGCTCGAAATTGCTATAATTTTCTATTAGAGATGAAGTTGTAATCTAATTGAAAAATCTCCTGAAAGAATTTTATGTCAATTGTAAAGCATGGAAAAGTTGGTAATTTATAAATACTTACTTTGGTAATTTATAAATACTGACCAAATTGCATTTTATAGGTGCTTTCAGTTACTGTATCAAGCTTGAATGCACATCCATACTCTCCTTCAGGCACTGGGGAGCATTGCGCTATATATAATGTCCTTCCCAAAGTCATGTAAGTGTTTCTCTCAACAATGCTATTGCGTCTCAAGAGAAGTCTCTCCTAAACAGGTATAAAATACAGTTGAAAGGACAATGATTTTGTGCATTATCATTATTTACAATGGTATTATAAAAACTATATATTTATCAGGGTTGGGAGGGTTACTTTTGAAATGTCCTCTACAGATTACAGAATACATGCTGTAAAATGTAATTTGTAACATTCCTTTAGATTACTCAAAGTCAGTAATGTATTCTAAATACTTTGGATTACATATTCAGTACTGGTAAATTTTTTCAGTTGTTTTGACTATAAAAATATACATGTTAAAAATGTATTCTCTGAAAAACCTAAATATCTTATGCAGTGTTGTCTCTAAAACATTATCAAACTAACTGAACATGTTTTAAGGATTTTTAGATATTTTTTACAGGAAAACAATAATTTTTTTTTTAATAAAAAATACGATTTTTGCCCTAAAATCAAAGGTCTTGCTAGAATAAAAGAAGAAGATTTTTATCCATCGTGAATTTTCTTGATTAAAAATATGATCGTGCCTGGTAACATGCGCATGTAAAATGGCTAGAAATAGCATTTTTGCTTAGTATAAAGCTGACAATTTACACAAGGTTTATTTCTATTTTTTCTGCTCCAAACTTACTTTAAACTTCTCTGTCTGCTCATATGAATGTAACACATCACAAGAAAGTGTTTCATTATTGTTCAAATGCACTTTGGATAGCATCATTTATATGTATAAATGTTTTCCATCTGAAAGGAGTAAATATTAAATGAAACAATTGTCAATAAAATGCAAAGTAATCTCTTCAGTAATCAAAATACTTTTGAATGTAACTGTTTTCTAAATTCCAATGATTTAAATTGTAACTGTAGTTGAATACAGTTACTAATATTTTGCATTTTAATGTATTTTGTTGCTCCCAACACTGTTTATTATTTATTATTATTAGAGTGCAAGTGTGTGACTGGGTGTGTGACAGTGACTTGAAAAGTTGAATTGAGGTAAAAGGAGATTTCCACAGACTGTTTGTCAGTAACATCAAATTTGGAGACAGGGCCATAAGTCACAACTGACAATTTAGGAGGTGGCAATATATCTGGCAAGGGGAGAGTAAGAGGAAGACATATATTAGAAAGGTAGGAAGCATTAGGGAATGAGATAAATAAAATACAACTTGAAATAAAAATGGAAAGTTTTGTGGCTTTTAGCACTACTTGAAATACATCCATATATTAGGGTACTCCTAAAATTTTACCAAATTCAACTTAAGCTAATATACACATTTAAAAATTACCATCTCTGGACCAAAATATTGACCAAAACTATTGATGACTCATCTTGCACTACACAGATTTTTGTCCAGAGTAATTCTCTCTAGATGGAGAATGACATTCTTCCTAACACAACCTCCAATCGACTAGCAAATATGAAAACATGGTTCAAGGCTGTGAAGTAACTTGTCTAAACCCTATTCGTTAATTTAAGACAAAAATGGTACAAGCTCTTTGATATGTCCAGCCCAATAGGTAATACGTCAACACAGGAAAGAAAACTGCACTGATCAAGCCATTTCATGGGATCTTTAAAGCATTTTCTTTGATGTAACATTAAAGTGAATTGTGCAATAATATTGCACAATTATTCTAATTTTCTCTCTGGCTTTATCTATCTCACCTAAACAAAGTATGGAGAGAGTGTTTATCTGTTTGCAGAATTCAGTGCCATTCATTGGGCAATCTCTGGTCTTTCTTTCACCCCCACTGCAATTGGAATTTGCCAGGGAGGGGCTGTCGCGAGGAGCATGAGATCCGAGAACCAAGTCCGAGAGGGCCATTATGGGGCCACCAGAGTGACTTGTTCCTCGTCCTCCCTGACCTTGCATAGCACCTGTGCAAGAAGGCTCACTGGGGGAAATGCGTACTTGCGCAGCCACGTGGGCCAGCGCGTCTGTCCAGAGGGGAGCCTCCTTTTGGGCGTACCAGAGCGGGCAGTGGGAGGTCTCTCGGGAGGCAAATAGGTCTACCTGTGCCTTGCCGAACCTTTCCCAAATCAGCTGGACCGACTGGGGGTGAAGCCTCCACTCTCCGCTGGGTGAGTGCTGTCGCAATAGCGCGTCCACTATCACGTTGAGGTTGCCCGGGATGTAAGTGACACGCAGTGACTTGAGTTGCTGCTGGATCCAAAGGAGGAGACGACGGGCGAGTTGTGACATGTGACAGGATCGTACACCGCCTTGGCGATTTTATGTATGCTACTGTGGTAGTGCTGTCTGATCAGATCAAGACATGCTTACCCCGAACTAGTGGGCGAAATCTCCGCAGGGCAAGAAGTACAGCCAACAACTCTAGGCAATTGATGTGCCAGCACAGTGGGGGCACTTCCCAATGGCCCGTGGCTGCGTGCCCCTTGCACACGGCACCCCAACCCTGTTTGGAAGCATCTGTGGTGATCAGGATGCGTCGGGACACCTGGTGCAAAGGGACAACTGCCCGTAAAAAGAAGTCTGTCCAGGGTTTGAAAGTTTGGCGGCAGGCAGGGGTGATAAACACACGATGCGTGCCGCAGCGCCATGCTCATCTCGGGACTCGGGTCTGGAGCCAGTGCTGGAGCAGGCTCATATGTATCAACCCCAGCGGCACGACAGCTGTGGAGGATGCCATATGCCCCAGGAGCTATTGTAAATGTTTTAGGGGGACCCACGTGCCTGGTCTGAACGAGGTGAGGCACTGACTGTGCGCGCTCGTTGGTGAGGCATGCTGACATTGAGACAGAGTCTAACTCCATGCCAGGAAAAGAGATGCTCTGAACCGAGGCGAGCGTGCTCTTTTCCCAGTTGACCTGAAGCCCTAAGCGGCTGAGGTGCATGAGCACCTGGTCCCTGTGTGCGCATACTAACTCTCAGGAGTGGGCCAGGATGAGCCAGTCGTCGAGGTAGTTGAGTATGCGAATGCCTGCTTCCTGAAGCAGGGCAAGGGCTGCCTCTGCGACCTTCGTAAAGACGCAAGGGGACAGGGACATGCCGAAGGGGAGGACTGCTATGCCTGGCTGTCGATCATGAACCATAGAAAGGGTTGATGTCGAGGCAAGATTGAGACATGGAAGTACGCATCCTTCAGGCATCCTCTAGACTCGTCAGGACCGGCCAGTCGGGGGGCAACAGTCGTAGGGCTGGAGGCAAAGCGTCTGCGTGCAATGTGCCGGGACTGTTAAGGTGTGGCACCTGGGTGCCGTGAGAATGGCATTTGCGTGCCAGGTGACCCAGAGACAGAGGAAATGGCTCTTTTATTGAGAATGTGGGTACCACAGCCCAAAGGGGGTGTGGCAAAGAAAATAAACTCAACTGAGGTTTCTCCTCTCGGCCCTCCAGACGCAGTGGTCTGCTTACCAGATCCGGAGCAAACGTCTTGGTCTCTGCGTCTTCCATCTCAGGAACGCTTGGGAGCCTTCCGGGACCTCGAGGGGGTTCAAGAGACGGGGGGCGTATGTTTCATGCTGGCCGCTCGATGCTGGGGCTGAGAGCTGGGCCCAGGCTGAGGCAGAGCTGCACGCTTCTTGGTAGCCACAGGAGGATGCCCTCGGCGGGCAGATGGTGCACAGCCCGTGCTGGAAGTGCGACGGGGCATGATGTGGGAGATGACCTCCGTCTGCTTCTTCACTGCTGAGAACTGTTGGGCGAATTCTGAGTGGCACGCAGACCCGAGGAACCAATCATCCAGCCATGAAGGCTGCGGGGAGGATGGAGGATTCCAGTCCAGCCCCACACTGACGGTGGCCCGGGCAAGCATTTCGGCCATCTGGGCATAAGCCTCTGACTGGGTGAGCTCACTGCTCACACAACCGGTAGGCTCCGAAGAAAATTTCTGAATGAACGGACGCATTTCCCACCTTATATTCCCGTATGTCCGGGGGCAGGACATGCAATTTCTCATTGGCCTTTTCAGAGTTCAGAGTTGCATAAGGCTCTCAAGAGAGACCCCTAGTGTTGCTTCTTCGACACAACGTCGAAGTGAGCGACATATGGGGAAGCCCATTTACTTGTGATTTTGTATAATCCAGTTTTTCTCTGCTTTTGATGTCAAACCGTGAAGAGGCATGTGCACAACACTTGTGTCGATCGGTTTATTCTTAAGCTGTTTCAACCCGGTATCACGCCAAAGCGTGAAATAGACACGCTGGTCCACTAGCGGATGCGTGTCGGTGTCACGCTTTGCCTCCTCTAGGCGTGTACATGACACGCGCGCGTGTTGTTGCAATACCGGCAGGGGACAATCATTTCCTCAACGCCAACAACTCTCCGCGCACCAAAGAGTAAGCGATACCGTTGTCGTATTGTACGTTCGCACGGGCAGGATGATGGCCAATTTCGCTGCTTACTTTCACTTGTGACTATGTGACAATAAAGGGTTACTACACATACTAGTTCAGGACATATTTGTTCATTATAGTGCTGCTTTCATGAAGAAATCCTAACGTTGCTGTAGCCTTACGTTGTTATATGTGTGTGTGGGCTGTCGAGTATCTTATGCTGATGTAAATATATATATATATATATATATATATATATATATATATATATATATATATATTTAAAAAATATATTTATATAAAAAAATATATATCCTGCTAACCGGAATTGGAGAACGCGATATATCGCTTTCTCTTTGGTGCGCGGAGAGTTGTTGGCATTGAGGGAATGATTGCCCCCTGCCGGTATTCTACCTAGACGCGCGCGTGTCATGTACACGCCTAGAGGAGGCAAAGCGTGACACCGACACGCATCCGCTAGTGGACCAGCGTGTCTATTTCACGCCTTGGCGTGATATCGGGTTGGCTGTTTATGATTTTACACCAATATAGAAAAGCCATATAATCCATTTACATGACCACACGCGTTGTCGGCTTACGAAACATAATCAGTGTGAGAACGTGCATGTAAATATGCTCATTGACTCAACCAGTGGTGTGGGGCAGTTTGTTCAATCACTGGCAGATGGGGGAAGAATTCTTGAAAGCTGTCTGTTAACAATTATCTGCGTTTACGTGCACTCTAGTTATCCGCTCATAATTGGACTAGTTTCCCAATCCGAATTAAAAAGTCTCATGCAACTATGTCAATCGAATAAACCTGCCAAATCCAGTTGAAATTTAATTCAGATTGAAAGGTGTAGTGTAAACCTTTTGATGACCTGTTTAACAGGAAAATATTAGCCTTGTGAACACTTGATTGTATTGGTTCTGCAATTGTGACTTTCTGCACATGTTAATTACAGATGTGGAAATTACTTCATGAAGATTTGATGAAACATAGCTTGCATTACATCAGCAAGAAATAGTCATTTTCCTTTTATGGGTTGATGAAAGAGGCTTTTAAGGGGATGTGGCAAGAGATGTGGGCCAGGGAGGGAAAGGAATGACATCTATACAGTATTCAAAGGGAAGTAGGTCATAAGAGAACAGTTTATGGCAATAGAAGTAACAAATGTAACAAATGTGGACTACCGTAGGGGGCCTGGGTAGCTCAGCGAGTATTGATGCTGACTACCACCCCTGGAGTCCTGAGCTCAAATCCAGGGCGTGCTGAGTGACTCCAGCCAGGTCTCCTAAGCAACCAAATTGGCCCAGTTGCTAGGAGGGTAGAGTCACATGGGGTAACCTCCTCGTTGTCACTACAATGTGTGGTTCTCACATTCAGTGGGGCGCGTGACTAGTTGAGCGTGATGCCGCAGAGAATAGCGTGGGGCTCCACATGCGCTATGTAGCAGTGGTAATGTGCTCAACAAGTGATAAGATGTGCGGTTTGACTGTCTCATAAGCGGATGCAACTGAGATTCGTCCTCCGCCACCCAGATTAAGGTGAGTCACTACACCACCACAAGGATTTAGAGCGCATTGGGAATTGGGCATTCCAAATTGGGGAGAAAAGGGGAGAAAAAAAATGTGGACTACCTGAGACTGTTGAGCATGTGCTGTTAAAATTCATTGGTTATGGTTAAGAAAGATCCCAGCTCATAGAAGTGGTAAAATTCTTAAGTATAAGTGTGGCTTAAATATAAGTATGGCTTGTCGTCACAGAATTTATTGAGTAATGCCTCAAAAGTGTCATAGGCTTTATTAGATTATTCAAAGGCAACAGATCTGCTTAATATAATTTAGTATTAGTGTTTTATTTTTTCTTTCCTTTAACATCAATGCTTCACACTCCATCCCAGAGTGAAGAGTCGATACTACATTGTGGAATAAAAGAATATCCGGGTCAGGCTATAAGGTTTGACACTTGTTACATTCAGTGAACCAAGGAGGGTCAAGTTGATGCAAGGGGGCGGTAAAACAGGCTCATTGAAATATTAGTTGATGGCCCGGCTGTTGAATCACACAAAGTGAAGTCACTTTGGGAGGAGGGAGTGATGCTGGAAGAGGGAGAGAGAGAAAGAGACACGAGTGACGCTTCAGTTTTTTTTATGTAATATGTTTAAATGACCAAAATATCCATGACCAAACTTACATACATATAACTAATGCAACATTGTTACTGTAAGGATCTCCTCTTGGGGTGCTGTTCTCCTCCAGACCAGCAGAGGGTGCTCGTCCTTGACCTTCCGTGCCATGTTCCTCTCCTGCAGATGGCACTAACGCCCCTAACCCAGTTTAACCATCCACTCATTAACCCTCATTCCCTTCACCTGTGCTTAGCCCTATATAAGCCTGCTTGTGTTTCACCAAGGTGTTCAGTCTTGAGCCTTTGTTCCTCTTGTTTTCAGATCTCTAGTTAAGTCTCATCCTTGTAGTACCTTTTTGACACTTGTGTCTCTTTTGTTTCTCAGTTTTGGCGAAGCTCGGCTCTCCCAGTTTATTTTTTACTTTTGACCCTTGTGTCTCTTTTTGTTTCTCTGTTTTATGGAAGCTCGGCTTTCCTGTTTTATTTGTACTTTGTTTTTTTTCTTCAATTAAAGGATAATTTTTTTTGTTAGAAATGCAAGTTTCCAGACTCTTTGTTCTTCTGCTCTTGGGATCAACAATCGGGGAGATTGCTCAGTGGTAAAACACCATACACTTGAGTACTACAGACCAGGGTTTGATCCCTGCCTACGGCAGCCTCGTCAAAGTTACTGAATTAAGATGTCTCTCCTTTGCAAGTACTTCTGTACCAGCACACAACTCTCCCCTCTCGGCTGGGCTCTGCAACGATGGTGAAAAAGACTGTTTTTGAATATATGACCTCAGAGGTCAACCAGGGTTCTGTGGTCACTGGGGTCTGTCAGATAGCAATGCTCAGAACTGCAGTGAAGATATTATCAAAACTTCATAAAGACTTTCAACTTTTATGAGATGATAAAAGCTTCAGCTTCAAGTTACGCTGTTTGATTATTTTCATACACTCGTAAAAATGTTATTATGATCACTTATGTTTTAAAACAGAAAATGTATGTACTTTTCTTAAAGGGATAGTTCATATAGTTCAAAATTAAACAGTCTGTTATCATTTATTTCTTTATTACAGTATGTTGTTCCAAACAATATCAGATTCTCTCTTTCGTGAAACACAAAAGGAGACATCTGGAAGAATGTTAGGGTGTGACGAGAAGGAGGGCTGTTAACCAATTGGGCTAATCAGCTGAGGAGAGGGATAAGGCCGTGCCGGATGCGGCAGTTCGGGAGAGAGAGCCACATGCAGCTGCAATGTGTCGGAGTACTGGCAAGCAATTTGTTTCTCTCTCTCTCTCTCTCTCACACACACACACACTTTCACTCAGCCTTGCCCTTTCCCTCTCTTCTTTTCCCTCCCCTTGTCACCCTCACAGGTCTCGAAAGGCGGGGAAAGTCTACAGGCATCTTCTGTGTTCTACAGAAGAATGCCATATGGGCTTGAAGTGATATGAGGTGATTACATGACAGCATAATTTACATTTTTGGTCAATAACACTTTAAAGAATCCTTACAACTTAATATTTGTATAATATTAATTTCTATAATATTTGTTATGAACAGGATGAGTTACTGATATTACTTCTATAATTGAATAAGAACCTTTTACAGAGGACCCTCTACAAGATGAATATTGTATTAGTTATTGTATTACAAATTATTGTACTTCTAACCTCTTATTATCCATTTGTGTGCTACTGCTCCTGTATAGCAGTGGCTTAATCATCTATTACTATGCTGTAGTAGAATATTTGTTGATTTGTTATGCCAAGTTAAATGTTATGCCAAGTTAAAACAAGGTGCCAAGTGTTCAGAGATATGGCCATGGTCTAGAAGGCTGAAACACGACCACCACTGAATATATTCAAGTTGAAGCATCCAGATTGGGCAAAGAAATACATAAAAGACGGATTTTTCAAAGGATTTATGGAAAGATGAAATGAGAGTGACTCTTGATGGACCAGATGGATGGGCCCGTGGCTGAATCACTAATGGACACAGGGCACCACTTCGAGTCAGGTGCCAGCAAGGTGGAGGAGGGGTACTGGTATGGGCTGCTATCATTAAGGATTAGGTAATTGGACCTTTTCGAGTTGAAGATGGACTGAAAAATCATCTCTCAAACCAACTGCCAGTTTCTGGAAAGTACTTTCTTCAAGCAGTGGTACAGGAAGAAGTCCACAGCATTCAAGAAGGCCATGATCTTTATGCAGAACAATGCTCAATCACATGCATCCAAGTACTCCATTGCTTGGCTGGCCAGCAAGGGCCTCAAAGATGCCCAAATAATGACTTGGGGGGGGGGGGGGCCTTCCTCACCTGACTTAAATCCTATTGAGAATTTGTGGTCCCTTCTCAAACGCGAGATTTACAGTGAGGGAAGACAATACACCTCTTTGCACAGCATTTGTGAGGCTGTGGTTGCTGCTTCAGTGAAAGTTGATCATGAATAGATCAAGAAATTTACAGACTCCATGGATGGAAGCTCATGGAAGTTATTGAAAAGAAGGGTGGTTATATTGGTCACTAAATATTTTTGAAAGGCCAAAAATGCTACTTAATTTTCATTTTGTGTTACCTATTTGTTGCACCTACAGCTGTGGTCAAAAGTATTGGCAGTGACATACATTTTGTGATTCGCAAAGTTTTCTGCTTCAGTTGTTGTGGTGTTGATTCACATTGTTTCTAGATTATTGTGCAGAATGTCAGATCAATTTAAATAATAAAGAAAAGATTCATTGGACAAAAAAAAGAACTTTATCACAAAAACCCAAATTTAATTTTTTTTTTGGCCCTGTCACAAAATGACCAGCTAACATAATTTCACTAATTATATCAGCAGCACCTGGGAAAGTGTGAACGAATACTAGTCTGGTGAAATCACTCTATCACTCTGATTGGATTATAAGAGCAGACTGATTGCTATAAAAGGAGGGAAGAAGTGCTTCTAATCACAGTGTTCTTGTTTGCAATGTTACCTCTAAAGAAAGACGTGCAGCCATCATTGCTTTGCATCAAAATGGCCTCACATGCAAGAAAATTGCTGCAAAGAATATTGCACCTGAAAGAACCATTTACCGGATCATCAAGAACTTCATGAGGGGTCAGCTACAGAATCGCGCCACCACCAGTGCAGATCTTGCTCAATATTGGCAGCAGGTTGGTGTGAGTGCATCTGAACACACAGTGAGGCGAAGACTTTTGGGCAATGGCTTGGTGTCATGAAGGGTAGCAAAGAAGCCACTTCTCTCCAAGAAAAACCTCAAGGACAACTGAAATTCTGCTGGAAGTATAAGGATTGGACAGCAGAATACTGGTGCAAAGTTATTTTCTCTGATGAAGCCCCCTTCAGACTGTTTGGGTTATCTGGAAAACTGATAGTCCGGGGAAGAAAAGGTGAACGCTACCATAAGTTGAGTTGAGAACCTGTGTCGTGCCAACAGTGAAGCACCCTGAGACCATTCATGTGTGGGGTTGCTTTTCATCCAAGGGAGTGGGCACTCTCACAATTCTGCCCAAAAACACTGGCATGAATAAAGAATGGTATCGAAACGTCCTGCAAGAGCAACTTCTCCCAACGATCCTGGAGCAATTTGGAGATGATCCGTGCATTTTCCAGCATGATGGGGCAACATATCACAAGGCAAGAGTGATAATGAAGTGGCTCTGTGATTATTTCATTGAAATTTGTGATCCGTGGCCAGGCATATCCCCGGATCTTAATCCCATAGAGAACCTGTGGTCAATCCTCAAAAGGCGAGTGGACAAGCAGAAGCCCACAAATTGTGATCAACTCCAGGCAATAATAAGGCAAGGATGGATCGCCATCAGTCAGGATTTGGCCCAGAAGCTGATATCCAGCATGCCAGAGCGAACTGCAGAGGTTATGAAGAACAAGTGTCAACATTGTAAATATTGACTTTTTGCATATATTTAATGTTTTTGCCAATAAAAGCCTTTAAAACTCATGAAATGCTTATCATTGTTTTCCAGTATACCATAGAAACATGTGAAAAACTGCCAATACTTTTGACCATGGCTGTACTCTAAAAATTGAGAATAAACATTTGAGTTGGGAGAAATTATTATTTAGTTGCATAATAATTGCACACTTATATATTACCCTGCAACCAACTTTACTAAAGTACACATGAATCTTGAAGACCACATCAGGTGATTGCACAAGTTTTGAGAGCAAACATATTTATTTTTAGACAATTCAAATTGTTTGAGTATATGCAACTTAGGGTTACGGTGTACATACGCTTTTCATGAACTCACTCCATATAAGTTAATGATTTATTAGAATTGCTTGTATTAAATATTGCAAAGACACAAACATTTACATATACTCTACAGCACATACACACAAACACACATACATGCACAGTAAAGTCCGAAAGGCCCGGCCATGCCCTCTGGTGCCACAGGTCTGACTAACTCCCCTGCCATCTCTGGAGGGGAGAAACTTCCCTTCCAGACATTTTGTCAGCCAGAGGGGAAGCATGGGGAGAGGGAAAGGGTGAGTGGAGAGACACAGAGAGAGAGAGAGGAGAGAGAAAAGGACTTGCTCGTCGGATCCTGGACACGCTATCACCCGGTCCTCAACCACTCCTCCACCCCGTGGTGGACGCCAACTCACTCTTCCCCCAGTGGATGGCAGCGAGTCCTCCAGGCATTGGCGGCCATTAGTGACCACTCCATCCCCAGGCAGATGCCTGAAGCTGCTCCCCTGGTGGATGGCAGCAGCGAGGACTCCGTGACAGTGCATCCCTCCTCTCTCCCGGGTTTCGGCACTACTCTAACAGGTAAAGGATGGGCAAGGAGGAGGCGGGAACCGGCTGAACAGTAAACATAACATTTAATGATAAAACTCAACATATAACAAACATAAACAGACATACATGCAGTGGGGCCGCGTGCGTCTCTTTCTGCCTTTTATCTCACTCTCCCACTGATTAGCTGATTCTGCACCGGCTATGCTCCATCATAGCCCAGCCATATCCTCCTCCTCGTCACAGTGTTATTTTTAGATTTTTTCATGAGGTATGAGAAATATATTTGAGATATTGTCATTCGCTTTTCTAGCATATTTCTCTTATTTATCATTGCTCGTTATTTATATTGATAGTTCTTTTTATGAATACAAAAAAAAACATCAATCATAAACACTATTCCTAATATGTTCCAAACCATATTATTCTCTCACAGAGATAAGATTCATTGCCATTCCTGTTGTGTGCGGTCAGAAGGTTTCCTTTTTGTTTCATACTTTTAGGAAAATGTTATTTGTTTCTTGCTATAACATATTTGCCATGTATTTCTGTATATGGCATGTCTGTATTAGCTACTATCTTAATTTTGAACTTGGCACTGTTGTTTTGTAATACCACATTAAAGTAATTTTCAAAATATATAATTTAGAAGCCATGGTTCATGATCCCAAACTTAACCAGAAGCCTGCTTGACCTAAGTGACCCGACTGGACCTTTAATCCTGCATGGATTAACTGCAGCTCTAAGGATGACTGGGTTGCATAACTACTAGTCGAGGTGTTAATACAGTTTTGGAGAGTGAGAGAGAATCCCTAATAAGACAATATCTTTGGGGACTACAGGATACATAGTTTATTTAAATCATATTTACAGTATCTTACAATGGATCATACATATTTACATTAATTTTTCACAGTCAGCCAAGATTACTTTAATCGATGAGTGAATGTGTCAAATAACAGGACAGTTACTGCGATTAAGCAAGTAGTATTTGGCTAGTCATGTGATTCTAACATGGCAGCCCCCATGCTTAGACCGTGTGTAAGGGAAAAAGGTAATTGCGATAAAATATTTCAAAAGCAGCTAAAGCTGAAGTCTAAAGTCAGTTCCTGCATTTGCAGTTTGGAGATTCCACCATCATATGGCCACAAAGTTCATGGCCAAACTGAAAATATAGTAGAACATCAAATTAGATCCATGACGATGACTGTTGTAGCTGTTTTTTTAAACAAATATTTGTGAGATTTAGTTAAACTGTCTTTAGGTCATAGTTTTTAGTTATTATTGTTGTTTTGTTCATTTTAATTGTAGTTATGATCTAATTTGTATTGGTATTTTTCCACCTGTTGTCATAGGGTGATTTTTAGGTCACTGCAAAAGGAGCTGGTGGAGAAGTTCGAGAAAATATTTGTATTTGGTATGATTTTTAATATTTTTTTTTTACCATTTTTGTTATTTTTATGTTACTTCAGTTTCGTATGAAGTGTAATTTGAAATTGGAAATATTTTTTTTTTAATGTTTTCTCAAAATGACCGGAAGTGAAGAGTGTTCCGATACAATCACTGCTAATATTAGCAAATAAATGTGTTTCGGTAGATGATTAATAATACTTACTTCATATTTTAATTGAGCATATATCCAAATCTTGAAGAGAACCACATTTACCATGTGTAAAATATGTGTCATATGTCACTAGAAATATGCCTGACATTCAAGGACGCAGTTATTGCACAAAATAACATAAGTCCGTATTTATATTCTTCTAATTCATTGCTTACAATACCAATTTCTTTGTTTATATCATAGGTGCTTGGCAGGGAATGGACTATATAGAGTAATAGGACACAGACACTGGAATAACCGGAGAAGAACCTCAGAATGAAATTGCACTTGACCCAGCCCATTAGCACTTTGCCAAACCCTCTTGCACCTAGATTTAGCGCATACTTACATGAACATATCAAAAGTTCATGACCATGCCCACTGACTTTTCATTTATGGCTTAAAGTATAGCCCTGCGCATAGCGCTAGCACCCTTAAAATAGTGTCCTTTTTCTATTTGATTTGATTTCATCTATATGCTAGTGTAATCCTAAAAGTGGACAATATTGACTTTTAGCATATATACGCATACATAATATGCAAGTTATAAATGTACAGTCTCTCTACTCTGGGAAAACGGATAAAAAATATTGATGACTCTTGCACAAACATGGATTTTTCTCCAATCAAATGTTTAAGACTGATAATATCCATCCCCTAATAACAACTGTAACCAATTAGCACATCATGTTACATGGATTTGACATAACTAACACCTTTTGGCTATGAAAGCCCCTCAATACATCTTGCTCCATGGGAAATTCAACAATACAGGAAAGAAAGCATTGCTTCTAAAGGGATTTTATGGGATCTTTTAAGGACATTAACACCCACTTCAGTCCTCATGTTTTTTTTTTCCTTTTTTTCTTATCTTTGCTTTTCTTCTCCTTCTCTTCCTTTTCTTTCAGTGCTTTCTTCTCTTTCTTCTTCTGCTCCTTAGCCTCCTTGTACTTCCACTTTGGAGGCTCCAGGTAACCCTTTTCTCTTTTATTTTTTTTCTCCTTCTTTGGGGTGGGCTCAGAAGACTTGGTGACTTTAATCTGTGGGACACAGCCCAAGGGGAAAATGCTGTTGCGTCTTGCTGCTACACTACGAGGGATGAAAGAGCGTATACCAGACTGAGCAATGGACAGCACACTGCTACGCCTCTCTGTGTCAGCACAGCAGGACATAGAAACGGATCCTGCAGAGTGGACAGAGGGAGAAATGCTTGTGATGGAGTTGTTTCTATGGCAAAGCGAACCCTCCTCCAGCTCTGTCCCTGAGTGCCTCTGAACCAGCTCAGCCACAGCCAGCCGCCGTTTGCCCACCTCTGGAGGACTGCTTGGGCACAGCGGGCGTGTGGCCGTGGCTATGAGTGGGCTGCGAATGCTGGTGGTCATACGCACCATGTGATCCATGACACCATTGTCCTGCGGGTCACGTGGGAAGCTGAAACCGAATGTGCTCTTGAAATGATGAGTCAGCTTCTGGCCGGCAGTCTTATTGGCTGTTCCTTTGGCGACTAATACCTTAAGTTTAGGCCACTCAGGGATGTAGGTGTCACAAAACTGTTCTGCTGTGGGGTGTAGTGCAAGGCGGCGCAGGCGACGCAGTGTGTCAAAGCGACCTGTTTTCAGTGCCCAGTCACGTGCACATTTCCCACGGTTTGAGTCTACAGCATTCACATCCGCACCTGAGATGGAGAGAGAATGGGGATTGATTGTCCAAAATCCCTAAAAGATTATTTTTGTGCCTGAGAGGCTGCTGGATTATGATTTGTTTAAAAATAGGAGATGGACATTATAAGGCTACATTAAAATGTACATATTAGCTCTGTTCCAAACATTGTCTTGCTGCCTACTAAATTTTTATTTATTTTTTAAGAAAAAAAGTAGATATCTTTTGTGGTTATCAGCATTATGCGACAAATGCCATCAATTTAGCTAAACTTGGAATATTTCTTTAAGCTGCAGCAATATTAAATAATTTGTTAAAGAGTCTTCACCTTACCATTCTGTCTACAGAGGTGGTTCGCAAGATTGCTGGAATAGAGCCATTGATAGAAGATAGGAGTGTGGAAACAGGTTAGAAAAATGGAGTGACCTGAGGGATGTGAAGTCTTATTGGCTATCTTAAAGCTTATCCATTGTCAGCTGAGTTGGCTAAATAAAAACTTGCACACAAGCACACACATACCCAATGTGCTTGTTTGGCTGCTTAATTGTTTAATCTTATGGGTACTATTAAGGTAAATTGAGCTGATACAATTTGCCAGCGTTTCCATTTCTTGATTGGCCATGTGGGTCACATGGTGTCTGAGCTGTTACTGTTCTGCATGAAAAAATTTTATGTCTCTCCCAAATACAATTGATGCTGATATCTAAAGGACCTTTTTTCAGAATACATTATTTGTGTGTATCTGTTGAGGCATGAACTACTAACCATGCATTATAAGAGCTGCCACCGCATCATCCCTGCCCTGTATGGCAGCTTTAATGAGAGCAGTGAATCCTCTGTTGTCTCTGATCTCTGTGTCTGCTCCGGGAAAGTAATTCATAATGAAGTTACATATGGAGGCGTGACCTGTGAATAAAAATATTGACCATCATTTTTTGATTAAGTTTCATATTTTTCTCAATCCTTTATTCAGAAAATGAGGTTTACAAGCTTCAGTTTTAGAATATTTCTGTGTGGATAGTAATTCACATATATTGAACAATGAAATGCACATTATTTCCCCACTTGTTTCTTCTGGAAATAGTGGAAGTGCTCTTTCCATTTATTACGCTGCATTTTTAGTAAATTTGCACAATAATTTAATCAACTCTTCAATGCTTAAAAAATACCATGCAAGTACGCAATAAATTGCAAACTGTAGGTTTGCGGTAATGTAGAGCATTTTCGAAGCACTTAATTTTTGCTGGATGAAAATACAGTTGTAGCTTAAATGAGAGGTGTAAACGTAGCGAAAACGTAGTTTAAATATTTTTTTAAAACAATAAAAAAAAATACATATCACTCTGGAGATGAGCAGCTATACGTTTTGAAATATTCCATTAAAGTGGAAATAAGCTATTTATTTAACAATTCTGTCTAATGCAGGCATGTGCTAGGTGTTGTGTTCGGAATTCTAGAAAACTGTATTTTGGCTTAAAGGAATATTCTGTTTAACCCTAAAATGGTGATAAAAAATGCCGATTACCTTTCAGATAATACACATGTTTTAACAGAAGAATTAATGTAAACTTTTATAAAATATTATTATTCATATTTTTTTACTTTCATTGTAAGTGCATCACTGTAAGCTTTTTTTTTATTATTTAACATGTTTACATCATAATAAGAATATGATCAACTTATGAATAATATTTCTTGTGCATAGAATTATGGCCACAGAAATATCAGCTATTTCATACTACATATAGTAGATTTACATCATGAAATGTATTGTAGTTACTGTAGTTCATAATTAAAATTGTGAATTGGCATCACATTTGCAACAACTGACCAGCTTGTGCTGCAACCATTAGAGCAGTGTTGCCATCGTTGTCTTGGTGGTTAATGTCCAGATGCGGACAGCCATGCAGCCCATAAACAATCGGAAGGAAGCCTTTATATGCTGCCACCATCAACCCATTCTAAAAGAAAGAGTCATGGTTTGTAACATTGACCTCTCTCAAAATAATCCTTTAAAAGGTGAAAAGGTAAAAACATAAGTCTAGTACACAGACTCATTATATTGTCAGGACCCCTTAGAAGGTAATGCTTTCATAACCAACTAAACCATAATAACAAGTCTAAAGGGCCAAATATCTGGGCACTTATAAAGTTATTTGAATTGTTCTAAGCTATACAAATGAAAAAGACAAATTTAGGAGTTAAATTATTATCCATTAGTTCATCTCAATTTACCAAAGTATGTTTCCAGAACATCTGATCTTTCTGCTCTGTGATTGGACAGTCTGTCTCATGCTCTCTTATACTAATTTATACTAATGGGCAGTATCTTACCCAGCCATTAATGTCAACTTCCATGACCTCGTCGCGGGCCACACCACACTCCAACACTCTCTTCAGTGCTTGTGCGTCATTTTGGACGCAGGCTTCATACAGAGTGTTGGCAGTTCCCTTTTTTCCATCTTCGTGTTCGTAATCAGGAAAAACAGAATCCTCAGAGAGCACGCTTCCCGAATCCAACTCTTCCCTTAACAATGAGATTTCTGAGTCATCCTCATCAGGGCCTGACCCAAGGTTTGTGTCATCATAAGCAGAGTTCTGGAATGCTGCCATGTCTCCAGAGCTCAAACTAAATTGCAGGTCCTTCCTACATCATCTTAGCTGGCATTTGAGGAGAGTATCCCAACATCATTGTAAGTCAGTAACATGAAGTGAAGGAATGTACTCCCAAGCATTTATGGCTTCTGTCTTAAGATAAACAGTACAGATATACTGTTTCACACCTATAGAGATAAACCACAAGGCTCTTTAATAAAGCAAGAAAAACCTCCAAATCAATAATGCAATGATGGTCCCTTGCAAGAGGTAATATTTGCAAGACATTTGCACTTATTGCTTAAGTTCCAATTGCCAACACAGGGAGCTAATTATACTAGTCAATGTCAGACCCCAAGTCTAGGAAGTACCGCAAAATTGCTTAAACCACTGGTGAATATAAACTTTAATACCTAGTTTCAGACTAATCTCCTATCTTTGCAAGACAGTTGGCACTATTACAGTTCAGTCAACTTCTCAGTAGTATATCTGAGCTTCTGATGTGAGAATATTAAGAGTTTCAGAAGCTCTGGATTTAGCCTCGGAGAGCTGTGCTTTAATTGTCAATGTTAAATCTGGCCTGCTCAGGCTTAGAATACACAGGCTTATCTACACAAAACAAACATGTTACCCAATAAAGTATATTGGTGGCTCTTTAATTAGGGGAACATTTCTTAACCTAGGACGATTTTAAAGAAAAAATGCTTCTTAAAAAAACATAATTCTAATTTTAAAGGATAGTTCATAATAGCCTTAAAGTATTATTGTCTATTACTTTTCCCCTTATTTTTAAGAGTACTGAAAGGTTAAATATGCCAGGATTTCTCTATTTTTGGGCTTGCCCCATCCAGACCTTTTAAATTCTCCTCTATAATAAATTTATTTTAAAAAAAGTGTCAATCAGGGACGTTCTACTTTTCAACATAAACTCATATTTTTAAATCATTGTATAATTATATATACAGTTTAGAACATTTTAGAACTTTTTTTTTAAATAAAAAAATAATTGCTGTTCCCAATACTGCTATCACTACCATCATGCAAAGCATTTTTGAGAAATTTTTTCCAAAACAAATTCTATTTGGTAATGAAAATGGAAGTGATACGTTTAATTGTGTTATATGTTAAATTATATGTTTGACGATTAATGTCTCTTTTATTTTATTCCTTACCTAACCCTAACCCCCTAACCCTGACACATCTAATATTTTACATTGTCCAAGCCACAAAACAAAATCTGACTAAATAAATTCCAAATGTTAGAGATAACCTGAGTAGATAATAATGATAAAGCAACAATATTATAATGAACCACTAGGCAGTGACAAACATTACTTTAACTTTCCCAAAACATAAGGATTGTCTTAAACTATTATAGTCTGGTTCGTAGTCTGGGTTATTGAAGATCATGGATTTTTAACTTACAAATAACTCACCTGTGTTCACCTTGCAGAAGAAAAGAAGACTCCTCCGTGATTGCTGCCATCCCATTAAACAACTAGAATTTCAGCAGACATGCCTGTAATGTTAGAAACTACCCTCACAACACAATCATCTATCAGCTTCACCTCCTCAGTGTGTGTGCATGTTCATGTGTATATGTGTGTGCGGAGGAGTGTATACATGCTCGGTATACACTCTCTCACACCTAAAGTCATTAGACTGACTAATGCCTTCAGTATCAGAAAGGACCCAGAATGGACACTTGGAAAGTAATCACCTTCCAATCTCAAACACACACACACACACACACACACACACACACACTTATAGTATATCTGCATTATAAACAGAAAGTTCAATCCTAAGGAAATGGTAAAATATGGCTTTTGTGGATGTCAACTTATAAGCAAATGAATAAACACATTAAAAATAAACTTTTTAAAGACAATTTATCACCAGAAAACAGTCCAACCACCATCTCTACATTTTTAAATCTGGAACATCTTGCTGAAGTGTTTTGTAATTATTATGGCCCAAAATGACTGAATTTGCAGCAACTTTGATTAAAACTCGCAATATCATTTAGGACATGTTATGGTGTTGTTTTGCTGTGAAAATCACCAATAATCATACTACAAATGTAAATATTATAGTGCATAAGTACTGAACAGTAAATGTGCAGGCCTCAAAGCTAATAAAATCTTTTGTCATCAAGGCTTCACAAAAGCTCCAGCTAAATTTAGATGACATCACTCTTTGGCCATATGTTGTTAAGTTAATCCTCCTGTTATCCTAGCATACCTTCAACTTACATAAGACAGCGAGTGATCATTGTTATTCAAGCAAACATATCAGATACGCTGTAGCAACTCATAACGTAATAACAAAGCATAATGTAATAACTGCATATAATGTAATAAGTTACAGTAAATATAATAAATGTTAATAATGTAATAATTTTCTCAAAACATAATAATTATTACATTATGTAATATAATAATGTTTTTTTTTTGTTTGTTTTTTTTACAAAATGTAATAGGTTATTACTGTATGAGAAATGTATTACATTATGAACTCACCAAAAAGTATTGTTTTCAAATTTTTGAAAACAATACTATCCTTTATAAAGAATACAAAAACACTGATATTACTTTACAACAGTACACTTTTTAAAATCTAAATTTAGTCTTAAACTACCAGTGAAAAATACTGGATTAAAATATACATGCATTTATCATTATTATTGTTAATATTATTATTACTACCATACAGTACTACTGATATATATTCTAACATACAGTATACCACTACTAATTATAAATATAATCATAAGTTAGATATTTATGTTTGTATTTATACATGAGCCAAAGACACTTAATAGTCTTCAGTTAAAAGAGGATATTCAATGTTTTTCAATTTGACAACTAAAGGTATACATACTGTGTGGAGTGGAGGGGGGCGGGGCCGGGCTGGAATGTTGCACGCCCGGTCCCCAATCGGCCTGATGAGGCGCGCGAGGGATAAAGGCGGCCGGTGACGACGGTTCGAAAGAGAGAGAGCTTAATCACGGACATGTCCGTTGTCCTATGTGTTTGTTTATGCTTTTGTTTTAAGTTCTTCATTAAAATATTATTTATATTGACAAGCCGGTTCTCGCCTCCTCCTTGCCCATCATAACTCCGCGTTACATACTGATAAATGACAAACAGTGTGAGATAATAACAATGTGTACAAAGTATAACCTACATTGTAAAAGAAGGCAAAAAACTGAACAAAAAACACCTAACAATACAATGTTCAGATAACATGTTAATTATCATATATATATATATATATATATATATATATATATATTCCAATCAGCCACCACATTAAAACCACCTACCTAATATTGTGTAGGTCCCCCTCGTGCCGCCAAAATAGCACCAACCCACATCTGAGAATAGCATTCTGAGATAATATTCTACTCACCACAATTGTACAGAATAGTTATCTAAGTTACCATAGATTTTGTCATTTCGAACCATTCTCCGTCGACCCCTCTCATCAACAAGGCATTTCCATCCGCAGAACTGATGCTAACTGGATGTTTTTGCTTTTGTCACCATTCTGGGTAAACTCTAGAGATTGTTGTGCATGAAAATCCCAGGAGATACTCAAATAGAAAAATACTCAACTAGCCTGTCTAGCACCAACAATCATTCATGCGATTATCTAATCAGCCAATCATGTGGCAGCAGTGCATAAAATCATGCAGATACAGGTCAGGAGCTTTAGTTAATGTTCACATCAACCATCAGAATGGGTAAAAATGTGTCTAAGTGATTTGGACCGTGGCATGATTGTTGGTGCCAGCCGGGCTGGTTCAAGTATTTCTGTAACTGCTGATCACCTGGGATTTTCACACACAGCAGTCTCTATAATTTATTCAGAATGGTGCCAAAAACAAAAATCATCCAGTGAGTGGCAATTCTGTTGACAGAAATGCATTGTTGATGAGAGAGGTCAACAGGTCCTTCATAAATTCACAGTATGCCTACCATTTCAGGCACAACTACACCACTGGTGGGGACCTCCCATTGACTTCTGTTGCTCTTAACTTTAGCCTGCTATAAGAACTACAGGCTAAGCATAAAGCAACTAAACCAACATTTGGGATTCCTTTTCCAATTCGGAATATACACATTGTTTCAAAGCAACTTTACAGAAAATAAAAAATTATAGTGGCAAGTAAAAACTCTTTGAGATGTATTAGTTTCAACTAAATTAAATTAGTTCCTTTATTTTTGTGATTGGAGGTATGTGGGGCAATGTGTGGAGCCCTTTTCTCTTGTTTCCTCATGTTGCACTCGGGGGTCAAGATGGAGCAGGAGGGTGTTGGAGAAGAGGGAGGGAACGGGGGTGGTAGACAGCAGAAAGGCAAGAAGATAAGAATGTGTGTCAGTGAATCAGTGAGAGCTGAGTGTGGATAAACTCCTCAAATGTTAGCTCGACAGTTCTGGACCAGTAGAGAAGACACAACAAAACAAGCAGCCAAACCTTTCCTTCATCCATCCAGGGAGAAAGAGCAAGATGAAAAGTTTGGCCAAACTTCGAAGCAACACAGAGCAACTACTGACATCTTTATCAGACACTCTCCCATCCCTGGCCCAGAGTAACCAGCACAGGGTGAGAAAACAGGCACACGTTATAAGCTACTAATGAATGCATGCAAATGTCAAGTCATAAATTGATAAAAGAGGGATGTTGAGGCTGTCATTGTGTCACTTTTCGTATCAAATGATTTTCAAATGAGGGACATACAGATTCTATCAGACATGTCTACATCCATATCAGTAAAAGATGACTAAGGGGTTGCAAGAGGCTTATTATACTGTATATAGCACACATTTGCACATGCAAAGAGATTGAGAGAGAGTAAGAGAAGAAGAGCTATTACTCTAGGAGCAACAATGCAAATCTGTCGGCAGGCAGGTGAACATTTGTATCTCTCTATATACATATATATTACATTACTCTATAATTAGTCCACTAAACGGATTAGTATATGGGTAAAAAAAATAACATTGACTTTTCCATTGTTTATGTACAAAAAAGAAAAAAATGGTGGTTACAGTACGACACTTACATTGGAAGTGAACAAACATTAAAATGGACACTGTTTAATAAGTATAGCCACAAGATAACATTCGTGTTTACTCAATTTTAGTGTGATAAAAATCACTTACTGTCCTTATCTGTATAAAGTTATATCCAATATTACAATATTATGTCACAACAATGTGGAATTTATAATCTGGAAAGCACCAATAATCCCTGATTTTATCTGTCTGATATCATATTAGCATGAATAATATTTACATTATGAGGCTATACTATTAACACAGTGTGAATTTTATTGTTTCATGGACTGGCCCAATTCACTTCCATTGTAAAAGCCTCGCTGTAACTTGGAATGATTTTGCGGTAATCAACATTATGCCACAAATGCTGTCGATTGAGTTTAATTTGTATTGATCCTGAAACATTCCTTTTATGTTTTTCTTAACACAAACACAGACCCACACCCACACACAAATTGCCTGTCTGACTGAATGTTGGCCTGACTGTTTTGTTATGCCTGAGGGTAGCTTATTCTCTTGCTTTTGCTCTCACTCTTACCAGCAACACCCCACCATGCCTCCAAAAATTAGAAGACCCACAATCAACACAAATTTTGTCTCAAATATTTTAATATATTGTCATTGACATCCTGACATTAAATGTTGGACTTCTTTAAGCTTTCCTAAACTGAAAGTTATTGTCTTCATTATGAAGACAAAAGCCCTCAACTGACATTTTTCACAACAGAAAACTTGTCAAAACAAGTCATCAGCCCAAACTAGATGCTTCCAACTTGTCAATTGTTTATAAAAAAAAAAAAAAAAAAAAGGAAGCAAGGGCAAAGCACACAAATTGGGCCTCCAGTATTGATGTTTTTTTTAAAGCATTTATTTATTAAGTGTACAATATAATACGAAGTATATGCTTCATACTGGCTTGAATGTTTTGATGTTTGGATACTGGAAAGCTAGCTGTATTAAGTATTGCCGTCATCTCTTGATAAAGTAATGCCAGCTATGCGGGTGATCAGAACAATTTGCATACAGCATGTATCATTATATTCATGTCACAGAAGTATTGAATGTGAGTATTAGCTTTAAAGGGATAGTTCACCCAAAAATGAAAATTCTCTCATAATTAAGTCACTTTGATGCCATCCCAGATGTGTATGACTCTCTTCCTTCCAAAGATTTTTAGAAGAATATCTCAGCTCATTAGGTCCATACAATGCAAGTGAATGGTGTCTAGACCTTTCAAGGTCCAAAAATCACATAAAGGTAGCATTAAAGACTCCAGTGTTTCTATATCTTCTGAAGCACTTTGTGTGAGAAACAGATACATATTTAAGTAATTTTTACTATAAATCTCCACTTCCACTTTCCCTTTCAGAAAGTGAAAATAGAGATTTATAGTAAAAAATTGATTCAAATATTGATCTGTTTCTCACTCACACCTATCACATTGCTTCTGAATATATATATATTTAACCACTGGAGCCTTATGAAATAATTTTTGAACCCTTTATCTGATTTTTGGAGCTTGAAACACCAGATCACCATTCACTTGCATTGTATGGAACTAATTAGCTCAAATATTCTGAAAAAAATCTTGTTTGTGTTCAGCAGAAGAAAGTAAGTCATATACATCTGGGATGGCATGAGTGTGAGTAAATTATGAGAAAATTTTCATTTTAGGTGAACTATCCCGTTAAACAAACCAAGAAGCAGATTCTCATAGATTGGTCTAGTTTGAGGTAAAGGTATATGGGGTCTACATTTTAGGGTCTTGTAAACTGTTCAGGTAGGGACATGCACTACATTCCAGGTTTGATTGTAAAGCTGGTTACATGTGTAGTTCACACAAGAAGAAAAAAACTGTTATGACCTGTTTCAGATCCCAGAAACCAGTGTTGGGAATCTTTTACTGGAGGATAAACAGGACTGTTCAAAGACTGGTACAGAATGGAAGACTGGAGAACAAAGCTGGAATGCAAGACCCAAACACATACCTGAGGGCAAAGGTGAGGGGTCAAATAACATGCCTTTTCAGAATGTTCAGGAGTTTTCTGTTTCAGTCACATTATATACACTCAGACATGTAAACATAGTCTTTAACTAATTGTGTCCAAATCTTTAATGTGACAAGTGAAAATAAATTAAAAAAAATTATATTTATTAGTTTGCAAACAAAATTCCTTGGGTGAAATCCAGTCATCTTAATGAGAATCTGCGAAATCAGGAATATATTATGTAAATGTTTTTGGTCATCGCCCACATCAACACCCATTTAATGTGCTCCCTCTTTAAATATAATGCATTCAACAATGCATAAAAAACATTGTTAATGTCTTTCTTTATCTGAATACAGCTTCTCAATGAACTGTGCACATTTTGATCATGAATCGGTGAACATTTTCTATTCAGAATTTTCCAATCTCTACATTACATGGAAGTGCATGCAGTTTTCACGCCACAAAAAGTTGCAAAAACTTTGGTGTAATTTAGTAAATGAATGAGCTAGGAAGAGAGACTTCATAGAATGTTTTCCTGCTGTTTCTCCATAAGATGGCAGCATGTGGTTGTATTAACAGGTAAATATTGTTTGTGCGTAAGTTTCCCCCTACACACAGCAGCATTGTACACACACGCGGGGACTTGCCATTCACATATATTCTGCCCTACACAAGCCAACCTACACATCAAATAATAGCATGCATTTGGGGTAGGATTGCTTGTTTGTCCCAACAACAAAAGTCAATGGTGGGATGGAAGTGGTGGTAAACCTGTTTGGAAGTAATCATTGGGCTTATTCCATCTCATTCTTATCTCTCTAAAGTTTAAGGGACAGTCTATAGAAAAAATATCTCTATGAAATCTGAGGATAGGCAGTGTGGGCATTATCTATGTGGATAACAGCACAGGGATTATCCAGATGTTGCATGTGAATTTAGAGCTCATGGATTACTTCTGATCTGAGAGTGTATGAGTGTGTGTATCACAGTAAACATTATTACTGTGCCATGCTCCAGGTTGGTATGGCACTGTTTACTTGGCTGGTATGAAGGGGCATCGTGCCCCAGGGGGGTTTGTCTGCACACAACCCTGTCAGAAAGTTCTGGCCAGGTGTGGGTGCTGTTTCTACAGACAACAAGGTAAGAGATTCAGTCCACCTTTGAAGATTCAATTAATTTGCTGTCAAAATTTTTCAACATTGTCATACTTATTTTTCCTCATTGTGAATCCATGCATGTGAATTGTGGGGTTTCTTGTGGGGTGTGTGAAAATTATTATTACAATTATTTGTAGAGGGACTAATAAGGTCATAATTTGTATATCTAAATATTTAATTACTAATGGAAACATTACATTAAAACACATGACATGAACAATAGCTATGAATCGTACACAAGTCCCTACAATCATACAGTTTATGTGTATGTTTGTGTATGTTTCCATTTTTTTTTTTTTTTTTTACCATGACACTCTAAAGACTGTAAGACTGTACTCATTAATTGGGAATCTTCTCTCTACTGTACATTCTTTCATAATACACTAAATCATTGTACAGTACATTTCATTTCTTTAAATACAGTCATTGTTATTCACAGTCTGTTGGTCTTTACAAAGTTAAGCTAGCAAAACCTGTACAGTATCTGCATGTAAACAAACTGTGTCAAATATTACAATTGTACTTTCACTATAATGCACTTATATATATATATGCACAAGTTTATATCAGCAGCTTGCAAAATTTTTGTGTTATATGCGACTGACTTCTTGCCCACATCTCATCATGTTAATTTCTTTGTTATCATTTTACATGGTTTATATATAGAGATTGTCTGTAACAGTGTTGGTGTGTATGTGTCTGTGAATGGTCGTTTTATAGGTTAGTGTAGGATTATGTGTATGTGCCATTTAGAAACAGTTAATCCATTTCTTGCACAGAAAATTTAGAATCCCTTCTGCTCTACCCCTGATTATCTCTCCCTCTCTCTTTCTCAAAATCTTCCCTTCTCATTTGCCCTCCAGATAGGGCATATTGCATATATAAAAAAGTGATGTCATTCTATTTTTTACTCTGTATCAATTGTTTATAAGGCACAATTTCTCCCTGACAAGTGCTGCCAAACATTTTTATATTCCACCATTCTTGGCCGATGTGAAAAATTTTGCAAAAATAAGATGCTGTATTTGTGCAGTACACGTTGCAGTACTCCCCTGCGATATCGATCTTATTTCTTATTGTCTCTTCATTATAACCATTATAAAATCAATTAATGGATTTTGCAGAGCAGATGCGTCAACAGGAAAGCTGAGTAACATTTTCTTTAGCTACCAACCAACTGAAAGTTTGGGACATGTCTACTGGAATGGAATATCTCATTGTTCAATATGATGACTCACACTGCTTGAATAAAATATATAAAATGGAAAAAATAAAAAAATGAAAAAGTAGAAATTCTGAAGTAAAAACATGGTAGTTGGTACGTAAATGTTTTAGAATTAATGAACATTGTTTGTGCATTTTAACCCTCTGGGGTCTGAGGGTATTTTGGGCCCTGGAGAAGTTTTGACATGCCTTGACATTTGTGTTTTTTTCAGTTGCTTAAAAACATATTAATGTCTAAAGTCTGATAACACTGTATTCAGAACAAACATGGCTACAATAATATGCGAGCAACATGTGTGTACATGTTTGTATTTTTGAGAAAATAACGTTTATGTGTGGTTTTTGAAAAAACAAAAATTTTAAGTCACTGAAATAAGGCCATTTAACACATACTAAACATTTGTCCACAAGACTTTTGAGAACTGGATCTTGTAGCCTAGAGTTTTTGCTACAAAATGATGTGAAAACCATTCTGATCACCCATTCATACAAAACAATATAGTAATTTAACTTTTGTAATACAATTTTAGAGTTGAAAGTTAATATGCGAGGAGGCGTGAATGATCATGAATATTGATGTGATTCACACCTGAGAGACAATGACCCCTCCCCTGGGCCTATCAATGAGGAATGTGACAGAAAGAGAATGAATGTGAGGAGACTTAATGATCAAAATCAAGTTTTAAGTTAAAAGAAGATATCTGAATATATATTTTCTTTACATAAAGACTTTACTTAATTTTAGACCTACACTACTGTTAAAAGAAGTCTCTTCTGCTCACCAAGACTGGATTTATTTGATCCAAAATACAGAAAAATATTGATATTCTGAACTCTTTTTACAATTTAAAAGAACAGTTTTCTATTTAAATATATTGTAAAATACAATTTGTGATCAAAGCTGAATTTTCAGCATCATTACTGCAGTCTTCAGTGTTACATGATCCTTCAGAAATCATTATAAGATGGTGATTTTCTAATATGGGCATATTTAAAATGCATTTTACTCATTTAACCCGAACACATATTTGCAAGCACATTGTGTACATTTGCATTGATCGTCTCAGCACATTAGCGTATGAATGGCGCTCTCTGCTGGTTGGTGGGATCACATTACAGATAATTAGATGAACCGGTAAAAACTGAACATCGCTTTGTTTCAAACAGATTGCATTGCAGGAGAATATTTGTTTTAAATTTGAATTGGTTTATTAAAAAGTACACATTTAAAGCTTTCTTTAGACATATGTTTCATGTTTGTGTGATAAGTATTCGTGGAGTTTCAGGTCATTTTAGTGATGTGTTTCTGAAATATGCTCGTGAACACAGAGACCGCTGAAAGCTCACCCTTTTTATTTTCTTTATTTTACAAAAGCACAATGTTTCATTGTTATTATGAGTGGACACAAATAAAAGTAGATCTAAAAGTAAACGTTTATAGTCTCTAATGATATCTTACACTTATCTGTATACCCAAAAATGACGGAGTATTTTAAGTTGTTTCTGCTGTAATGACGCGTCCGTCGACCCCAGAGGGGTAAAATATCAAGTTGAATATATTAACATTATATAATTTAATGATGTATACCGTTATAAACTGTTGATGATGCCTACTGTTACAGAGGCACTTACAATGGAAATGAATGGGGCCAATTTTTGGAGGGTTTAAAGGCAAAGATTTTAAGCTTGTAATTTATAAAAACACTTACATTAATTCTTATGTTAAAAGGCATATATTATTTGAGCTGTAAAGTTGATTAAATTGTTGTTTTTACAATCTGTAAATGGAAAATTACACACAGTCGTTTTAGGATTTGTATACATTATATCGGCATGGCAACAATGTTGTAAAATTGGTATTGGTAAATTGGTAAAATAACTTTACACAAAAAAGGTTAGTAAGCGATTTTATTACACTAATATCATCATAACGCACATATTATTTACATCTTGTGGCTATACTTTTGAAACAGTGAGTGTTTAAGAATTGGCCCCATTCACTTCCATTGTAAGTGCCTCATTGGAACCCAGATATTTGAACCCAGGGAAAAGTCTAAATTATTTTTGTGGTTATCAACATTATACCACAAATGCTGTTAATTTAGCTTAACTTGTATTGAACCTGGAATATTCATTTAACTGTAATTGCTGATTTAAAGATCTACACTCTCTCTTTCTCTCTGTTTAGAGTCATACTCGTTGACAGCGCTCAGTGATGTCTCCTTGCATGCTGACACACCTACAACTCCCATCTCTATTGATGATCTCTCTCTGGTCTCACCCAGCATCAGCATCTGTAATCAGCCTCTCTCCACTGGTCGACCATCCACAACTCCCCAGCTCTCTGTCAAGGCCCTTAAGAGGTGGTTGAGCAGCCCAGTTCGAAAGCTGAGTCTGGGAGGAAGTGGCAAGAGCTCAAAGGTTACTCAGAGCCTAGAGGGGACAGCCGACATGTTCCTCCCTCTTTTATCTACTCAATGCTCAATGAGTCCAGCCGTGAAGTCCAAAAAGGTGCCTCACTCCAACAGATCTCTGGTATGGACATAATTATATCCACAAGAAAAATGGAGAAACCAAGTGTGCACCATTAGTGTCACCAAACAGAACTGCAAACATTACTTTAAGAGATTTCACAAATACCCCTTTAAAACTAAATTATTTTTTGGGCTGGTAAAGATGGTCAAACAAACAAAGCAATATTTTAATGGCACCAAATATCAGTGTTTGCACATTTTTTTGCATCATGAAAAATCAGCCTATGAATGGCTTAATTATAGATGGCTTTCCATATTGAGAGAACCTATTTTAACAGAGAAAAAATTACATACATCAGCTTTCATTTGGATTTTTTTTCTTAAATCACTGTCATTACATGTTACTCTATATATTTCATATATCTAAATATTTTTCAAATTGACCCAACACACTTCTTCTACTTGTGGGCAGGACTGTAGTGAACTTTCTGGACCAGAACTTTCTCCTGACAGTCCCTATTACACCAGTTACCTGAATGGTCTACTGCAGGTACAAAACACTCATTTAAATTAATGCAATGCATAGGGTAAAAACAGGTAAACTGAGACACTTTCGAATAATGTGTCATTGCCGTTGTTTTCAAACTAAATACTAGCATAAGTTATAAAAGCTTCTACACTATACAAAGGTAAAAGAAGACAAATTAAAAAAAGTGTCCACCTTTAGCTCTATTCCCCTTACATGTATATGGACTGTATTTCCTGTATTGTATTTAAAACGTCTCGGTTACGTATGTAACCTCTGTTCCCTGATGGAGGGAACGAGACGTCATGTCGAAGAAGCGACACTAGGGGTCTCTCTTGAGTGCCGAATATGCCTCTGGTCTATGAAAAAAGGCCAGTGAGAAGTTGGCAGATAGTATTTGCATACCCCCTCCCCGGACATACGGGTATAAAAGCGGGGAAATATGTCGAATACATTCAAGAATTTTCTGAGGAGCCGGAAATGGTCCGGCCACTGCAGTGGCTCGGCTCAGCGACATGGCCGGGAAGACACGACGTCTCGTTCCCTTCATCAGGGAACGGAGGTTACATACGTAACCGAGACATTCCCCATCTGTCGCTCACTTCGACGTCGTGTCGAAGAAGCGACACAAGGGGTCCACTTCAAATCACGCCATCCGCTGAGCCGTGTACATGTACTGCTGACACAGAAGCGGGCAGGTGTCCGTGCACAAGCGACCATTCCCCAGTGCCCCAAAAAAGTCATCAGAATCCTTCTGGTTACCCTAGAGGGAAACAAGGGGATGCTTGCCAACATGGGAACGGGCCATGCCTGGCTGGGCCTCTTTTCTCTCTATGTTACTCGGCATAGAGCAAGAACAGCCGGGGACCTTACACGCATCGAGGGAAGGGGGTCTTACCCAAAAGACCCTGCGGAGGCCACACCTGCCCAAAAGGGGAGGTAAAGGTGGCGAATACATCACATGGGTTTTTTAGGCAACATGTGGAATGTGGCGCATTGGTAGATCCCACTTCCGGGGGGGGGGGGGGAGTTGCTACAGCATAGCGACTGGGGGGCAGCGAAAACTGCCTAAGGGAGATGCGGGTCAGCTCGTAAGGTGACCACACCGCGGAAATACACACAGTAGGAGTCCGCGTAGGAGGCCTGATCTGTGGAGCACTTTTCCAAGTGCAGGGTAGATTTGAGATACCCGCAGTGGATTGGTTCAGCAAATTCCTGAATTACGGACCCACAGGGCTAGGGAGGATCAACCAGTGACCAGGGTGGGTGGGATCTCCTGGGAGAGAAAGTGTACAGTTTTACCTCGGCCGAGGGAAAGGGTGCCAGGTGCAAGCGTTTCACCTGGCCAGATCGTCAGCGTGTTACCGAGTTCTACCGGCTCGGACCTGAGAAAACACGGGACGATATTGACTCAACCCTGAGATTGTAAAATTTCGCAAAGGTATTATGTGTTGCCCAACCCGCTGCTCTACATATGTCTGCTAGGGAGGTGCCTCTGTCCTGTGCCCACAAAGACGCAATACTCCTTGTTGAGTGCGCTCGGACCTGCAGGGGGGGTGGGGGGGCACGGCCTGGGTGCGATAGGCCAATGAAATGGCATCCACCACCCAGTGGGAGAGCCTCTGTTTGGAGACAGCATTCCCTTTCCGCTGTCCCCCAAAACAGACAAAGAGCTGCTCAGAGCACCTAAAGCTCTGTGTGCGGTCCAAATAGGTAAGCAAAGCATGTACCGGACACAGCAATGAAGGGGCTGGGTCTGCCTCCTCCTGGGGCAGCGCTTGCAGGTTCACTACCTGGTCTCTAAAGGGCGTGGTAGGAACCTTGGGCAGGTAGCCCGGTCATGGTCTTAGGATCACATATGTGTCTGCTGGACCGAACTCCAGGCAGGTGTCGCTAACAGAGAACGCTTGCAGGTCCCCAACCCTCTTGATGGAAGTGAAGTGCCAGTGCATCTGCCCCGAGGGGAGCCTCTGAACGGGCATACCAGAGCGGCCAGTGGGAGGTCTCTTGGGAGGTGGTGCTGCAGTGGTGCTGTCTGACCTGATCAGGACATGTTTGTCTCGAACTAATGGGAGAAACTTCCGCAGGGCAAAGAAAACAGTCAACAACTCCAGGCAGTTGATGTGCCAGCGCATCGGGGCCCCTTTCCAACGGCCTGCTACTGCGTGCCCGTTGCACACTTGCACGCGGCGCCATGCTCGTCTCAGGACTCGAGTCTGAAGCCAGTGCTGAAGCGGTCTCATATGCATCAACCGCGACCGGCGCGGAGGATGCCATATGCCCCAGGAGCCTCTGGAAAAGTTTTAAGGGGACCGTTGTGCCCGGCCTGAAACCAGCGAGGCAGCTCAACACTGACTGCGCATGCTCGTTGGTGAGACGTGCTGACATTGAAAGTGAGTTTAACTCTATGCCGAGAAAAGAGATGCTCTGGACCGGGGTGAGCTTGCTCTTTTCCCAGTTGACCTGAAGCCCTAAATGGCTGAGGTGCCTGAGCATCTGGTCTCTGTGAGCGCATAGTAACTCTCGTGAGTCAGAATGAGCCAGTTGTCGAGGTAATTGAGTATGCGCATGCCAGCTTCTCGGAGTGGGGCAAGGGCTGCCTCTGCGACTTTCGTGAAGACGCGAGGGGACAGAGACATGCCGAAGGGGAGGACTTTGTACTGATACGCCTGGCTGTCGAACGCAAACCATAAAAAGATGCGTCACAAGGCTCTGGTGCTGAGAAAAGACTCAAAGCACTTACCTTGCTCCGCACACCCGGCAGGGGCGTGTTAGCGACTGAGGAGGAGGTCCAACGTAGGCGTCCTCTAGACTCGTCGGAACCGGCCAGCCGGGGAGAGTGCCGTGAGAATGGCATTGGCGGACCAGGTGACCCAGAGACAAAGGAAATAGCTCTGTTACTGAGAAAGTGAAAATAAATTCAACAAAAACATTCTCCTCCCGGCCCTCCACTGGGGGACGGAGTGGTCTTACCATCTCCAGAGCTAACATCTTGGTCCCTGGGTCGAGCGTTTCCGTAGCGCCTGGGAGCCTTACGGATCCTCGAGGGGGTCCGTGAGATGGGGGGGCATCTGCTTCCTGTGGTGTACTCGACGCTGGGGCTGAGAGCTGGGCCCGAGTTGAGGCAGAGCAGAGTGTTTCATAGCCGCAGGAGGATGCCCTCAGCGAGCAGACAAGGCATGGCCCATGGCAGCAGGTTTGCGGCGGAGCAGGATGTGAAATGGCCTCCGTCTGTTTCACCGTTGAGGACTGCTGGGCGGAGTCATCAACGGTGCCGCCGAATGGACGGAGCTGAGAGATGGGGGGTGTTCGAGAAGGTGTGCGGGTCCGGTCCGGTCCGGTCCATAGATTTAGCGGCGCACATGCCCGCAGGACCAATCAAGTAGCCGGGGGGGGGGCCTCGCACTCACGGTAGCCCGGGAAAGCATAGCGGACCTCTGTGCGTCAGGCTCAGACTGGGCGAGCAGACCCAAAGGTGGTGGTCCAGGCGAGTCATCAGCATCAGACGCCGCTGTAACGCTCTCCGATGCAGCGGTGATGTCATCCAATTCTGAAGCAAGCGTGCCGGGGAGGCGGGTGGTTCGAGGGGGTTTACTCGGCGAAACGCAACCCGTCATTATCCCCAAATCGCCTTCATCGCCTGCGTCGCCTGCACCAATCCCGTAGGAAGGAGGCGAGGTGCAGGGGCAGCTGAAATGGCTTTCTCTCATGATAAAAGAAAGCCGCGACCACAATGCTGGAACGGCCACATGAACATGAGAACATGAACCATTGGAGAGAAATCACTCATCCCGAGCTCAGATGGAAGCAAGCAAGCGTGCCGGGAGGCGGGTGGTTCGAGGGGGTTTACCCGGCGAAACAGAACCCGTCATTATCCCCAAATCGCCTTCATCGCCCGCAGCGCCTGCCCCAATCCCGTAGGAAAGAGGCGAGGCATGGGGGGTGGCTGAAGTGGCTTTCTCTTGACAAAAGAAAGCCTCGACCGCAATGTTGCCATGGCTATGTTCTCGCACTGAGAACATGAACCATTCATAAAACGCTGCCTGCGTGTGATCGCAGCCCAGGTACGCGAGGCAGCTTTTATGACCGTGAGAGGTGGGGAGAAATCACTGCATCCAGAAAATACACAGGGGCGGAATGGCATCTTTATAAAGATGCATCCTGAAAAGGACGTACAACGCCGCTGTGCATTGCTCTTTTTTAAAGAAATATCACTCTTTTAATATGCTCTTGCACTGTCGAAGCGCCCAGGGGCAAATTGCACTGCCGTGCAAGGAAGGAGAAAGCCGCTGCAGTGCGCCGTAGATCCAACAGCAGAGAGCGTCAGAGGAACAGGAACGGGTGTGTGACTCGCAGCTCGCTGCAGTACAACCATCGGCTCCGAAGAAAATGTCTGATTGTATTCAACGTATTTCCCCGCTTTTATACCCGTATGTCCGGGGAGGGGTATGCCAATACTGTCTGCCAACTTCTCACTGGCCTTTTTTCATAGACCAGAGGCATATTCGGCACTCAAGAGAGACCCCTAGTTTCGCTTCTTCGACACAACGTCGAAGTGATCGACAGACAGGGAGGTTTGTTTAAGGGGGTTTTAATGGAGCTAAAGCTAGATTGGATTTACCCTACCATTACTTGTTCACATATTCTTTTTCTGCCAGTATGCTACTTTTAATATCTTGAATCATTCCTTTTAAGACCTCGATTAGTTGTGCTGCATCTAGCTTTTTTAGAGTTAAAGGCCCAAACATAAAGTACACTACAGAGGTACGTACGCATGTGTATTTTGACACAACTGCCTGTTGGTTTGTGTTTTGTCCCACCAAATGAATTTGATCTGCATGCAATTTCAGAGCCATCACTCTTATAATATGCTTCCTGGGAAAAATGGCTCCTTTGTGACAGATGAAGCAAATATCCAATCACAGGACCAAGAAGAAAATGAAGAGGAGAGAAGAGCTGCCTTGGAGAAAACCATGTAGGTATTTCATTGAATGAACTTCACCTTGGTGACCTTAGCATATATGAAACCCCTAGGTGAATAGTTCCTGCCACTCAAAGTCACTTTAACACATAATATAGTTAATAATCCCACTCCAGTTCTGACAGAACTCTTTGTGACATGTCTCTTTTGTAGCTATGTGCTGACAGAGCTGGTAGAGACGGAGAAGCTCTATGTGGAGGATCTGAGGCTGGTAGTTGAGGTAATACAAGTAGCTTGTAGGGCTGTTCACATCAAATGTGTTTTTGCATCCATCTGCTATGTTCTTGGCCAGTGCATTTCCAATGCATGGTCCTGTTGAACATGCTTAAATGTAAACTCAGTCATTTTCTGTTTATGTCATCTTGGGCTTACAATGACCCCTATGGGCATGGATGTAGCATTAATCAAACGCAATAGTTTTCAGTTACCAGTGCCATTGTGGAAATTCACTATTCACATGTCAACCATGATTAATTTAATCAATGAATGAAAGTGTCCATAAAGAAAGCGTTACTGAGATCAAGTGAGTTGTATTTGGCTGGTCATGTGATCATAGTGTGGCATAATAAAACAGCTTTTATAAGGTTACTGGTATATGAGGCTACGTCTCCTGTGAGTTGTCAGGATTTTACACACATTTGAAAATTACAATGAATTTATTTAGGACTAAAACTTATTAAATTAGGAAAACATTACTGAGTGCACCTTTAACATGCATTCTCGCATGACTGTGGCGGTAGCAAACTTCAAACCTCAGGGGGGCGATAGAGTTACATTCCAAAGTCTGTGCCATTAAACAGGATGTTTTCACGTTACAATAAAAAATTTTGACTTTAACTTGCACAATATTCTCTTCAAACTGTTTCTGCCATGACAGTAGTTGGCTTAAAAGAAAACTTACGATAGAAGTGGACAGTTTACACTAATGTCCGCTATAGTGCCCCTTGCAGCAACGTTGAGACTGCAATGTATATATGGCAGGCTGAATTAACATTTAATCATGAGCAAGATATGAAAAAATACTAACAATATACTATCAAAAATAACATTATTACTCCCATAAAATATATATTTTTTAATTTCAACTAGAAAAAGCACAATTCTTGATCTTACTAATTGCATTTTCACTAGTATACTTTCATTCTATAGAATTTTACAGTAATCTGTCATTCCCTCCTATTTAAAATGTAATTTACAAAGATATGCATGCTTTACAAAGATATATGCAGCATTAAAAATCTTTTTTTTTTTTTTTTATTGTTGAAATTCTAATTTCACACATCAGCAATGCACTTCTAGTAAAATGATATTTTTTTAAATCAAGAATTACATCGTTACTAGTCAAATATCCATTCCTAATATCAACAATTGAATTACGACAAGAGAAAATTCTTAATTTGTATATAAATGATAACTTTTACTGGTAAAAAAGTGCATTGCTTATACATTAAATTTAATTATAGATATCTGTAATTATGTTTTGAACAGGAGCGACTGGCAAATAATTGTGGAATTCTACTAGTGAAAATGCAATTGTGTTTTTTTTCCCCTATTTGAAATTCCATTGTTGATATCAAGAATGCGTATTTCCATTAGTACGGACATAATATTTTATATCAAGAATGAATGTTTTTATCAGTGCAAATTACTGATATAAAAAATTAGCACTTTTACTAGTAGTAATTAAATTTTCTGATATCAAGAATTAGCATTTAAATTAGCATTGTTTATCATTCATAACCTTCAAGTGATTAATGCAGAAAGGGATGGCGATACTGCGATATGATACATTTTGGAATGCAAGTGCACACAAAATTGAGCTATAAGCACCTGCCTTCTACTTACATAGAGTCATTTTTTTAATACTCGTCCATATGTATTGAATGTACTACCATGGTATTGTATGATTATTACCATATTTATTTACCACGCTATTTACACAGCGCTCTAAGGTACATCAAAGAATACCCTAGTATTACCAAAGTAGAAGTCCAAAAAAAAAGGTAATGCCATGTACCATGTGCAAACAAACCACGTCTTACCATGATCCGTTTTGGCCCCTTTTTTTTGTGAATTAAGCTTCTATGAAAGTGTGGTAACTTTTAACTCTTTCCCTTCTTCCCCTTCTTACTTGCACTTGCTCTCTGTCACTCTCTATTATCTTTGGTTCATCTCTCTCTCTCTCTCTCTCTCTCTCTCTCTCCAGGGTTATATGGCCACAATGAACAGTGTTGGCATTCCTGAATATTTGGAGGGGAAGGATAAAATTGTATTTGGGAATATTCATCAGATTTATGACTGGCACAAAGAGTAGGTCACTTACAAATATTATCTGTGTCCAATGTTTTATATGCATGTGTAGGCTGGGAGATAGTGAAGGATGTTGGAGAGCTATTGTATGACTGTTTATTTATAATACTTGCATCTGTATGCTGTGTGCATCTGCTTGTCCTTGTAGTTTTACAAATGTCTGACACTTACTGTATCACAGCTGCCTTCTGTATTTTTCCATAAACAGCTTCTTCCTTGGTGAGTTGGAAAAATGTGTGTCTGAACCTGACCTGTTGGCACAACTTTTTATCAAACATGTAAGTCTGTGTACATGTTTTTTACAGGATCTGAGGGTAAAAACAAACAAACAAACAAACAAACTAAAAGTTAAGGGTTAACTCAACAAAAGTTTTAAAAGTTACATCAAGTAGAAATAGATCATTGTGTTAACTATGACATGTTACCACCTTTTTTAAAGTGTAGATTAAACACACACCAAGAAAAAAATATATCTGTGTTTCACAGGAGCGGCGGCTCAACATGTATGTGGTCTACTGTCAGAACATGCCAAAGTCAGAGCACATCGTTTCAGAGTACACTGAGACCTATTTTGAGGTAATATATGTTATCAGATAAGATATGAGTGTGATTGTGTGCTCATGTTTACTTGTGGTTGTATGGGAATGGGGTCTATGGCTATCCTTTTTTTTTTTTTTTTTTTTTACATAGGAACTGAGACAACAGCTGGGTCACAGACTGCAGTTAAATGACCTGCTCATCAAACCAGTCCAACGAATAATGAAATATCAGCTGCTGTTAAAGGTGTGTTTGTGGGGAGATTTGTCATGGGACATTCCCTAGCTTCCAGGAGAGGTTTCTCGTGTGTCTTTTCTCTGCGTTCTTTGCATTGAGAAACAGCCAATGTTTTCAAAAAAGCGTTCTAAATATGCCCCTCATTTGCAGTTATTCAAACAGTCAGATAATCCTGACCCCATCTCACGCCACTGGATGAGTAATGATGTTGGGGCGGGTCTAAACTGTCGCTCAAAACAAAAAACAGGAATGTTTATAGCACCACAGAGACAAAATGTTTACAGTTTTTGAGAAAACTAATGTTAAATTAAATTTATTTTTGTCTCCGCATATTAAGATGGAATAGAAGAAAGTATTTGAACACTGAAAAAGTTACATACTTCAGTTTTAAGTATAAATATCTATGAATTTATATTTTCTTACAAGGAATTTTTGTGGTTAATATGACTTAAACTAGTAATTGTATTAGTGTTTATGGCATAATGTTGATAACTTCGATTTATTACTCCTTTCCAAGCCAACAAACTTGCTCTCTCCAGGCTGGTTATTGAATGCGGTCCAGTCTGACTAGTGACCAGTGATGAGTCCGCTCTCAGATCAGGGCCAGGAACCGATGTCACGTCCGCGTGTGATTTTGAGTTCTTCGTTGTTATTAGACTTTTACCAGTGAGCCCCTCTCATATCTGTTCTGTGAGTGCAGTAATTGAACTTGCGCTGGGCAGGAACTGCTGTCTCGTCTGCATGTGATTTTGATTTCTCCACTGTAATGTGAGCTCATGCATGAATGCAGTGATTGGATGGAAGTGATCCTTCTCATGAATAATGTGGATAAATGCTCAGAAACAAATGATGTATCAGTGTATTCTACTACCAATTGCAACTCGAGAGTTTAAGCATATACTGTACCTAATAGTTTATGACATTGCTTCGATTCGTTTTTAAACCAGAAGAACAAAATGGCTAAAAATATAAAAAAATAAAGAAAGGAAGGAAAAAAAAACACTTTACCCTGAACAACAAACTTAACGAGTGCTATAATTGTTTTTAATGATGTGCAACCTGTAAAGATTTGATAACTTAGCAAAAAAATTTGGGGGGATTTCATGAAGTGCTTTTGTGTGTTTGTTTATTTGCAGGACTTCTTGAAGTACTACACTAAAGCAGGCAGACAAACAGAAGAGATTCAGGTAAGTATAGTGTGCCTTGGCTTTTAAGAGCAGAGAAATGTCTAGGTTACGGATGTAACCTCCGTTCCCTGATGGAGGGAACGAGACGTTGTGCCGAAGAAGCGACACTAGGGGTCTCTCTTGAGTGCCGAATATGCCTCTGATCTATGAAAAAAGGCCAATGAGAAGTTGGCAGACAGTATTTGCATACCCCGCCCCCAGACATACGGGTATAAAAGCTGGGAAATACGTTGAGTTCATTCAGGATTTTTCTGAGGAGCCGGAAATGGTCCGACCACTACAGTGACTCGGCTCAGCGACGTGGCCGGGAGGACAAAATGTCTCGTTCCCTCCATCATGTAACCTAGACGTTCCCCGTCTGTCGCTCACTTCGACGTTGTGTCAAAGAAGCGACACTAGGGGTCCAATTTAAATCACGCCATGCGCTGAGCCGTGTACGTGTTCTGCTGACACAGGAGCGGGCAGGTATTTTACGTGCAAAGGCGACCAGCTGTGTTAGACTGCACGTACCCTTCCCCAATGCCCCACAAAAGTTGTCTGAATCCTGGTTACCCTAGGCAGGGGAACAAGGTGATGCTTGCCAACCTGGGAATGGGCGAAGCTTGGCTGGGCTTCTTTTCTCTCTATGTTTCTCCGCATAGAGCAAGAACGGCCGTGGCCCTTACACGCATCGAGGGAAGGGGGTCTTACCCAGTTTCCTATTCTTTCAGGGGGAAAAGACACTGCAGTGGCCACTCCTGCCCGAAAGGGGAGGTAAAGGTGGCGAATACATGAAAAAATTGTTTTTTTAGGCAGCATGTGGAGATAGCGCAGTGGTAGATCCAACCTCGCTAGGAGGGGGGAGTTGCTACAACATGGCAACTGGAGGGCAGCTGGAACTGCCTAAGGGTTCACTCGTAAGGGGACAGTACCACGGAATATATACACACAGGGGGAGTCCGCATAGGAGTCCTGTCCTGCGTAGCACCTATTCCAGTACAGGGTATATTAAGTACCTGCAGTGGATTGGGTCGGCGAGTTCTTCCGCTGAACTGCGGACCCAAAGGGCTAGGGAGGAATCTTCCAGGGATCTGAATGAGTGGGATCTCCTGGGAGAGAAAGCACACAGTTTTACCTCAGCCAAGGTTAAGGGCACTAGGCACAAGCGATCCACCCGGCCAGACTGTCAGCATGTTACCGAGTTCTACCGGCTCGGACCTGAGAAAACACGGGACAATACTGACTCAACCCGGAGATTGTAAAATCTCACGAAGGTATTAGGTGTTGCCCAACCCGCTGCTCTACATATGTCTGCTAGGGAGGTACCCCTGGCCAGTGCCCATGAGAATGCAACAATCCTTGTCGAGTGTGCTCGGACCCTGGGGGTGGGGGACGGCCTGGGTGTGATAGGCCAGTGAAATGGCATCCACTACCAAGTGGGAAAGCCTCTGTTTGGAGACAGCGTTCCCTTTCCGCTGTCCGCCAAAGTAGAAAAAGAGCTGCTCAGAACATCTAAAGCACTGTGTGCGGTCCAAGTAGGTATGCAAAGCACGTACCGGACACAGCAACAAAGGGGCTGGGTCTGCCTCCTCCCAGGGCAGCGCTTGCAGGTTCACTACCTGGTCTTTAAAGGGTGTGGTAGGAACCTTGGGCACGTAGCCCGGTCGTGGTCTTAGGATCACAAACGTGTCTGCCGGTACGAACTCCAGGCAAGTGTCGCTAACAGAGAACGCTTGCAGGTCCCCGACCCTCTTGATGGAGGCGAGCGCGATCAGCAGGGCCGTCTTTAGAGAGAGGGCCCTGAGTCTAGCTGATTCTAGCGGCTCGAAGGGAGGTCTCGGAAGGCCCGAGAGGACCACTGAGAGGTCCCATGAGGGGAACAGGCTTAGCCTGGAGGGATTTAATCTCTGGGCGCATCTTAGGAACCTGAAAATTAAATTGTACTTACCCAAAGACTTGCCATCTACTGTGTCATGGTGGGCCGCGATGGCAGTGACATACACCTTCAGGGTGGAAGGGGACAGCCTCCCCTCCAGCCTCTCCTGCAGAAATAAGAACACTGACCTGACTGTGCACTTCTGTGGGTCTTCAGCGCGGGAAGAACACCAATTTGCGAACAGGCGCCACTTGAGGGCATAAAGATGCCTGGTAGGGGCTCTGGCTTGGCTGAATGTGTCTACGACGGCAGGTGGTAGACCAGCTAGATCTTTCATGTCCCATCCAGGAGCCAGACGTGGAGGTTCCAAAGGTCTGGGTGTGGATGACAGAGCGTGCCCCGTCCCTGAGAATGAAGGTCTTTCCTAAGGGGAATTTGCCAGGGAGGGGCTGTCGCGAGGAGTACAAGGTCCGAGAACCAAGCCTGGGTGGGCCAATAGGGAGCCACCAGAGTGACTTGTTCCTCGTCCTCCCTGACCTTGCACAGAACCTGTGCAAGAAGGCTCACTGGGGGAAATGCGTACTTGCGCAGCCCCGCAGGCCAGCTGTGTGCCAATGCGTCTGCCCCAAGGGGAGCCTCTGTTCGGGCGTACCAGAGCGGGCAGTGGGAGGTCTCTCGGGAGGCAAACTGGTGTACCTGGGCCTTGCCGAACCATTCCCAAATCAGCTGGATCGACTGGGGGTGAAGCCTCCACTCTCCACCGTGCAAGCATATGTCATGACAGCGCGTCTGCTACCACATTGAGGTTGCCGGGGATGTGAGTGGCACGCAGCGACTTGAGTCATATTCAGCGCTCAAGAGAGATCTCTAGTGTCGCTTCTTCGACACAACGTCGAAGTGAGTGACAGACGGGGAAATAGAGTTGTCGGGTTAAATTGAATTATTATCCAGTGTAGTCCTATTTCTGTGTCCTTATCTCAGAGGGCAGTGGAGGTGATGTGTTTTGTTCCGAAGCAATGTAATGACATGATGAATGTTGGAAGACTACAGGGATTTGAGGTAAGATAAGACACATATAATAAAGGAAATGCTTTACTTCAACTTGAACTGCTCCAGGATCCCAAATGAAACACAGCACAGTCCATTTTTAAAAAAGCAATTATGTATGAATGTCATTTATACACTGTAAAAAGTGGAATAGTTTTTACCTTAAAAAAATTGCTCACCTAAAAATGAAAATTATGCATTTCTTTCATCCTTCGATCACAAAAGGAGATGTGAGGTAGAACCTTACCTCAGTCACCATTCATTATTAATTCATCTTATTTTCCATATAATGAAAGTGAATGGTGACCAATAATGGAGGCTAATATTCTGCCTAACATCTCCTTTTTTGTTCCATGGAGGAAAGCAAGTCATATGGATTGGGAGCAACATTAGCATGAATATCCATTATTGGGTAAACTATCTCTATAAGGAATTATATTTACTTAATCCAACCCTTAAAATGACTGTCATTGGTGTAACCCAAAGAAGCCTTTGTGATTCAATCATGTTCAAAGATATGTTTGACTTGAATAAAAATAGTTTATAAGATGATACCATAAAGCAAACTTTAATTTTTAAGTTACCTTACAGTCTTACAGTGTATTTGAGGCTATTATATTTGAATGTGGTTCACACATTCTGTATTGTGCATGTTCACACTCTAATGACCTGTGACTTATTGTGCCCACAGGGCCAGTTGAGGGCACAAGGGAAACTACTGCAGCAGGACACCTTCACCTTCATTGAGAATGAGAACAGCATCCTCTCCCGTCCCAAAGAGAGACGGGTCTTCCTCTTTGAGCAGCTTGTCATCCTCAGTGAGCCAATCGACCGCAAGAAAGGCTTTTCCCTGCAAGGATACATCTATAAAAACAGCATCAAGGTGAGACAGAAGTGTGAGTAGACAACTAATATGGACATGTAAATATAGTGATATTCATCAAATGTCACTTTTAAAAAAAACATATTTCAAACATTACTCTGGTGCTGTATTTAACTCTAAACTCAAAGCTAAACTTTCCAATGTTTAAAAAAATAAATAAATAAAATGCATACTTTATAGTAATACATACATAATTATATCTGCCTGTTACTTGTTTTGTGGTGTTAAGAAGTGATTCGATTTAGGGTCAGGGGTTTGGTTAGGGTATCCAAAATATATAAATAATAGTATAATGTAACTATACTAATATTCACTCACTGACCACTTGATTAGATACACATACATCTATTTATTCATGCAATAAACTAATCAGCCAATCATGTGGATGCAGTGCAAAGTATAAAATCATGTGGATATGGGTCAGAGCTTCAGTTAATGTTCAACCCTCAGAATGGGGAAAAAATGTGATCTGGGTGATTTCGAGCATGGCAAAAAAAAAAATGTGGTGTCAGACGGGCTGGTTAAAGTATTTCAGTAACGGCCAATTTCCTGGTATTTTCACGCACAAGAGTTTACTCCAAATGGTGCCAAAAACAATAAACATCCAGAGTGGTATTGATGAGACAGGTTTGCAAAGAACAGCCAGACTGGTTCGAGCTGACAGAAAGGCTACGGTAACTCAGATAACCACTCAGATAAACAGCATCTCAGAATGCACAACATGTCGAACCTTGAGGCGGATGGGCTACAACAGCAGAAGACCACATATGGTTCCACTTCTGTTAGCCAATAGCAGAAAGCTGAGGCTGCAGAGGGCACAGGCTCACCAAAACTGGACAGTTAAAGACTGGAAAAACATAGCCTGGCCTGATGAATCTCGATTTCTGCTGAGGTACACAGATGGTAGGCCCACTGCAGCCTCAGCTTTAGTTCTACGAGTTGTACGAGTACTCCTACAGTGTATGTTGGTTGTTAGGGCCAACATACAGTTTAGGTCATTATACAACAGTGTTTGATTGCATAAACCTGTTATTTACCAATCATAATTGAGTATTCCAGAGAGGTGTGAATTACATTTTTATATTTGTATTTGACTTTTCTTAGGCCCGTTGTTTGGGCATTGAGGATCGTTGCCCTGACAACCCATGTCGGATGGTATTGACGTCTCGAAATTTTGATGGAAGCATGCTCCGGTTTGTGCTTCATGCATCATCACCAGAAATCAGACAATCCTGGGCAAATGACATCATACAGATTCTGGAGACACAGTGGAACTTCTTAAATGGTATCATCCTCCTCTAATGAAGGAAAAACTTTGCTATAGATCAGACTACTATCACTATGAATTCCCTCAACTTTCTTTATTCCATAGCCCTGCAGTCTCCTATTGAATACCAGAAGCAAGAAATTAAATCCCTTAGTCTTGGAAAGAACATGACAACATCACCTTCACTGAACTCTATCCTGCAACCCAATAACTCTGCCTCCATAGACCGACAGCGTCTCCCTTGCATGCGCTCCTTGAATTCTGCAAACCCCTCTGTATCTTACTGAAAGGTAAGTATGTGCTGGATAGTAATTATGCATCATGATTTGTTTGATAAAAGTTATGACATGTCTAAAGATATAGCTGTTAATAATGCTATGAGTTTCCAAACATAACACCTTCTAAAATGTATCTGCAATAGACTAACTCATAGACTAACATTTGATTTCACTCCATTCCTATCATTTTCAGCTTTCTGTCTTTCCTGTGAAGGTACCTACTCATCTTTCTCTGCCAATCTGAGCAGAGGCCTAACTACAGGAGATAAAGGAAGCCTTAATGCTATTCCGGACCATTATGTCCAATTTAACTAATTAACGAATTATTCCTCAGCTTGCCATTTCAAATTCATAATTCTGTATCACACAAACCGTATATCTATCCTAATTGTAAGTTCCATTTCAATGACACAATTTTTACCCAGATGTAATACAAAAATTTAAATGAAAAAAAAAAAACACGCTGTAAAAGTGTGAAAAAATCATGTGCAGATGTATTCTTAAGGAGATATTTCATGCTGAATTGACACTTGCATTGTTGTAACCTGATGATAAACTCTTTTAGGTTAACTCAGTCATATTAAATAATTTATTTGACTTGAATAAAAACATATGATCTAGATGTTACCACATGAAGTACATTTTTAGATTAACTGACAAATTATGTTTACAGTCATTTTCTTTACTTAAAATGAATTTAAGCTATTGGGTTGTGGGTTAACTATGTCACTGACATGACATTATTCACATTTTTCAGCATATGCTTAGTTATTGGCAATTATGTAGAATTTTGATATGTTGAACAGACTAGAATTGTGAATGGGGAGACTTACTGTATTTCTCTCTGTTTATGCTGCATAATGTGACCTAGAGGAATATTTTAGGCATTTGGCTTGTCAAGAACTGTAACTTTCAAGTGTGTGTACTTGATCCTCTTGTAAAAATAGAAGAAATATATACATGCTCTGAGTACTTTTTTGGGAACACTGTGGTATATTTGCTGGTGTTGTTGACGTTTTGTGCATTCTGAGATGCTATTCTATTCACTACAATTTAACAAAGTGGTTATCTGAGTTACCATAAGCCAGTCTGGGCCATTCTCTGTTGACATCTCTCATCAACAAGTTGTTTCCATCTGCAGAACTGCCGCTCACTGGGTGTTTTTTGTTTTTTGCACCATTCTGATTAAACTCTAGAGACTGTTGTGTGTGAAAATCCCAGGAGATCAGCAGTTACAGAAATACTTAAACCAGCCCATCTGTCACTAACAATCATAGCACGGTCTAAATAACTGAGATCACATTTCTTTTCCCATTCTGATGGTTGGTGAACATTAACTGAAGCTCCTGACAAATATATACTTTATTTTATGCACTGCACTGCTGCCAAATGATTGGCTGATTATATAATGACATGAATAAGTAGGTGTTCAGGTCTTCTTAATAAAGTTCATAGTGAGTGTATGTATCTAATGTGTTATTATGTCTTTCTGTATTTCACTCCTTTTTAAAAATTAAAAAAAGCATTTGATTTACTGAATGACTGTATGAGATCATTATTTACATTCATTCAAGATTTTCAGTGAAGTTATTTCAGAGTGTATATCCAAATAAATAATTGTATTTATTACTAGTTTAAAGGCGCACTCATTAACTTTTGTCTTTGTGTCATCTTGGACACTGACACCTGGCAGCTTGTATGCAGCGTATAACATGTCAGCCCCCATGTGTGGACCCTCTCCACGTACAATAACAGCTTTTATAAGGTTACTGATATGACTGGAGTCTTAATTTTGATGTGAGTGGTTGTTATTTCCTACATATATTACATAATTGCAACAGTTTTTAGGAGTTACATTTTTTTAATGAGGAAAAAAATACTGAGCGCACCTTTAGGTTTTTCAGGACAGAAGACATGCCACAAAATTGTTTTCACCAAAGCCTTTATCTCAATCCATTCCATGACAAATGCTTTTTCCCCCTTACATTTAAAAAAAGAAAGGAAAACATATAAACATTGTTTTCAGGGGATTTTGCATACTATAATAGCTTCCTTAAAAAAAAAAAAAAAGATCCGTAGGCAGCCATATATGTGCTGGGGGGGGGGGGGGGGGGGGGGGGGGGGGGGGCAGATGATTAGATACCAAATGGTAGAGATACAAAACACCAACAGAATGTTTTTTCTTTCCATGCAGACACTGTGAGGAACCCAGTGATGAGGGGACTGTATCAATGCAATGAAGTGAGAGTAGTAATGAGGTGGCATTTGAGCAACATATAATAAACAAGGAATCAAAAAGTCAATCTCATCATTTAATACACAGCCTAAGTGTCTTTTTTTTAGATATATAGCTCACTATACACTGCAAACAGTTTTTGGTATTTTTGTCTTTTTACCCCCAGTGAAAATATCTAAACATCCTTAAAACAACATCAATTTACCTGAGTAATTTTTTAAAGTAAAAATGTAACAAAATTTAGTGAAGCTTATGCTAAAGACAATAAAGTTTTTTTTCTTCTTTTCTTTTCTTTTGTGCAATGCATTGGGGTAAGAAAAAGAAACTTAATTCAAGATATACTCTCTCAAAACAAGTCTTATAATCTGCTAATAAATTTATCTTGTAAGGATGTAAAGTTACTTTCACTGTAAAACAATACAAAAATACTTATTGAGACAATTACTGTATATCTTGCAGTGTATCATCTATTCAAGTTCACGCCCCCATCAAATTAAGCTAACCTGAAACAAAAGAATCACATAATCTTGCTCCTTTGCTTTTGCATGCTCTTTTGTGACCATACATGCTTATCACCTGAATATACAGGGCAGGTAAACTGAAGCATTCGAACATCATTTTGCAGCTCTTTACTTAGAATTGTAAGGCTGCATTCCCCAATATTTGTCTTTTTTTAGGAAGAAAACAAACTCAGTGACTGAATTAATTCTAAAAATGTTTTTACTATTTTTCTGCGATTTGAGGGGAGCCACATGGCATTCAGAATACAAAAGTGCACAAGTGTTTGTATTTAATGCATTTTCTTTTCATAAATGCACCATTTCATGTTACATTTGACCTGTGTACTCATTTAATTCGTTCATTCCAACTGATTCTCTCATTTGTTTTGTCACACTGAATTCTTATTTCCTTAATCTCTTTTAAGGCTTTATGGATAGCCATGCACTTTTTACTCCTGTATGGCACCATTTTTAGTCCGGTTATAACAGAAAAGGTGAAGAGAACAATCACACATACAAACACACACTCAGACACAAAGGGAAAAACTTTGAGAATTCCATAATGTTCAACATAATTTGCAGAATTTTTGGTTTGATGTGTAATGCAGGAATCAGTCTTACAGGCTTCACACTGTTTAGGAGCAATAAAAGGCCCACTCAGTGTCGTTTAAAACCTCTACTTATCTCTCTCTCAATCTCTCTCTCTTTCTCTCTCTCTTAAATACACCCAAAAAATACGCAAAGAAACATTGTATGATACAACTAAAATAATCTGCAAGAATACAGTACATTGAAATAGAGTGCAATTACACCTGTTTCTTACATGATTTAGCTCTTCAGAAGGAGGCTGCATATAGTCTGTAGTGGTCCAATTTTCAGGGCCATTTTTTTTTTTTTTTTTTTGTGGACAAATATAAATTGTGCCCCCATTCAAGAAACTCAAGTATGAATTTCTAAACAAAATACATAATTTTTTTTTTTAAACTAATGAGTTGGATCAGAAAGAAGCTAAATTTCACTTAGTATACTAGGCAAAGGGTGGTTACTTAAAAGTATCTAAAATATATAAACTAAATAAATAGTTTTCATTTGTTTATTTTATTTTCCTCTATAGTAATTGGTTATTTGTTTTTTGGTCACTGAATCATGTAAATTCTTCCGTTTGTATTTCAAACCTTTGATGACTTTACTATAACTATTACCATGTGGAATGGAGTGTTAAATGAAAATCTTATTTTTTTCCATATCTACGCAATATACCCTGAAATTTTTCATTTAAAAAGTGTTGCTTTTGGTTAGTTAATGATCTTAGCCATTCTGGATAGCAAAAGGTCCAGTGACTGGATCCTTTTAAAACTGTTTAAAAGAAAAACCCAGCTCAAGCACGTGCGCGCGCGCGCGCACACACACACACACACACACACACACACACACACACCCACACACAATGACTTTATGGTAAGTGCCATTGGACTTTAATTAGTTTCCACTCATGATTGGTGACTAACAAAATCTGGAAAAAGCCACTTTGTAAAAGATATAGCAGAAGTGGATTTTGACTTCATATTGCTGAACCACAGATCAGACAACTCTTCTGCTATTGAAACCAGGCTGCATGCACAGTGGGTTTGGTAAGGGATGCCATCAATACGAGACCCCAGAATTGACAAAACATTAACATAAAAGAAAAAAAAATAATAATAATTAAGTCATACCAGGACAGTGATTAAGCCTTTGGCACAGTCACTATTTAGAAATGAAAAAATATTCAAACTCAGATTGTTAGAAATATTTTAACTATGTATTAGTTATAGAGAGAGAGTGAGAGAGAGAGAGAGAGAGAGAGAGAGAGAGAGAGAGATATGTTGGTTTGTCTGTGGTTTGCTTATGATATTAAATCTGTTCCTTTTTTTAGTGGAGCTGAGGTTCCAGTCTCTCCAATTTTAAGTCAATTTGTTTTAGTGCAAACGTACAGAGAGATGACCCTCAATGAAAAAGACACATATACACATGTACGCACAGTTAATGCCAGGCAGGGAGCTGATGACACATTCCATGTGAATGTCCCTAAGAAGGTATCTTCCTTTGAACTGGATTTAAAAATGTAAAAGTCATGGTTCAAAACATTTACCTCCACAGTCTTCTCTTTGTTCTTCAGTTTCAAAAGAAAGTTTCTTCTGTAGTTCCATCAGTTAAATGTGATATTTAAACATTATTGACTGAGGAGAAAATTATGGCTGAATTGATATGCATAATTTACGGAATGGTTTGATCTGTATCTAAAGAATTCTTCTGAACCAAAATAAAGCTTAAGGGAAAAGACACAAAAATACGACATCAATTCTTCAGTTATCAAAAAAATGTTAATCAGCCATCACTGCGCATCTCATCTGTCAGTCATGTTTGATCACATTATCCCTTACAAAAGAAGATATCTATTTGAACTCTCCAATATTCACATGGAACTACACAGAGTACATATGCACCACACCTAAAGTCTCTTCACAGGCCCCTTTAGCTACTCAGGGAGAGAGTGTTCGTCTGAGGGAGAATGAGAATAAGGGACAGAGGGCACAGTCAAGGTTTGTTCAGTTGTGTGTTAGACACTGGAAGCGGTTTTTGAAGTACAAGAGGCCATTTTTGGTGTGCGTCGCATCAGATGAAGCAGGGGGGTAACGGAACTTCGCATATGTTTTGTCGCTTTCTGACTGGCCCCATGGAAGCTTGATCTTAGTGGCGTGGTTCACGATGACATCATCGCATGATCCAACATGCAGGGAGCCAAGCCCATCAATGAAAAACTCTAAAAAACAAAATATGGAAATGAGTTTTTCATGAAGCATAGTGTTCTTTTTATGTGTATAATAACTGTGTGTTTGTAATTGCACAAGTCTACAATTCACTTTAACCTTGTGCAATCCTGCGTACACATGCGTGGATATTGTCTTGTGGTTTTGATATAAGCAATGCATAATCTAAATTCATTTAAACTGACTAATATCAGTTCAGAAGACTCTGGGCTGTCAGTAAAGGTACATTTTGATGTACAAAGTCATGTGACAAAACAACATGGTGCCGAGTGTGTCTTTGGGAGAAAAGCAGCAGAGTGTGTCTTTGGGAGAAATGCCAACAGAACTACATCTGGTAAGAAAAATAATAAGACCTGTTTGAGTCAGTAGATTAGAGTCTCTAGTTTCAACCGATATACCATTTTAAAAAAAAAATTGCGATTTATTGTGAAATGCCATGCTGCTAAACACAATGTTCATTATTGTTTACTTGAGCGCGTTTTTTCCTTAGAAATCCTATTTTCTTATTTTTATTTAACATGGTTGGCAGTGATTGGATGATGCTGATAATTACACTGAATCAGAATTAAGTATGCTAATTTCTGATGCAATGTCTGTAATGTCTTAAAATCATGAATAACCAACACTCCTGGAAACAAACAATTTGTTTTAAAAAAAACAAAATGTACTGTAAATAATGATGTCATCCAGACATGCGTTATGAGTTTTCTGTCCATGAGCCGCTGAAACATAGTATCAGCTTGTAAATCCTTTACACTGCTTGCATAGTGTATGTGACATAAATGTTAGAGTGAAAAAAATAATGTTTATGTACTATAACAACTTACAACTTTTTACAAGTTTTTGTGAAAATAAAGAGACTTACATTGGATTGTTATCAGGCTCCCACTTCCTCCTTTGGAGAGTTAAGAGCCTTGTCACAGTGGTGCCGAAACCTGGGAAGGAGGAAGGATACGCTGCCATGATGTCCTTGCCGCTGGAAGAAGCCTTCGATTCCCATGCCAGCATCCACCAAGCACAACACCAGGCCCTCATGGAGCTGCGGAAGGAGCAGGAGAAGCGTTTCGAGGTGCTCCTCCAGGACCTGCAGGTGATGCAGAGCTTGCTACCCCAGAAGGGAGCTTTAGCTGTAACCCCAGCATTAGCAGGACCCCATGTGATGCTCACGAAGATGACACCACAGGACCCTCCCAGTTCCTTCCCCAAAACCGGTTCCCTAGTCCCATGGGCTGTTCATCCCCCTGGCTTTCCCTAACCCTCTCCTCTCTTCACCACAGGCTGGTGAATCCACTGCCTGATTTAACAGGAGCGTACCGGATACCTGTGAGTATAAAGGGTTGTTATCAAACCTCCATTCACCAAAGCTTGATTCAATCCGAGCCGTTTAATACAAGCTTGCAGGTGAAGGTAAAGCCTGTGAACGAGGATGTTCATGATTACCTGTTAGTGAAGGGCATCGCTTTGTGTTGGTTCTGGTGGACTATGCAATGAGTTCAGCACGTAGTGTTGTAGAGGCACTCCTCAGAATAATCTCCTGAAATAAATTCTCACTGATCGAGGCACAACGTGCCGTCCACTTTAATGGCCCGATGAGGTCCATACCAATTCTTTCAAAGGGGACCTCGATCAATGGAAAGGGATGCAATGACAATCTTGAGGTTGATGGCAGATTCACAAGCTGACATTCACGGCATGTCACACACCATTTGCGAACATCCCTGTGAATGCCCGGCTGATAGAAACAGACGTTCAGTGTTTTTTTCAGGCCGAAGTGACCCACCATCGGATTATAATGAGCTGTCTGGAATAAAATTTCCCAATGGCTCTTGGTACTAATAATTGGGTTGTATTTTTCTTTGTCTGAGCATCCTGTGTCACTCGGTACAACTGATCCTTGATCATTTAAAAATACGGCTATGCAAGCATGTCTGGCTGGAGATGTTGACCATCAATCACTTTCACTTGATCAAAGGCATGCCTAAGGGTCACGACTAGCGTCTGCTCCAGAGGGAAATCCCCTGCAGGGAATCCTCAAAGTCAGTGAATCACAAACCACACACCGAGACACGCTGAATAATGGTGTTGTGCTTGGTGGATGCTGGTGACTTGAAGACTTCTTCCAAAGGTGAGGATGTATATTCTTCCTCCTTCCCAGGTTTCAGCACCACTGTGATAATGTTGTAACTCATTATGAAGTGAGAGCCAGATAAAAATCCAATGTAAGTCTCTTTATTAATTTTCACAAAAACTTGTTGATTTTCAGCCAACGCTCATACACACAGCTTTGTGCGTTGATACCGACACTGACTTTCTATAGCTTGGCCAGTCTTTTGATGAAAATGTCCTTTAAATTTAGTCACTAATTAGTTATATCATATTTATTAGTTTTAGTCAGTTTTAGTCTGACAAAAATTACATATAATTTTAGTCAACTAAAATAAAATCTTTTAGTTGACAACGATGCGCAAAATGGACAAAAATGTTTGGCAAACTCTAGACCAAACTTTATCAAATATTCAAACATATAGAGAAAAAATTTAAAAGTGTAATAAACATGTAACTATACATAGCCTACTATCCTTGTGATAAAAAATTTGCTTCTAAAATAATAATGAATAGACTGAAGTATTAGCTTTTAGAATTTAGCCTACTGTACTCTGAATTCTTTATGCTTTAGAGACTTATTAATTTCCGTGAAAGGATATCACATTGCGTGTAGTGTGTTTCTTACGGAAATAGTATATTCACAACACAAGTTATGCAATGCAAATAACGTATATTCTGACTAGTTCACCTGTTCATTCCCTTCACTGTGCAGTTGTGTACATATACAGTATGTTTTGGATATAGACTACTATTGTGATTAAAATCCTGTATAAATAGGATTTGTTTGAATTAGGTATTTACCCCTTTTTGAATCAGTTAATTTTTCCTATGTTCAACGCACGCAGCTCAAGTGGAGAAATATCCAATTATTAATGGGTTAGACAATATCTGATATCATGTTCTATATACAGATTCTATAGATGTTTCTTCTCCTTTTCATATCTTGCACTGTTACTATCTTGCTGTATAATATTTATCTCACCATATTTTCGTCAATAGTATGCTGTAAAGCATAGGTGGAGCGTGTGTAAGGCTTAGCCTTTCCCTGGCCACGGACTTGAGACTAGCAATATACAATTCGAGTGACATTTTATCCCTCAAAAGCAGCCTGCCTGCTACTACTAGTTGCTTTTATAAAGAAAAGTTGCCCATAATTGCTGGTCTAGGATCAGTTTCCACCACTCCAAAACCAAATGATAAGCGCAGCTGGGCTGGCTCAGCTGTGGTCTGTGGAAAACGTAAATTGCATGCCGTGTGCACGCGCAGAAATAATTCATTTATGCAGGATTTCTTTTTTTTGATAAACAATTTTTAAATAAATGAAAGCAATATAATTCATAAATTACAATGTTTTTATTAAATTGTGATCACTTTAAATACAAATTCATTCATTTTAAAAAAATAGTTAATGACACCCATATCCGGCACTCGCCTAAAAACACGGGTTTATGTGCTTTAGAGAAAAAAAAGTGATTTAGGCTATTAGGCTAATTTTGAGCTGGCAGCCAATTTAGTTGACATAATGGACATAGGAACATTTTTCAAGACAAAGACTTCAAGCTGCAACGATCTAAACAACAGCCCTTACCCATCCAATTCAAGTGTGCAAAAATCTGACAAAAACTTTCTCGTCTTTCTCGAAAGCTCGTCTTCACAGATATCAACAGATACAGCCGGTGAGTCTGGCTGCATCAGGCCTTGTGAACGGATCTTTGAGTGTGTTACCAATAAAAGCAGCACACCTGTAGATTTTGGCACAAAGGAAACTGGACCATCACAACCCTACTTGCCCGAATACCCCAAAACATTGTTCAGCAAGCAGAACCGGTCATTTTCAAAGAATTGAATGCGTTCAACAATGGGCCAGGAGAGGCTTTCATCCTTGAGTCTGCTGCATATTGAGAGTGACATAACCACAAAACTAAACAACGAGGACATCATCAACGCATATGATGCCAGGTCTAAATGCAGGATTTTGCTGCATTAGGTAAGGCAGTGTTTATTTATATTGGCTGCCATGCATACGTGCTTGCTTTTTTGCTAAAATTAACAGTTTGTAAACGTATAGTCGCGTTAATAACAAATGAGTTAACGGGAGCGTTTATACTGGGACTTTTAAGTTGTTGCTAGGCGACACGTTGGTTAAAACTACATGGTTATATGTGGTAGGAAATCTATTTAAATGCATCAAGGGGTAGAGCACATCTTAGCCTTACCCTGGAGTTGGTTCATCCTCCGCCTATGCTGTAAAGGAATTTAAGGGAAAGGAGGAGGCGAGAACCGGCTTGACAATATAAATAATATTTTAATGATAAACTTAAGACAAAACACACACATGACGGACATGTCCATAAATTATCTCTCTCTCGTCGTACCACCGTCTGAGATCGGCCTTTATCCCTCTCGGAAGCTTGATTAGCCTGATACGGGTCCATGTGTGTATCATCACGACCCGGCCCTGTCCTCCACCCTGCCACATTCCTCCCTCGTTCTTTCAGGCTGGGGAGCCCCTACACCCCCACCCCCCTCTTTCCCTGCGGAAATAATTAAAATGGGTGGGGGGGTACTTCCTGTAACAGTGTAGTACCCCCCCCAAAAACACTACAATTTAAAAGACAGGGAAAAGGCCAATGCAGAGCAGCAGCGAGAGAGAGAGAGGAGAGAGAGATAAAAAAAATAAACCTACTCGCCGGTTCTCTGATACACCGTCGCATGGTCCTCGATCGCTTCTCCACCCTCTTAGGCGGATGACAGCCGCTTCTCCCTGGGCAGACCAGAGTTAGACTCATGACCCTCGGCAGTCAGAACGCCCCTCCGTGTTCTCGGCGACTCGTGGGGACACTCCTCTGCCCCTGGCAGCGACCCTACCGCTCCAGGTGGGCGGGGAGACACTTCCCTCCTCCCCTCGCGGACGGCGGACTTTCTTCGACCCCTCCACGTTTCTGGGGGATGGCAGCGGCTCCATCGCTCCAGGCAGTCGGGGAGTCCAGTCCCTCATGGACGACGACCGTTCACCGCGTCCGGGCAGTCGGTCTACTTCCTCTCCCGGTGGATGGTAGCGCCGCTCCCCTGCGTGGACGGCAGTGTCGAGGACTCCGCAACGGGTATCCCTCCTCCTTCCCGGGCTTTGGCACCAGTGTAAAGGATTTAGACGGGCAAGGAGGAGGCGAGAACCGGCTTGTCAACATAAATAATATTTTCATTATAAACTTAAAACAAAGGACAAACACACACATGACGGACATGTCCATAAATGAACTCTCTCTCTCGTCGCACCACCGTCTGAGATCGGCCTTTATCCCTCTCAGAGGCTTAATTAACCTGAAACGGGACCGGGTGTGTATCATCACGACCTGGCCCCGCCCTCCGCCCTGCCACATATGCTTTAATAAAACACTTTAATTATAGTCATTATGCACCATTTTCGTCTCGTCTTCGATATCGTTGATGAAATCAAAAAAACCTTCGTCAATGAACGTTTTCATCAGTGATTTCATTGACGAGATTAACACTGAGCATGGTATTTTTTCTCTCCCTCTTTCTCCCCAATTTGAATGCCCAATTACCAATGTGTTCTAGGTCCTTGTGGTGGCATAGTAACTCACCTCAATCTGGGTGGTAGAGGACGAATCTCAGTTGTCTCAGTGTATGAGACCTTCAATCCGTGCATTTTATCACATGGCTTGTTGAGTGCGTTACCATGGAGACCTTGCGTCTGTGAAGGCCCACAGCTAACACCTGTGAAGGCCCACACTATTCTAACTGGCATCAACGCACAATCACCGAGCACCCCACCGAGAGGGAGAACCACACATTATAGTGACCACAAGAATGTTATCCCATGTTACACTACCCACCCTAGCAACCAGGTCAATTGGTTACTTAGGAGACCTGGCTGGAGTCACTCAACATGCCCTGGATTAGAATTCTCGCCTCCAGGGATGGTAGTCAGCGTCAATACCACTGAGCTTCCCAAGCCTGATATTATTTAAAATTTCACAACTTAGTCCCACTGTCCACATATGTTTTTAGGGAAACTATTTGCTCTAGATTTTTATTTTTATTGTTTATTGCTACTAGTTACATATCAAAAAGTTAAATGGAAAATGCACACAGCAGTCACTCTCTGGTCTCAGGAGGTTAAAGGTGCACTCAGTAATATTGTGTTTATATTGAGCTGATGCCTAGCAGTGTAGATGCAGTATCACACAAAAACAGTAGTTCTCAGTATAGGGTGACTGCCATTTGCAATCACCCTATATATATTACTATATTTTGTGAGTGAAATCCAAATATTTGTCTGGTCATATGATCTTAACATGGTGACCTATGAATGTGTGCCCAGCACCAAAATAAAGCAGAGTTTTCAGAGTCTTCATCTAATGTGAGTGTATTTAACATTCCAACTTATCCTTGGAGAAAACATCATGGTATGCTGAATTGGATTTGCAAATTTCCTTTTCCACTTATCAGACACATCATATTTGGTCAACATATGTGAATTACATATTGTTCCGTGCACATCAGATTGTTTTCATTCTGTTTAAAGCAATCATTTAAATTATTATTTCTTATAATAATGAATATGAAATTAATGAAATAATGAAGATGACGCTACATTTTTGTTTGTAAATATCTTATAACAATATCCATGTGACTCCAAAATAAGCTTGAGTAAACTTTCCATAATAAAAATAATAATAATAATAATAATAATTTTATCATGCAATATAGATGTGTTAAATTAATTGAATATTATATATATATATATATATATATATATATATAACTAATGTATGTAATATATAAATAATAAATTAATATCATTTTATTAATATAATATTAAAATGTATTAATATAATAAAAACAACATATATATATATATATATATATATATATTAGGGCTGTCAATCAATTAAAATTTGTAATCAAATTAATTATATGATTAATTAATTAATTATATGATTAATTAATCGCGATTAAACACATTTAATCGCATATACAAATATTTGCTGAGAAAGCCCCTCATATTACAATAATTCAATATATAATGAAATAATTATTCATAGTTATCTTTAAATATTAAAAAATGATATATATGATATATATATATATATATATACACTACCGTTCAAAAGTTTGGGGTCACTTGTCTGAAATGTTTCTCATGATCTTAAAAATCTTTTGATCTGAAGGTGTATGCTTAAAAGTTTGAAATTAACTTTGTAGACAAAATATTATTCTGCCAAAACATATACATTTATTTAATTACAAATCTAAAATTTCCTAAAAAAAAAAAAAGTTTTTGAAATGAATGACTTGGATCAAAATATGAAGAAAAGAAGCCAATAAGTGCCCAACATAGATGGGAACTCCTTCAATACTGTTTAAAAAGCATCCCGGGGTGATTCCTCAAGAAGTTGGTTGAGAAAATGTCACGAGTACATGTCTGCAAAATCTAGGCAAAGGGTGACTACTTTGAAGATGCTAAAATATTACATAGTTTTGGATTTATTTTGGATTTTTTGGTCACAAAATAATTCCCATATTTCCATTTCTATTATTCCATAGTTTTGCTGACTACTATTATTCTAAAATGTGAAATAAATAAATAAATAAAGAATGAGTAAGTGACCCCAAACTTTTGAACGGTAGTGTATATATATATATATATATATACACACACACACACATATACATATATATATATATTCAGATAATTAAAATGCATTACATTCTTGTGGCAGAAGAGTTAATCATTGATTAGACATTAGAATACAATGTATCGTTTACTACCATATCATTGATCATAAGTCAATCATTGGCATACAGTTCACAGCAATCCATTTCACAAGTGAATTTGTCAGTCAGTTTGAGATTCATTATAAGGGCTTGTTTAAGGTCCCGTCAATTTCAACAAGCATCAGACATGCTTGTGTAGCGTCTCGGGTGCGTTGCGTCATAAACATTTTTAGGTCACTGTATCAAGTTAATTAGTTTAATACTTAGAACACATATTGAGATCTCTTCTTCGGATTTGTGCTCCATCAAATGTTTTGAACGCAAGAACGTAACAAATGTCTGTTTTGTGCTGTCTGGTTGTTTTCTTCACTGTATACATCTCTTGTATAAGAAATGCATTTCTTGTATAAGCTTGCATTTCTCAGGAATCTTCCTTATTACAATCTGGAGGCATTGCGATCAATTGCGTTTTTTTAACGTGTTATTTTTAATAAAATTAATCACACTGAATTAACGCGTTAAATTAGCAGCCCTAATATATATATATATATATATATATATATATATATATATATATATATATATATATATATATATACTACTAGTCAAAAACACTTACTCAATCTTTATTATAATTTTTTTTTTTCACATTTTAGATTAAGAGTAAAGTCATCAAAACGTCACAGTTACTGTTGTAACCTCCATTCCCTGAGGGAGGAAATGAGATGTTGTGTCGAATGAAGAGACACAAGGGGTCATCCTTGGGAGCCTCGTGTACCTCTGAACTTGAGAAAAGGCCAAAGAGAAATTGGCAGACAGAATTTGCATGTCCTGCCCCCGGACTTATGGGTATAAAGGGAAGCGGGCGTGTGTCTGTCTGTCAGGTTTTTGCACTGAGGAGCCAAAAATCTGGTACGGCCATTTACAGTGGTAGGTCTAGTGCCATGGCAGAAGGGACACAACGTCTCATTTCCTCCCTCAGGGTACGGAGGTCATGACATTCCCCTTCTGTCACTCACTCAACGTTGTGTCGAATGAAGTAACACAAGGTGTCCCATTCAAAAGCGCCATGCACTAGCCCATGTTACGTGAACTGCTGACACAGGTGCAAGCAGGTTGCTGCATGCTAGAGGCAACTGTATCGGCTGCACATAGCCCTCCCCAACACCCCCAAAAGAGATGTCATATACAGACCTTAGGTTCCCAGCATCCCTTAGGGGGGAACAGATGGTACATGACTAGCATGGGAGCAAGAACCAAGTCCGGCCAATAAGGAGCCACCAAGGTGGCCTGTTCCTTGTCCTCATCTGACCTTGCACAGCACCAGTGCAAGAAGGCTCACTGGCGAAAATGCGTACTTGCGCAGCCTCCGGGGCCAGCTGTCTGCCAACGCGTCTGTCCCGAGAGGGGCTTCTGTCAGGGAGCACCAGAGTGGGCAGTGGGTGTTGTCTAAGGAGGCAAAGAGATCTATCTGTGCCATGCCGAATCGGTCCCAAATCAGCTGAACCACTTGGGGGTGGAGCCTCCACTCTCCGCTGGGCAAAACTTGTCGCGACAATGCATCGGCCGTCGTGTTGCGGTTGCCAGGGATATGAGTGGTGTGCAGTGACCTGAGTCACTGCTGACTCCAAAGTAGGAGATTGCGGGCGAGTTGTGACATATGACAAGGGCGCACGCCGCCTTGGTGATTTATGTACGCTACCATCAATGTGCTGTCTGAATGGATCAAGACGTGCTTGCCCCAAATTAGCGGGAGAAACCTCTGCAGGGCAAGAGATACAGCAAGCAACTCTAGGCAGTTGATGTGCCAATGCAGCCAGGGCCCTGTCCAGGAGCCAGCGGCAGCATGCCCATTGCACCCGGCAAGAAAACAGAGGTCTGTCCAAGGGTAAAAAGTCTGATGGAAGGAGGGGGTGATTATCACATGGTAATACGGCACCATGCCCATCTGAGACTCGAGTCTGTAGCCAGTGCTGAAGCGGTCTCATATGCATCAACCCGAGTGGCGCGTCAGTGGCTGAGGATGCCGTATGCCCCAGGAGCCTCTGGAATTGTTTTATAGGAACTGCTGTGCCGGGCTTGAAGAGATCGAGGCAGCTGAGACTGAGTCTACCTCCATGCCGAGAAAAGAGCTGCTCTGAACCGGGGCGAGCTTGCTCTTTTCCCAGTTGACCTGAAGCCCTAGACGGCTGAGGTGCCTGAGCACCTGGTCCCTGTGAGCTCAAGAGTGAGCCAGGATGAGCCAGTCATCGAGGTAATTGAGTATGCGGATGCCCACTTCCCGTAGCGGGGCAAGGGCTGCCTCTGCGACCTTGGTAAAGAAGCAAGGGGACAGGGACAGGCCAAAGGGGAGGACCTTGTACTGATACACCTGGCCGTCAAACACGAACCATAGGAATGGTTGGTGTTGAGGCAAGATAGAGATGTGGAAGTACGCGTCCTTCAGGTCTACCGCCGCAAACCAATCTAGCTGTCAAACGCAGGTTAGAATCTGTTTCTGCGTGAGCATTTTGAATAGGAGTTTTTGTAAGGCCCAGTTGAGAACTCACAAGTCCAAGATTGGTCGCAAGCCGCTACCTTTTTTGGGTACGATGAAGTAAGGTTTGTAGAAACCCTTCTTCATCTCGGCTGGAGGGACAGGCTCTATTGCATCCTTGAGAAGAAGAGTCGTGATTTTCTGCCTGTAAAGCACTGGCTTTTTCGCCACATACTGAGGTGGAGCGAATACCGCTGAAACGGGGCGGGAGCTGGGCGAACTGAATCGTGTAGCCGAGTTGGATGGTCCTGGCCAACCAGCACAACGGGTCCCTCTAGTGCCGATCACTTTTGACATACCGGCGGGGCTTCGCGGTGGGGGGGAGCAGGTAATAGCGGGTAGGGAGCCAGAAGAGCGTCCCGAGGCTTGGGTGCTGAGAAAAGACATAAAGCACTTACCTTGCTCTGCGCACCCATCAGGGGGCAGATCTTTGAGTGCCTTGGCTTGGTGGACCTGCAGGAGAGCCATGGCATTAAGGGTGGAGGCGGCCTGTCTGGTGGTGCTGTATGCTTTTGAGGTCAGTGATGACGTCATCCTACAGGGTCTGGAGGAGAGTACCGGGGCGGTCCCACCAGGTGGCGGAGTTCTCGGGACACAGGTGGATCTCACTGAGGAAGGACCTGCCCTGTCCACCTGGGGGAGTGAGAATGGACAAGTGGAGGGGTTGGTTCCGGGCAGTAAACGGTGCTCTCCACGAACTTGTCAGCTCATCATGCGGGTTGGGTCATGGCTGGGAGCGGCACCCTGAGCCGAAGTACAGTCGTTGAGCCGCAACGGCTGTGGGGAGGACGGAGGGTTCCAGTCCATATCAAGCATATCGGCCATCTGTGCATCAGCCTCAGGCTGGGTGGGCTGGCCTGAAGGTTGTAGCCCAGTCGAGTCCTCCGCGCCTGGAAGGATGTCATCAGCAGCGGTGATGTCATCATCCAATTCTGGGGGCTCAAGGGAGAATGACGGCTGGCCGCGAGGCGAGTTGCACTCATCCCGAGCTCGGCAAAACCGTGGGGATTTAACCAGGTGTTGGGCGGCTGAAGTGGCATTCACCTTCAGGAAGGAGAGCCGCGACCACAACTCTGCCATGGTAATGTTCTCACAGTGAGTGCATGAACCATCAACAAACGCCGATCGCTGCCCAGGCACACAAGGCAGCGTCTGTGGCCGTCGGACTTGGAGAGATATCGACCACATCCAGGAACTACAGAGGCGGAAGGGCATCTTGAAAAAGACATGTCCTGAAAAGGACATTCAACGCCTGTCTGTGTATTGCTATTTTATGAGTGAAAACTCGAACTCTTTTAGAGAAACAAACTATTTTATGAGGGGAAAACACTCTTTTAGGCAGTGAAAGCGCTGTCGAAGTGCCCAGGGGCGTGGACTGCACAGTGTGCAGAGAGAGAGAACGTCAGCTGGAAATGTGCTGTAAGGTCCAACAGCAGTGCTTCTTGCCAGTAGAGGTGAGTGGAACAGTGGTGAACTCAGCTTGCTGTTGCACAACCACTCGGCTTCGAAGAAAAAATCTGACTGACTGACACACACCTGCTTCCCTTTATACCCGGATGTCCGGGGGCAGGACATGCAAATTCTGTCTGCCAATTTCTCATTGGCCTTTTCTCAAGTTCAGAGGTATGCAAGGCTCCCTAGGAAGACTGCTTGTGTTACTTCATTCGACACAATGTCGAATGAGTGACAGAAGGGGAACTATGCTATATGTTAAACTGTGTTATATTTTAGCATCTTCAAATTAGTCACCCTTTGCCTAGAATCTGCAGACATGTACTCTTGACATTTTCTCAACAAGCTTCTTGAGGTATCATGTTGAGATGCTTTTTAAAGAGTATTGAAGTAGTTCCCATCTATGTTGGGCACTTATTGGCTGCTTTTCTTTATTATTTGGTCCATGTCATCAATTTCAAAAATTACATTTTAGTTTTAGAATGAAATAAATTAATATGTTGGCACAATTATATTTTTGTCTACAAAACAAATTTCAAACATTTAAACGAACGCTTTCAAATCAAAAGATTTTTACGATCATGAGAAACATTTCAGTCAAGTGTTTCAAAACTTTTTGCCGGTGTATATATATGATTATTGTCAGTAGAGTCAGTAGTAGTTCCTAATGTTTTTAACACCATTGAACAAAAGTGAATGCCAACCAATGTTAAATTTACTAATCAAATCCTAAATTATGTTGTGTGACTATTAAATATGTGTATATGCAAAGAAACACAAAATATCATTTTATATAGTAAGTTGGTGTAATGTATGATTCATGGGTTTCATTTTGAAAAAAAAAAAAAAAAAAAAAAAAGATTTGTATGTGCAACTTTCGTTCCAAACTCACCCAGATGTGCAACACGGGCTAGCCGAGGATCAAAGCCAACCTGCTGCACCTTGTCGGTCCTGGCAAGGAAGAAGTTGATTACTCCATCAGTAACCACACAGTGAGGAAAGCCCTGGATGATGTGGTGGAAGCCACGCCTCATGTGCAGACAGTCCCCATCTTCCTCTCCTGCTTCAATTGAGATTGTCTGCCTGTAGGTGGCAGTGTAGCCTGTAGCTTCACGTACTGCTCCTCCAACCTAAATGGACACAGCATCAAGAAAACACTGAACAATGCAAACAAATGGAAGTGGATGAGACTCTTTAGTAATAGCTTTAACTTTCCATTCACTTTCATGTGCTTGGAACTCGTAATTACGATAAATCAGAGTCCACTTGAAGGGCACATCTTTCACTAGAAAGTGCACATATGTGTTGTTTAAATAATATCATCCATTTATAATTATTTTTTATTATTTTTTATCATTACAGACTTGGACAATTGTTTGTATTCAACAACAATTTTTCCTACTGGAGAGAAGGAGAGTCAGAGGATCCACAAAGCCTGTTTAAAGGAATAGGCTATTCCGGGTTCAGAATCGTTCAGTACAAGTTCAGCTCAATCAACAGCATTTGTGTCGATTAGGCTATTACAAAAATCAGTTTTGGCTTGTCCCACATTTTCTTAAAAAAAATGAAATCTGGGGTTCCAGTGAGGCACTTACATATGAGTGAATTGGGCCAATCCGTAATTGTTAAAATACCCACTGTTTAAAAAATAATATGCATGTTAACGTTGCCATGATGACTTAAGGCACAAACCCTAAAATGACTATAAAAATAACTCAAATAATACATGATTTTTAACAGAAGAATTAATGTACACTACCGTTCAAAAGTTTGGGGTCACTTACTCATTCTTTATTTATTTATTTATTTCACATTTTAGAATAATAGTAGTCAGCAAAACTATGGAATAATAGAAATGGAAATATGGGAATTATTTTGTGACCAAAAAATCCAAAATAAATCCAAAACTATGTAATATTTTAGCATCTTCAAAGTAGTCACCCTTTGCCTAGATTTTGCAGACATGTACTCGTGACATTTTCTCAACCAACTTCTTGAGGAATCACCCCGGGATGCTTTTTAAACAGTATTGAAGGAGTTCCCATCTATGTTGGGCACTTATTGGCTTCTTTTCTTCATATTTTGATCCAAGTCATTCATTTCAAAAACTTTTTTTTTTTTTAGGAAATTTTAGATTTGTAATTAAATAAATGTATATGTTTTGGCAGAATAATATTTTGTCTACAAAGTTAATTTCAAACTTTTAAGCATACACCTTCAGATCAAAAGATTTTTAAGATCATGAGAAACATTTCAGACAAGTGACCCCAAACTTTTGAACGGTAGTGTAAGTGCTTTTAAACAATTATAAACTTCACATTTCTGCCTTAAACCCTCCAAAAACTGGCCCCATTAAATTCCATTTTAACTCCCTCACTGTACCTCGATTTTTGCTTCTTCTTTTATTAAGAAAAGGAGGGATAAATCGAAATTATTGTTTGTAGAAATCGTCTTGGTTACTATTGTAACCTCCGTTCCCCGAGGGAGGGAACGAGACGTTGTGTCGCAGGAAGTGACACAAGGGGCCTTCTCGGATGCCAAATCGTACCTCTGAACCTGAGAAAAGGCCAATGTCAAGTTGGCAGACAGAATTTGCATGCCCCGCCCATACGGGTATAAAGGAAAGTGGGGCAGCGAATGCCAGTCAGGATTTTGCACTGAGGAGCCGAAATTATGAAGCACGGCCATTTACAGTGCTAGGTCTAGTGCAGTGGCAGGAGGGACACAACGTCTCGTTCTCTCCCTCGGGGAACAGAGGTTACAATAGTAACCAAGACTTCCCCTTCTGTAACTCTGTCGACTTTGTGTCGAAAGAAGTGACACAAGGGGTCAATATAAAAATACCACTCACTGACCATGTTACGTGACTGTCGGAACAGGGGCAAAGCAGGCTATTTCATGTTAGAGGCACCTGTACCGAGTGCATGTAGCCCTCCCCAACGCTCCCTCAAAGAGTTTTAGCATACCCACCTTAGGTTTTCCCGCACCCCTGAGGGTGAAAAAGGTGTTACATGCTAGCATGGGAGCAAGTCCAGCAGCCACGGCCTTCTCTCTCACTGTGTCTCTCACATAGGATATAAAGCAGCTGGGGCCCAACCTAAGTCGGGGAAGGCGCCCTTTCCCCGGGGGGAGCAGGAGAGCCTGTTGACACAGCAGGTGTCCCGAGGCTAGTGGTGCTGAGAGAAAACTCAAAGCATTAACCCTGCTCCCCGCACCCGGCAGGGGGCAACTTAGAGACTGAGGAAGAGGCCTAAGGAGGCGTCTTCAGAACTCATCAGCGCCGGCGTGCTGGGCGCTGAGGCGGGACAGGAGGCAAGGTAGCTGTCCAGCCTGCAAATTTCCTATATTTCAGTAGGGGAAGACCCTGCAGAGACCAAACCCCGCCCAGTCCAGGGGGAGCTAATGTGTGGTAAATACACCACGAGGGTTGTGAAACGGTGGTAGGTCCAGCCTAACGAAGGGGGGACTCTATAGACACGTGGCCAAGGAGGCGGGGCTGCCTGAGGGAAACACGGGTCTGCCGAGAGGGGAATGTACCATGAAAAACACATCACGGGGAGTTAGCCTGAAGAGGGAACTATGCCTGTGGAGCCCGAACCAGTACAGATCCCTGAGACTCATGCTGGGTCTAGCCGCGAGTTGCTCTGCTGAATTTGCGGGCCAGAAGGCTAGGGAGGAAAAACATCCAGGCAGCGACACTCAGTGGCTGACCTGGGACAGAAGGTGCACTGGATCACTTTGTTGAAGGGCGCAAGATACAAGCGGAACACCCAGTTGGTTGTGTGGCGTTACTGAGTTATACCGGCTCGGACCTGACAAAACAAAGGTCGAGACCGTCTCAACCCTTAGATTATAAAATCTGGCAAAGGTATTGGGTGTTGCCCAGCCCACTGCTCTGCAGATGTCTGCTAGGGAGGTGCCATGGCTCAGTGCCCACGAGGAAGCCACACTTCTAGTAGAGTGTGCTCGGACCTGCAGGGGGCCTTGAGCTCGACTGAATCAAGCGGCTCAAATGGGGGTCTTCTGAAGGCCCGGGAGGACCACTGAGAGATCCCAAGAGGGAAACAGGCTAGGCCGGGGAGGATTCAGTCTCCGGACACCTTTTAGGAACCTGATAATCAAGTCGTGCTTACCAAGGGACTTGCCATCCACAGTGTCATGGTGGGCTGCGATAGCAGCTACATACACCTTCAAGGTGAAGCACTGACCGAACTGTGCATCTCTGTGGGTCTTCGGCTCGGGAAGAACACTTCAGGGCATAAATTTGCCTGGTTGAGGGAGCTCTGTCTTGATTGATCGTGTCTATGACAGCCGGTGGTAGATCTACTAGATCTTCCGCATCCCATCCAGGGGTCAGACGTGGAGATTCCAGAGGTCTGGGTGCGGATGCCAGAGGGTGCCCCGTCCCTGAGAAAGAAGGTCCTTCCTCAGTGAGATCTGAAAACTAGGTATGGGTGGGCCAGAAGGGGGCCACCAAGATGACCTGTTCCTCGTCCTCGCTGATCTTGCACAGCACCGATGCAAGAAGTCTCACTGGGGGAAATGCGTTCTTGCGCAGCCCCCAGGGCCAGCTATGTGCCAGCGTGTCTGTCCTGAGGGGAGCATCCATCAGGGAATACCAGAGCGGGCAATGGGAGTTGTCTTGGGAGGCTGTTTGGCTGTGAGTGGTGCCGGGCACCGAGGTACATCAAGGGAGGGTTCCAATCCAAGCCCACGCTCACGGCAGCCCAGGAAAGCATCTGTGCGTCCGCCTCAGACTGGGCGGGCTGCCCAATCGAGTCTTCTGCATCAGACGCCTGAACGCTCTCCGATGCAGCGGTGATGTCATCATCCAAGCCCGGGGGCTCGAGGGAGAGCACTGGCTGGTCATGCGGCGAGTCGCGCTCATCCCGAGCCCAAACGGAAGCACACAAGCATGTCGGGGGGGCGGGTGGTTCGTGGGGATTTACCCGGTGAAACCGAGCCCTTCGTTATCCCCATATAGCCTTCATCGCCAGCCGGGTCGTCCTCAATCCCGTGGGAAGAAGGAGCGACGCGGGGGGCAGCTGAAGTGGCATTCACCTTCAGGAAGGAGAGCCACGACCACAACGTTGCCATGGTCATGTTCTCGCAATGAATTAAAAAATGTGTCAGTTATCTGTAAAAATGTAAGCTGATAGTAGCAGATAGTTTTTTTTATTATTATTCCTCTGTGTTCCTCTGATAATTACGTTGTTAAAATTGAAGCGAGAGCATGCAAAGAAAAATTTGATTATATGGAAACGTCCTTCATCAGCAAACACAACGTGTCTCCAACTTCATATATTATGAACAATAATAATTAGGGCTAAAATTTTTTATCAAATTAATTACATGGTGTCCCGATTAATTAATCGCGATTAATCGCATATACATATTAATATCAATATATAATTATACATAGTTATCTTTAAATATTTTTAAATTATATATATATATATATATATATATATATATATATATATATATATATATATATAAAATAAAATTATAAATATTCAGATAATTAAAATGCATTCTTGTGGCTGAAGAGTTAATCACTGATAATACAAAAAGCGGCTTTAGAATACAATGTATTGTTTACTACCATATTATTGATCATAAGCCAGTCATTGGCATGCAGTTCAAAGCAATCCATTTCACAAGTGAATTTGTCAATCAGTTGGAGATTTATTATGAGGGCTTGTTTAAGGGCCCGTCAATTTACACCTGCATCAGAAATGCTTGTGTAGCGTCACGGGTGAGTTGTGTCATAAACATAAAAATGTGCCATGTTAAATATAGTTTAATACTCAATCTATAAACACATCTTGAGATCCCTTAGTTCGCATTTGCGCTTCTTCAAGTGTTTTGAACGCAAGAACGTAATGCATGTTTGTGTTGTGTGTCTGCTGAATGTTGTTTTCTTCACTGTATAAACTGCGTGTTGCTCATACAGCTGAAATTTCACTTACTTCCCTCTGGAGTAAACAGGTGGTACTACAAGCTTGCATTTCTCAGGAATCTTTCCTATTATGGTCCAGGGGTATCTTAACTATTATTTTAATGCATTATTTCTTGTCAAATTAATCGCACTGAATTAACACGTTAAATTGACAGCCCTACTTAAAACATTTTACACAATAATTGTATCCCCGGACGGTAATGAGGAATATTCTTGAGAAATTCAAGCTTGAAATATCAACTGTTTTCTCCAGGGTGCAGTAAGCGAAACTTCATACAGGCAACGCACAGCATTATTTCTAATTATTTAAATATACTGTTTATAATTATTTCATCATTATATATTGAATTATTGTTGTTTGAGGGGCTTTCTCAGCAAATATTTATATTTTACGTATAAATACGTATTTAAATACAAAATATAAGTAACTGTATTCCACTACTGTTAAAATTAAATCATTAGAATTTAGAAAACAGTTACATTCAAAATGTATTTTGATTACTGAAGAGATTACTTTGCATTTTATTGTCATTTGTTTAATTTAATATTTAGTTCTTTCAGATGGAAAACATTTATACATATAAATGATGCGCTCCAAAGTGCAATTGAACAATAATGAAATACTTTCTTGTGATGTGTTACATTCATACGAGCAGACAGAAAAGTACGTTTGAAGTAAGTTTGTAGCAGAAGAAAAAGAAATAAACCCTGTAAATTGTCAGCTTTACGCTAAGCTAAAATGCTATTTCTATCCATTTTACTTGCACAAGATACTAGGCACTGTATCACTTTTCCCCCGGAGATAAATGGTTTAGTCCGACAAATCATGGAGCCAAACATAAAAAGTCTGTATTCCGCACATTTAATGGCAGATACACGGGCTGCACACTCTTCTCATACATGAGAAAATTAACAAACCATTAGTGTCACAAAACATAAAAGTACAATAAAGGTCAGAGAGAGCAGCTCGGTCATCATCCTCCTGCACCTGCACACAGACAGATTAGTAACTCTCTAATCACACAGCACACGCATATGCAAATGAGATGGTCAGCATCTTAAAGGTACCCTGCATACTAATCAAATCAAATCAAATCACTTTATCATCACACTACCATGTACACAAGTGCAGTTCCGAGCAACATAGCAGTCATGACAGTGACGAGACATATACCAATTTACAATAAACAACATATTTACACAACACAATTTACATATCAGATGTACACATACTTACACAACACAATCCTATTATACATTGTACAGTAAACAATACACACAATATAGAATACACATACAATAAAAATAAAAAATAAGAGTATATAAATATATATGCAGATTGTTATATTGTGGAGAATATAATTATGATAGTCCAGTGTGAGATAATATATTAATAAAGTGCAGTGCTGATTGTTGATCGTGAGAGATCAAGAGTTCAAAAGTCTTATTGCTTGGGGGAAGAAGCTGTCATGTAGTCGGCTGGCGCGGGGTCCTGATGCTGCGATACCGCCTGCCTGATGAAAGCAGTGAGAGCAAACCATGACTCGGGTGGCTGGAGTCTCTGATGATCCTCTGAGCTATTTTCACACACCGCCTGTTATATATGTCCTGGAGGGAGGGAAGCTCACCTCCGATGATGTTTCTGGCAGTTCACACCACCCTTTGCAGGTCTTTGCGGTTGTGGGCGTGCTATTGCCGAACCAGGCGGTGATGCAGCCAGTCAGGATGCTCTCTACAGTACTGGTGTAGAACCGTGTGAGGATGTGGTGGTTCATTCCAAACATCCTCAGCCGTCTCAGAAAGAAGAGGCGCTGGTGAGCCTTCTTCACAACAGCCTCAGTGTGGACGAACCATGTGAGTTCCTCAGTAATATGGACACCGAGGAACTTGAAACTGCTGACTCTCTCCACCGGTGCTCCATTAATGGTGATGGGGCTGTGTTCTCTGTCTTTCTTCCTGAAGTCCACTACAAGCTCCTTGATTTCACTGAAGTTGAGGGAGAGGTTGTGCTCCTGAACAGCGTGTCAGAGTGTGCACCTCCTCTCTGTAGGCTGTTTTATCATTGTCAGTGATCAGACCTACCACCGTCGTATCGTCAGCAAACTTGGCATTGGAGCTATGTGTCGCCACACAGTCATGTGTGTACAGGGAATACAGGAGTGGGCTGAGAACACAGCCCTGCGGGGCTCCAGTGTTGAGGGTCAGTGATGAGGAGATGTTGCTGCCCATTCTAACCACCTGACGTCTGCCTGACAGGAAATCCAGGATCCAGCTGCACAGCAAGCTGTTTAAGCCCAGAGCCTGGAGTTTCTCAACAAGTTTGTAGGGCACTATGGTGTTGAACGCTGAGCTGTAGTCTAAAAACAGCATTCTCACATATGTGTTCCAGGTGGGAGAGATCAGTGTGTATTGTAGATGCAATGGCATCATCAGTGGAGCGGTAGGCAAACTGCAGTGGGTCCAAAGAGGTGGGCAGCACAGAGCAGATGTGATCTCTGATTAACCTCTCAAAGCATTTGCTAATGATGGGGGTCAGAGCAACAGGACGCCAGTCATTTAGGCAAGTGATTTTGACTTGCTTTGGTACAGGCACAATGGTTGACGTTTTGAAGCATGTGGGGACTACAGACGCTCTGATGACACAGCCCGGAATGCCATCTGGGCCTGCGGCTTTACGAATGTTCACCCGTCGGAAGGATCGGGTTACATCCGCAATAGAGACGGAGAGTGAACCAACCTCTGCAGCGTCAGCCACGAGTGCTCTCTACCAGAAAAAATCTACCAGTGCTGAAGAAGTAATCCAAAGTATTTAGAATACATTACTAACCTTGAGTAATCTAACGGAGTACGTTATAAATGACATTTTACAGCATGTATTCTGTAATCTGTAGTGGAATACATTTCAAAAGTAACCCTCCCAACCCTGATAATAATGTATAGCTATAAAAAAACCTTAATATGGTTAATATTAAATATAGAGCATTGAAGCGGAGCCAAGTCTCCATAATTTCAACAAAAGAGGTGTGTTTCAGGCTTGTTTACCGTTTTGCCGGCACGTCCTGCTGGATATTTTCATCATTACAGCAGAAACAACTTAAAATACTCCGTCAATTTTGGGTATACAGATAAGTGTAAGACATCATTAGAGACTATAAAGGGTCTACTTTTATTTGTGTACACTCATAATAACAATGAAACATTGTGCTTTTGTAAAATAAAGAAAATAAAAAGGGTGAGCTTTCAGCTGTCTCTGTGTTCACGAGCATTTTTCAGAAACATGTCACAAAATTGAACAGAAACTCAGCGAATACTTATCACTCAAACATGAAACATATGTCTAAAGAAAGCTTTACATGTCTACTTTTTAATAAACCAATTCAAATTTAAAACAAATATTCTCCTGCAATGCATCTGTTTGAAACAAAGCAATGTACACTTTTTACTGGTCTATCTAATTATCTGTAATGTGATGTGCTGAGACAATCAACGCAAATGTACACGCCCCCGACTGTGAGGTTTAATGTAAACAAAATTCATTCAGTTTTCTGCGCGTTTGCAATGATACACAAGCGAGAAAGCTCCAGGATTGTAAGGAAGAGTTAACATTTTCATCAGAAGAAGAGCGGGACTCCGATGAACGTTTGTATTTTGAAGAGAGACTTGATCCAGCCAAGGATACAAATTCGGACGAGTAAGTCAATTAGTTTTCATTAGTTGACATGCTATTTTATATAAACTTGAACATATTTTACTAGTGGGAGTGTTTCTAGACTAGCCAAACAGGATTCAGAGTATTGAAATTTGAAATATGTCCTAATAAGCAAGTTTTAGTTACATTTAAATGCTGTTTCGGCTAAAGCAGGTGTTTCAGTTGTATACTGTATGATATACAATATAAAAACAAGATGAATGTTTAGATTATATTTTAACTAGAGGTTATGCTGCCTCATTATCATCAACAAAGCTTGTGCTTGCAAATATGTGTTCAGGTTAAATGAGTAAAATGCACTTTAAACATGCCCATATTAGTAAATCAGCATATTATAATGATTTCTGAAGGATCATGAGACACTGAAGACTGCAGTAATGATGCTGAAAATTCAGCTTTGATCACAAATTGCATTTTACAATATATTTAAATAGAAAACTGTTCTTTTAAATTGTAAAAAGAGTTCAGAATATCAATGTTGTTTCTGTATTTTGGATCAAATAAATGCAGTCTAGATGAGCAGAAGAGACTTCTTTTAACGGTAGTGTAGGTCTAAAATTAAGTAAAGTATTTATGTAAAGAAAATATATAGTCAGATTACTTATTTTAACTTAAAACTTGATTTGGATCATTAAGTCTCCTCACATTCATTCTCTTTCTGTCAAATTCCTCATTGATAGGCCCAGGGGAGGAGTCTTTTGTCTCTCAGGTGTGAATTACAATCTATATTCATGATCGTTCACGCCTCCTCACATTTGACCTTTCTAACACTAAAAGTGTCTTACAAAAGTTAAATTACTATATTGTTTTGTATGAATGATTGATCAGGATGGTTTTCACATCATTTTGTAGCAAAAACTCTAGGCTACAAGATCCAGTTCTCAAAAGTCTTGTGGACAAATGTTTAGTATATAGTGTTATATGGCCTAATTTCAGTGACTTAAAATTTTAGTTTTTTCAAAAACCACGCATAAACGTTATTTTCTCAAAAATACAAACATGTACACACATGTTGCTCACATATTATTGTAGCCCTGTTTGTTCTGAATACAGTGTTATCAGACTTTAGCCAGTTTTTAAGCAACTGAAAAAAGCACAAATGTCAAGGCATGCCAAAACTTCTCCAGGGCCCAAAATACCATCAGACCCCAGAGGGTTAATTAAGTGACACAAGGGGTCTTCCTTGAGAGCCTTGTGTACCTCTGAACTTGAGAAAAGACCAATGTGAAATTGAATGAATTTGAATGAACAGAATTTGCATGTCCCGCCCCCAGACATACGGGTATAAAGGGAAGCGGGCGTGCATCTGTCAGTCAGGTTTTTGCACTGAGAAGCCGAGAATAAGGCATGGCCGTTTACAGTGGTAGGTCTAGTGTTGTGGCAGGAGGGACACAATGTCTCATTCCCTCCATCATGGAACGGAGGTAACAGTAACCATGATGTTCCCCTTCAGCACCCTTCAGAGGGTGCCCCATCCCTGAGAAGAATGTCCTTCCTCACGGGAATTTTCAAGGAAGGTGCTGTCGCGAGAACCAGGTACGGGTGGGCCAGTAAGGAGCCACCAAGGTGACCTGTTCCTCGTCCTCCCTGATCTTGCAGAGGACCAGTGCAAGGAGGCTCACTGGTGGAAATGCATACTTGCACAGCCTCCGGGGCCAACTGTGTGCCAGCGCATCTGTCTCGAGAGGAGCTTCTGTCAGGGGGTACCAGATTGGGCAGTGGGAGTTGTCCTGGGAGGCAAAGAGATCTAACTGTGCCATGCCGAATTGGTCCCAAATCAGCTGGACTGCCTAGGGGTGGAGACTTCACTCTCTGCTAGGCGAAACCTGTCATGACAGCGCATCCACCATCGTGTTGCAGTTGCCAGGGATGTGAGTGGTGCGCAGTGACCTGAGTCACGGCTGACTCCAAAGGAGGAGATGGTGGGCGATTTGTGGCATATGACAAGAGCGCACACTGCCTTGGCAATTTATGTACGCTACGGTCACGGTGCTGTCTGTACAGATCAAGACGTGCTTGCCCTGAATTAGTGGGAGAAACCTCCGCAGGGCAAGAGATACAGCCAGCAACTCTAGGCAGTTGATGTGTCAACGCAGCCAGGGTCCTGTCCAGGAGCCAGAGGCAGCATGCCCATTGCACACGGAGCCCCAACCCTGTTGAGAGGAATCTGTGGTGACCACGACTCTGGTCCGCAGAAAGCAGAGGTCTGTCCAAGGGTTGAAATTCTGACGGCAGGAGGGGGTGATTATCACACGGTATGTGCCACGGCGTCATGCACATCTCGGGAATTTAGTCTGTAGCCAGTGCTGAAGCGGTCTCATATGCATCAACCCGAATGGTCGTGCTGGTTTAGCAACACCACGGCATGATGTGGGATATCGCCTCCGTCTGCTTCTTCACTGCGAAAACTGCTGGCAAACCTTGTCAATGTTGCGCATCTCGACAGTGTTCAGCAAGAGGTGATGCTCCTGGACCACAAGGGGGGCCATCGCCTGCCCGAGTGCCTGCGCTGTGACCTTCGTGGCTCTGAGAGCGAGATCGATGGCAGAGCACAGTTCCTGCAGCACGTTGGGTTCAGGACTACCCAGGTGCAGATGGACCCAGGCTTGGTGGACCTGCAGGAGAGCCATGTCATGTAGGGCGGAGGGGGCCTGTCCAGTGGCACTGTAGGCTTTCGAGGTCAGATATTACGTCATCCTACAGGCTCTGGAGGGGTGTAACGGGCAGTCGCTTCAGGCGGCGGCATTCTCGGGACACAGGTGGATCGCAACCGCTCTGTCCACCCAGGGGACCTCTGTGCACCCGTGAGCCAGCCGCCATCAAGGGTTGTGGTTCCGGGCAGTAAAATGTGCCCTCCATGACCGCCTCAGCTTGTCTGTGACGGTCCCTGATGCAGCTGCGATGTCGTCATCCAATTCTGGGGGCTCAAGGGAGAATGCCGGCTGGCCCAGTCATGCGAGGCAGCTTTTATGACAGTAGTAGAAGTGGAGAGAAATCAACCGCATCCAGGAACTACACAGAGGCGGAAAGGCATCTTTAAAAAGACGCGTCCTGAAAAGGACATTCAACACCTGCTGTGTATTGCTCTTTTAAAGAAACAAACCGTTTTAGGAGGGGGAAACAAACTATTAGGCAGTGAACGCGCTGTCGAAGCGCCCAGGGGCCTGGACTGCACAGTGTGCAGAGAGAGAGTACGCCAGCAGCAGTGCTTCTTGCCAATAGAGGTGAGTGGAACATTGGTGAACTCAGCTTGCTGTTGCACAACTGCTCGGCTCCGAAGAAAAAATCTGACTGACAGATGCACGCCCACTTCCCTTTATACCCGTAAATCTGGGGCCGGGACATGCAAATTCTGTCTGCCAATTTCACATTGGCCTTTTCTCAAGTTCAGAGGTACGCGAGGCTACCAAGGAAAATCCCTTGTGTCACTTCATTCGACACAACGTCAAGTGAGTGACAGAAGGGGAACTCACGTTATGCAACAAATCTTCTTTTTTCTGATTATTATTGAGATTATTGTTGAAATATAAACTAAATCTGGGATTTTATTCATTTTGGACTCTGGCCAAAACTAAGTGCCAACTAAGAAATTGTTGTAACATTCTATGAATGAATTTGAAAAACTATCAGTTGATTAATCGGTTATCGACCTTTTCCACCACCTTTGTTATCGGTATTTTCAAAATCCACAATAGGTTGACCTATACTTCTAAGATTTCAAACTGTATGGCTGGCACCAGGATGACTATGCAACTCTGTGAGAACCAAGTCATAAAAACTCTCACACAGAAGAACATCCCCACATGAAAAAACACCCTACTGAGCAAGGACAATAAATGCAATTCTCACCCAATCTGCCCCCCTCTCTTACATCATTTACATAATTCAAAAGGTCTCAGTGCAACTGGTACTATGGTTTCATCCCCACAACCGATAATATCTGGTAATATAGTTTTAACAATGTAAACAAATTCTGGCCATTGCTTAGGGGTGTGCTTACCTCCTGGGTCTTTCATCTAAATTGGCTCCATGCAGATAACGTATAGACAAAGACCCCAATACTTCCAAATGTAACCAATCTCAAAATTCCCTTTGTTTAGGTTTTCTCTGGTTTGAGTATTTAAGGAAATGTGACACATTGTACAGGGAGTCTGTAATCAGATTATCCCACATAATTGATGTGTGTAGTGTTACGTTCCAGAACGTATCTTGTGTTGTAATATGTTGGGTGTGTAAATGTTTATCTGTCTCTCTGTTCTGCTCCTGTAGGATGAGTAGTGGCACCTAATCAACCTGATTGACTCCTGATTGGCACCTGTGGCTGTGTGCTTTGGTATACAAGCTCTCCAGTTTGGAGTTACGATCAGAGACATTACAATCTCTCTCCCCCCTTCTTCTTCTTCTTCTTCTTCTTCTTCTTCTTCTCTTCTCTTCTCTTCTCTTCTTCTTCCTCCTCCTCCTCCTCCTCCTCCTCCCCCCTCTTCTCCCAGATGCTCGTTGTTTTGTTCCTTGTGTTACATGCTGTGTTAGGTATTGTACTTTGGTATAAATGGGTTGTAAGAGAGCAGTTTTAACCTGTGTGTAAGCGGACATTCGCTGTTACCCCTGAGTGCAGGGCTTGTTGATAAATCTTGTTTTAATATTTTCTGAGCTATTTTAGGAAGCTGTAGAGAGGTGGGCATCAATTATTTTGTATATCTTTTTCTCCTGTTTATTATTTAGAGTGGGAGTTAGGATCAGTATTTTCTTTTATTTGCATCTTTGTTTTGTATATAGATTAGTTAGTCGAACTAACACAGGTAGACTCTTTTGTTTGTTATTTTGGCATTGCCCTCTCCTGAGGTTAATTTCCTTGTAATACTAAGTTTCTGTTTACAAAATAAATCTTAATGATTCTAATAACTTGTGTTCAATGCTGCTGGGACAGGAAAACAGGGGATCAGCAACTCTAGCAAGTAAATTAAAAATATGATAAAATTTAGTTTCCTTACTTTTTAATTTTAAACCGTCCCTCCTCTACCCGAGAAAGGGGAGGTCGTAACAGTAGTTTTAATATAGGAATCTGTATTCAGATATCCCACACAAATTGTGTCATTTTGTATTTACCAGGTATGCAATTTGAATTTCTTATGTTTGGTAAATGTTTGAATGGAATACAACTTTAATTATATTATTATGCTTGGTTCACTGATAGTTTTGAGTTTGATTTGAATAATTAATTGGATTGTTTGAATGTATTTCTATTACCTGGTAAAATAAGTTGTTACATTTTGATTCATTCTGAAGGTCTGTTGTTTTAGTATATTTCTTATTAACAACAAATCTATGGTCAGAGTTGGCATAACTAAGCTACTTCAGAAGTAACCCATTAGTTAAGTATGTACTAAAAGGCTAAATGGCGACTGAGAATCTATAAGGACTTAGTCATGTAGAATTAAACAGGAATACTAAGAGTAGGACCGAGAATCTGTAAAACAGAACTTAATTGACTGGGGCTATACGGTGAGTCGAGAATCTATCTGAACTTAGCCAAATAAGACTAAATGTATCAAACCGAGTACCTATAGCTAAAAACTTACAAATATCTGAAACTGATGAGTTTTGTAGTTAAAGGACCTGCGTCTGTCCGGCATAGGACCTGAATAACATTGAAATAACAAATGCAGTCTAGAAGAGAGAATTCTAATAATAATTGGAGTCAGATGAAGTAAAGAAAAGAATACATGATAAGATTGATAAAACATGGAACTCAAATCAAATAATCAAAGTATTATTTAATGCACACAATAAGACAGAACATGCAGCAGACCTTCAGCCATGCCATTGGATACCATCCTTGGGCCAGTGGGTGGCCTCCCCCTTACAAAATGATACCTATTTTGTGTTGGTCAAGACTGTAGTTATTAAAATTTTGACAATTATTTTTTTGACAATCATCTTGGCTGACCTCTAAGCAGTTTTTCCTGTTTGATGGTTTTAAATGTCTGTTTGGCCTTATCAGCTGGTCAAGACATTGTGCAAATCGACCCCCGCTACCCAGCATTCTACTGGCAAATGTTCAGTGTCTGGACAACAAGTTCTGCGAGCTGAGAGCTTGGATCTCTTTCCAATGAGAGACAATTGACTGCTGCATTATCTGCCTTTCAGAGACTTGGACATCTGTGGAGGTTCCAGACTCAGCCATCGAACCCGTGGGGTTCTCCGTGCACCAAGCAGACAGAGTGAAAGACCTCTCTGGTAAAAGCAGAGGTGGTGGTGTATGTTTTATGATCAACCTTATGATCAAATCCTGGTGTGATCAGAGGAACGTACATTCTATCAAGTCTTTCTGCTCTCCTGATCTGGAATTTCTCAAGCTTCCGTGTTGACCATTCTGGCTACCGAGGGAATTGACAGTGGTCATTATTATGAGAGCATAAGCAAGCCGGAAACAGCTTTTAACAAAGCCAACTTCAAGTCAATAGCACTGAAATATTACCAAAACATCAGTTTGAACACACAAGGGGACCGGGTTTTCGACCACTGCTACTCTCCCTTCTGGGATGCAACCATCAGGCAGGCGATATCACAGCATCATGACCCGCACCAGCCGGCTTAATGACAGCTTCGTCCCCCAAGCAATCAGACTTTTGAACTCATGATCACTCATAATACATATATGAGCACTGCACTTTATTAACCTCAGCCTGGACATACATTTTATACTTCACTTAATAACACACTGGCAACTGACTATTAACTGACAGCTGAATGTCAACACAACACGTCATATTTATTTCCACTGAGTACAGTGTATGTTATTGTATACAGTCTTCTTATTTTGTGTATATTGTATATGATATATTTTTTTTGTATACAGTCTTATTTTGTGTATACTGTATATTGTATATTATTAGGTGTATATTGTATACTGTGTTGCGTAACAAGATGTGTAAACTGTGTTATGTGTAATCAGATGTTTATTGTAATTGTCATTGTGGCAGGGTGGAGGGTGGGGCCAGTTAGTGATTCCACACACCCGGCCCTTAACCGCGAGGGGAGGATGTGCTCCTAATCGACCGCCTGGTGCAGTCAGGGCCGCTGCCAGGGGTGGATGAGACCCCTACCAGCCGCTGAAACGCGGTGGTGTCTGAGACCACAGACTGCGAGTGGGCAGGGGCTCCTGGCCGACCGTCTGGTGCGGGAGGACCGCTGCCAGGGGTGGGGGAGACCCCTTCCATCCACCGGAAAGCGGCGGGTGTTCCGTCCACCAGGGGCCAGTGGACTGCCTCCGATCCTCCCAGGGAGGCATGGTTGTCGTCTGCTAGAGGGTGGATAAGTGGCCAAGGACCAAGCTATGGCATATCAGAGAACTGGTGAGTACATTTATTTATTTTTTCCTTCTTTCTCTCTCCACTCTCTCTCTCTCCCACTGCCGCTCCACGTTGGACTTTTCCCTTTCTTTTTAAATATAATTTTTTTCATTTGGTACATCGGCGGTATGACGTGTAAGGACGTACTGCATTTTATTTTTGTTTCCCTCCCCTTGTCCCCTCCCTCATCTAGGTAGATGGGGATGACCTGCCGGAAGACGGGGCATTTTGAAACACATGGATATTAGGAATGCATCCACTCCTACTGCTTTTGTACATGTCAGCACTTACAACAGGCACTTTTTAAGCACTTAAACTCTCCAATGCCTTCATTAAAAAAATAATGAAGATGATTGTGAACCTTTATGTGCAATGTATTTTCCATGATGTAGCAAAGATGCTTGGTCATAGAGAGTTTGGCTTCAGTCAGAGAAATAATATTTTCAAGCAGACAGGAAAACAACACATGTACATCATTAAGAGATACAGCTTATCAGAGAGGAATGGTAATGTCATGTCTCTCTTTTTTTTTAACAATTGCATGTGCATTTTTCCTAAAACCATTGTTAAACCAAAACAGATTTTGTAACAATTCCTCAACCACTTGAGAGTATTTTAATTAGCAGAGGCTGGAGTGAGGGAGCCTGTTGCTGTGGATATTGTGAGGTGGGGCAGATCTCTCGCGAATAAAAAGTTTAATGAGGGACTGTGATGAGTTCCCAAGGTATAAGTAGCTCACCACATGAGGGACCTTAAAAAACACCTTGCTTCCTGATGGAAGTCCTCAAAGGAATTCAATAATTGCTGTGTACCTGATAGAATCAACACTCACCAAGTGCCAATGGAGCAGAAATGTTCTGAAAACTTTCTTGATGAGTCTTATTATTTAAAAAAAAATACAGTAAATCAGCTGCTCAAATGCTGTATTCCAATCTCTACTCTACATTTCAATTTTCTGGGCATCTACCAAGGGCCTAAATATAAAATTTGTTACTAAATGTTAAAGTTTGAGACAGAAGCTTAACCAAGCTGAGGTGCAGTGCAGCACCATGTAGAGTTCCCCAGCATCCATACGATGGGGTTCTTCACCATCCTTTATAATGAATCCATTCTATACTAATTCACTACTCCCAGGCTTAAACACTTAAGGGATAACTTGCTTTTCCTATGGGGACATAGGAGCAATCAGAGTTGCCATTGTGTCTTACTATCTTCTCTCATCCATCCATACATTTTTGAATTAACTACGAGTTGGAGAATACCTAGTCATTGTGAACAAGGACTTAAATCAATGAGAGCTTCAAGACATAATTTAGCAATGGGTCTAATGCTTTGTCTTATTCCATCAATTGCTTTGTTCATTTTAGCTAGAAGTGAACTTGCCCATTTTTCTCACTTGCTTGTAAAACTTTTTGATGAGGAGGAGGGCGGTGCTGGGCCGTGAGTCTGCACAGCTGGCCCCCAATTGGGCTAATCAGCTGAGAAAAGGGATAAGGCCAATCCTGATGAGGCAGTTTGAGAGATAGAGAGACATATGCAGCTGCCTTGTTTGTGTTTTTGTATTTTGTTTTATTAAATATTACTTGGACTGTTCAGCCGGTTCCCGCCTCCTCCTTACCCATTTGAACCTGTGTTACACTTTATAATAACTATGCAAGCAGATTTTTAAGACCACATTTTTATTGAGATTTGCATGGAATATTAGCATTTTAAAAATCACATCACAAAACCACCCCCAAAATTACCCCATCCTTTAGATGAGCACACAGTAATGGCACTCCCTATAAGCAGACTATGCAGTCTGCATAGGGCACCAATTCCCTTGGGGGGCAACATCTTACCCTAGGAGGGCACCAGAAAATCCAAAATACAGTTATTATGTAATTATTATAGATTTTTTTGTTTTTTTTGTACTCCACTAGCACTGTATGAACTCAGTTCAATTAATCCTTCTATCAATAAAAATATATATTTTTTAAATATGTTCAAAAAAAGGTGACAAAACCTGTCATAATTACTAAAAGAAGTTGATAAAAAGATCTAATGCAGTATCTTGTGATAATATATGCAAAATTAGAGATTTATAAACAATCTTAGTGGGCCGGTCATTCTTGACCGGGAACACAAAATGTGTTAGCACAAAAATGAGGGTTAAAAGAAAAAAGTTTTAGGACCTTATAGATACACTTTACCATATACGTTTATAGAGAGTTTAAGCCAATGTACACACTTTGTGTCATGTACCCATAATATTCAATCTAACTGTTTTCCAGATACATGTTATTTATGTAAATAAGTAAACTAAACCTAATTTTCAAGTAGTATTTTCTGAAAATGTGTGTAAAGGACACTTCAGCTCCTCACCAGGTCAAGTGTGGTTTTCTCCAGCACATCCACCAGCTTCTCCAGCTTTGTGTTGGCAGTGAAGATAAAGTCATCATCCACCCACAGCACATACTTGGTGGTGACCTGTGACACGGCTAGATTACGACCAGCAAACCAGCCCTGAGACACAGAAACACAAACAGATTCCATTATACTTCATTAACAAATGTTATTATATAAGCACTTCAGGAATAGGCCATAAAGAGTCATACCTTTCCAAAGGGCATGATGTAATGTTCAATATATGGGCCTGACACCGTTTTCGGGTGTTCACTGTCATCTGCTATCACTATTGTGACAGTTGGGTAGTACCGTCGTATGCTGTCAATTAAATCCTGGAGCTTGTCATAGCGCAAGAAGGTTTTAGTTGCTATGGTCACAAGAGCACTAATGTTGTACTCTGAGATTGAACAGAGGGAAAGTTAAATGCATGAGAAAACATGTGGCTACAATTCTAAATTTGTAGTTTTGTTATCTAAATTACCAATTAGTATGACTTTTTTTTGCATTAGCATCTTTAGCATTAAGGAAGTTTAAATCTGTGTATGCCTCTAATATTAAAATAATAAATTAAATTATAGCAGCATAGTTAAAGAGAGCATATTGCCATGCAATTTTATGGCAGAGTATTAGATTGTGTTTATTCACCTTTGTCTGAATCAGACCCTGTATTGTAGAGTTTGGGTGTTACTCCATGACGGATCTTGATGGTGAAAAGAGCTTGATGTCCTTCTGTTTCTAACTGCACTGAATCACAATCACATAAAAAAATACATATGAAATAAACATTATCTAGTCCTACCATGTTTATGAGTGCAAATTCAAGATAATGATTGTTTCTAGATAAATTAATATGCTGACAATTCAGATGTGCCCCCAAAATGTATTGGGACATTTAAACCACACTTAAAATTGAGCGTCACTGAATTAAAACAAACAAAATATCACGGAAAAGTGTATGTGGGTGCATACCTGTTTCAGCAGTGCTGGGGTGGAACAGAGTGTTAGTATAGGTGATGAACTGGAGCTGCCGATTTAGACTGGGTAAAAGGCTGCTGCTCAGGGTCATGTGCATCTCGCCATCACCTCTGACCTTTACCCCCTCCACCTCCGCTGCCACATTAAACGTGCCCAGAGTTGCTGAGAAGTTTAGCTACAAAGAAAGACAAATAACACAAAAGTGAGGAAAAGAGAAAGGAAGAAGAAATGATAGGTGAGCAACAGACATATTTACATGCGCAAGAATATTCCGATATTAATCAGAATTTGGTCATTCCGATTATGTACTGTGAGCGGCATATAAACATATAAACCTGATTGCCATAACCAGATAAGCCAATATTTCGGTTTTATGAAACTTGACGAAGACAGATGGCATTTGCAAGGTATTAATCAGAATTTTGGGTCATGTAAACACCTTATTCAGATTATCCACTATAACTGAAAATTCATTTATATCTGGATTCTGGGTGATATTTGATACTAACAGTTTTTAAATATCAAGTTATTGAAGAAACAAATTTTTGCTTTTTCCAAAAATTAAAGCAAATGTCAAGGTGTACTCTTTTAGGTGTCTCATGACCTACATTTTGCTATTCATCACAATCTTTTGGGTTATTGTTAAAGGATTATTCTGGGTTCAATTCAAGTTAAGTTCAGTCGACAGTCTTTGTGGCATAATATTTATAACCACAAAAAATTATTTTGACATGCCCCTCCTTTTCTTTAAAAAATGCAAAAATCTAACACTTACAATGGAAGTGAATGGGGCCAATTCATAAACATTAAAATACTCATTGTTTCAAAAGTATACCCACAAGAAGTAAAAAACATGAGTATTAACATGATTTTAGTGTCATAAAATCACTTACTAACCATTTCTGTGTTAAGTTTAAGCCCATTTTAAAACTTCATTGCCATGACAATGTATACTTCCTACAATTTGACTAGTCAAAATTATTTTTGTGGTAATTAACATTATGCCACAAATGCTATCGATTGAGCTTAACTTGTATTGAACCCGGAATATTCCATTAGGGTCATGAATGAGTTTAATTGGTTTATTAAATTACTGTCTAAAATTACAAAAAATATAGCATAAAATAATAAACAAGTGTCTGCAGTATTTCCAGAAGGAAATAGCAGGCAAAGAGTATTTAAAAGAGACTTAATTCATTCGAAATAGGTTGATTACAAGAATATCCCAATAGCTGTGACAAATGTTTTACTTTTGAGAATAATGGCTCAACCAGAATATACACCATGAAAATGACGCTCATGTAAACATGGTCAGTGAAAGGAATGTAGTAGACAAGGCTTCAGATAAATAAAGTGAATGCAGTAGTTGATGCCTGAACATGATCATCCAAAACACACATGCTCAAAAATCAGCCATAATTTATCTGAAATAGCACTTACAGTGTGGACACCTCTGGGTAGCTCTTTCAAGGCCAAACCTGCAATACATCACAACCGTGTACTGTTAATGTCTAGCCCCTATAACTAAATCATAACCCACTTTTCCCCCCTTCACACTGCATGGTCGATTCATTAATTTAATTATATGCTCTTTTCAGATCTAACACAAGAACTTCATATTAGTATTATACACAACGAAACATATCAGACTTCTTTGCAATCTGGGAAAGGTCAAGACATTTCATAATTTAGACTCCCGAATAGATGATGTCTGTTTATGATTTGAGATAATATCTTAAAGGGTGCATTTTGAAGTGACATCAGTACTGGGATTGTGGACTTCTTGCTGGATCACTAACTTATTATTTGAGTGAAGTTAAGTATAATGTCATTAATTGGGCTAGTTAAAAATTCACTTTAATACAGATTAAAGATTGATTAAGGCTTTGCAGTACTCTAAACACAACTTTTAACACAAGTGTTTGTGAATTCAGTCATATGGTAATGTTCATGCATGTAGAGATATAAAGGATAATACCTGGTATAAGGATAGTTTTAAGTGGCCGAACCTCCACACCTTGTGTTGGGTACTGCAGTGGGCTGTTAGCTTCAGCTACAATCAGCAGATCAGATGGAGTCTGTGACCTACACACAGGAACACATGCATACATATATGTATGTTATCTTCTGTGACTTCATATTTACTATAAGCCTTGTGATAACGCCCCCGGACATACGGGTATAAAGGGAGGGAAATATGCGTCTGTCCATTCAGATTTTTCCTTCGGAGCTGAGCGGTTGTGTGATCAGCGAGCTGTATTCACTGACAGTTCACTCATCTCTACAAGAGCGTATGCTGTTGGATCTACGGCGCATATCAGCGGCTTTCTCCTTCTCTGCACAACAGTGCAGCTTTGACCCTGGGCACTGCGACAGCGCTGTTAAAAGAGAATATTTTCCCTAATAAGTGTTTATTTTCTCTAAAAGAGCAATACACAGCGGCGTTGAACGTCCTTTTCAGGACACGTCTTTATAAAGCTGCCCTTCCGTCCCTGTGTAGTTCCTGGATACGGTCGAGTTCTCTCCACTCCTGACGGTCACAGACGCTGCCTCATGTGTCTGGGCAGCAATCACACCGAGGCAGCATTCATGGATGGTTCGTGTTCTCACTGCGAGAACCTTACTATGGCAATGTTATGGTCGCGGCATTCCTTCCTAAAGGGGAACGCCACTCCAGCCGCCCCCACCGCTTCACTCCTTCTTCCCATGGGATTGAGGATGACCCAGCTGGCGATGGAGGCGATTTGGGGATGGCAGCGGGCTCGGTTTCGCCAGGAAGATCCCCACGAACCACCCACACCCCGGCACCCTTGTTGACTTACGCCCAGGCGTACGCCCGAACACATTCTCAATAAAAGAGCAATTTCCTCTTTCTCTGGGTCACCTGGCCTGCAAATGCTGTTCTCACGGCAACCCGGTGCCACACCTCAACAGTCCCGGCACTCCGGACGCAGACCCCCTGCCTCCGGACCCACGACTGCTGCCCCCTGGCCGGCCGGTTCAGACGAGTCCAGAGGATACCTACAAGGGACCTCCTCCTTAGTCAATAACCTGCCCCTTGCCGGGTGTGCGGAGGGAGGTAAGTGCTTCGAGTCTCACAGCACCAAAGCCTCGGGACATGCTTCTGCCTCCTGACGCCATTCTGCCTGCTCCCCACTGCAAAGCCTCACCAGGTATGTCACACTGGTTTGCCAGGACCCCACCCCTTTCGGTGGCATCCGATTTACCTCGGTGCACGCGAAGACACCAATACCCACAACCCTTCTACTCAAAGACACGATAGAGCCTGTCCCTCCAGCCGAGATTACTTCATCGTACCCAAGAAAGGTGGCGGCTTCCAATCGATCTTGGACTTGCGAGTTATCAACCAGGCCCTGCACAAACTCTCGTTCAAAATGCTCACACAAAGACACATTCTAACTTGCGTCCGGCATCAAGATTGGTTCACAGCAGTAGACCTGAAGGACGCGTACTTCCAAGTCTCTATCTTGCCTCGACACAGACCCTTTCTACGGTTCGCGTTCGATGGCCAGAGGTATCAGTACAAGGTCCTCCCCTTCGGCATGTCCCTGTCTCCTCCTGTCTTCACGAAGGTCGCAGAGGTAGCTCTTGCCCCGCTAAGGGAAGTGGGCATCCGCATACTCAACTACCTCGATGACTGGCTCATCCTGGCCCACTCTCTCGAGTTACTATGCGCCCACAGGGAACAAGTGTTCAGGCAGCTAAGCCGCCTAGGGCTTCAGGTCAACTGGGAATAGAGCAAGCTCGCCCCGGTTCAGAGCATCTCTTTTCTCAGCATGGAGTTAGACTCAGTCTCAATGACAGGAGTCCCCTTACAGCAGGTGTCCCGACATGTTCTGGTTACCACAGACGCCTAAAAAACAGGGTTGGGGCGCCGTGTGCAACTGGCACACAGCTGCAGGCTACTGGAAAGGGCACCCGCTGCGTTGGCACATCAACTGCCTAGAGTTGCTGGCTATATTTCTTGCCCTGCGGAGCTTTCTCCCGCTAAATCAGGGCAAGCATGTCTTAATCCGCAGAGACAGCAACGCGATGGTAGCGTGCATAAATTGTCAAGATGGCGTGTGCTCCCATCATTTGTCACATCTCGCCCACCATCTCCTCCTTTGGAGCCAGCAGTAACTCAGATCTCTGCGCGCCACTCACATCCTGGGCAACCTCAACACTGCAGTGGACGCGCTGTCGCGACAAGGTATGCTCAGCGGAGAGTGGAGGCGCCATGCCCAGACAGTCCAGCTGGTTTGGGAACGGTTCGGCAAAGCACAGGTAGTCCTGTTTGCTTCCCAGGAGACCTCAGGAACAGACGCGCTGGCACACAGCTGACCCCAAGAGCTGCAAAAGTATGCATTTCCCCCAGTGAGCCTTCTTGCACGGGTGCTGTGCAAGGTCAGGGAGGACGAGGAACAAGTCACTCTGGTGGCCCCCTACTGGCCCACTCAGACTTGATTCTAGGATCTCATGCTCTTCACGACAGCCCCTCCCTGGTGAATTCCCCTGAGGAAGGACCTTCTTTCTCAGGGACGGGGCACCCTCTGGCATCTGCGACCAGACCTCTGGAACCTCCACGTCTGGCCCCTGGATGGGATGCAGAAGATCTATGTGGCCTAAAACCTGCTGTCGTAGACAGGATAAACCAAGCCAGAGCTCCCTATACCAGGCAACTTTACACCCTGAAGTGGCGCTTGTTTGAAAATTGGTGTTCTTCCCGGTCTGAAGACCCGCAGAGGTACGCAGTCGGGTCAGGGCTCTCATTTCTGCAGGAGAGGTTGGAGGGTGTATGTAGCCACTATCGTAGTCCACCACGATGCAGTTGATGGCAAGTCCTTGGGTAAGCACGACTTGATTATCAGGTTCCTTAGAGGCACCTGGAGGTTGAACCCTCCCCGGCCAAGTCTGTTCCCCTCCTGGGATCTCTCAGTGGTCCTCTCGGGCCTTCAGAGACCCCCATTCGAGCTGCTAGAATCAGTCGAGCTCAAGGCCCTCTCCTTGAAGACGGCCCTCCTGATCGTGCTCGCTTCTATCAAGAGGGTTGGGGACCTGCAAGCATTCTTCGTCAGCGACACCTGCCTGGAGGTCGGTCCGGCAGACACTCATGTCGTCCTAAGACCACGACCGGGCTACATGCCCAAAGTTCCTATGACCCCCTTCAGGGACCAATTGTGTGCAGAGATGCGTGAGGATCTCAATAGAGACCCCTAGTGATGCTTCTTCGACACATCATCTCGTTCCCTCCATCAGGGAACAGAGGTTACAATAGTAACCTAGACGTTTTCCGTTTTATTTTCTCTGAATTCCAGGGTTTTAAGTTTAATTATATTAATATATTATCAAATTAATTCATAGAATTTTATTCAAATGAGAACAGCACAATTGCTTTTTTTAACATACCATTGCATTATTTTTATCAAATAATCAAAACCCCAAAATTTGGAATTGGGTTTTCTTTTTTTTTTCTTGGTCAAATACAATGGTGCACAGTAGAGCATCAAAATATTAATAAAAGCAGTTATGTAATTCTTGCTTGTGAGACATTGTTTAAATATAATGTAATTATCAATTATTATTATCATTAATACTACTACATTTAATATTACATTTAACTATACACAAATTATATAATTCTGTCTCATTTTGTATTTTTTTCCAATTTCATGTAGAGCTATAGAGCTTTTATTTTTGTCATTATGGCGGAAAACCAGATATTATTGACGACTCAAGAAAAGCATCGCTAAATGTGCTTATTAAACTTTAAAATGCTATAATTTAATTATATTAATTTATAATATGCATGTGCTATGCTTCACAGTGCATAAATTGCTCTGCTCTGTCATTTATGTACACTCAGAGTGCACGTGATGTTAATGATGCGGTTAGTTTATAAAATGGCTTCTCATGTCCACTTAATTTTGAAGCATGCAGATAATGCAATTTAATTTCACTTGTTTAATTAAATCTCAACCTTTTGTGGTTTAATTCAATTAATTGTACATTTATACATTAATTTTTCCCCAAATATGTAAAATTCCACATTTTATAGGTAGGCGTAAGCCTACCTTTTTTATTAATGGATTCCATGATTTTTTTTTTTTTTTTTTCATGGCATAAATCATAGTTCCGAAATATGAATTTAAAGACGTATAATTAAAATTCAAAGAAATTCTTTGAAAACTGCAGCAAGTGTAGTTTTAAATAACATTTATTTAAAAAAAAAAGCATGTTGTGTAAATCATTCACAAAAATAGAATCATAGTAGCTATTTAACTTTGTATTGAATTAATATATATTTAATTTTCACCAAAATATCTTAACTACTTTACCACTTTAATTTGTCACTTTTTTTGGCCAATCCTGATATAATATGCATTTCTGCATTTTTATACTTTTTCATTAAATTAGCAAAAATATACCAATCTCCACTGTCCCCTGTCTATCATTGATGATAGACTCGCCTCTATCATAATTGTATTATGTGAAACACAAGTATTAAATGAGTAAATGCACCTCATTTGGAAGCTCTGGTACTCTTTGGCACGCCGTCTCTTCATCTCGTGGAGCTGGGAGGCCTGGAAGGCAGTGTGCAGAGGGTGGGCAGACACTCGAGGGAACAACAGTTGGGCAAAGGGCAAGTTGACCCCTCTACTCTCTCCTTCACACACACACCCATTCCGAGCTAGGAGCCTTGCGGAAAAGGAGGAGGGGTATCAAATAATCAATCTATCACTGAATTTCTCACCTGAAGAAAAATTTATATGTTTTTTTATATTATTATTTTTATTATACGGTGCTATTTTTTATGTTTAAAGGAATAATTTTCCCAAAATGTAAATGTTTGGAATAATGTACTCACCCCATGTCATTCAGATACAGTATTATTTTCTTTCTTCCATGAAACACAAAATGAGATCTTAGCCAGAATGACAGAGCCTCTGTTTTTCATGCAAGGAAACTGGATGGTGATGTATCCTACCAAGCTCCTAAAAAGCAGCATATAAGTAGTCCATATGACTTGTGTAATAGTCCAAGCTATTCCAAGGAACTGACCAGCATTTAAGTCATTGCTCATTGATAATCTTCCCTCTGCTCTACCTCTAAAATCTCATGTGCAGTCGTATTTTTCAAACTTGCTGCATTGGGATCGGTCATGGTATACGAAAATAAATTATGTCAAACCTGGCACGACAAATCTAAAAGAACTAGTTTTTAATTGAACACAAGCGTGAATGAGATTTGAGAGCTATAGAGCAGAGGAAGATTATCAGTGAATAATTACTTAAATGCTGGTCTTTTCCTCAAGCAAAGGCTATTGTATGACTTCAGAAGACATGAAATGTAGCACACAAGTCGTTTTGGCAACTTTTGTAGTGATTTTGTATCCTTTTTGGAGCCTGAAGTATGAATGACCACACACTTTTTTTCTATGGAAAAAAGTAACTTGGATATTCTACCTAACACCTCATTTGTGTTTCACGGTATAGATAGTTTTTGAAAACTAATATCTCATAACAAATCCTCTGTCATCTTGTGATGGCTAACTGACCTGGCCACACTCTCCCTCACATGATAAGGGATGGTGCTCGCACTCGGATCTGGCTCTGGAAGCCTCTCCTCCAGCAGTCGTTCAGCTCCAGGGCCTGGTCTGTACCTGACATCCACAGTGCTGTAGACCCGAGTAGGCCAAGAGTGTAGTACAGCCAAAACCAGCACCACTGACGCTACCAGAGCTAACAGCACAGTCTTACGTAGGGAACGCATGCTACAAGCTAAACACAGGCAGAAACATATACACACTAATAGTAAGGATTATGATGCAAACTTCATTCAATTCATTCTTTCACATAATGAATCACTGTTAACTTCTTTTGTAATTAGATTCCATGTGATTTGTATTCACCTAAAAATAATAATGGAGAAAACATAGTAATTCATTGTAAAACTTCATGGATAGAGCATAAACTTACTCTATCCAATCAGAGTGAAAGGTGCTGCAAGTTGCCATCACTGCTCCTAAAGGTCAATGCCACTGATTTGCTCAATCTTGTTGCGACTGAAAGTAGTTAATGGGGCTAATGGAGATCTCTCTCCATCTGTTGAGGACAAACATTAGTCATGTCAGGTGTAATGCATTCATTTAAAGGCCTCGTGAAATGGCTTGACTAGCACTGATTTCCTTCCTGTGTTTATGTACTTCCTATTTAAATGTCTCGGGTTATGTAGTGTAACCCTTGTTCCTTGAAAAAGCTGAACGAGATGCTGCGCTGAAGAGTGCTTTGGGAACATGTCTTAGTTGTGACCAGCTGTGAATATGTGTGCAACACGTCAATGAACATTGACCGGAATTTATAGACTCTGCCGTTGTAATCATTGGACACACCTGGTGCAGGGATATAAATAGATGCGTCACCGGAGCATCGTCAGGTATTTTACCTGAAGAGCAGTCCCGGGGCATCCCAGTGCAGCTGAAAAGCGCAGCATCTCATTCCGCTTTTTTCAGAGAACAAAGGTTACACTACGTAACCCGAGACGTTCCCTTTAAAAAAAGCTTCACTATGATGCTGCGCTGAAGAGCGCTTTGGGAACGAGAATATCAACGCCGCCACACTGTGTCTGTCCGGACCCCCTACGGTTGTGCAGTGTGCTCACAAGAGTGTGATAGGGCTCAGACATGAGCTTGAGATGTCGACTCAAGGACATAAGAGCCCAGAGGGGTATGAACATCCAAGCTGTAGAATCTAATGAATGTGTGCGGAGAGGACCAGTCTGCCACATCACAGAAATGCTGCAGAGGGACCCCTCTGGACAAGGCTTAGAGGAGGCGACCCCTCTGGTAGAGTGAACCATACCAAGTTCGGCCAGCACGGCGCTATCAGTAAGAGGCAAAACCCTTGCTGGCGAACTCTAGCCAAGACTCCCGGGAGCAGAGAAACAGGGGAAAAAACGCATACAGACACATTCCGGGCCATGTATGCGCCATCGCGTCCAGACCCAGGGGGGCTGGGTGACTCAGGGAGAAGTAGAGGAGACATTGCGCTGTTCATAGAGGTAAAGAGGTCCTCTTCTGCACTGTAAAATCTCACCCAGATTTGTTCCAAGTGGAGGGAGCCCTAGCACTTAAAATGGTCTGTGTAAATCAGTTGGTACCCTTCAGGGGCCAAGTGTGAAAGGTTCCACAATTCGGGCCGGGGATGAAATATTGTCCCCTGTGCCTGAGAAAGAAGGTCCTTCCTGTTCGGAATCGCCCAAGGTGAGCCATCGAGGAGAGATATTAACTCCGAGAACCATACCAAGTTCGGCCAGCATGGCGCTATCAGTAAGAGGCAAGACCCTTGCTAGCGAACTCTGGCCAAGTCTCCCGGGAGCAGAGAAACCGGGGAAAAAACACATACAGACACATTCCGGGCCATGTATGCGCCATCGCGTCCAGACCCAGGGGGGCTGGGTGACTTAGGGAGAAGTAGAGGAGACATTGCGCTGTAAAATCTCACCCAGATTTGTTCCACTACCTCGGGGTGGAGTTTCCACTCCCCCGTTGGTATTTTCTGTATGGACAGTAAATCTGCTCCCACATACAGGCATCCAGGGATATAAACTGCCCTGAGTGACAGGTGCTTGCCCTGGGCCACAAGGAGAATCCGACGTGCCAGAAATTCAGATGACGTGAACGTGGACCTCCTTGATGGTTTATGCAAGAGACTACCACTGTATTGCCCATCCGTACCAAGACATGGCAGCCTCTGGAGGAAGTATTTCAGGGCCAGAAATACAGCCATCAACTCGAGACAGTTACTGTGACAACCGAGCTGATGACCCTCCCATTCCCCTTGAGCTGGACGACCACTTAAGACCGCTACCCAGCCTGTCGGGGAGGCGTCTGTCATTAGCTGTCTGCGACAACGAGACGCACCTAGAGCGGGACCCAAGGTAAGAAACTGGGGTCTGAACCACATAGAAAGGGAATGAAGCCCGCGCGCGTAACCCTTATTTGCCTTAGAGGACTGGCCCTTGGATGAAACCCCTTGGCTTTTAGCCATAGCTGGAACGGTCTCATGTGCAGAAGGCCCAAAGTGATCACCGTGGAAGCAGACACACTGAGACCTAGTATTCGTTGATACTGACGAGCAGTGCAGCCTTGACCTAGCCTGACCTTGCTCAGGGTGTTCTGAATGGAAATGATTAATGCGGGAGACAATTGTGCCTGCATCGTGATCGAATTCCATATAATTCCAGATAAGTGATTCCCTGGGAGAGAGAACGTTCTTTTGACATTGAGTCTCAGACCCGGAGAAACCAGATGAGCTAAGACGATATCCCTGTGCTGAACTGCCAGTTCTTGGAACTGCGCTAGGATCAGCCAGTCGTCTATGTAATTCAGAATTCGGATGCCCCGGAGCCGCAAAGGAGCCAGTCCTGCATCCATGCATTTTGTGAATGTGCGGGTTAATAGGACTAGGCCGAATGGAAGAACCCGTTACTGGAAGGCTTCGCCCCAAAAGCGAACCTCAGGAACTTCCTGTGCTGTGGTGGAATCTCTATATGAGGATATGCGTCCATGAGATCGATGATGACCAGCCAAACGTGATGTTGGGCTTGTGACACGATCGTCTTGATAGTTAGCATCTTGGACTTGAACACCCTGACTGGGAAGTTTAAGCCTTGAAGATCTAAGGTCGGACGCAACCCCCCACCCTTCTTGGGAACCAGGAAGTATTCGCTGTAATAACCTGACTCTTTCTCTGGAAGGGGAACATGTTTGTGGAGTGGAGGGGGGCGGGGCCGGGCCGGGCTGGAATGTCGCACGCCCGGTCCCCAATCGGCCTGATGTGGCGCGCGAGGGATAAAGGCGGCCAGTGACGACGGTTCGAGTGAGAGAGATCAATCACGGACATGTCCGTTGTGTGTGTGTGTACTTTTTGTTTTAAGTTTATTATTAAACTATTATTTATTGTTAAGCTGGTTCTCGCCTCCTCCTTGCCCATCTTAACCCCATGTTACATTGGTGCCGAAACCCGGCAAGGAGGAGGCGAGAACCGGCTTGTCAACGTAAATAATATTTTAATAAAGAACTTAAAAAGTCATCGTCACCGGCCGCCTTTATCCCTCGCGTGCCCCATCAGGCCGATTGGGGACCGGGCGTGCGACATTCCAGCCAGGCCCCGGCCCCATCCACTCCACAACGTTCTATGGCCCCTTAGACCGAGAGATTTCTGGTTTATGGTAGAAGGGACCACGCCATTGAAACACAGAGGGCGGCGAGCGAATTAAATTCTGTAGCCCTTTTCTACTGTTCTTAGGTCCCACATAAAAATATCTGGCAGAAGTTTCCTCGCTGCCAGGGTCTCTGAGATGGGTATTGATTTAAGACTTCCCGTTGAGGGGGTGTTGAGTGTTCTGCATCCTGGATAAATGCAGGGAGCAGCGAAACACCCAACTTTTGATGGAAGCCTCCGCCTCCCGAAACACTGGAGGCGGTGGGAATGGAGAGGTTTCGTGGGGGTACCGCGAGGGGCGAAGTGGATGGTGCACACGCCCCGTCCCGAGGGGAGCTACCACCACAAGATTAAGCACAAGACCGTCAGGGTTTCTTTCTCTTAGAAATTAGTGTCCTGAGGTCTTGCTTTGGGGGCTGCTGAGGGTGACGAGACTGTCCCCAATCTTTGCGAGGGGGAGCACGACTTGCCATGCTTTGCTTCTGAGCCTCCCTTCTAGAAGGACTGAGGCGGGTCTGGGTGGCCGACGAGACCACCCCCTGAGTGCGGTGAGGAAGAAACTGCCCAAAGGCTTCCTCGTGGCTTTTCACCTCTTGGAACCTGGAGATAACTGTGTTCATAGCGTCCCCGAATAGGCCAGTAGGCGAAACCGGGGCATCAAGGAGGAAAATTTTGTCCTTGTCCTTGACGCCCGATAGGTTGAGGCAAAGGTGTCATATAGACCGGCCAATGACATGGGCTGTCTGCTTGGTCATGCGGAGAGATAGATCTGTGGCTCAACGAAGCTCAGAAAAAGCACGGTACCCGCACTCAGGTCCTTCAGCAGGTCAGCCTGGTATGCCTGTAACACTGCCATCGTGTGCAGAGCAGCACCAGCCTGACCCGCTGCTTGATAAGCCCTCCCCACTAAGATGGAGGTAAATCTGCAAGACTTTGTGGGGAGAGAGGATTTTTTTAAGTGATGATGCCGAACCCGGCGAGAGATAACCCGCAAGTGTCTCTTCGACCGGCGGCATCATGGAATACCCCCGTGTCTCAGCACCCATGATAGTCGAATACATTGATGTCAAGGGTATGTGGACACGGGAAGTATAAGGCTTCCTCCATGAGCGAGAGAGCTCATCATGGAGGTCATTAAAGAAGGGAAGGGACTCATGAGGTGTTCCCTTTCCCCGGCCCCCAGACAGAAATCTATCCTCCAGCTTGGAGCTTTTGGGGGTGTCTTGTTGGCGTGGCCAGTCTAACTGAAGCCTGGCCACCGCACGTCGAGCAATTCCTCCGCTGATTTATAATCATGGACGAAATGCTCGGAGGTGGGTAGAGATTCCTCCCCCTCATGAACCGAAGAGTCACCGGAGCACGCTTCGAGATCACGGGAAGGACCAGCTGGGTCTGGGGAGTGAGCGAGCAAAAGGGACGAACCTTCTCTCGCTCCTCAGCCAGATCCATGCGAGAGCCCCACGAATGAAGTGTGGGCGCTGACTCCCGGAAGTAAGCGAGACGAGCGAGAAGCATTTTGCCTGAAAGCAGATCGCAATGCTCGCACCCACCCCGCCCCAATGCGAGAGCAGCATGCTCTTGCCCCAAACAAACGAAACAAAACTGATGCGTGTCCCTCTCAGACATAGAGCGGAGGCAGGGAAACACACATTGTTTGCCTTGACTTTCTGTCTTTCTTTTTTTTTCCCCCTTTTTCTTTTTGAAAGGAGAAAAGGTTCACTGCGCTCTGCCTAACTGATTCTAACTCCTAACAGAGGAAAGAAAGTTTGACTGGCTCGTGATAGCATACAAACACAGAATGATCTGAAGACAAAAGATCTGACGATGCTCCAGTGATGCATCTATTTATAGCCCTGCGCCAGGTGCGTCCAATGATTACACCGGCAGAGGCTATAAATTCCGGTCAATGTTCTTTGACATGTTGCACACATATTCACAGCTGGTCACAACTAAGATGTGTTCCCAAAGCGCTCTTCAGCGCAGCATCATAGTGAAGCTTTTTGTAAAGGGAACAGAAAGTTGGGGGTGCAACATTTTTTTTTAATGGGGTTTTTAAACATTTATTTTACAGTAATTTTACCGTTGCAGAACACATTCTTACAGTTGCAAAAACACATTTTAAGGGACATCCAGTCTTATCTCAGCAATCTGTACTTTAGTAAATATTTTGCCTTTGTTTAACATTTGAAAATCTAAATGTGATGTATCAAGACACAGCAAATCTTTTTGTCTAATTTTGATTGTGTCAATAAAAGAGATGTGTTCCAGTCAAATTAAGACAATTTGGGAAAAATCAGTGGTTACGCTAATATGAAACAAAAATGGTCTAACCTATATTGACAACAGATGCTAAGGGCTTTCCTCTGCATCAGGTAATTCCACTGACTGTCACAGGTTTCTCCCCATCTCTCCCCTGAGATCTCTCCTTGTTTCCTTAGTTGATGACATCATCAATACTAGTGAAACTGAACATCCAGCTCCAAGCACAATGGCCCCTTGCGGGGATGAAAATATTGGCTTATTTCATAAATAAAACCCCAGAGACAAAAGCCTCAAATCTTTTTAAGATCCCTATATAACTAGCACAAACATAAGTAGCTTCTTGCAACTACATTGAAACAGTTAATCTCATCTTAATAAAGCTAATTTGACAAAGTTAGTCTGAAAGTTATATTAGGACATTGTGAGTAGAACAATTACAAATGTGCCTTTTCATGCATAAATGCATTTTATGACTTAAATAATGTCATACAGACCAGGCAAGGTAGTTGTCCCCTATGGGTTCTCACATTTTTCTCACTTTTCAGTAGCTCCTTTTATAAATTTAGACTGCAGTTGTACTACCTGTACACTCACACTTCGTACTAAGTGGCAACCCTCAGCCTCCAGTAGGGTGGAGCTTACTATCAATGAGATGATTTAGTATTGGATGTGTGTGCTGTATTAATAATGAGAATGTTTTCAAAATCCCAGTGATGGTCTTAATTAAGAAAGATAAATTATTCAGCCCATAAAGTGCAACAGTGCCAGCCCGTTTTTTCCACTGTATTCTGCAAGTATTTTGCCCATATATTTTTTCCACAGACTTTTTAAAAAAATCATTCATAAAAGAGTTCTAATGTGAATCACAACAATATTCGAAAATCAGACAAAAAGACAAAGGTACAAGTGTTCTTTCACGGGTATAAACTGCGTATGGCGTTAAATGTTGGACAAACAGCGCAAGCGCATAAACACAGCGAGCAAGTGAATTACAACAGTGTGAGCACCATGACACAGTTCGCACGTAAAATGTAAACCTGCAGAACTTGCAAATCACAAACTCGAGCACAAAAAATATGATTGTGCACACAAATTAACAACTCGCGAGCAGAAATAACAAAACCGCGAGTCATGATAGGTCTCACACGCGCACAGATCTAAACACGCGCAGATCTAAACACACGCGCGAGTTATTTTCTGCAAACGCGTGCGCAGATCTGTACACACGCGCGAGTTATTTTCTGCACACACGCGCAGCTGAAATCTTCAAGTCAGTTTTGACACTCAGGGGTGGGGCCCAATCCTTTTTGTTAACAAATGCTATTGGCTGCTGACCAAATCCTGTATTGATTGGCTGCATCTCTTCGAATCTCTCAGGATTGGCTGTTGTTGGACGAGGACAGACAGAAAGCGGGAACTTTTTTTTTTTTTTGACAAGAAAAAACATGCAAAACTCTCTTAGGGGAGAAAAAAGAAACATACATCAATAGGAACAATACAATTATTGTCAGTGTAAATGAAAGAAAAGTGTCCCCTACACAATACTGAACAACAAAACGCAAACAACTATATTAGTAAAAAAAAAAAAAAAAGAAGTCTTGAGAGCAAAAGGCTAGAGAAAAAAAAATATTAAAGAAAAAATTTAAATAAAAGCATCCTTTAGACGTAGCATACAAGTGGATATTTATCAAAACATTTGTCTGGATATATCACTACACATCTTTCTTGCAATTTTACAAGACATTACTTTTTCAGTGAGGAAAATACAATTTATAATCGTTCATAAACCATGAAAAAGAAGGCTTAGAATATCTCCACTTACTACAATGAATATGATATTTACCCATGAGAACAATCATATTGACCAAATCAGATAAGGATGAATCTACATTATCCATGTAAAAGAGAATTTGTGATAATTAAAATGATGGAATGTCATCAATCTTAAATTACAGCCAATTATGTGAATCAGACCAGAAGCTTTTACCCATAGGACATAAAAAGAACAAGTGTTCCAAAATACACAGGTATACCGGATATATTTGATAAATTATTTTAAAGTGAGTCTCTTTGACTTTAGGGGAAATGGGCCATTTGATGAATTTGAAATGTGGGTTATCTATGGACAAGGCATTCATATTTGGAACTTGTACACACATTCCTCTATTATAATCCATTGATTTCAAAAAAATCATTAATACATTTGTTATTACATTTACTGTAATGTAAATTACATTTATTAATTACTAGATTTGGTAAGGTTGGTGAAAGTCTTATTCTCACATACATCAATGTGTTTTGGATTAACTGTAATAATGGTATTGATTTACACATTTAATTATATTCTCTATAAGTGCGGTTAAGATTATACTTGAGCAAAAAGGCAATATGTTCCAAGAAGTTACCAATATCATCTAATAAATAATTCACAAACACAATACCCTTCTCATACCAATCACTTTTAATTTGTGATTTCCTATTAATTGTAATAACCATGTTATTCCATAGGGTGGATCTATTAGGAGAAAAGTTGTGGGTAAATATAATTTTACAGTATTGGAGAAGTTTTATTTTTCCAAAGGAGGGAACTGGGAAGATTGGGAATCAGATGATGGCAGACAGTAAAGAGGTTATGGTTTCTTTCTAAATTTCTCCTTAATTTCTTGTAGCTGTAAGATGTTTTGTGCGATTATATATATATATATATATATATATATATATATATATATATATATGTGTGTGTGTGTGTGTGTGTGTGTGTGTGTGTGTGTTTTCTGTCTTTGATAATTGAAAATAGGTGGAAATACAGAACACAGCAAGGCGTTTAGTGAACCTGTTGAGAGGTAACCTCTCGTTTTATTCAAACGCAGCTTGTCTCATCTTGCCTCTCATATATATATATATATATATATATATATATATATATATATATATATATATATATATATATATATGTATATACACGCACAAAACATCTTACAGCTACAAGAAATCTAGGAATTTAGAAAGAAACCATAACCTTTACTGTCTGCCATCATCCGCTTCCCAGTCGTCCCGCTTTCTGTCTGTTCTCGTCCAACAACAGCCAATCACGAGAGATTCGAAGAGATGCAGCCAATCAATACAGGATTTGGTCAGCAGCCAATAGTATTTGTTAACAGAAAGGATTGGGCCCCACCCCTGAGTGTCAAAACTGACTTGAAGATTTCAGCTGCGCTTGTGTGCAGAAAATAACTCGCGCGTGTGCTTAGATCTGCGCGCGTGTGTGCAGAAAATAACTCGCGCGTGTGCTTAGATCTGCGCGCGTGTGAGAACTATCATGACTCGCGGTTTTGTTATTTCTGCTCGCGAGTTGTTAATTTGTGTGCACAATCATATTTTTTGTGCTCGAGTTTGTGATTTGCAAGTTCTGCAGGTTTACATTTTACGTGCGAACTGTGTCATGGTGTTCACACTGTTGTAATTCACTTGAGCGCTGTGTTTATGCGCTTGCGCTGTTTTGTCCAACATTTAACGCCATAGAATGAGCTACGTGAAAACGCCTTGCCTTGCCCCCCCCCCCCCCCTTGATATCTGGTATATATTCTACACAAAGCAGGCCAGTGTGTGGTGATTCCTAGTCCATTGTTACTCTATCACAGACAGGCCGCTCAGCTGACAAGATGCACCGTTTGCTGTTCAACGCATTTAGCCATTCAAACCCTTGGCAAATAGTCAATATCCATTAAGGGGCATGTAAACTACAACACTCATCATTTCCAGTGTTTCAAGATTCATTCGCCTGTACAGCTACCAAAAGCCCCTTTGGCCTATTGTCGCCATATGTCACTTTCACTGAAAATCTAATTGCAATGCAGAGCCCTAATTCTATTAATTCTGAAAGCGTCATTTTCAAGTCAAACAGCAGGATCGAGTTGCTAATAAATTAATTTGGCGGTGTTTATTTAATTGCATTGGTTCAATCGTGCAGTAATAACAAACAAACGTGCTGTAAATTAGTGAGGAAATCATATCAGTGCTATTCACATTAGGGCGGATGAACGACTAAATCTGTTCAAATAAACATTACCTGTAATGTCGCCGACGAGAGGGATCTCCTACCCTTAAAATAACCCCGGCGCGCTTGACACAGGAATGCAAACAGCTGATAAATGGAGAAAATCCGGTGGCATGACATCCACATCCGAGACGGAATGGAGGAAAGCAGAGAGGATTCGTGCAACCCCTCTGTCGTAATAGCGATGTAGGGCTGCACTGCAGCAGGGTAAATTGCGCTCCTCTGAGTGGAGGTGAGAATGGATGCAGCTTCACAACAAACGCTCAATTTTGCCACTAGGCACGAGAGAATGATTTTTAAAGCTTTAATAAATTAGACAATGAATTAACAAATTAACTATTTCATAACTAATATTTATTATCTACTTAATATATTTTTTTTAAGTGTGTTTTTTATTTTTGTTTTATTTGTTGAGTTATCATTCGTTTTGCTCACCACTTTTCAAATCAACATTCTGTAGGCTGCCTATCTACCCTGTCAAATAAAGGAAAGTAGCCTATATTGCTTTCCTTACTATAAACTTGCATACTTTTGACCATTTCCCGATACATTTTTTTATTCTCTTGTTGTCAATCACACATCCTAACCTTTCCTGAAATATTCAGACTTATTTAGATGAGGCCTATTTTTTCACTGACGTTTTGGAGGATAGGACCTTATGCGCTGCTAGACCCTATTCAGGAGGGCTTCAGCCTCCCTTCATTTAATAACTGGAGAAACATCTCGAGAGTGATATAGGCCTACTTCTCTTGCACGGAACAATCTTCAAAAAAATTGACAGAATGCCTGATATTCTAGATTTAATAGTCATACAACGCGGTATGTGGGCGTTTTCCTTTTCCCCCTTTTTGTTTATGCACATGCCCACAATGTGTTCATTTATGCTTTGACCACTGACCATATATCAACTGAACGTGATTTACCAATACCTATACTAAATTATAAAATCTAAATAATAGAGCTTATCAAATAAAATAAAAAAATGTCCAGACAGTCAAGTTAGATGGCTTTAATTCTTTTCTTTCTTTTTTTTTTAAACGCAAACTCTTGTCAAGAACTTGTGATGGAAAAAAGCAGAGTTGGGAAAAATAGGCTACTTTAAAAAAATGGAAGCAGCATAACGTTACTAAATAAACGCCTTTTTTCTTCTTCTTCTTTATTATGATTCTTTTTGTTATTTCTTTAAGGTTAATTTCACTCATTTAATTATGAATAAGTTTTTCATTACTTTTTAATTTAACTTCTATCGAAATGAACACAATAAGAACACAACAAGTTCTGATGTCTTATGTACGATTTACACAAGGTCGGGAGCAGATGTACAAATGTTTTAAAAAATACGAAAAATTTCATGAATCCAAATCAATTATGTAATATCAGCTTTATGAACAATTTACACAAAAATGTATTCTGCTATTGTTTCATGAATGAGGCCTTATGACAGCACCCAACTGTGTGATTGCCTGCTGTGATCTTAAACAGTGGAGGCACAGCACTAGTTTAAAGATCAAGAGTGCTTTGGTGGCTTTCTCCAACTGTGAAGACTGACTATGGCACAAGCCAATAGCATTCGAGAGCCTATGGCAAGCCGATTTTGCTTTTAATACATCCAGCCTTACTCGTTGCAATCATATTTGTACTAGTAATATTTAAATCAAAGAGCTTGTAAAGGATTTAAATGGAAAGGAGGAGGCAAGAACCAGCTTGACAATATAAATAATATTTTAATGAAAAACTTAAACAAAGGACACAAACACATGACGGACATGTCCGTAAATTATCTCTCTCTCCCGCACCATCCTCTGCAGTCGGCCTTTATCCCTCTCGGAGGCTTGATTAGCCTCATACGGGACCGGGTGTGTAGGATCACGACCCGGCCCCGCCCTCCGCCCTGCCACAATCCTCTCTCGTTCTCTCAGGCTGGGGAGCCCCTGGCATGACATACATGGTTCTCCCACTCCAGGCGGTCGGCTAGGAGCCCCTTCTCCCCTCGCGGTCAGCGCCCGTTCTTCTGCTTCCAGGCGGCTGGGCTCCTCGTCCCCTGGCAGATGGCCGCGGCTGCTCCGTTGGGGTGGATGGTAGTGGCGAGAACTCTACTACGGTGTATCCATCCTCCTTCCCGGGTTTCGGCACCAGTGTAAAGCAGTTCATTGGAAAAGAGGAGGCGAGAACCGGCTTGACAATATAAATAACATTTTAATAGTAAACTGAAACAAAATACACAAACACACATATGACGGACATGTCCATAAATGATCCCTCTCTCCCACATCATCCTCTGCGGTCGGCCTTTATCCCTCTCGGAGGCTTGATTAGCCTAATACGGGACCGGGTGTGTAGGATCACGACCCAGCCCCACCCTCCGCCCTGCCATAGAGCTCTACAATAAATTTTCTACTAGTAAGAATTCCAATTACAGAGCACTATAATGGATTTATCACTAGTAAGAATTCCAGTTCAGAGCTCTCTATTTGCATTTCTATTAGAAATAATGCTATTGCAGAGCTCTACAGTTGAATTACAGAGCTCTGCAATGTTATTTCACTAGTAAAAACTCCAATTAAAGAGATCTACAATTGATTCTTAATAGTAAGAATACCAATTACAAAGCTCAGCAATTGCGTTCTTAATATAATTTATTTAACGTCTAGGTTACTGTTGTAATGTTCGTTCCTTGATGGAGGGAACGAGACATTGTGTTGAATGAAGCGACACTAGGGGACTTTCTTGTAGGCCTCAGTTACCTCTGAACTTGAGAAAAGGCCAATGAGAATTTGACAGACAGAATTTGCATGTACCTCCCTCGGACATACAGGTATAATAAAGGGAGGGAATCATCTGTTCATTCAGGTTTTGCACTGAGGAGTCGAGAATAAGGTTTGGCCATTGCAGTGGCTTGGTTCAGCGTCGTGGCCGGGGGACACAACGTCTCTTTCCCTCCATCAGGGAACAGAAGTTACAACAGTAACCTAGACATTCCCCGTCTGTCGCTCACTTCGACTTTTTAGGTTCCCGGCATCCCAAAAGGGTGGGAGGGGTGGGGGGGAACAAAGCAACGTGCCAAGAATGGGAGCAGGCCGCGCCAGCCGCGCCTTTTCTCTCTCTATGTTTCTCGCATAGAGTTAAAGTGGCTGGGGCCATTTTAACGCTATCACACGCATCGGTCGAAGGCATTCTTTTCCAACTCCTATTCTTTCAGGGGGAAAAGGCCCCATGGAGACCACCACCTGCCCAGGCTGATGGGAGGTAAAGTGTGGCGAAATACATCACATGGGTTTTCAGGCCACATTTGGAAATGGTGCAGTGGTAGATCCTACCTGCGACTGCCCAAGGGAGATGTGGACCCGCCAGTAGGGGGACCGTATCGCGGAAAATACACACAGGGGGATTAGTCCATAAAGGCCCATCCTGTGGAACACCTACTGTATTCCAGTACAGAGTAATTTTAGTTCCTGTAGTGGGTCTGGTCGGGGAATTCCTCTGCTGAATTTGTGAACCAGAGGGCTAGGGAGGAAGAACATCCAGGGAGCTGGAGTTTAGTTGACTCTCCTAGGCGAAACGAGTGCATGTGATCACCTCAGTGGAGGGGAAAGAAGTTCCGAGTCATCGCATGAGAGTTCTACGTGCTCGGACATAAGAGAACATGGGACAAGACCGACTCAACCCTGAGATTGTAAAATCTCGTAAAGGTACTGGGTGTTTCCCAGCCTGCTGCTCTGCAGATGTCTGCTAGCGAGGTGCCATTGGCCAGTGCCCACGAGGATGCCACACTTCTCGTCGAGTGTGCTCGAACTCACAAGGGGGCAGGCACGGCCTGGATGTGTTTCCCACCCAGTGGGAAAGCCTCTGTTTGGAGACAGCGTTCCCTTTCCGCTGTCCACCAAAGCAGACAAAGAGCTGCTCAGAACATCTAAAGCTCTGCATGCAGTCCACATAGGTACGCAAAGCATGCACCGGACACAGCAAAGAAAAGGCTGGGTCTGCCTCCTCCCGGAGCAGCTTCGCTTGCATGTTCGCTACCTGGTCCCTGAAGGGAGTCATAGGAACCTTGGGCATGTAGCCCGGTCACGGTCTTAGGTTAACATGGGTGTCTGCCAGACCGAACTCCAGGCAAGTGTCGCTGACAAAGAACGCTTGCAGGTCCCCAACCCTCTTGATGGAAGCAAGTGTGATCAGAAGGGCCGTCTTCAAGGAGAGGGCTTTGAGCTCGACTGATTCTAGCGGTTCAAATGGGGGTCTCTGAAGGCCTGAAAGGACCCTGGAGATCCCATGAGGGGAACAGGCATGGCCTGGGAGAGTTCAGCCTCCGGGCGCCTCTAAGGGACCTGATAATCAGATTGTGCTTCCCTAGGGACTTACCGTCCACTGCATCGAGGTGAGCTGCTGATATGGCGGCTACATAAACCTTCAAGGTGGAGGGAGACGGCCTCCCCTCCAGCCTCCGCTAGGGAGTACCAGAGCAGGCAGTGGGAGGTCTCTTGGGAAGCAAACAGGTCTACCTGTGCTTTGCCGAACCGCTCCCAAATCAGCTGAACCGCCTGGGGTTGGAGGCTCCACTCTCCGCTGAGCCTGCCCAGTGCATCCGCTGCCGTGTTGAGGTTGCATGGGATATGAGTGGCATGCAATGACCTGAGTCGCTGCTGGCTCTAAAGAAGGAGATGGTGAGTTGCGACATTTGACAAGAGCGCACAACGCCTTGTTGATTTATGTACACTATCGTGGTGGTGCTGTCTGAGCGAATCAAGATGTGCTTGCCCCAAAATAGCAGGTGAAACCTCCAAAGGGCTAGAATTTACAGGAACTCTAGACAGCTGATGTACCAACCTAGCCAGGGCCACATCCAGGAGCTGGTGGCTGAGTGGCCGTTGCACACAGTGCCCCAACCCTGTTTGGAGGCGTCTGCAGTGACCAGAAAGTGCCAGAACACCTGCTGTAGGGGGACTCCTGTCCGCAAAAAACAAAGGTCTGTTTAAGGGTTATATGTCTGGCGGCAGAAAGAGGTGATGATCACACGGTATGTGCCACGGTGCCATGCCCATCTCGGGACTCAAGTCTGAAGCCAGTGCTGAAGCGGTTTCATATGCGTCAACCCAAGCGGTGCGGCTGCCACTGAGGATTTCATATGCCCCAGGAGCATCTGGAAATGCCGCAATGTAACCGCTATGCCCTGTCTGAGTGAACTTAGGCAGTTCAGCACCAGCTGCTTGTGCTCGTTTGTGAGGTGTGCTGTCATTGAGACCAACATCCTTTACAACACAGAATATATACTGCTGAATTAACATTACATATTGAAATACAACATCAGCATCTTTTACCATAATTTGTTCAACTCTTACACTACTTCCACTTATGAAAAAAAACGTCCTCATTTCCTGAAATAAACAGAACCGGAACAATACATGTTTAACAAAAATATGTTTTTCAAACATTTTGCAATTTCAAACTTAAACACTCTCATGTACAGGAGGAGAATGCAATTCAGAATTTCAAACAATATTTTGAATACATCACAGTTTTATTTTTCTTTAACTCATTTGGCATTGCTTTACTCTGTTCTCAACCAGACAATCTCATACTCAGGAATGAATTTGTATATGAGCATGAATATGTGGAGACAGATTTTAAGAAGCCATTATACATCCCTATAACATAATGGAGGATGCACAGAATGTCCTGACCTTGTTCTTATGCCAGTTGTCAGCTTTTCAGTAGGAAGTACTCTTTGGGATTCAGCTCTAGAACCCTCAGAAGGTTCAACCGGAAGAGGAGGTAACGTATCATCCCTCTCTTGAATCAGCAAGCTGGCCGTACAGGCTGGGGTACAAAGGAGTCACAGAAAGCATAAGGTCCGGAGCCTGATAGTGCTGTAAGTGGAAGGCGTCCACTTTGAGGGGATGTCAGCACTGGACGTGTTTCAGGTGACCACGCAGAGCAGTAAGGCTTCAGACGATTATAGTGAATCACTTTAGGCCTTGACCAAGAATCAGTCAGATCTTTCACTTCATAGGTCACCCCAATATCACCTGTCGGTGAATCAAATCTGTTCAAGACTTTGTATGGGTCAGTCCATTTTGGAGAGAGTTTGTGTCTTGACAGAGCTGGTAGATCAACCCATACAAGATCATTAAGTTGATAAGCCATATGCCGGATATGATGGTCGTAGTAATGCTTTTGCTGTGCCCCAGCTGTCTTGATATTGTCTGCAATGGAGGTAAAAGCAGAGCGTAGTCATCCAAGCATAGAATATGCATATTCATTTGGGGTTCCAGGTGTAGCCCTGGAAGTTGCTGGGGATACACCAAGGAGAAAATCAGCAGGTAGGCGAGATTCTCTACCATGTGCTAAGAAGAAAGGTGAATGTTTGGTCGAGGAATGAACACTCGTATTGTAGGCAAATTCAACCTGTTTTAAGTGGGCATCCCATTCCCCACCTTTGATATACAGATATTTTGCAAGCTGATCTTTTATGGATCAATTGGCACGTTCCACCATACCGTCCAACATGGCATGATATGGGAATGTTCGTGTTTTGCGTATCCCAAGCAGGGAACACAGTTCTTTCACCAAAATTTGTTCAACTCTTACACTGTTATCTTTAAGGTATATTTTACGGTGCAGTACCGTCATTTACATTATTAAATGATAAACTTTATATACTAACCTTCTGAAACTGTAAAAATCTGCTTTTCACGTCATAATGTATTGTTAATTACCATAGTAATTACAGAAGGGCACATGGTGACATAAAGTTCATCAATAGTGGCCCTTCCGGGAGCAATGACCAATAAACATGTAGAGACAGTGCTCAGTGTCACTAACACCAACACTATACACCATCAGGGTAACACATATGAAATAAAAATTATGCAATAAACATTAACTACATCAAATATAACACAGAACACCCGAAAGTACACAACTGATATAAAAAATAAGAAGAAACATAACTATTCCAATAAAATATAATGAAATTGGGTCACGCAGGGAATTCTGGGAATGCCCGATTACTGTTTTTTACAGTAATTAAAAAAAATATCCAGTAAAAAGTACACATACTCTCTTGTTTAACATAAAATACATTTTAACTGTTAACTACACATGAAAATCATACTTTTACATCTCAATCATTCTAATTTTCCAACATTTACCTTTTTAAGACTTTTTAAATATATATGTATATATATATATATATATATATATATATATATATATATATATATATATATATATATATATATATATATATTTAAATTTCGTATATTTTATGGAAACTACTCAATCAGTTAAAACATTTTTACTGTAGCATCTTTACAGTCTTTTCCCATGCAAATTAATATATATATATATATTTTTTTTTTACAGTGTAGTAATAATTATGTTATGGAGCTCTCTAATTTTAATTCCTACTAGTAAAGGGCCTATAGGAGCTCAGCAAGTAAAGACGCTGACTACCACACCTGGAGTCGCAAGTTCAAATCCAGGGCATGCTGAGTGACTCCAGTCAGGCTTCCTGAGTGTGGTGAAATGTAGTTGCCATCTTTAAGGTTGTTTGAGGCCCATGCCCCTTTGGCATTTATCTATTATTGAGCCGCATTTAGGGGGGGTATAAAAAAAGAAGGCCGTCACAAGGACCGCTAGAGGGTGTGTCATTTGTTCAGCTGATCGCTGTTTCCGGATTTCTGCTGCTCTGTGTTAGATCTGGTGTCTGCTCCGGTGTGTTTGCTGTGCCGCATGGTGTGGCTGATCGCTGTTTCGGCTGCTCCGTGTTAGAGCTGGTGTCCGCTCGGAAGTGTTTTGCTGTGCTGCATAGTGCGGCTGATCGCTGCTTCTGCTGCTCCGTTTTATAGCTGGGAAAGCTGGTGCCTGCTTGGGTGTGCTCGCTGTGCCGTATAGTGCAGTTGATCGCTGCTCATTGGAGTCGGATCGTTCCGCAATAATGAATGCTCTCATGCTGTGTGTCGTTTGGTGACTGTTGCTCTCCTGCTCGTGAACATTGAAGTATCTGCTGCTCAGCTGCTGGATGGATGGTATGAACTCTGCATGTTGGTGAATAAATCAGCCCATTAGTACATCTCTCCTGCTCTGTCGCTGCATGGCTTGAAGCTTGAACGCTGCTGTTTTGTTTAATTGCTTTACTTAGCTTTGCTTTGATTAATTGTTTTTCTTTGCTTTGATTAATTTCTGTTTCGCTTAACTGCTTTTGCTTTTCTGTTCTGGGTTTCAGTGTTTTGTTTCTGCTGGCTTTTGAGCTTAATTTGTGTTTTTATTCTTGTCTTTCCAGGAGCTGGGGGTCTGGAGTGGGCAGGCTAGTCGTCCCCATTTGTGTGTGTGTGTGTGAGAGCGAGAGAGCGAGAGCGCGCGCGCTCTGGTGCACTTGTGGTTATTTATTATTGTGGGCATTACTAAAGCTCTGTATCTAGACTGCCTTTCTACTGGTAAGCCCCAGCTCCAGAGTTATTGTGGTAAATTTGTATCGTGACGGTCTATTACAGCATCTTTGTGCTGCTTGCCTTTTATATTGGCACTTTATTGCTGTTATATCTTATTGAATGCCCTTTTTTTTTCTTCTGTGTTTTTAATTATTTTATTGTGATTTGAATAAATATATTTTTCGTATAAACCTATCCACGTCTCATTGTCTATGTGAGAGGAAACCGAACCTGTGTGCCCTTAGTGGGTATTTACCAGGGTAATTGGACCAGGGTGGCATAGTCACTACTTGCTGTAGAGGTAAACCTCCTGAGAGGGGTATCGTCTGAGAACTCTCTTTGGGTTTTATTTTTACTCCCTTGATCCGCTCCCTTCGCCACATAAGCAACCAATTGGACTGTTTGCTAGGGTGGGTAGAGTCACGTTGGGTTAACCTCCTCACGGTCGCTATAATGTGGTGATTTGTGCATGGATGCCTTGGAGAATAGGTAAGGCATGGTAAGCCAAGGCCATTTATTTATAAAGCACAATTAAAAACAAGTTAGTTGACCAATGTGCTGTACAATTCTTATAACATATGCAAAAAGTAAAACATACAGTACACACCAATATTATACAACACAGATGTCTAACTACTCAACATAAAACAACAAGATTTCAACATGTCATTAAACAGGGGTTCAATAAAAAAACCCAGGGAAAAAAGATGAGGTTTTTAATAGATATTTAAAAGACAACAGTGTGGAGGCCATTCTAATGTGCAAAGGCAAACTGTTCCAGAGCTTCGGGGCCAACAATGCAAAGGCACAGTCCCCCCATCATTTACATCTAGATCTAGGAAGAATCAAGAGTTTCTGGTCAGAGGACCTAAGTGATCTGGAAGGTGAGTAAAATTGTAGCAAATCTGAAATATAAGACAGTGCAAATGCCATTTAAATATTTTAAAACAATAAAATCTTAAAATCAATCCTATAGCAGGCCGACAACCAATGTAAAGAAAACAAAATGGGAGTAATACTGTATAGTTCAACAATCTAGCAGCAGCGTTCTGGACAATTTGCAATCATGATAATGTGGATTGACTAATCCCTACATACAGGGAATTACAGGGCGTTAAGACACAAAAACATGCATCACTCTTTCAAAATCAGAAAAGGACAAATATATCTTGACTTTTGCCAGTGTTCTTAACTGAAAAGCAGGGCGCCTGTCTGGAGAGAGAGAGAGAGAGAGCGCGGTAAGGGCGCTTACACCTGAGCTAAATTATATCTAACACCTGTCTCTAATTCCAGTGAGCTTGGGTAGAGAGTCTGGCACGAGAGTTTCATGGTGAAGCTGCAGCGTTCATGATGCTAAAGAGTTGTGAAATAGACTTTGTGATGATTAAGAGACTGTGACAAGGAGCCTGTGACGCACAGTTGTGACTGTGTTACCCCTAAGTTTGTGATTAAAAAGCTCACCTGAGACCTGAACCTTCCTGTCCCAGTGACCTCCTTTCCTTACAGGCCTAAATCAATATTAGAGGACCCAGATGAATTAGAGGGTGCAAGCACTACAGTCTCTGTTTTACATTCATTTAGATGCAAGAAGATCACAGCCAACCATGTTTCCAATTCCTGCAAACATGCAAGAAGAGGTCCTAAAGAGTACTTTCCTTCCTTACTGGCACATATATTTGAGTATCGACAGCATAACAGTGAAATTATACTCTGTATTTTTTTTAAATAGTCCCAATTGGAAGCATATATAATGAAAGCAAAATGAGTTCCTGTGGAATCCCACATGTAAGAGTGGCCAAAGATTATGTGAATTCACCTAAGGAAACTGAAAAACTTCAAATAGTTAAATAGGACTTTTAAAACAGTTTAAAACAGTACCTCAAATCCCTACCAATCACTCAAGCCATGCAATAAGAATGTCATGGTCTATGGTGTCAAAAGCTGCACTAAGGTCTATGAACACAATTGCAGCATCCCCAGAGTCCAGAGTTACCAAAACATAATTAAGAACCTTTAAAACTGCAGATTCTGTACTATGGTGCTCCATAAACCCAGACTGAAATACCTGAAAAAAGAATTACTATTAAAATAAGACTGCAGCTGAATAAAAACAGCATTCTCCAACACTTTTGAGAGATAAGGTTATTTTGAAATAGGTCTATAGTTCGAATAAACTCTAGGATCCAAATTAATATTTTGAATTAAAGGCTGCACCATGGCATGTTTAAAAAAGGCCAGAACAGACCCTGATACAAGGCTGTTAATTCTAAAGCACTAGGCCCAACTGTATCAAAAGCCTGTTTGATTAGTTTTACTGGGACAAAATTAAGTGGGGATTCCGATGGCCTAGGCTGGTCTACTATTTTAGCCAAACAAATATTTTCAATTTTTAAAACAAAAAATCTCTTAAAATGTTCACAAGTATCTACTGAAATATCAGGGCCAATTACATGAGGTGGATTTATAACAGAGTTTACATTTTTAAATAATACTCCAGGTTTGTGACAGTTTTTCTCAATAATCAGAGAAATACTTTGCCTTAGCTGCTTTAATGGCACTTTGATAGAAGCCTATCCTTCTGCCATTTACGCTCTACTCTTCTGCAAATCTGTCTAAGTGCTCATGTAGTATCATTAATCCAAGGCTCTACCTTGGTTTTTACATGCCTCACCTTCAAGGGTGCAATGGAATCTAAAATGGTTGATCATACAGCATTAAAAGAACAAAGTAGAGACTCCGGGTTCAAATATGATGAAGGGATTTCAAAACCAGAAAAATATTCACAAATGTGGTAAAAAAACTCACAAATAATACTGGAATTCATTATAAGACATGCAGGTGGACGAGATTTAGCAGTCTGACATGGGAGGGAAGCCCCCAAAATGACTGGTTTGTGGTCAGAAAAAGTTGCATCACAAACATCAGCAGAATGCCATAATATAAAATTAAATACAAAGTATGTCCATGATCATGTGTTGAACCATTTACAGATTGCACAGATCAAAAGTCAATGAGATTCAAAAAGTCTTTCACCAGAGGGTCGGCTGGACAGTAAACATGAATATTATAATCCTCCACGATTAAAAACTTGTCAAATTTCAATAAAATTCCCCCTAAGAATTCAGAAAAGTCCTAAATAAATTATTTATTAAATTTGGGTGGCCGATATACCACCACACAAAACACAGGTTCAGCTAAATCTAGTTGAAAGATTGCAGATTAAAACTAGGGAAAAGTTCAGTCTCTACAAGTCCACAGTTAAAACTGTTTTTAAAAACAGAAGCCAAACCTCCACCTCTGCCAAAAATGTACAATCCGAGGGAACGAGGTCAGCAAAATGACTTAAATCACTTGTAGATGGCCAAGTCTCAGTCACAAATAGAACATCCAAAAATTTAGACGTAAAGAAATCCCTCAGGATAAACGTCTTGTTACAAAGGTATCTCGCATTAACCAGTGACATATTGATTACCATAGAGTTGCCCACCAACTGATATTCTTCCTCCATTACCTGGATTGAGGCGAGTCACTATGCCACCATGAGGACTTAGCGCACATTGGGAATTGGGCATTCCAAATTGGAGTGAAAAAGGAAGAGAGAAAAAAATTCTTACTAGTAAAAATACAAATTATGACGAGAAACATTAAAAGATAATTTGGCCTTATAAGTGCAGGCTGTGGTGCATCATTGGTTTGACACACTATACACCCCTTTACTGAATTTGTCAGTCATCTCAGTTCCAATGTGACAATTCGTGACCTGTGGAGGATCAGTGTCTGTTGACTGACCAAAAGAGAGGAGGAACAAAATTATTTTAGTTCGGTAATCTCGTTTAACAAGGAGAGAAAGGGACTGGATAAATTATGAGTAAAAGTGACTGATGATGACATTATAATGACATCAGGATGTAATTGAAACTTAATTATTATTTTTTAGGCTAATATTGTTGTCTTTTTTAATAACTTGGAAGGCATGCACAGCAGTTTACAAAATTATATATTTGCTTTGTTGTCATTTGTGGGGAAAACACTTGTGATGCTTAAACACTGCTGAATTATCTTAGTATATTTGTAGACATGAAAATTTGTATTAAGTATAATTAGACCTATTTCGGTCATGAATGACTCTGTGCTTCTTTAATAGTTTAATGACTCACTCAAAAAAATTAAATAAGTTTATTTGTTGCCAGTTGGTGTAAAAAGTGTTTTTTCTAAAAGTTACTAGTAACTGAACGAATTATGCCAAAAAGAACAAATCAGAACTAATCTTTTAAATGGATGCAATAGACTTTAGTCATGTGCTAATGACAGACAAAGAAACATCTCTGGAATTAATTCATTCCACTGAATAATGACTAAGCTAAATGTGACATTTATTGTAATAAAAGGATTTGCAGTGTTTGACATAACTTTAAAAGTTGCAAAATTTATTCATGTTCTATATTTTTTTGTAAATAAGTGGAGCACAAACAAAAAAATGATTAGGACAAATGAAACATGTTGCCAATAATTAGACTATTATGATAATATAGGGTTTGTCTATGGCTATGGTTCCTGAAGCAGTTTACATTTTATACGTGTTTATTATAGAAAATGACAATATTCAGAATAAATTTAAGCTGGCTAGCTTGAATGATGTAAACACTGTAAAAAAAAAAAAAAAAAAAAAAAACTATGCCTCAGAGTGGAACACATAAAATGTGCAAATATTATAGTGTCATTTGGGGCTGAGCCTCCTTAAAGGGTTACTTCACCTCTGGGAAGATGAATGTGTATTTAAAATTGGTCATTTATATAGTATAAATGTGAAATTATTTTTGAATTTGAAGCATTCTAGAAAAGGCAGAAAATGTATTTTTTACACATGTGGCTGAAAGACAACAACTCCCAAAATGCACTTGCTTTGCTGCACTTACGAGGCCACACCAAACCACGCCTACCGGTTACAGGCGGCAGTATCTGAAAATATGATACAACTATTCTTGCTTTGATACATCGTGACTTTATAAATCGTGAGTTAGTTGATAAATTGACTGACTACGCGGGAAGAACATTATAATTCCGTGTGTCCAAACTCTGTACATGACGTCTTAGTAACAAAAAAGAAAAACAAACAAAATACTCACTTTACACTAATCCGTCCGTTTGTCCCTGCTTTGGCTGGCGTTTCCAATTTATCTTCGGAATCCTAAAATAAGTTTCCAGGACTCCCCTGTCCATGTGTGATACAAAACTTGGGTGCTCAGTTATACATGCTCATGTTATCGGTGCAGTTTCATCAGCGGATTCAGCGATCTCGTCCAGTATCGCTGAAATTTGCGACAGCAATAGGACTCTCTATCTGTTTCCATAGGCGCACAGCGAGAGCACTGACACCACCAGTCCGCCCCAACTCGAGTCTGAATATAATTTAACACACTCTTCCTCCTGCCTGCCAAGCAGGTTTTGCTCCCCTGCTACAGCAGCTGCTCCAGCCTCTGTTCATCGCTGTATTGTGGCACGTACGGGTAGCGCGAGCATCAGATTCTCGCAACAGATCTTCGTAATCCCCTTCTGCCATTTCAACTTCAAAACTAACTTCAGCAATAGTGATTAGTCTACTTGTATACAAACTTTCTACACAGAGCAAGAGCCTGTTTTCTTAGCTTCTACAGAAAGATGGCGGACACTGTCTTCACATTCTGTGAGTGAGATCCCGCCCCATATGGGCGTGGTGAAAATATGCGGAATACTGGCTGTAGTTTTAAGCCTCTGGACCAAAAATCCTCCGATGACGCAAAATGACGATTTTTGCGTCATCGGAGGATTTTTCCAGACTAAAAATAAATAAATCTCTCGTTTCAGGGGGATATGAGGGGGGGGGAGCTCGGTAATTAGAAAATACGACTGGTTTTCTACTGATACAAAGCTTAATGCTAAATCATGAAGTAACCCTTTAAGATTGTCTAGGTTACTGTTGAAACCTCTGTTCCCTGATGGAGGGAACGAGATGCTGTGTTGAGTGAAGCGACACTAAGGGACTTTCTTGAAGGCCTCGGTTACCTCTGAACTTGAGAAGCCAACTCTCAGGTCAATGAGAATTTGTTGGACAGAATTTGCATGTCCCTCCCCAGGACATATGTTTATAAAGGGAGGGAATCATGCCTCTGTTCATTCAGGTTTTGCACTGAGGAGCCGAGAATAAGGTTCGGCCATTGCAGTGGCTAGGTTCAGCGTTGTGGCCGGGGGGATACAACTTCTCGGTCCCTCCATCAGAGAACGGAGGTTACAACAGTAACTTAGATGTTCCCTGTCTGTTGCTCACTTCGACGTTGTGTTGAGTGAATCGAAACTAGGGGTCCCAATTCAATCACGCCATGTGCTGAACCATGTACATGCGCTGCTGATGCAGGTGCGGGCAGGCCAACGCGTGCAAAAGCGACAGGCTGCGTCAGATTGCACGTACCCTTCCCCAACACCCCATAAAATCATCATAAATGTTTTAGGTTCCCGGCACCCCGAAGAGGGGGACAAAGCGATGTGCCAAGCATGGGAGCTGGCCGTGCCAGCCACGCCTTTTCTCTCTCTATGTTTCTCGCATAGAGTTAAAATGGCTGGGGCCATCTTAACACTATCACACGTATCAGGGAAGGTGTTATTTTCCAACTCCTATTCTTTCAGGGGGAAAAGTCTCCATGGAGACCACCACCTGCCCAGGCTGGGGGGAGGTAAAAAGTGGTGAAATATGTCACATGGGTTTTTAGGTCACATGTGGAAATGGAACAGTGGTAGATCCTACCTGCTGAGAGGGAGGAGTTTAGTACAGGTAGTGGGTCTGGTCGGGGAATTCCTCCATTGAATTTGCGGACCAGTGGGCTATCCAGGGAGCGCAAATCTAGTGGACTCTTCTGGGGGAAAAGTGCACACGTTATCACCACAGTGGAGGGGAAGGGCGCTATGTCCCGAGGAACACAGAACGAGACCGACTCAACCCTGAGACTGTAGAATCTCGTAAAGGTATTGGGTGTTGCCCAGCCCGCTGCTCTGCAGATGTCTGCTAGGGAGGTGCCGTTGGCCAGTGCCCATGAGGATGCCACACTTCTTGTCGAGTGTGCTCGAACCCGCAAAGCCTCTATTTGGAGACAGCGTTCCCTTTCTGCTGTTCGCAAAAGCAGACAAAGAGCTGCTCAGAACATCTAAAGCTCTGCGTGTGGTCCACATAGGTTTGCAAAGCACGCACCTGGACACAGCAACAAAAAGGCTGGGTCTGCCTCCTCCCTGGGCAGCGCTTGCAGGTTCACTACCTGGTTCCTGAAAGGTGTCGTAGGAACCTTGGACATGTAGCCCGGTCACAGTCTTAGGATAACATGGGTGTCTGCTGGACTTAAATCCAGGCAAGTGTCGCTGAAAGAGAACGCTTGCAGGTCCCCAACCCTTTTGATGAAGGCGAGCACGATCAGGAGGGCCGTCTTCAAGGAGAGGGCTTTGAGATCTAGTGGCTCGAAGGGGGGACTCTGAAGGCCTGAAAGTACAACAGAGAGATCCCATGAGGGGAACAGGCTTGGCCTGGGAGAGTTCAGCCTCCAGGCACCTCTAAGGTACCTGATAATCAGATCGTGCTTCCCTAGGGACTTACCCTCCACTGCGTCGTGGTGAGCCAATATGGCGGCTACATAGACCTTCAAGGTGGAGGGGGACAGCCCTTCAGCAGATGGAGCATGGCCCACGCTGCTACGGCGGAGGGGCATGATGTAGGAAATGGCCTCCATCTGTCTCTTCACCACTGAGAACTGCTGGTTGAAGTCGTCAACTGTGTCACCGAATAGACCGAGCTGGGAGACGGGGGCAATGAGAAAGTGTGCTTTGTCTACTTCACACATCTCGACCAGGTTCAGCCATAGGACGCTCCTGGACCATGAGGGTGGCCATCGCCTGCCCGAGATTCCGTGCTGTACCTTCGTGGCCCGGAGGGCGAGGTCAGTCACAGAGCGCAGTTCCTACATCACGTCGGGGTCAGGACTACCCATGTGCAGATCATTGAGTACCTTGGCCTGGTGAACTCCGCCATGACATGCAGGGCGGAGGCGGCCTGTCCAGTAGTGCTGTAGACTTTGGCGGTCAGTGACGACGTCATCCTACAGGCCATGGAGGGGAGCAAGGGGTGATCCCACCAGGTGGCGGCGTTCTCAGGACATAGGTGGATCACAACCGCTCTGTGCACCTGAGGGAACCTCTGAGTACCCCATGAGGACATTGTCAGAAGGTGAAAGGAACACTTTGCGGAACTCCTAAATACAAGAAATATGTCTCCCTTACAGGAGGCAGGGCCAGAGGCTTCTGTGGTATCAGAGTCTATTTCCCTGGTGGAAGTCATGAAGGTAGTTGGGAAGCTCCTCAGTGGCATAGCTGCAGGGTTGGATGAGAATCCCCCGGAACTGCTTAAGGCCCTGGATGTTGTGGGGCTCTCATGGCTGACATGCCTCTGCAATGTTGCGTGGACCTCTGGAATTGTGGCTTTGGATTTGCAAACCTGGGTGGTGGTCCCTATATTTAACAAAGGGGAACGGAGAGTGTGTGCCATCTACCGTGGTATCACACTTCTCAGCCTCCCCAGGAAAGTCTATACCAGGGAGACTCCGGCTGATAGCCGAACCTCAGATTGAGGAGGAACAGTCCTGGCCGTGGACCAGTGGACCAGCTATTCTCCCTCTCACAGATCATTGAGGAGGCATGGATGGGTAGCCAATCCAGTCTACATGTGTATTGTGGACTTGTAGAAGGCCTACGAACATGTTTCATGAGAAATTCTGTGGGAGGTGCTTTGGGAGTATGGAGTGCCACTACTGCGGGTCATTTGGTTTCTGTACAAATGGAGCGAGAGCTGTGCACACATACTCGGCATGAATTCAAGCTCGCTCAAAGTGGGTGTAGGACTCTTCCAAGGTTGTGCCTTTTGCTCCATTCCTGTTTGTGATTTTCATGGACAGGATATCGAGGCGCAGCCAAGAACAGGAGGGAATTCTATATCGTGGCTGGAAGGTGATGTCTCTGATTTTTGCGGTTGATGTTGTACTTTTGGCACCATAACATGGATGCCTCCAGCACGTGCTGGAACAGTTTACAGCCTACGACTGTGAAGCAGTTCCAAGTCTGAGTCCATGGTTCTCTCACGGAAAAGGATGGCTTGCCCTCTTCAGGTAAGGGGAGAAAATTTACCCCATGTGGAGGAGTTTAAGTATCTTGGGGTCTTATTCACAAGTGAGGGGAAAAGGGAGCATGAGATGGGAACAGAATGGGAACAGTGGCAGCAGTAATCCGGTCACTGTACTAGACTGTAGTGGTATAGGGGGAGCTGAGCCATAAGTCAGAGCTCTTCATTTACTGTACAGTCTACATCCCTACCCTCACCTATGGTCATGAACTCTGGGTAATGACTGAAAGAATAAGATCATGGATACAAGTCGCTGAAATTAGTTTTCTCCATAGGGTGGCGGGACTCTCTCCGTGACAGGCTGAGGACTTCGTCCAGCTGGGAGGAACTCAGAGTAGGGACGCTGTCACTTCGTGCAACCTTCACTGCACTGAACATCTTTATCCTCCTGCTCTGCCATTGGCACACAATATGTTTCGTCAAGTACAGGCACTTTGTCCATGCCACTGACATTTACAGGTTCAGGTCAAGATTACTGAACTCTGCTCCAAGACTAGGAATAGGAACCTCCTGGGGTTGCCAGGCTTCTGAGCCTTTAAACACCCAGTTGTTCTCCAGAGGTTGCCGGGAATGGTACGGCTTGAGCTTATTGTGATGAACGACCTTCACTTTTGTCTTTAGACTTTTCTGAATTCGATACACCAAATCATCCAGGTGTCCTAGGATGAAGTAAGGACCCTCATAAGCAGGAAAGAACTTCCTGATCTTATTTTCCACCCGTTTAGTCCCTTTTATGAGATAACACACAGCATCACCAACCTTATAGCGTGTCCTCGCAACTTTCTTGTCGTATTGCTTTTTTGGCACGCTCAACAGATCGACCCAAAGCATCACTGGCAATTTGATGTTCCAACTCCATTCTTTCTCTCATCTCAGCAATGTATTGTGGGGGAGTTTGAGCTGTGGTATTGCTGGGGGGCATTCCAGCTACTAGATCAATGGGCTCCGTCAAGTCCCGGCCAAAGAGCATCATATTAGGAGTGAAGCCGGTGGAGCTACGTTTGGTAGCTCGGTAAGCCATCACAGCAAAGGGAACCATGAGATCCCATTCCCAGTGACAAAGTTCCGAAGTGGTGGCCAGGATTTTGTGGAGGGAGGCATTAAATCATTCAACTTGTCCATCAGACTGAGGTTGAAAAGGGGTCATTCGGGTCTTTTCAATTCCCAGTAGGTCACACAAAGTTTGGAAAACCTCTGATTCAAAGTTAGAGCCTTGGTTACTATGTAGTGTCGACGGTGCTTCGTAGCGACACACCCATTCAGCAACTATAAACTCTGCAACGGTGACAGCTCGGTCATTGGGCAGGGGGTAGGCTCCCACCCGCTTGGTGAAATAGTCCTGCACCGCCAGAATGTAATGAGGACCCATTCAGGAGACCCATCAAATCAACAGCGATCCTTTGCATTGGAACCCCCACTCATATAGTGCCCATAGGCGCTTGATGCATGACATCCTGATGGAACACTTGTGGCAAGAGGATCTGTGGGTAAAACTCAGGACCCTCCATTAGATAGAAGCACCATACCAGAAAGCCATCCTTTAGGTACAGTCTCTTCCACTGGCTCCAGTAAGCTTTAGTTGCTGGTCCATAGGGCAACACATCGTCCCAGGAGGATCGTTCCTCACTTTCCTCTAGCCACCTTCTGATGGGGGCAATATCGGTGTCAGTTGCCTGGGCAGAACATAGTTCCTCTGCAGTCCACCCAAAGAATGGAGCAGCACTTGCTGTCATGACAGATTGTACTACCCCCACTGGACAGAACTCTGGGGTAGCAGTTTCAGGTACATTGTTTGCAGGTCTGATGTAAAAATCACACTGAACTGCCTGATGATAGAGCTGAGGGCTGCTCAAAGAGGGTTCTTTGATGCTGCAGGCACAAGTTGAACGACATGGCCTTCTGGACAGCACATCTGCGATTTCATGATAATGGCCAGGGCAATGCACAACCCTGAAATCGTACTCCCCAAGCTTCTCAATCCACCAGGCCAATTGTGCCTCTGGTTCTTTCATTTTTATGAGCCACTGTAGACTACTATGATCTGTATGCACGATAAAAGGTCTGCCCAATAGGTATTGACGGAAGCGTGCAGTGAACTCCACTACAGCCAACAATTCTCTCTGTGTGGTGCAGTATTTCTGTACCGTAGGCGTCAACCCTCGACTACCGTATGGCAGCACACGTTCCTCACCATGTTGGAGTTGGGATAACACAGCTCCGATTCCAAAGTTGCTGGTGTCTGTATTGAGAATGAGGTCACCACAGTCCATAGGATACCCCAGAACAGGAGCAGTGGTGAGTACTTCCTTCAGCTTGTCAAAAGTTTTTTGGCTTTCAGGGGTCCACTGAAATCAGGCATGTTTTCTTAAGATGTTATGAAGGGGCTTGGCAACTGTTGCAAAATCTCTAACAAAATGTCTGTAGTAAGATGCCAAATCAAAGAATTGTCGAATTTCATTAACATTGGTGGGCTGTTGCCATTCTTGGATCTTCTGCACTTTCTGAGGGTCAGTGGCAATGCCCTCCTCTGAAACAATGTGTCCCAGGTATATCACTTGGCAGCAAAAGAGACAACACTTGGCGGGCTTCAATTTGAGGTTGGCCTAACATAACCTCTTGAACACCTGCGCTAGGCGCTGAATCATTTCCTTGACATCCTTCCCCAGCACGATGATGTCGTCCAAATAGACCAGGCAGATTCCCCATTGCATTCCAGCCAAGACACGATCCATTAAGCATTGGTATGTTGCAGAGGCATTGCAAAGACCAAAAGGCATCACATTCCACTCAAAAAGCCCCTTCCTACTGCTGAACGCGGCTGCCTGTCGAGCCTCTGGTGTCAACTCCACTTGCCAATAGCCTGAGGCTAGATCTAAGGTGCTGAACCATTTTGCATTGGACAGAGTATCCAGGGTATCCTGGATTTGCGGAAGTGGGTAAGCATCTTTAATAGTGCGTTCAGGTCTGGTCTTTATTTTGTACCATAACAATTGGCGAAGCCCAGCTGCTATGGCTAGGGACAGCTGAGCCAGTGTAAAGATTTTGCTGGATCTGGTCATCAGCATTTTGCTGTTTCTCGAAAGCCATTCTCCTTGGCTGCTGTTTCACTGGCTGGCCTGGCCGGTTTTGAATGTCGTGTTGTACCAGATTAGTGCGACCGAGGTCTGTCGGTCCAGTAGAGAAAACATCTGCATAGGCACTAAGGAGCTCTGCCATGCAGCTCACGTTTTTCTGCTTCCCCAAGACCCACCGTACTCTCTGCATACAGGGACTGTAGATGACTTGGAACAGCCATGAGGGTTGGGCTGGCAGATGGCAGCTCTGAGTTGGTGACTCGTACAACATCCACAGGCTAGAGAAACCCGGCAATGACTCCTTTCTTTATTCTCACAGTAACAGGACCTGGGTTATACAAGTTACAAGATGCAGATTGAGTCTGGGTGATGGGCAGTTCCGTCTCATATGGCCGATACCTTGATAGTTGTTACATATGATTTCTTCCCAATTTATTTTTCCTCGCTTGTTGAATTTTAGTTGACGAGGTTTGGGTTCGACTCTGAAGTACTTCTGTCTCTGCCCAGGGGGTGACGACACTGAATTCTATCCCTTACTTTCACTCTGTTCAGGGTATTCACGTAATGCAGCTGCTCTGGTTCTCCGTTCCGTCTGTCTTAGGGTGGACTTGGGTTATGCTAGTGGCTGTTCGTCGTGTGGTTTCATATCTATGTGTGATATCATAAGCACGACCCAGCATACATGGGCGCTCTTCCAGTAGTCTTTGCACAATGTCAGCATCTCCCATGGCATTAGTGAACACTTCAACACTGATAGAGTCCTGTTCTCTCTCAGAGCGATCTGCATAAACAATGGAGACTTTCTCATAGATATCATCCCTTAACACATATAGCGGCTCACCTGTCTCGTGGACCCTCTGCCTCAGCTCTATCCCAAAGGCAGCAGCGTGTTCGGATGATGGGCTGTACGCGGCATCCAATTCCTCCACCATGCGAGCATAGTCCCATCAGCCTGACCTGGGGTTCTTATGGATCATTGCACCTGCTGCACCTACTAAACAAAACCTCATCTGCACAGTCATTGTACTTTTAGACCAGCGGTTAGCTTTGGCGCAATCCTCAAAGCGATTTAGGAACTCTCTCCATGATGTTTAGCCACCAAACTGACCTGGTCGGAGTGTAGGAATTCTTTTTTTTTGGAGTATTGCATTCCACTCTGCTGTCAGATGATAGATTGTATAATGCCTGGTGGGGCTTTCTTCCTCGCTGGCTGGGTCTAGCAAGCTCGGGGAAACAATGCTCATCAGCATCTGGATAAACAGCATTACTTTCAGTCTCATAAATACTATGCTGAGCTGTACAATTATCATGTTGACATGAACGGCGATTCATTGGTGATATGTATTGTGACATTTGTTTAGCTGCTAGCTCTTTGCACGTGGCGTGTGGGTAGTTCAGATTCGCCGGAGTGCTCTGTATAAAAATATACTGTCAGTACTTGACATTTGAACATCCAATTCATTTAACCAGTCTGTGAATGAGATGGGCATATGTTTTTCCTCATTCTCTGCCATTATAGACATAGTAGGGTTCAACTGACTGCTCATATTTACATTAGAATATTTTCTTGTCATCCCCGCTTTCTCACGAGCATCCGTCATTTTTGCTCTCTCTCTCTCTGATAACATCGGCTTCACAATATAATCCATAATGTCCATATGACTCACCAAATGTGGCAAACTTATCCCAAGACGAGCCCCCAGTGTTACCTTTTACCCCAGTGGCGATCTCAGCAGCTGTGCATGTGTAATAGTTCGTTTAGTTCATGTTTGTGTAAATGATGAGTTGGACAGGATATCCAAAACATGCCGCTTTATTTCCTCAGCACATATCCATACAATAAATCTTCTGTACTGCAGTGAATATAAATTCATAAATTAACAAAAACAACTCTATGGCTCTCACATATTTTTACCGAGCCACACTACGACCATGCTTTTTTCCCCGGACCTCACTACCCATCAATCACTCCGTTGGGACTACAAAAACCACAGTCTTAGAATCTTAAAGTAATAGTTCTCCCCTACACCCTTGTCCTGCAACACATTGTATCTTGAGATACTGTACTTGGGTGACACTTGTGGAGTTGGCAGCTTAGACAGGCTATTGTGTGTGTGTGTGATGCTCCTAGAGGTACATTTGAATGGTTTATGGAATTAAAGTCTGAAACCAGACATAATTCTGTACTGTACGTCTCTACAAACTGAAAGATCAGACAGCTCCATTATCTGTAAAACTATTAACTTAATGGTTTCAACCTGAAAGAATGAAACTTAATTATGGATGAATGTTATGGATGTGAAAGGATCTAGTATATAAATATGAATGCAATGACATTTCAAATACAAATGAGGACATGAAAGTGGCCTTCCTCACACCACCAGCTGTGATGCCAACATTCAAGACTTCTTCTAGAAGCAGGTTTTTCCAGTGCTGTTCAAAATATCACAGATGCTGTCATGTACAATGGTAAATGCTGAACCATTTATAATGTATCTGCATTTTCTAGGGTACCACTCTGAGACCTCTGCTGACATGAACATGAGGGCATTTTGTTTTCCTCTTGTAAATAACACTTTATTTGATGTTGTGCTCTTGATTTAGACACTGCTTGCAGTTAGGGAGAGGTGAAAGTTACAGTTCTGTATTTGGAAAGGCACTAATGTCTCCGTGCAACAATGTCTACCTTGTATATGCATTGCATGTTTTTGCAACAGACACATAAAACTGTGCATTTAAGCACTCATTCTATCGTAAGCATTTGACAAAGGCGCACACATAACATCTATGGGTGAACAGGTAAAGGAACAGATAACATCTCCGTGTGAAGACACATAATCTCTCTTTTTGTGATCTGATGAAGATAAATGTGTGCCAAACTTCATCTCCCACTTTCTCTACTCCCAGAAAATTTATTGACACACTATTTACACACCATAGCACCCAAACTCTTTTACCAGTGACTATATTACATATACATTCCTTGTGCCTATTTCTTTTCATGTCTGCTGAATAGGTAATATACACTCACCTAAAGGATTATTAGGAACACCATACTAATACTGTGTTTGACCCCCTTTGGCCTTCAGAACTGCCTTAATTCTACATGGCATTGATTCAACAAGGTGCTGAAAGCATTCTTTAGAAATGTTGGCCCATATTGATAGGATAGCATCTTGCAGTTGATGGAGATTTGTGGGATGCACATCCAGGGCACGAAGCTCCCGTTCCACCACATCCCAAAGATGCTCTATTGGGTTGAGATCTGGTGACTGTGGGGGCCATTTTAGTACAGTGAACTCATTGTCATGTTCAAGAAACCAATTTTAAATGATTCGAGCTCTGTGACATGGTGCATTATCCTGCTGGAAGTAGCCATCAGAGGATGGGTACATGGTGGCCATAAAGGGATGGACATGGTCAGAAACAATGCTCAGGTAGGCCGTGGCATTTAAACGATGCCCAATTGGCACTAAGGGGCCTAAAGTGTGCCAAGAAAACATCCCCCACACCATTACACCACCACCACCAGCCTGCACAGTGGTAACAAGGCATGATGGATCCATGTTCTCATTCTGTTTACGCCAAATTCTGACTCTACCATCTGAATGTCTCTACAGAAATCGAGACTCATCAGACCAGGCAACATTTTTCCAGTCTTCAACTGTCCAATTTTGGTGAGCTCTTGCAAATTGTAGCCTCTTTTTCCTATTTGAAGTGGAGATGAGTGGTACCCGGTGGGGTCTCCTGCTGTTGTAGCCCATCCGCCTCAAGGTTGTGCGTGTTGTGGCTTCACAAATGCTTTGCTGCATACCTCGGTTGTAACGAGTGGTTATTTCAGTCAAAGTTGCTCTTCTATCAGCTTAAATCAGTCGGCCCATTCTCCTCTGACCTCTAGCATCAACAAGGCATTTTCGCCCACAGGACTGCCGCATACTGGATGTTTTTCCCTTTTCACACCATTCTTTGTAAACCCTAGAAATGGTTGTGCGTGAAAATCCCAGTAACTGAGCAGACCATGCTACGCTCAAAATTGCTTAAATCACCTTTCTTTCCCATTCTGACATTCAGTTTGGAGTTCAGGAGTTTGTCTTGACCAGGACCACACCCCTAAATGCATTGAAGCAACTGCCATGTGATTGGTTGATTAGATAATTGCATTAATAAGAAATTGAACAGGTGTTCCTAATAATCCTTTAGGTGAGTGTATAATAATGGAAATACTGTTGGCTAAATGGAGGAGTCTCAATTTAAGAATGATTTCAAGTTAACTTAAAATACAGATAAATCAAAGATAATTAATATGTGGTTAAATATCGGTAGCTTTAAATATAATTTCTGCAAACAATTGGGAGGAATGATGGATATATATATATATATATATATATATATATATATATATATATATATATCTTTTGCTATTTTTTTACAGTGTGAGAGGAAGGGAAGTATACATTAAAATGTATGCATAGATTTATTTGCTGTTCATATATATGTCATCCTGTTTTCAAATTATGATGAAAAGCCTTTTGGTTTTAGATGGCATCTCTAGACCTATGTTTACACAGAATTGTGAGGTGTCAGTTCATAGATGTCCAAGACACTTGTGATTTCAACTGTAGGCACCTTTCATATGTAATTCCAGACAAAGGACAAAAGGTGCCACTATGTAATCTTATCATATTCCACATTGCTAGTCTACAAATGATCTAAGCCAAAGATGATTGTAAATTCTTGGTGGCAATTGTCCTTTTTCTCTCTTTAAATTTGCAGTTGTAGCCATCACTTTACATAGACTCTGTAGAAATTGACATCTCTTAACCACAAAAATATAATAAAAAGTTTAGCAGTTTAAATATTTAAGCTGTCAGAGCACAGTGACCATTTTCAAAATAAAACGCCTGTTGTTTAAGCAAAGCAATAAAAGACCAACATGTGTTATTAAATACAATGGCTTTTTTTTTTTTTTTTTTTTTACAAGAAAACAAAATACATTTCATGCATAACACGTTACATTGGAACACGAAACAGACCTGCGCTAGTTTTCGATATGAGAGAACAATGGCGTCCTCCTTCCTAAACTAGAGTGTAATCATTGCTGAATACTATTCAATTTAATTGCGGGTTGCCTGCTAAAAGCTCATGTCAGGAAGCAAGGTGCTTTATACAGTATGTCAGTACACAATCACTACCGTTGACTAAAGCAGCGCATGTCGTTGACAGCGTCTACAGTATGCCTTAAACAGTGAATACAGTGACATATGTCAGTCGACCAAACATGCCACATATTTCAGTGGCACATGCCTCTAACGACCGTAAATGCCACAAAATACAGTGGAACATGCCACTAAAAACCGGAAAAAAAACAAAAACTAGCAGCATATGCCACATGTCACTCACAAATGGATATGCCACCGGATGTGCACAACTTTCAGCGGTATGTGGTAGAGGCACCAAAATGTTATATGCAATACCGCTAAATGCCATACCCCTTCTCTAATTTTCATCCTCCGCATGCAAACATGAAGATACAGAAAACCATAACAATGTGTGCCATTTGTCTTCTTCTTCTTGTTGTTGTTGTTTCTGGCAGACTAGACGCATCTATGGCGTATTGCTGCCCTCCACTGTGCATTATTCGTTATTCACATATTAATGGTGATTGCCTATATCCTTTTGTATAATCCAGTTTCATGTAGGTACTCGATCAGTTTCTTCATTTTGTTCCAACTATCCAAATTAAGTAGAGTGTGGAGGCTAAATATAGTTTCTCCAATTGCTCCCAGGTCTCTGAACAATTTCCTCCTTTGATGAAAGAACTTTCTACAATGAACTAATACATGCTTCACCGTTTCCTTGTCTCCACATTCACATTTCCCATCAGGATGTTTACCAGTCAGAGCCAGCCCACTCCTCAGCCCACAATGCCCAAACCTCAATCTGGATAAGACTACAGCATCTCTTCTCTTACTTCTAAATGCACATTTTCCTGTCTCTACAATTCTTTGTACTGAATAGTATGCCCTCCCCTTGTGCGCCATTTTTGTGCGACTGAACACTTTTAAATAATCCACAGCGACCCCGTGAGGCTGAACAATATCATTACATTGTGTCAAGCACATTCGCGTGTACACGTCTGGTCCAATGGACGTCATTTTCGTGGATGATGGGTGTGTTTTATGGCCTGATAGCCAATAAAAACGTGTTCATAATGTAACTGACGTTTATATTATCCAACTACATCTCAACTTTTTAAAACGTTGTCCAATCCAGTTGCCTAGCGTACATCGACATTCACCAAATAAGTCATTTGACAGCGCTAGTTTTCGATATGAGAGAACAATGGCTTCCTCCTTGATTAAGTGTTTAAGAGGATTGTATGTTTTTTTCTTAGCATGTCTCCTGTCCGTATCGGCTTTTTTGAATTTAGAAGAATTAAATGAAATGAAATATGGAATACAGATTCTGCCCGATCCCGTTATTATGGGGCAGGTAAGATTGTTTTTGCCATAACTGCAGCTAACTGTTTGTTTGCTAGGAAGTCAGCTGTTAGCTTCATATGCAGCTTGACTGTAAACAGAAACAGACAGCTGCATATGTGTGTAAACACGACAGTTTTTGCTAAGATACTCAGCTTCTGCTGGTTTTACACAGAATTGTTAAGCTGGTCAATTTACGAGGAATTAGCATATCACGTCAAAGCAAATTGTTATTATGCGTCTAATACCTGCTATATTTCCAAAGGTTTCATATAATTGTAACCATATACAGCTCTGGAAAAAATTAAGAGACTAATTCAAAATTATCAGTTTCTCTGGATTTACTAATTATAGGTATGTGTTTTATGATTTATAGATTTTTGTTTCATTCCAAATCAAAATATGGCCATTTAGAGCATTTATTTGCAGAGAATGACAACTGGTCAAATAATAAAAAGATGCATATACAGTGTTTTCAGACCTCGAATAATGCAAAGAAAACAAGTTCATATTCATTTTGAAACAACACAATACTAAGGTTTAACTTATAAAGAGTTCAGAAATAAATATTTGGTGGAATAACCCTGATTTACACTCACAGCTTTCATGCATCTTGGCATGCTCTCTACCAGTCTTTCACATTGCTGTTATTACTGGCACAAAAATTCAAGCAGCTCTTTGTTTGATGGCTTGTGACCATCCATCTTCCTCTTGGTCACATCAGAGAGGTTTTCAATGGGGTTCAGTTCTGACCTTGATTGACCCAGCTGTGAGGCATGGAGCATTGTGATGCTGGAAAAAACAATCCTTAGAGTTAGGGAACATTGTGAGAGCAAAAGGAAGTAGTTTTCTTCTAGGATGAATCGTCCTGATTCCAGCCTTGCTGAAGCACCCTCAGATCATCACAATCCTCCATCTGGTCATCTAATGGTTAGACGGAGATGTGGAGTGGCCTTCGATCCAAAGTGTCTCACACCCACTGTGAAATTCGGTGGGTGTGAGATCGGTGATGATCTGGGGGTGCTTCAGCTAATCTGGAATCGGGCAGATTTGTCTTTGTGAACTTTATCCTGGAAGAAAACTTGCTTCCTTCTGCTCTGACAATGTTCCCCAATTCTGAGGATTTTTTTTCCAGCAGGACAATGCTCCATACCACACAGCCAGGTCAATCAAGGTGTGGATGGAGCACCACCGATCAAAACCCTATCATGGCCAGCCCAATCTCTTGACCTGAACCCCATTGAAAACCTCTGGAATGTGATCAAGAGGAAAATTGATGGCCACAAGCCATCAAACCAAGCTGTGCTGCTTGAATGTTTGTGCCAGCAGTGGCATAAAGTCACCAAACTGCAATGTGAAAGACTGGTAGAGAGCATGCCAAGATGCATGAAAGCTGTGATTGAAAATCAGGGATATTCCACCACATATTAATTGTTTAAAACATTAGTATTGCGTTGTTTAAAAATGATTATGAACTTGTTGTCTTTGCAGTATTGGAGGTCTGAGAACACATCTTTTCATCTCATCATTTTCTGCAAATAAATGCTTTACATGACAATATTTTTATTTGGGTAAAATATTGTCAGTACTTTATAAAATAAAACATTTGTTAATTTTACTGAAATGCATACCTAAAAATGGTAAAATCCAGAGAAATAGTGGTCACAGTGATTTTGCAGTGGTCAGAAATTATTTCAGAGCTGTATATAAAGCATTGCAGTAGACAAACCGCTCTCTCGCTTACTAGTTCTCCTTTTCCAATGCCCTTTCTGTTTTGCTCATGTTCTTTCTGTTCTTATTGGTAGTTGGAAGATGTGATGTTGGTTTCTAACAAATACAAGCAGCTGTATGAGTGTCGGTTGCCTGCTCAGGCAGTGCGCTTCCATCAGGACCCGATGTCGGAGCCTGACGCAAAGGGCTACAGCGGCCCAGGAGTCCCTGAGCTCCTCATGCCCATGCAGACTGCAACCTGCTTGGTTAAGGTTGACATCTCTTCCAGAATTACAATGACCTAGACACTACTGGGCATACACAACTATTGACCTAGAAATTAGTGAATGCATTATATGAATCACAAAATGTTATTTGGTAAAGCACCTTCAGAGATGTGTCAGTGTTTGAGTTAATAATTTATAAATAATTACCATTTGCTTGGTCCATTTAGTTCCTGAATTTCAGTGATTTGCAATAATTGAACTACGTATTTTTAGTCAATTGCCCTTAAATTTAATTCAGTCTGGGATGCAAAATGTCCAGGTATTTCAATATTTTTTTTTTTCACACAGTTAAACCCTTGTTTGTAAGCACACTTTGCAAGGAGGATAATTAAGCGCATTCTCATATGAATAGTAAGAAATTCTGATTAATTTTAGTGAATGGGTTTTGTTCGGATGTTTTGTGATCTTTAAACTTTGGTCTACTTTCTATAATGCTTTATATTCTGCAAGATATTAGGTTCGTAATGCCCAACACTTAAAAAAAAAAAAGCTTATTTTTAAGATTTACGCGTTTCAATTTCACAGCAAATTTCCATCAAATTGAATTTTGTAATCCTTAACATTCTTCATGAATGATTCACAATCCTTTAAAATGATTATTAGATAATTAGTAAAACTTAAAATATCTTTTACTTTATTAAAATATCTTTTACTTCATTTTGTTAAAGATTATTCAATTACATTTTATGGAAATTTGTTATGAAATTGAAACTCATAAATCTCGAAATGCATACTGTAAATCTTGAAAATATATTTTTAATGGAATGTTTATGTAGAAATGGCTTTTTTTTACTTTATACATAAATATTTATACATTTTAAAACATTTAAATGTTCAGTGTTAACCATAAACTCAAGAAAACTGCTTAGGGCTAGAATAAGTAAATAACATGTTAAACCTGTACACAAAAAATTCCATCACAAAATTCCATCAGATTGAATCGAGTAATCATTTTTTTTTTTTTTTTTTTTATTCCCGCACATCTTATCACATGGCTTGTTTGATTGCTTGAGGAGTTTACCCCATGTGACTTTACCCTCCCTAGCAACCGGACCAATTTTATTGCTTAGGAGACCTGCAAACTAGCGAACTCCAGGGGTTCGATTGAGCTACCTAGGCCCGTATCGAGTAAACTTAAACAAAATAAAAAATGTTTTGGAGTGGATTGATGCTGTTTGATTGAATGATATGCTACATATGCAGTAATTTCCATATAAAAACAAATCTTTCTTGTATGATGGCCAGCAATACAATTTTCAGTCATTGATCAGGTGTCCAGGAATTTTGTAGAGCCAAGGATGCAACACTACTTGAAACTTTTTTGTCTTCTGTTTATAGACCAAAGACTGGTGGACATATGAGTTCTGCTACGGCCAGCACATTAGGCAATACCACTTAGAAGGTATGTTAAATCAATTGTGTTATGTATCTTTAATAAGATTGTCAAATTGACATCTTACAATATCTAAAAGCAGTCTGAAATGTTAAATATTATTTAAGATTTCATACAACTTTGGATTTGTATAGTGTGGCTGTGATCTTGTTCTGGCTTTAGCATTGATCTTTTGAGGACAGTTTGAAATGTTAAACTTGATAAAATGCTAACAAATACGATCGCATCCCCACTGCCTAAAACAATCCTGAAATGGGTTTGCTTTGGCATTTGTAATTGGGAAATCAATATGTAGCTTGGTGCACTGCCTGTGTACACTTATGTAATGACATATATGCTGAGTGGTCCCTGTTGTTTAAACTATGCAAGATTAAAGGAGTACAATGTCTTTGCTTCTAGATTCAGAGATCAAGGGAGATGTCCTCTTTTTGGGATATTATGATTCTGAGTTTGACTGGACCAATGAATCTGCCAAGGTAAGAGATATGTTTAATGTACTGTATTGTTTACAAATTTTCTCTTTTCTCTCTATATTCTTTCTCTTTTCAGAGTTTCAGAAAGTGAAGGAATTGGTGATGCAACTATATAAAAATTTGGTCAGATTCTGCCTAGAACTATTTTCAATTAGCCAATTTTGATTATTTATCAAGAAATATTCAACATAAACACGTGTAGCCTATTTGGGATTATTTGAAGAAATTGATTGGAATACCTACCTAAATACAACACAACTAGTAACATTAGTGAGCCTGTAATCCTATATTACACACTTGAATTAAAAATTTGGACAATCCATTCACATTATGATTTTTTTTTTATTACCCTTCTGAAAATATCTTCCGAAACGAGAGGCTGCAGAAGGTAAAAAACATTGAAATCTTTATACTGGCGCAATTGCGCGGGGATGTGGAAGTCCAGAAAAATAACTAACAGGTTGCTGATGATCAAATTTGTTATTTGTTAGTTAATGTTAGCTCTGCAGCAAAGTATTTGACAACTTATCCTAATGCCTCCTGTTAATTATTTAACATAATTTAGTTATTAAAGTTAATTTTCAGTACAGTTAATTGTTTTTATTAAATTATTAATATTAATTCAAATATTTTTTTCTGTTTTTTTTTTTTTTAATAGTCTACAGTTTAAGAATTTGAGACTGCTTTTGATATGAATTACACCGTCATCTAAATTGCTACATTAAAATTTCAATGATGATATTTACATTGATGCACACCCTCTCCAAAAGAAAATCACACCCTGATAATAACTGATGTCACCGATATTATGAACATATTATTTTGCGTGTTAATAAAATACACACAAGTGTTTAATGTGTTATGATTGAATTCAGTTACTACGACACTATAATAATGTACAGCATCTTTTAAGTATTTGTATGAAAATAATAATAATAATAACAGGACTATTCTTGGAATTAGAAAAAATTAAAATAGAGGAGGGACTTCTGGAATGTTGGTTGGTTAGTCTTCAAAAGACTGGTTATCAACCAATATGGTCAACAATATATAATTCATCCCATTAGGAATAAATTAATACTTAATTCCCTATTAAATATATATGTTATTAAAATTATAAGATGTGAAAATAAACATTTATTTTCTGTTATTGACACTTTGTTTGTTAATATGAAAAATATATCCTCTTGTCCTCTCTTTAGGCCTCTAAGCAGCATAAGCTTAAAAGGTATCACAGTCAGTCATATGTCAATGGCTCCAAATGTGACCTGAACGGCAACCCCAGAGAGACAGAAGTCAGAGTAAGAGCACATACACTGACAACAACATCCACCTGCTTTTTTGCGGGCCATGGGGAAAATTAAACATTGTTTACTTTTCAGATCATTCATTATATTCCATTATTAATAACATAATTATTATAGAACTATAACTTCATATAGAACAACAAAAAGACATTTAGGAGTGAGCTGTTGTTATCATGTGCTACTTTTTAAAGGACCACATCCAGTGGCAATGATTATCTAATTAGTCATTGCTTTTTTGTTTTTGTCTTTTCTTTTTTTTTAACAGTTTGTGTGCGAGGAGGGCTCAAGTGATTTTATTGTACGGGTGGATGAACCTCAGTCCTGTCGCTATGTCTTGACAGTGCACACATCTCGCACATGCCAGCACCCGCTCCTGCGCCCAACTTCCACTGCAAAGCCACAAGGCATTGTGTGCCAACCTGCTCTAAATGCCCAGCAGTACATGGACTATGTGAAGTCTCAAGTCTGTAAGTGTGAGAAGAGTGGTGTCTTAATTTATATTGTGAAAAAATTTGTAACAATGTTTTTGTGCAAAAGAAGCATTATAATTGAAGTTAGCTTTTTTTTTCTTCTTAAATCATTCAGGCAGGGTGTCACGTAATGAAGAACCTGGAAAAATCTGGGAATTTGTGTGTTTTCCAAATCTGGAAATGTCATGGAAATTAATAAAATCTTAAGTCATGGAGATTTATGTAGTAAATATAAATTTTACAATCTTTTTATGTTCTGCTGTAATATTTTACAGTACATTAAAGTACTGTATGTTATGCCAGTTGTATTAGGCCACGAACACACTAATATGTATTCATTTGGAAATGCATTAATTTGGTCACATTTACACCTCATCCATACTAGAACGGCATTTTCCTCCACCGAAAGGGGAGTTTGAAAACTCTCATCATTACCATATACTTTAGAAAACAATGACTGAAAAAAAAAGCGAGTTTTGAAACAAAAATGGATAAGTGTGAATGTGGCCTTGGACTCTGAAAACACTAAGCGTTTAGGTTTCAGAAGACCTTAAAGGGATAAATCACACACAAAAGAAAATTGTCATCATTTACTCACCCTCATGTTGTTCCAAAACAATTTAACAATTTTGCTCTCTCCGTGGAACACACAAGGAGGTTTAGGTTACGCAGAATGACGGCCTCAAGTCTGCATCAGTGAATGAGTCTAAAATAGTTCCCAACATCTTTTTGTGTGTTCCACGGAAGAAAGGAAGTCATAGAGGCTTTGAACAACATGAGAATGAGTAAATGATGAGTTTTTTTATTTTATTTTATTTTTTGATGATCTATACCTTTAATGAGTTTAATCAGACTGTAGTAGTCTGATTTAGATGACTTGATTGTCACTTCACTATTCATGGAAAATGTCTTCACTGTGGAAGTAATGTCCTTGAGATGATGTCTCCAGAGAAGCAGTCAGCCTACATTTAATCATACTCTATCTTCTAATTGATGCATTATTTTTAACACTTTGACATCTGTCTCTGTATCTCTCTCTCTCTCCCTCTCTCAGCTGACACTAAACTTAAAGTGGAGCAGATCTCAGAGGAGCTTAGGAACCTAGATGAAATTCTGTCAAAAGATGACAAGAACAAGGGAATGCAGGATGACAAAACGGATGAAGATACTGCAGTCCCTTCAGATGAGACAACACTTCCAGTGTCAGAGACCAAAGGTTAGTATCCAGGCAATGATGTCATTGCTATCATTGTTTTTTGTCCAGTTTCTTGTCCATATATTATATAATTATTACTTTTGTATAAAAAAGTATAGTTTAGTAGCAGCTGCTTTACAGCATTGTCCTCTCTGCCTATTTAAACAGTATTACATCTGTGTGATTTTGTGTGTTAATAGAGGCTGAGGCAGCTGAGGGGGGATCGGTGAATGAAGAGGCAGAGAACAAGGACTTCTGGGAGGGTGTTACCAAATCAGCCAGCACAGAGTCAAGCACACCCGACTCCGAGGTACAGTCTTATCTAAAGCACCTGCTCACTCCGTTATCTATCGTGATGTATATCCACATTTCTTTACCATGGCCTTGATAACTGTGTAAAGACTCACTATCTGTCAAATGTTGAAGGAGCACTAATGATGACCGTGTTTTACAATTGTCTTACAGAGCCCCCAGGAGCCTCAGGACAGTAAATTGCACAAGAATGACAGTAAGACAATTAATTTAAATGTTTCTCACCTAAATAATAATAATAATAATAATAATAATAATAATAATAATACAAATCTAAAGGTGGAGTGTGTTATCTGCACAATTACCATTGGTCAAATTTTTTTTATATAATTTCAATGTGAACTTTTGCACACATTTCTTCTTTTATTCAGTATTTGGGGAAGAAAAGTTTAATTTCAAAATCATCACTGACCCTGCAGACCTGATGAAGTTTGTACAACACCTCAAAGAGAGTAATCAAAAGGTGAGTATTGCAGGCACTTGCTTTATAGACACTCTCATTTCCTGTTGCAGGACATACCACTCACCATTCATTGATTTGTCATCCCATGCTGTATGTTTGTGCAGTGTCATGCCATGTAACAGTATGAGGACTGTCTCATCCATCTATTTTTACTCTACTATATTAAAGATATTCTAGTGCTACACCAATATATCAGCCATGATTAATAGCCTAATATTTGACTGTTTTGAAATTATCAGCCAATAACTATGCCAATTCCAAAATCTTCTGACAGCCTTGCCAATGGATAATGCACCTTTGCTGTTTTCAAATATTTTGAGTAAATATTCTGTACAATAACTGTTCAGTTTGAAGGGGTTGTACATCATATTGAATTACTTCCCTAAGGTCCACTTACAAAGAAAAAGCACTTTCACCTCAAACAACAAAGGGCAATTTTATGTTTTACAATTGTTTTTTTTACATTAAGTGTATTTTTTTTTTTTCTTGAGACAAAATCCCACAGGCCAATAAAATGTAAGATTTGGGTGATGGTGCATGGACCCTTTGCCGTATACATATCAGCATACATGAGGATGCAAATGCTTTGAAAATGGGTTCATGAAATGGCATTAAAGGGATTGTTCACCCCAAAATGAAAACTCTTTCAACATTTACTCACCTTCATTTTATCCGAGATGTGTATGGCATTCTTTTTGCTGCAGAAGAAGATTTTTAGAAGAATATTTCAGCTCTGTTGGTCCATACAATGCAAGTGAATGGTAGTCAGACCTTTTGAAACTTCAAAAATCCCATAAAGGCAGCATAAAAGTAGTCCTTACGATTCCAGTGGTTTAATATATGTCTTCTGAAGCAATGCAATCACTTTGGGTGTGAAACAGATCAATATTTAAATCACTTTTTTTTTGTTTATTTCACTTTCAGAATGTGAAAGTGGAGATTTATAGTAAAAAGGACATAAATATTGATCTCTTTCTCACCCACAACTATCATATTTCTTCTGAAGATATGGATTTAACCACTGGGTCTTATGGATTACTTTTATGCTGCCTCTGTGTGATTTTTGGTGCTTGAAAGATCTGGTCATCATTCACTTGCATTGTAAGGACCAACAGAGCTGAAATCTTTGTGTTCAGCAGATGAAAGAAAGTCATACACATTTGGGACGGCGTGAGGGTGAGTAAACTTTAAAAATTTTAATTTTTGGGTGAACCATCCTTTTAAACCAACAGATCAAGAATCTGAATTAATTAATAGCAAGAAAAAAAAACTCAAGTCTTTTTGGAATGTAGCATGTTGTTCACATAAATATGCAAACGTTCACACATTTGCCATGTGTGTGTGTGTGAGAGAGAGAGAGAGAGAGAGAGAGAGAGATAGATACAATTTACCCCTATACATATTCCTTTGTCTATTCTACATGTATGTTTATACCTACCACATCAAAAATAACAATTTTGATTTTATTCTTTAGCATTCATTCAACATTTGCATCTTTTAGTTTTTAATTTCCATAATCATGTATATGTTTCTGTGTTGTATTTATATCAGTCTTCAGCCACCCTTCTCTCGTGATATTATCTTTGAATATTAAACACCCCATTTCGGTCAACCACTAATTTCTATGTTCTCTTTTCAGAACAGGAATGCCGAGCTTGAAAAAGAGAGCGAGAAATCATCTCAGAAGATAGAGGAGGAGGAAAAAGAAGAGGGCACAGCAGGGAGGGAAGTGGAAGTGGAGGTGGAGATAAAGGAAGAGGATGAGGATGAGAGGTTACTGCAGGAGTTTGAGGATGAGGTAGCAGATCTGTCTGTTCCCTCCTCCAAGATAGGAGAGATAAAAGAAGAGATGCAGAAAGAGTTTGACAACATCATAGAGGAAGTATGAGCTCCACAGTTATTACTGTTACAACCAGCTCCTATACAAATCAGGCAATATATTTGGCTGTAAATTTCCATTCAATTAAATGCTTTTTGTTTTTCAGGCTCAGGAGGAGTTGGAGAATGAAGGTCTTAAGGGAGAGTTTGATCGCTCTCAGGCTACGCAAACTCTAGAGAACACACTCGGAAAACTTCTGGACCGTCTTGAAGACAAGACAGGGCATGAAAGTGAACCACAAACAGAAGAAAATACAGAAATGTATAAAAATACACACTCTCCACATAAGAAAGAGGGAGGCCCTTCACCTGGCAGCCCAAACTTGGTTCCCAAAACACCAGGTAAATATGGAGAATGGATACTGAGTGAACAGGTGCAAGGAGTGAGTGTATGAATAAACATGGTAGATAGGATGTTCCATTAAATTCTTTGTAACTTTCATCATCTTTGCATCCCAGGTATTTATAGAACCAGCTTATGAGCATGTCATACACTATATGTATATGTGTGTGTGTGTATTAGACATGTAAATGTATCATACAATGGGCCCAAAATAATCTGGACATTTGAGCCACATTTAAAATGTATGAATGTCATTGCATTTGATAACAAAATATAAGTGACTTCTGCAAACAAATTTAGCTAGACCTTTTGGAACTAACTTCACTTTTCTTAGCCATTTTTGCAATTACTTTTAACCAGTCAGCTCCCCTCAAGTTCACACATGTACCCTATAAGATTTTATTATATTACTGGCACTGTAAGTCATATTACTTATTTTTATGGAATGGTATGCAGAAAATGTTCCTTCTCCTTGAAAGATATCACTGAAATAAGTGTCCTAAGATGTCTCACCGGTCTCTGTGTTGGCTCTAGGCTGTGTAATCAGAAGACTTTGATGCCTTCTGCCTGTCAATCATTTTGCAGGTGTGGAACTTTCAGGTTTAATGTCATGTTTAGATTCATAACAGTTGTCAGCTGAGGGCGCTATTTAGCTACTGTTGTGTTTGACAACCATGAGAAGAAACACTGCTCTACTGTTCGGTGTCAGTCTCAATGCTATCTTTGGAGGGCAGTGTTTTGGGAATATGGGCGTGTCTAATTCAAAGGCTCAAAATGTTCAGAACTTCTTAAACTACTTCAGAGTTCTCATCAAAAAATCTTCCACTTGCATCAATGACAGCTTTGCAGATCCTTGGCATTCTAGCTATCAGTTTGTTCAAATCCTGAGGTGACATTTCACCACATGCTTCCTGTAGCACTTGACATGGATGTGGCTGTCTTGCTGGGCACTTCTTACGCACCTTACATTCTAGCTGATCCCACAAATCCTCAATGGGGTAAAAATCCATAACGCACTTTTCCAATTATCTGTTGTCCAATATCTGTGTTTCTTTGCCCACACTAACATTTTCTTTTGTTTTTCTGTTTCAAAAGTGGCTTTTCTTTGCAATTCTTTCCATAAGTTCTGAGTCTTCTCTTTACTGTTGTACATGAAACTGGTGTTGAGCGGGTAGAATTCAATGAAGCTGTCAGCTGAGGACATGTGAGGCGTCTATTTCTCAAACTAGAGAATCTGATGTACTTATCCTCTTGTTTAGTTGTACATCTGGCCTTCTACATCTCTTTCTGTCCTTGTTAGAGCCAGTTGTCCTTTGTCTTTGAAGACTGTAGTGTACACTTTGTATGAAATCTTTTTTTTGGGCTATTTTTTTGGCATTGTATAGCTTTCATTCCTTAAAACAATGATTGACTGATGAGTTTATAGAGAAAGCTGTTTCTTTTTGACATTATTGACATTATATTGACCTTTAGACATGCCAGTCTATTACATACTGTGGCAACTCAAAAACAAACACAAAGACAATGTTAAGCTTTGTTTAATGAACCAAATGGCTTTCAACAGTGTTAATATAATGGCAAGTGATTTTCTAGCACCAACAATTTTGCCACTGTGTCTAAATCACTGAGAAAATCACTAAATCACTTTTTTTTTCCTCCATTCCTATGGTTGATGTGAGCATTAACTGAAGCTCCTGACCCCTATCGGCGTGTTTTTATGAAATGCACTGCTGCCACACAATTGGCTGATTTAGATAATCGCATGAATAAGTGGGTGTACAGGTTTTCCTAATAACGTTCTCAGTGAGTGTATATGAAAAATGACTAACAGAATTATGATTTATTGTATTAATATACCATTGATGAATAAGAATAACAATTATTATTGTTATTGCTATTATTTTGCAAAGTAATGTACATGTAATATAAAAGTACATATGTGACGCAGTAGTTCCTGCAACAGCTCTCAACAGCTCTCTGACGCTCCGTGTATACATCTGTATTATCTCATTTCATGGGGTGACAAGTTCCAACTTGTGGAAAACAGGATGGCCCCCTCCCAGCAAAAATGATATGGACATATCCTTACCTAGGCGCAGATCAATGCAAAGTAGAGGGTGCATCCGCATCTATAACTGTTGTCACCTTGTACTTTTCACTAGTAGCAATTATTCTCAGTGTGCACTTGTCTTTCAAACGTTTATTGTAAAATGTAGAGCAGTCCAGTCCAAAATTAAGATGTATAAAAAGCAGTGCCTTAATGACTGTTACACTGAGTCGAGATTTATCAGTTGTCCATGCTGCTTTCATTAATGAGAACACACGATCCGCAGACATAAAAAAAACAAAGTTCACGACCTTGGCTAAGACTCTGAGGTTTATGATCTTGCTCTCCAGCTCACGAAAAATGTCTTGTCCATCTCTCAGACATGGCCGTCTTGTTCATGTTCCACTCAGTGATGCGACGAGTGAAAATGTTTTTCGCACAAGCCCACTCATCAAAGAGCGAGGTTTCGTCAATCAAACTGAGAGCGGGGATTCTGGAGTAGAAGTGTTCGAAGCTGCTCTGAATGTCTTTCCACTCTGGGATGTCTCTCAGTAGGGCCCACTCAAGTTTTTCTGTGTTCTCCAATGAGCGGCTCCAGTTTTGGAGGTTATCCACCAATGCTGAATAAAAGTTTCTCACTGCACAAAAGAAATCATCCGCTCGCATGTCACCAGCTTCAACCAGGGCATCCTACTGCTTTTTAATGTCAGGGTAGGAATGATTCCTTCAACCTGGACTGCAAGACTATTCTTGGGTCATGAATGTGCAAAGCCACTTCTGTGGCTGATATGTGGTCTTGCTCTACTATCTCAAGTGCACTGTTAAAGTGGCTGTTTGCTTGTGCGCGAAGCCAATCCAAAGTTTAGTGCAAGGATTGCTGAAAATGTCTCTTAGAAACTTTAAGCATTTTTCCTGAGAAAGAAATGTATGCATGCAGACCATTGAAAATTTGCAGTATTCTTTCAAGAGCTGGACCAAGACAGAAGAAACGCGTGTTGCCATGCTGCAGTAATTTCTGATAGTCCAGCTGCAAAAGCGAGTATGTCGCATAAGACCACTTCAGATTTGGTGCGGGCAGAAGAAAATTTTGGATCATTCAATTTCACAGTGCAGTCAGCTGACCAAAAACTATGGCCATGCATAACACAATGATAAACAAAATGTCCTTGACTTGCGTGCACTTGTCAGATTCTGAACTTTGCTTCACAAATAAATTGCAAACTCTTGGTGTGGCACACTTACTTTTAGCAGTGTCCATACGCTTTTTTGTATGAACATGCTGTGCGATGTTGGTGCGGCCTCCATGGGCAATGGAAAAGAGAGCTCCACAAATCTCCCACCTCACTATTCTAGGCTCTGTCAGTGACAGTGTAAACTTTTTGAAGATCCTCATTAAATGTAAATGCTTGCTTCCATTTTTCCAGCTGCAATTTCATCTGTGTGCTCTTTCAAACTGACTCTTCAGTTCACTAACTGGATGTCTATTGATAGGGGATTGTGATTGGATGGTTTAATCCAATCATGTACTTCAAGTAACACAATGTGATTTTATTGGTTTTACAAGCTGTATCCTTGGCTACCTTTGATTAGAATACTCACGTGTCTGAGAAACCACATAGGTGATAGAGAAATTTTAGGAGAGGGAAAAACTATTTTTTCCGATTAAGTCAGGGCACTATAAAAAGTGCTGGAATACGGGACTGTCTCAGGAAAAACGGGACGTCTGGCCACGCTATCATTTCATTCACTTTTTGCTGATATAGTGCACTCTGCTATTCACTATATAGGAAATAGTGAATGAGTGAACTATTTTGGACGCTGCATCAGTCTCATGGAAGTTCCAGAATGGCTAAAATCGCTTTCATCACTTTTAACTATGGACATGTTCCACTGAGTTTCAATTTACTTTTTGTCTTCACTTTACAGTATATCAAATTAACAATATTTTGCCTGAGAATTATTTATTTATTTTTATAAAGAAATGCCACTAGGTTTGATAATTTGTATCTAATACAATGGCAGTGCTACATCTTTAAATGTGGCCAACTGTCCAAATACTTTTTGGGGCCAATGGATAGTTTATATTCATGATAAAATCGTCACCACTAATACTATGCACTGTCATGCTGTTGTGTACCTCTGTCTGGGCTGAGCCATTGATATTGCTAGAGAGAAAATAATAAGGCAAATTGATAAACCGGGAGGGTAAAATTTTCCGCTATATCCCCCCCCCCCCCCCCATCTCTCATTACCCAAGCCCAAGCGGGCAACAGTGGCGAGCAGGTTAAAGTCAGGGTGACCAAGTATAATGTGGGCGGAGGTGTGGCTACAGGAGCGGTTGCCGGGGGCAACTATGATGAGGGGGGTATGAAGGTGAAGGAACTGGGCGAGGGTGACCCCCAGTGGCAGCAGATTCAGGAAGTGGTCAAAGAACAGCTAGAGAGAGCTGGCATCAAAGCCGAAGGTAGGCCAGAACACACACCAACATTTTAAGTATTCTTGTCACCCTGTGTGTGTCTTTGTGAATTGAGTGAAGATCTAATCTTGCATTCTTAAATCTTAAACTATTCTTCCACGCGGGCTATGCACTGGTTCCTTTTCTCTAAATAACAATAATAAATGGGCATTTCTGATATTTCTCTATTTCTGAATCTGTTCCACTCTTGTGGTCTTCAAGATTGGGGCACTTTTAAACTTAAAGATTCACCCAAAAATGAAAATTCTGTCATAATTTTTCCACCTCATGTTGTTCCAAACCCTTCCTTTCTAGTGTTAGCCTCAGTCATCATTCAATTTCATTGAATCTTTTTTTGTCATACAATGAAAGCAAATGGTGACAAGGGTGTACACTGCCTAATATATCTGTGTTAAATGGAACAAAGTTGGAGGGCTTTGGAACCTCATGAGGGTGAGTAAATAATGGCATGAATCTAATTTTTAAAAAGTTGTATTATGAACGTTCTAGGAACCTTCAGTCTTTTCCTTCCAGCTAATGATTTAGTTTTTCTCCTTGGTGCTGGAATTTGAATGGCTGTATGGAAATTTGAAATTTAATTTTTTATTTATTTATTTCTCCCCACTTTGGCATTCCCAATGCGCTCTAGGTCCTTGTGGTGGCATAAGTGACTCGCCTCAGTCCGGGTGGCGAAGTTCGAATCTCAGTTGCCTCCACGTCTTAGACTGTCCATCCATGCATCTTATCATGTGGCTTGTTCAGTGCATTACAACGGAGACCTAGCACGTGTGGATGCTTCACGCTATTCTCTGCACTGTCCATGCACAACTCACCATGTGCCCCACCGATAGCGAGAACCACATTATATTGACCACGAGAAGGTTAACCCAATGTGACTCTACCCACTCTAGCAACCGGGCCAATTGGTTGCTTAGGAAGCCTGACTGGAGTCACTCAGCACGCCCTCGATTCAAACTTTAGACTCCAGGTGTGGTAGTCAGCGTCTTTACTTGCCGAGTTACCCAGGCCCCTAGACTTTTGGAGTCTTAAGAGTGGCACTGAAAGGCATCATGTTTAAAATGGCTTGTCCGAAGAAATTTAGAGTACACCCATTTTTGTCAATACATGGTGGAGTCTGTTGCCCCAGTTTTTCTGGTGTTGGAGTGGAAATTATTTTTACACTGATAGAATTTGGAGACTTACGACTATGACAGCACTTCACTTGTCCTTCTCACATCCCACAGCCTTCTTTACCACTTCTGCATGCATAATTTCTATCACAACTTAATTATTCTAACAACTGTGTGTATGTAGGAGGGTTAAATAAAAAATTCTCATTTGATTCTTTACTTCTGTTGGTAAACCAATGTCAGTGTAGCTTAGATTAATTTGTGCTGATGATAACTAAGGATTTTGGGTTTGTTTTTCAGGAAAGATCGAAGTGAAGATTTTAACCCATAAAACAGCAGAGGAAGCAGGAGACCAGTGGCTCTCTGAGGAGGATACAAAATCATTTAGAGAGCTTCTCATCAACCTTTTGGTATATAAATATGTACATGCAATATACAAGTGATTGATTGTAACCTGAAAAAAAAAAAACACACACAGAGACTTGTTTTTCTGCCATAGATGTCCAGTAATGTCAGTACAAGTAATAAGGTGTGACTCCAGGTCTCCCAAATTGGCCTAGTTGTGAGGGAGGGTAGAATTCCATGGGGTAACCTCCTCGTGGTCGCGATTAGTGGTTCTTTCTGTCAATGGGGCGCATGGTTATTTGTGTGTGGATCGTGGAGGATAGCATGAGCCTCCAAATGCTGTGAGCCTCCGCGGTGTCATACATAAGGAGCCACGTGATAAGATGCGTGGATTGACTATCTCATAAGCGGAGGCAGCTGAGACTTGTCATCCGACTACCGGATTGAGGTGCGAAACCATGCCACCACGAGGACCTAGAAAGTTGTGGGAATTGGGTGTGCCAAATTGGGGAGAAAAGGGGAGAAAAAAAATTCCATGCAATATGAGCTCTGCTGTAATATTAACAGTGATTTATATAAACTAAAATAAGAATGAATCAGAGAATAATTTCTGACATAAGGTCTATTTCACCCTCTGCTTTTAACACCCAACTAACACTGATTCTTGATCAAAATACGTTCAGGGATGTGATGTATATTCTCATGCTGCCAAAACAAAAAAAACATGCTGCATTAATTATCATAGATAGTAGACTTTACATGATTTAACATTGATCCAGCATGTAAATGGCATGTTCCTTTTGTTCACTCTCTTTGTGTGTAGACGGGAGGCACAGAGGAGGTACATAAAGAACAGAAAAGACAGCAAGAGTTGGAGAATAACTACAGATTTGTGTGGGGAGAGAAACAGGATGACAGCCAATCCACAGGAAACAGTGATTCTGATGAAACCGACTTTTGAGCCCTCTCTTGCTTTTGTCTTGGGACAAAGAGACAGCCAGTGTTTAAAAAAAAACAAAATAAACTGTGCGCTAAGAGCTGATGGGCCCCTGATTGTATTCTTTTAGTTATTGTCATTTTGATTAATGTTGCATCCCCACGAAACTGCTTTCTTGGACATTTCAGTCATGAACCACCTGAGTGGTTCAACCCTTTGCCATGAACTTTGATTATCCTTTGAACACCTGTGAGTTGTTTATGTCCTGCCTTCCCATTTTGTTTTTCTTAACGAATATAAAAATTACTTTCATTTGGTATAGATATTTCACATTCATGTTGCAGTTATGTTGGGGAACCTGCCGCTACTCCCTAAACATAAACGTGTGTGTTTGTTGAAAACGGGTGCTTTTTATGTTGAAACACTTTACAATAAGGTTCCATTTGTTAACATGAACTAACAATGAACAATACTTTTACAGCATTTATTAATCTTTTGGTTAATGTTAATTAGAACACACTATACAAAGTTGTATATTTTAACATTAATGCAGTATGAACTAAAAATTAATAATTGAATTTATATTAAATAACAAAGATGAATAAATGCTGTAAAGAATATCTTGTTCATTGTTAGTTAATGAAACCTAATGCATTAACTTATGTTAACAAATGGAACATATTGTAAAATGTTACCTTTGTCCGTTTTACACAGGATATGAAACAGACTTGCCTCCAATGATAGGATGGATTTAAGGCAGGCATGGTATGGCAGTAGTTATCCTAATGTAAATTAAAGCAGTGATAGGAAATCAATGATTTGACACCATTTACTTTCTGGCATTTTAAATGAATGATTTAATTTGGATTTCCAGTAAAAAAAAAAAATTCTGATGTGCATTTTTTTTGGATAACAGAACATTTTTGAGAATATTTTGGCCACTTTGGAGGCGCATTTCTCTTGCAAACACAATTCGATATGATGGCAAATCGTGAGCCTAGTCTTGGACTGTAGGCATTGTAATCTTCAGTCATGATTTTTAACAGGACTTTAAAGAACTTCTCTCTGATCCCATCAAGGTCAATTTATAAGGTGTAGACTTTACTTGTACCTTGTTTAAAAACGGTTTCCCAACTGATAGGAATCCACTACATTTCCAAAAGAGAAAAGGGATATTTTTGTTGTAAACTTTTTTGAATGGTTACACTTTGGTTGATTGTAAATAATGCTGCTGCAACATCTGAGTTGTTTGTGGATATTTTAATGTAAGCACAATTGTCCTCTTTGTGGAAATATGGGAGTGGTAAATCTGCTTTAGCGATTTTATTATTATTGTTTTTCTTTTATAAATATATATACAATGCCTACAACCTTACAGAAATTGCCGAAATGTGTGTCATATACGAGAAATTAAAAATATACTGACCGCGGTCCGTGCGTGTTAGCCAATCAGAAAAATTTTAGGCTGCCCTCAATGTCATGTGCTGAGGGCGGGACTACGCATTTGTCCAATGGATAAGGCGAGTTTCTGGGAAACCACTTACAGCAGTTTAAGAATTAAAACGTCGAATACTACGATATGCATATTTGTACATTTTTGTATACTGGAGATGCATTTCATCTCAGCAACCTCCTGAAAATATATTCATTTAGAAATTGCTTATGGATAAAAATAAATGTCCGGAGGATACGCTTTGGTTCACAATGAACCCTTTCACAGACATGTTATGACGCGTTTCCGCATTCTTTAACAACGTAAATGTAACAAACTTTTTTATATTTCCAATTTTAAAAATATTTCGTGTAAAAAATCAGTTACCATAGATGTGAAGATGCTACTAACACAGCTGCCGAGGGAGTGACAGAAAATGTGTCTGCTGTTTCAAAGCTGTGAATGTGTGAACATTTAATGTATTATTTTGCTGTTGGACCAGACGGGTAAGCAAAAATGTAATTGGCTGCGGTCCCTCATACACCACCATACAAGTTTTGCCAACTATGACGACTTCCGCTAAGCGTACGTGTGAAAAGGTCCATTAATACATAAAATCTTTGATTCCAAGGTTCAAGCACTGCTTCAAACTGCCTCGCTTAGGCATCAACTTCGTTACAACATTGATCAAATCTGCTCTGTTTTCATGTTTCCTTGAACAATTTGCATATTACTGTGTCAGTGTAAAATTGTGCCAGATTTTACGCAAACATGTAACAGAATGCGGAATATAATGAGACATTGACGTATGTTGGACAAAGTCTACTTGGCATGATTTCCTTTCCTCACTCATGGCTTTGACGGAATGTGTGCGGAACAAGGTAGATGTGGTCCAATCATAGCGCGCCTTTCAGTTACTCTGGCCAAGAGTGATAGGCGATCCATCCAATCAAATGCGCTTCCCTGTGTCCGGCTGACTGTATCAAATCAAATTTGCATGCGCTTAAGAAATAAGTCAGGAAATGATTTTGGCGCTGATGTACCAGGCTTGTCTGTCTGGATGTAAATAGAAAAACAACTTGCTTTAGTTTCATGCTAGCTGTCTGAGTTGGACTGAAATGGCCTCGGAATCAAATCCTGCAGTTTTTCACACTTCTCTTAAGGCGGAAATCAAGTGGCTGGTAAGATTGAGGAAGAAAAAGAAAAAAGTGTCCTTTTGTTTTGAATGACGTTAATGGATTTATTTTAATTTGTACGTTATTATCTTAAATCAACAAGTAATGATCAAGACAGTCATTTCTAGGGAAATTTAAATTGGTTGTATGATGAATTGCATGTGTTACAGGTCCTAGTCATAGGACCTGAGTGACAGATTAATGTTTGCCCGAGAAATCAGGAGAAGAGAAGACAAGACACAATTTAGTGGCTTTCCGCAGCCGTGACTTTTCAGCGTCTTTGTTAATCTCGTTTAGTTCATTTTTCCCTCTTAATGTGAAAATATGTCTTCTTAATAATAAAAGCATATTCAAAAGATGTTTCACTCTGTAATATCACTTTCTTTACAACTTCACGGTATGTGAACAATCGTTGCATTTGTAATTGCATATAGACACACACACACACACACACACACACACACATATATATATATATATATATATATATATATATATATATATATATAATTAAGAAATAATAATATGTATATTATTAAGCAATAATAATTTTTTGATTATATATTCTACCTCTATAATTCACTCAAATGCTTTAATATTAAACGACGACCCACAAAGTTAGCAATTTTTAGGGTCTCTTATGTGAACAATGCAGACATATAACTGTGCAGGGTGTAAGTATGTAAAACGTCTATGTAACCTTGGTTTCCTGAGAGGAAGAGAATGAGACATTGTATGCTAATGCATATGGGGAGTGTCCTTCCACAGGACCTAGTTGAAACCTCTCTACAATAATGCCAATATTCTAATATTGCTATGGTGTTTGAGACCCATCTTTTTAAAGCGCAAAGCTGTCTGCTATAAAAGCAGGTGGGCAAACATCCTTCCTCCGAATTTTCTGACTAATGGACAAAGAGCGCATCGCTCGCCCTCAGAAGAACTCTGAGTCTTGTAGTGCAGCCAGCATTCACAATGTCTCGTTCCCTTCGTCTCAGGGAACGGAGGTTATATACGTAACTGAGGCGTTTTACATTTACACCCTGCGCAGTTATATATCAGCATTGTTCACAGAAGAAACCCTAAAAATGTGGGTCATCATTTTATATTAAAGCATTTGAGTGAATTATATGGTTATATGTTACCAGAGGTAGAATATATAAGCAAAAAATATTATTATTATTATATTTACGAGACGTTCTCTTACAACTCTGTACACATGACATTGCATGCTTTGTGCCTGAGAGAGGAGATCTCTCCTCAGCGATTGAGCTGTATAACAGCTTTATAATTTCCAGAAACCATGGCTGATTGGGCTATTTCAGCACAATTAACAGAACTGTTTCCATGTCCGCTCTGACTTTGCTGATGACCGAATGGAGGTGCTCCGGGGGAAGCACATACTTGCGTTTCGCCTGCTATACGTGGGCCAGCGTGTCATGGCTACATACAGTATATACACCACTACTGTTGTGTTGTCCAAACGAATCAGAATGTGGTGATTCACAATATTGGAACAGCTAGTAGCTCTAGGTGGTTGACATGTCACAGCCGTTTCGCACCTGTTTCCAGGTGTTGAAAGTCGAGTATCCATTACACACCGTTCCACAACCGGTGTTGTATGCATTTGTGGTCAGCACTTTCTTTCTGAAAACTTCACCCAGCATAACACCCTGTTGATAGAAGGCTGGCACTGTCCATGGAGCTAGAGCAGCCAGACAGTGGTGAGTTACTTCATTGATAATGTTTTTTTCAGTTTGAACTAAAACAGACACTGAAGAATGGTCTATATGCTCTCATTTATGAAGTGTGCATGCATGAACTCCTAAAAATTAGATTTACTGGCTGGGGAAAAGTGTACTTTACGCAAATTGACATTGCACCAGATTTTCCATATGGCAAAGCAGCAAGTTTCTGTGTTCATTCAGTAGTGCCTCTGATTGGCTAGTAATAACCAATCGCTCAGGTCATTCAAAACACACACACAATTCATTTTCAATGGGGCGAGCGCAGTATCGATACATTTCGTGAACGTGTGGGGAGCCAGAGACAGATTTAAATGAAGGACTTTAAATTGATACGCAGTTTCCTAGAAAGCAAATCTAAAAAGCTGTAGTGTGATTAGTTCATAAAGTATGCGTCCTTCAGATCTATTGACGCAAATCAGTCCTGA